>CM060907.1:331350001-331982859 GCA_030737815.1 Allium fistulosum
AATTTCCTAACAGCATAAAAACTCTAAACACTATCTTTTCATGCATACCCCCTTTTTAAAAAAAACATCTTCCAAAAACATAAAAACTCTAAACGTTGTCTTTTCATGCATACTCCCCTTATTAAAAAAACATCTTCCAACAGGATAAAAACTCTAAACGTTGTCTTTTTATGTATACCCCCTTATTAAAAAAACATCTTCCAACGGCATAAAAACTCTAAACGCTGTCTTTTCATGCATATCCCTTTATTAAAAAAAACATCTTCCAACAGCATAAAAACTCAAAATGCTGTCTTTTCATGAATACCCCCTTTATTAAAAAACACCATCTTCCAACAGCATAAAAACTCTAAACGCTGTCTTTTCATACATACCCCCTTATTAAAAAACATCTTCCAACAGCATAAAAACTCTAAACGCTGCCTTTTCATGCATATCCCCCTTATTAAAAAAGAACATCTTCCAACAGCATAAAAACTCAAAACGCTGTCTTTTCATGCATACCCCCATTGTTAAAAAAAACATCTTCCAACAGCATAAAAACTCTAAACGCTGTCTTTTCATGCATACCCCCCTTATTAAAAAACATTTTCCAACAGCATAAAAACTCTAAACGCTGTCTTTTCATGCATACCCCCCTTATTAAAAAAGAACATCTTCCAACAGCATAAAAACTCAAAACGCTGTCTTTTCATGCATACTCCCCTTCTTAAAAAAAAACATCTTCCAACAGCATAAAAACTCTAAACGCTGTCTTTTCATGCATACTCCCCTTCTTAAAAAAACATCTTCCAACATGATAAAAACTCTAAACGCTGTCTTTTCATGTATACCCCCTTATTAAAAAAATCATCTTCCAACAGCATAAAAACTCTAAACGCTGTCTTTTCATGCATACTCTCTTATTAAAAAAGAACATCTTCCAACAGCATAAAAACTCAAAACGCTGTCTTTTCATGCATACCCCCATTGTTAAAAAAACATCTTCCGACAGCATAAAAACTCTAAACGCTGTATTTTCATGCATACCCCCCTTATTAAAAAACATCTTCCGACAGCATAAAAACTCTAAACGCTGCCTTTTCATGCATACCCCCCTTATTAAAAAAGAACATCTTCCAACAACATAAAAACTCAAAACGTTGTCTTTTCATGCATACCCCCATTGTTAAAAAAAACATCTTCTAACATTATAAAAACTCTAAACGCTGTCTTTTAATGCATACCCCCTTATTAAAAAAAACATCATTCAACAGCATAAAAACTCTAAACGCTGTCTTTTCATGCATACCTCTTATTAAAAAAACAACTTCCAACATCATAAAAACTCTAAACGTTGTCTTTTCATGCATACCCCTCTTATTAAAAAAACATCTTCCAACGGCATAAAAACTCTAAACGCTGTATTTTCATTCATACCCCCCTTATTAAAAAAACATCTTCCAACAGTATAAAAACTCTAAACGCTGTCTTTTCATGCATACCCCCTTATTAAAAAAAACATCTTCCAACAACATAAAATCTCTGAACGTTGTCTTTTCATGCATTACCCTCTTATTAAAAGAAAACATCTTCCAACAGCATAAAAACTCTTAACGTTGTCTTTTCATGCATACCCCCCTTATTAAAAAAAACATCTTCCAACATCATAAAAAATCTAAACGCTCTCTTTTCATGCTTAACCCCCTTATTATAAAAAAAACATCTACCAACAGCACAAAAACTCTAAACGCTGTCTTTTCATGCAAACCCCCCTTATTAAAAAAAAATTTCCCAACAGCATAAAAACTCTAAACACTATCTTTTCATGCATACCCCCTTTTTTAAAAAAAAACATCTTCCAAAAGCATAAAAACTCTAAACGCTGTCTTTTCATGCATACTCCCCTTATTAAAAAAAACATCTTCCAACAGGATAAAAACTCTAAACGTTGTCTTTTTATGTATATCCCATTATTAAAAAAAACATCTTCCAACAGCATAAAAACTCTAAACGCTGTCTTTTCATGCATATCCCCTTATTTAAAAAAACATCTTCCAACAGCATAAAAACTCAAAATGCTGTCTTTTCATGAATACCCCCTTTATTAAAAAACACCATCTTCCAACAGCATAAAAACTCTAAACGCTGTCTTTTCATACATACCCCCTTATTAAATAACATCTTCCAACAGCATAAAAACTCTAAACGCTGTCTTTTCATGCATACCCCCCTTATTAAAAAAGAACATCTTCCAACAGCATAAAAACTCAAAACGCTGTCTTTTCATGCATACCCCCATTGTTAAAAAAAACATCTTTCAACAGCATAAACACTCTAAACGCTGTCTTTTCATGCATACCCCCTTTATTAAAAAACATTTTCCAACAGCATAAAAACTCTAAACGCTGTCTTTTCATGCATACCCCCTTATTAAAAAAGAACATCTTCTAACAGCATAAAAACTCTAAACGCTGTTTTTTCATGCATACCCCCCATATTAAAAAAAACATCTTCCAACAGCATAAAAACTTTAAACGCTATCTTTTCATGCATATCCCCTTATTAAAAAAACATCTTCCAGCAGCATAAAAACACAAAACGTTGTCTTTTCATGCATACCCCCATTATTAAAAAAAACATCTTCCAACAGCATTAAAACTCTAAACACTGTCTTTTAATGCATACCCCCTTATTAAAAAAAACATCTTCCAACAGCATAAAAACTCTAAACGCTGTCTTTTCATGCATACCCCCTTATTAAAAAAACATCTTCCAACAGCATAAAAACTCTAAACGCCGTCTTTTCATGCACACCCTCCTTATTAAAAAAACATCTTACAACAGCATAAAAACTCAAAACGCTGTCTTTTCATTCATACCCCCCTTGTTAAAAAAACATCTTCCAACCGCATAAAAACTCTAAACGTTGTCTTTTCATGCATACCCCTCTTATTAAAAAAAACATCTTCCAACAGCATAAAAACTCTAAACGCTGTCTTTTCATGCATACCCCCCTTGTTAAAAAAAACATCTTCCAATAGCATAAAAACTCTAAACGCTGTCTTTTCATGCATACCCCTCTTATTAAAAAAAACATCTTCCAACAGCGTAAAAACTCTAAACGCTGCCTTTTCATGCATACCCCCCTTGTTAAAAAAAACATCTTCCAATAACATAAAAACTCTAAACGTTGTCTTTTCATGCATACCCCTCTTGTTAAAAAAAAACATCTTCCAACAGCATAAAATCTCTAAACGCTGTCTTTTCACGCATACCACCCTTATTAAAAAAAACATCTTCCAACAGCATAAAATATCTAAACGTTGTCATTTCATTCATACCCCCTTATTAAAAAAACATGTTCCAACAGCATAAAAACTCTAAACGCTGTCTTTTCATTCACACCCACCTTATTAAAAAAACATCTTCCAACAGCATAAAAACTCTAAACGCTGTCTTTTCATGCATACCCCCCTTATTAAAAAACATTTTCCAACAGCATAAAAACTCTAAACGCTGTCTTTTCATTCACACCCACCTTATTAAAAAAACATCTTCCAACAGCATAAAAACTCTAAACGCTGTCTTTTCATGCATACCCCCCTTATTAAAAAACATTTTCCAACAGCATAAAAACTCTAAACGCTGTCTTTTCATGCATACCCCCCTTATTAAAAAAGAACATCTTCCAACAGCATAAAAACTCAAAACGCTGTCTTTTCATGCATACTCCCCTTCTTAAAAAGAACATCTTCCAACAGCATAAAAACTCTAAACGCTGTCTTTTCATGCATACTCCCCTTCTTAAAAAAACATCTTCCAACAGGATAAAAACTCTAAACGCTGTCTTTTCATGCATACTCCCCTTCTTAAAAAAACATCTTCCAACAGGATAAAAACTCTAAACGTTGTCTTTTTATGTATACCCCCTTATTAAAAAAACATCTTCCAACAGCATAAAAACTCTAAACGCTGTCTTTTCATGCATATCCCCTTAGTAAAAAAAACATCTTCCAACAGCATAAAAACTCAAAATGCTGTCTTTTTATGAATACCCCCTTTATTAAAAAACACCATCTTCCAACAACATAAAAACTCTAAACGCTGTCTTTTCATACATACCCCCTTATTAAAAAACATCTTCCAACAGCATAAAAACTCTAAACGCTGTCTTTTCATGCATACCCCCCTTATTAAAAAAGAACATCTTCCAACAGCATAAAAACTCAAAACGCTGTCTTTTCATGCATACCCCCATTGTTAAAAAAAACATCTTCCAACAGCAAAAAAACTCTAAACGCTGTCTTTTCATGTATACCCCCCCTTATTAAAAAACATTTTCCAACAGCATAAAAACTCTAAACGCTGTCTTTTCATGCATACCACCCTTATTAAAAAAGAACATCTTCCAACAGCATAAAAACTCAAAACGCTGTCTTTTCATGCATACTCTTCTTCTTAAAAAAAACTTCTTCCAACAGCATAAAAACTCTAAACGCTGTCTTTTCATGCATACCCCCCTTCTTAAAAAAACATCTTCCAACAGGATAAAAACTCTAAACGCTGTCTTTTCATGTATACCCCCTTATTCAAAAAATCATCTTTCAACAGCATAAAAACTCTAAACGCTGTCTTTTCATGCATATCCCCTTATTAAAAAAACATCTTCCAACAGCATAAAAACTCAAAATGCTGTCTTTTCATGAATACCCCCTTATTAAAAAACATCTTCCAACAGCATAAAAACTCTAAACGCTGTCTTTTCATGCATACCCCCTTATTAAAAAAGAACATCTTCCAACAGCATAAAAACTCAAAACGCTGTCTTTTCATGCATACCCCCATTGTTAAAAAAAAACATCTTCCGACAACATAAAAACTCTAAACGCTGTATTTTCATGCATACCCCCCTTATTAAAAAACATCTTCCGACAGCATAAAAACTCTAAACGCTGCCTTTTCATGCATACCCCCCTTATTAAAAAAGAACATCTTCCAACAGAATAAAAACTCAAAACGTTGTCTTTTCATGCATACCCTCATTGTTAAAAAAAACATCTTTCAACATTATAAAAACTCTAAACGATGTCTTTTCATGTATACCCCCTTATTCAAAAAATCATCTTCCAACAGCATAAAAACTCTAAACGCTGTCTTTTCATGCATACTCCCCTTCTTAAAAAAACATCTTCCAACATGATAAAAACTCTAAACATCTTCCAACATGATAATAACTAACTATTACGGATCCAATGGAACTGGTCTCGTTCAATTCTGAGACTGTTCGAAAATTGGCTATTTTTCAGTCGATAATTAAATATTAAAATATTCAATTTTCACAGATTAACTCCAAATTAAATTTTAAGAGTTCTAAAATATTTCTATAACTCCAGTATGATTAAATAAAATTTCCCAAATCATTTTCAATCATTTTAAACTCGATTTACAATTATCTCTGGAATTTCAATCGTTAAATTATCGATTTAATTATCAAATTAAATCCAATATTCTTTAAATAAATTATTCGACTTATAAATTCCACTTATTAATATTTAAAATCAATTAAATATTCGAATTTTAATTATCTAAAATTCTGGGTCGTTACATCTTCCAACAGCATAAAAACTCAAAACGCTGTCTTTTCATGCATACCCCCTTATTAAAAAAAACATCTTCCAACAGCATAAAAACTCTAAACGATGTCTTTTATGCATACCCCCTTATTAAAAAAAACATCTTCCAACAACATAAAAACTCTAAACGATGTCTTTTCATGCATACCACTCTTATTAAAAAAACATCTTCCAATAGCATAAAAACTCTAAACGCTGTCTTTTCATGCATACCCCCATTCTATAAAAAAACATCTTCCAACGGCATAAAAACTTTAAACGCTGTCTTTTCATGCATACCCCTCTTATTAAAAAAACATCTTCCAACAGCATAAAAACTCTAAACGTTGTCTTTTCATGCATACACCTTATTAAAAAAAACATCTTCCAACAACATAAAAACTCTAAACGCTGTCTTTTCATGCATACCTCCCTTCTTAAAAAAACATCTTCCAACAGCATAAAAACTCTAAACGCTGTCTTTTCATGCATACTCCCCTTCTTTAAAAAACATCTTCCAACAGCATAAAAACTCTAAACGTTGTCTTTTTATTCATACCCCCTTATTAAAAAAAACATCTTCCAACAGCATAAAAACTCTAAACGTTGTCTTTTCATGCATACCCCCCTAATTAAAAAAACATCTTCCAACAGCATAAAAACTCTAAACGCTGTCTTTTCATGCATACACCCTTATTAAAAAAAACATCTTCCAACAGCATAAAAATTCTAAACGCTGTCTTTTCATGCATACCCTCTTTATTACAAAAAACATCTTTCAACAGCATAAAAACTCTAAACGCTGTCTTTTCATGCATACCCCCCTTATTAAAAAAACAACTTCCAACAGCATAAAAACTTTAAACGATGTCTTTTCATGCATACCCCCCTTATAAAAAAACATCTTCCAACAGCATAAAAACTCTAAACGCTGCCTTTTCATGCATACTCCCCTTATTAAAAAAAACATCTTCCAACAGCATAAAAACTCTAAACGCTGCCTTTTCATGCATACCCCCCTTATTAAAGAAACATCTTCCAACAGTATAAAAACTCTAAACGCTATCTTTTCATGCATACCCCCTTATTAAAAAAAATATCTTCCAACAGCATAAAAACTCTGAACGCTGCCTTTTCATGCCTAACCCCCTTATTAAAAAAAACATCTTCCAACAGCATAAAAACTCTAAACGATGTCTTTTATGCATACCCCCTTATTAAAAAAAACATCTTCCAACAACATAAAAACTCTAAACGATGTCTTTTCATGCATACCACTCTTATTAAAAAAACATCTTCCAACAGCATAAAAACTCTAAACGCTGTCTTTTCATGCATACCCCCATTCTATAAAAAAACATCTTCCAACGGCATAAAAACTTTAAACGCTGTCTTTTCATGCATACCCCTCTTATTAAAAAAACATCTTCCAACAGCATAAAAACTCTAAACGTTGTCTTTTCATGCATACACCTTATTAAAAAAAACATCTTCCAACAACATAAAAACTCTAAACGCTGTCTTTTCATGCATACCTCCCTTCTTAAAAAAACATCTTCCAACAGCATAAAAACTCTAAACGCTGTCTTTTCATGCATACTCTCCTTCTTTAAAAAACATCTTCCAACAGGATAAAAACTCTAAACGCTGTCTTTTTATTCATACCCCCTTATTAAAAAAACATCTTCCAACAGCATAAAAACTCTAAACGTTGTCTTTTCATGCATACCCCCCTAATTAAAAAAACATCTTCCAACAGCATAAAAACTCTAAACGCTGTCTTTTCATGCATACACCCTTATTAAAAAAACATCTTCCAACAGCATAAAAACTCTAAACGCTGTCTTTTCATGCATACTCCCCTTCTTAAAAAAACATCTTCCAACAGCATAAAAACTCTAAACGCTGTCTTTTCATGCATACTCCCCTTCTTAAAAAAACATCTTCCAACAGCATAAAATCTCTACACGCTGTCTTTTCATGTATACCCCCTTATTCAAAAAATCATCTTCCAACAGCATAAAAACTCTAAACGCTGTCTTTTCATGCATATCCCCTTATTAAAAAAAACATCTTCCAACAGCATAAAAACTCAAAATGCTGTCTTTTCATGAATACCCCCTTATTAAAAAACATCTTCCAACAGCATTAAAACTCTAAACGCTGTCTTTTCATGCATACCTCCTTATTAAAAAAGAACATCTTCCAACAGCATAAAAACTCAAAACGATGTCTTTTCATGCATACCCCCATTGTTAAAAAAAACATCTTCCGACAGCATAAAAACTCTAAACGCTGTATTTTCATGCATACCCTCCTTATTAAAAAACATCTTCCGACAGCATAAAAACTCTAAACGCTGCCTTTTCATGCATACCCCCTTATTAAAAAAGAACATCTTCCAACAGCATAAAAACTCAAAACGTTGTCTTTTCATGCATACCCTCATTGTTAAAAAAAACATCTTCCAATATTATAAAAACTCTAAACGCTGTCTTTTCATGCATACCTCCTTATTAAAAAAAACATCATTCAACAGCATAAAAACTCTAAACACTGTCTTTTCATGCATACACCCTTATTAAAAAAAACATCTTCCAACAGCATAAAAATTCTAAACGCTGTCTTTTCATGCATACCCTCTTTATTACAAAAAACATCTTTCAACAGCATAAAAACTCTAAACGCTGTCTTTTCATGCATACCCCCCTTATTAAAAAAACAAATTCCAACAGCATAAAAACTTTAAACGATGTCTTTTCATGCATACCCCCCTTATAAAAAAACATCTTCCAACAGCATAAAAACACTAAACGCTGCCTTTTCATGCATACTCCCCTTATTAAAAAAAACATCTTCCAACAGCATAAAAACTCTAAACGCTGCCTTTTCATGCATACCCCCCTTATTAAAGAAACATCTTCCAACAGTATAAAAACTCTAAACGCTATCTTTTCATGCATACCCCCTTATTAAAAAAAATATCTTCCAACAGCATAAAAACTCTAAACGTTGTCTTTTCATGCATACCCACCTTATTAAAAAAACATCTTCCAACAGCATAAAAACTCTAAACGTTGTATTTTCATGCATACCTCCCTTATTAAAAAAACATCTTCCTACAGTATAAAAACTCTAAACGCTGTCTTTTCATTCATACCCCTTTATTAAAAAAAACATCTTCCAACAGCATAAAAACTCTAAACGCTGTCATTTCATGCATACCCCCTTATTAAAAAAAACATCTTCCAACAGCATAAAAACTCTAAACGCTGTCTTTTCATGCATACCCCCTTATTAAAAAAAACATCTTCCAACAGCATAAAAACTCTAAACGCTGTCTTTTCATGCATACCCCCTTATTAAAAAAAACATCTTCCAACAGCATAAAAACTCTAAACGATGTCTTTTATGCATACCCCCTTATTAAAAAAAACATCTTCCAACAGCATAAAAACTCTAAACGATGTCTTTTCATGCATACCACTCTTATTAAAAAAACATCTTCCAACAGCATAAAAACTCTAAACGCTGTCTTTTCATGCATACCCCCATTCTATAAAAAAACATCTTCCAACGGCATAAAAACTTTAAACGCTGTCTTTTCATGCATACCCCTCTTATTAAAAAAACATCTTCCAACAGCATAAAAACTCTAAACGTTGTCTTTTCATGCATACACCTTATTAAAAAAAACATCTTCCAACAACATAAAAACTCTAAACGCTGTCTTTTCATGCATACCTCCCTTCTTAAAAAAACATCTTCCAACAGCATAAAAACTCTAAACGCTGTCTTTTCATGCATACTCTCCTTCTTTAAAAAATATCTTCCAACAGGATAAAAACTCTAAACGCTGTCTTTTTATTCATACCCCCTTATTAAAAAAACATCTTCCAACAGTATAAAAACTCTAAACGTTGTCTTTTCATGCATACCCCCCTAATTAAAAAAACATCTTCCAACAGCATAAAAACTCTAAACGCTGTCTTTTCATGCATACACCCTTATTAAAAAAAACATCTTCCAACTGCATAAAAATTCTAAACGCTGTCTTTTCATGCATACCCTCTTTATTACAAAAAACATCTTTCAACAGCATAAAAACTCTAAACGCTGTCTTTTCATGCATACCCCCCTTATTAAAAAAACAACTTCCAACAGCATAAAAACTTTAAACGATGTCTTTTCATGCATACCCCCCTTATAAAAAAAACATCTTCCAACAGCATAAAAACTCTAAACGCTGCCTTTTCATGCATACTCCCCTTATTAAAAAAAAAATCTTCCAACAGCATAAAAACTCTAAACGCTGCATTTTCATGCATACCCCCCTTATTAAAGAAACATCTTCCAACAGTATAAAAACTCTAAACGCTATCTTTTCATGCATACCCCCTTATTAAAAAAAATATCTTCCAACAGCATAAAAACTCTAAACGCTGCCTTTTCATGCCTAACCCCCTTATTAAAAAAAACATCTTCCAACAGCATAAAAACTCTAAACGCTGTATTTTCATGCATACCCCCCTTATTAAAAAAACATCTTACAACAGCATAAAAACTCAAAACGCTGTCTTTTCATTCATACCCCCCTTGTTAAAAAAAACATCTTCCAACAGCATAAAAACTCTAAACGCTGACTTTTCATGCATACCCCCCTTGTTAAAAAAAAACATCTTCCAACAGCATAAAAACTCTAAACGCTGTCTTTTCACGCATACCACCCTTATTAAAAAAACATCTTCCAACAGCATAAAATCTCTAAATGCTGTCTTTTCATTCATACCCCCCTTATTAAAAAAACATGTTCCAACAGCATAAAAACTCTAAACGCTGTCTTTTCATGCATACCCCCTTATTAAAAAAAATATATTCCAACAGCATAAAAACTCTAAACGCTGTTTTTTCTTGCATACCTCTTTATTTAAAAAAACATCTTCCAACAGCATAAAAACTCTAAACGCTGTCTTTTCATGTACACCTCTTATTAGAAAAAAACATCTTCCAACAGCATAAAAACTCTTAACGTTGTCTTTTCATGCATAACCTCCTTATTAAAAAAACATCTTCCAACATCATAAAAACTCTAAACGCTCTCTTTTCAGGCATAACCCCCTTATTATAAAAAAACATCTTCCAACAGCATAAAAACTCTAAACGCTGTCTTTTCATGCAAACCCCCCTTTTAAAAAAACATTTTCCAACAGCATAAACACTCTAAACACTATCTTTTCATGCATACCCCTTTTTTAAAAAAAAACATCTTCCAACAGCATAAAAACTCTAAACGCTGTCATTTCATGCATACTCCCCTTATGAAAAAAAACATCTTCCAACAGGATAAAAACTCTAAACGCTGTCTTTTTATGTATAACCCCTTATTAAAAAAACATCTTCCAACAGCATAAAAACTCTAAACGCTGTCTTTTCATGCATATCCCCTTATTAAAAAAAACATCTTCCAACGGCATAAAAACTAAAAATGCAGTCTTTTCATTCATACCCCCTTATTAAAAAAACATCTTCCAACAGCATAAAAACTCTAAACGTTGTCTTTTCATGCATACCCCCCTAATAAAAAAAATCTTCCAACAGCATAAAAACTCTAAACGCTGTCTTTTTATGCATACCCCCTTATTAAAAAAAAACATCTTCCAACAGCATAAAAACTCTAAACGCTGTCTTTTCATGCATACCCCCCTTATTAAAAAAAACATCTTACAACACCATAAAAACTCAAAACGCTGTCTTTTCGTTCATACCCCCCTTTTTAAAAAAAACATCTTCCAACAGCATAAAAACTCTAAACGCTGCCTTTTCATGCATACCCCCCTTATTAAAAAAACATCTTCCAACAGCATAAAAACTCTAAACGCTGTCTTTTCATGCATACCCCCCTTGTTAAAAAAAACATCTTCCAACAGCATAAAACTCTAAACGTTGTCTTTTCATGCATACCCCCCTTGTTAAAAAAAACATCTTCCAAAAGCATAAAAACTCTAAACGCTGTCTTTTCACGCATACCACCCTTATTAAAAAAACATCTTCCAACAGCATAAAATCTCTAAACGCTGTCTTTTCATTCATACCCCCCTAATTAAAAAAACATGTTCCAACAGCATAAAAACTCTAAACGCTGTCTTTTCATGCATACCCCCATATTAAAAAAAACATATTCCAACAGCATAAAAACTCTAAACGCTGTTTTTTTCATGCATACCTCCTTATTTAAAAAAACATTTTCCAACAGCATAAAAACTCTAAACGTTGTCTTTTCATGTACCCCCCTTATTAGAAAAAAACATCTTCCAACAGCATAAAAACTCTTAACGTTGTCTTTTCATGCATACCCCCTTATTAAAAAAAACATCTTCCAACATCATAAAAACTCTAAACGCTCTCTTTTCATGCATAACCCCCTTATTATAAAAAAAACATCTACCAACACCATAAAAACTGTCTTTTCATGCAAACCCTCCTTGTTAAAAAAAAAATTTCCTAACAGCATAAAAACTCTAAACACTATCTTTTCATGCATACCCCCTTTTTAAAAAAAAACATCTTCCAAAAACATAAAAACTCTAAACGTTGTCTTTTCATGCATACTCCCCTTATTAAAAAAAACATCTTCCAACAGGATAAAAACTCTAAACGTTGTCTTTTTATGTATACCCCCTTATTAAAAAAACATCTTCCAACGGCATAAAAACTCTAAACGCTGTCTTTTCATGCATATCCCTTTATTAAAAAAAACATCTTCCAACAGCATAAAAACTCAAAATGCTGTCTTTTCATGAATACCCCCTTTATTAAAAAACACCATCTTCCAACAGCATAAAAACTCTAAACGCTGTCTTTTCATACATACCCCCTTATTAAAAAACATCTTCCAACAGCATAAAAACTCTAAACGCTGCCTTTTCATGCATATCCCCCTTATTAAAAAAGAACATCTTCCAACAGCATAAAAACTCAAAACGCTGTCTTTTCATGCATACCCCATTGTTAAAAAAAACATCTTCCAACAGCATAAAAACTCTAAACGCTGTCTTTTCATGCATACCCCCCTTATTAAAAAACATTTTCCAACAGCATAAAAACTCTAAACGCTGTCTTTTCATGCATACCCCCCTTATTAAAAAAGAACATCTTCCAACAGCATAAAAACTCAAAACGCTGTCTTTTCATGCATACTCCCCTTCTTAAAAAAAACATCTTCCAACAGCATAAAAACTCTAAACGCTGTCTTTTCATGCATACTCCCCTTCTTAAAAAAACATCTTCCAACATGATAAAAACTCTAAACATCTTCCAACATGATAATAACTAACTATTACGGATCCAATGGAACTGGTCTCGTTCAATTCTGAGACTGTTCGAAAATTGGCTATTTTTCAGTCGATAATTAAATATTAAAATATTCAATTTTCACAGATTAACTCCAAATTAAATTTTAAGAGTTCTAAAATATTTCTATAACTCCAGTATGATTAAATAAAATTTCCCAAATCATTTTCAATCATTTTAAACTCGATTTACAATTATCTCTGGAATTTCAATCGTTAAATTATCGATTTAATTATCAAATTAAATCCAATATTCTTTAAATAAATTATTCGACTTATAAATTCCACTTATTAATATTTAAAATCAATTAAATATTCGAATTTTAATTATCTAAAATTCTGGGTCGTTACATCTTCCAACAGCATAAAAACTCAAAACGCTGTCTTTTCATGCATACCCCCTTATTAAAAAAAACATCTTCCAACAGCATAAAAACTCTAAACGATGTCTTTTATGCATACCCCCTTATTAAAAAAAACATCTTCCAACAACATAAAAACTCTAAACGATGTCTTTTCATGCATACCACTCTTATTAAAAAAACATCTTCCAATAGCATAAAAACTCTAAACGCTGTCTTTTCATGCATACCCCCATTCTATAAAAAAACATCTTCCAACGGCATAAAAACTTTAAACGCTGTCTTTTCATGCATACCCCTCTTATTAAAAAAACATCTTCCAACAGCATAAAAACTCTAAACGTTGTCTTTTCATGCATACACCTTATTAAAAAAAACATCTTCCAACAACATAAAAACTCTAAACGCTGTCTTTTCATGCATACCTCCCTTCTTAAAAAAACATCTTCCAACAGCATAAAAACTCTAAACGCTGTCTTTTCATGCATACTCCCCTTCTTTAAAAAACATCTTCCAACAGCATAAAAACTCTAAACGTTGTCTTTTTATTCATACCCCCTTATTAAAAAAAACATCTTCCAACAGCATAAAAACTCTAAACGTTGTCTTTTCATGCATACCCCCCTAATTAAAAAAACATCTTCCAACAGCATAAAAACTCTAAACGCTGTCTTTTCATGCATACACCCTTATTAAAAAAAACATCTTCCAACAGCATAAAAATTCTAAACGCTGTCTTTTCATGCATACCCTCTTTATTACAAAAAACATCTTTCAACAGCATAAAAACTCTAAACGCTGTCTTTTCATGCATACCCCCCTTATTAAAAAAACAACTTCCAACAGCATAAAAACTTTAAACGATGTCTTTTCATGCATACCCCCCTTATAAAAAAACATCTTCCAACAGCATAAAAACTCTAAACGCTGCCTTTTCATGCATACTCCCCTTATTAAAAAAAACATCTTCCAACAGCATAAAAACTCTAAACGCTGCCTTTTCATGCATACCCCCCTTATTAAAGAAACATCTTCCAACAGTATAAAAACTCTAAACGCTATCTTTTCATGCATACCCCCTTATTAAAAAAAACATCTTCCAACAGCATAAAAACTCTAAACGCTGTCTTTTCATGCATACCCCCTTATTAAAAAAAACATCTTCCAACAGCATAAAAACTCTAAACGATGTCTTTTATGCATACCCCCTTATTAAAAAAAACATCTTCCAACAACATAAAAACTCTAAACGATGTCTTTTCATGCATACCACTCTTATTAAAAAAACATCTTCCAACAGCATAAAAACTCTAAACGCTGTCTTTTCATGCATACCCCCATTCTATAAAAAAACATCTTCCAACGGCATAAAAACTTTAAACGCTGTCTTTTCATGCATACCCCTCTTATTAAAAAAACATCTTCCAACAGCATAAAAACTCTAAACGTTGTCTTTTCATGCATACACCTTATTAAAAAAAACATCTTCCAACAACATAAAAACTCTAAACGCTGTCTTTTCATGCATACCTCCCTTCTTAAAAAAACATCTTCCAACAGCATAAAAACTCTAAACGCTGTCTTTTCATGCATACTCTCCTTCTTTAAAAAACATCTTCCAACAGGATAAAAACTCTAAACGCTGTCTTTTTATTCATACCCCCTTATTAAAAAAACATCTTCCAACAGCATAAAAACTCTAAACGTTGTCTTTTCATGCATACCCCCCTAATTAAAAAAACATCTTCCAACAGCATAAAAACTCTAAACGCTGTCTTTTCATGCATACACCCTTATTAAAAAAACATCTTCCAACAGCATAAAAACTCTAAACGCTGTCTTTTCATGCATACTCCCCTTCTTAAAAAAACATCTTCCAACAGCATAAAAACTCTAAACGCTGTCTTTTCATGCATACTCCCCTTCTTAAAAAAACATCTTCCAACAGCATAAAATCTCTACACGCTGTCTTTTCATGTATACCCCCTTATTCAAAAAATCATCTTCCAACAGCATAAAAACTCTAAACGCTGTCTTTTCATGCATATCCCCTTATTAAAAAAAACATCTTCCAACAGCATAAAAACTCAAAATGCTGTCTTTTCATGAATACCCCCTTATTAAAAAACATCTTCCAACAGCATAAAAACTCTAAACGCTGTCTTTTCATGCATACCTCCTTATTAAAAAAGAACATCTTCCAACAGCATAAAAACTCAAAACGATGTCTTTTCATGCATACCCCCATTGTTAAAAAAAACATCTTCCGACAGCATAAAAACTCTAAACGCTGTATTTTCATGCATACCCTCCTTATTAAAAAACATCTTCCGACAGCATAAAAACTCTAAACGCTGCCTTTTCATGCATACCCCCTTATTAAAAAAGAACATCTTCCAACAGCATAAAAACTCAAAACGTTGTCTTTTCATGCATACCCTCATTGTTAAAAAAAACATCTTCCAATATTATAAAAACTCTAAACGCTGTCTTTTCATGCATACCTCCTTATTAAAAAAAACATCATTCAACAGCATAAAAACTCTAAACACTGTCTTTTCATGCATACACCCTTATTAAAAAAAACATCTTCCAACAGCATAAAAATTCTAAACGCTGTCTTTTCATGCATACCCTCTTTATTACAAAAAACATCTTTCAACAGCATAAAAACTCTAAACGCTGTCTTTTCATGCATACCCCCCTTATTAAAAAAACAAATTCCAACAGCATAAAAACTTTAAACGATGTCTTTTCATGCATACCCCCCTTATAAAAAAACATCTTCCAACAGCATAAAAACACTAAACGCTGCCTTTTCATGCATACTCCCCTTATTAAAAAAAACATCTTCCAACAGCATAAAAACTCTAAACGCTGCCTTTTCATGCATACCCCCCTTATTAAAGAAACATCTTCCAACAGTATAAAAACTCTAAACGCTATCTTTTCATGCATACCCCCTTATTAAAAAAAATATCTTCCAACAGCATAAAAACTCTAAACGTTGTCTTTTCATGCATACCCACCTTATTAAAAAAACATCTTCCAACAGCATAAAAACTCTAAACGTTGTATTTTCATGCATACCTCCCTTATTAAAAAAACATCTTCCTACAGTATAAAAACTCTAAACGCTGTCTTTTCATTCATACCCCTTTATTAAAAAAAACATCTTCCAACAGCATAAAAACTCTAAACGCTGTCATTTCATGCATACCCCCTTATTAAAAAAAACATCTTCCAACAGCATAAAAACTCTAAACGCTGTCTTTTCATGCATACCCCCTTATTAAAAAAAACATCTTCCAACAGCATAAAAACTCTAAACGCTGTCTTTTCATGCATACCCCCTTATTAAAAAAAACATCTTCCAACAGCATAAAAACTCTAAACGATGTCTTTTATGCATACCCCCTTATTAAAAAAAACATCTTCCAACAGCATAAAAACTCTAAACGATGTCTTTTCATGCATACCACTCTTATTAAAAAAACATCTTCCAACAGCATAAAAACTCTAAACGCTGTCTTTTCATGCATACCCCCATTCTATAAAAAAACATCTTCCAACGGCATAAAAACTTTAAACGCTGTCTTTTCATGCATACCCCTCTTATTAAAAAAACATCTTCCAACAGCATAAAAACTCTAAACGTTGTCTTTTCATGCATACACCTTATTAAAAAAAACATCTTCCAACAACATAAAAACTCTAAACGCTGTCTTTTCATGCATACCTCCCTTCTTAAAAAAACATCTTCCAACAGCATAAAAACTCTAAACGCTGTCTTTTCATGCATACTCTCCTTCTTTAAAAAATATCTTCCAACAGGATAAAAACTCTAAACGCTGTCTTTTTATTCATACCCCCTTATTAAAAAAACATCTTCCAACAGTATAAAAACTCTAAACGTTGTCTTTTCATGCATACCCCCCTAATTAAAAAAACATCTTCCAACAGCATAAAAACTCTAAACGCTGTCTTTTCATGCATACACCCTTATTAAAAAAAACATCTTCCAACTGCATAAAAATTCTAAACGCTGTCTTTTCATGCATACCCTCTTTATTACAAAAAACATCTTTCAACAGCATAAAAACTCTAAACGCTGTCTTTTCATGCATACCCCCCTTATTAAAAAAACAACTTCCAACAGCATAAAAACTTTAAACGATGTCTTTTCATGCATACCCCCCTTATAAAAAAAACATCTTCCAACAGCATAAAAACTCTAAACGCTGCCTTTTCATGCATACTCCCCTTATTAAAAAAAAAATCTTCCAACAGCATAAAAACTCTAAACGCTGCATTTTCATGCATACCCCCCTTATTAAAGAAACATCTTCCAACAGTATAAAAACTCTAAACGCTATCTTTTCATGCATACCCCCTTATTAAAAAAAATATCTTCCAACAGCATAAAAACTCTAAACGCTGCCTTTTCATGCCTAACCCCCTTATTAAAAAAAACATCTTCCAACAGCATAAAAACTCTAAACGCTGTATTTTCATGCATACCCCCCTTATTAAAAAAACATCTTACAACAGCATAAAAACTCAAAACGCTGTCTTTTCATTCATACCCCCCTTGTTAAAAAAAACATCTTCCAACAGCATAAAAACTCTAAACGCTGACTTTTCATGCATACCCCCCTTGTTAAAAAAAAACATCTTCCAACAGCATAAAAACTCTAAACGCTGTCTTTTCACGCATACCACCCTTATTAAAAAAACATCTTCCAACAGCATAAAATCTCTAAATGCTGTCTTTTCATTCATACCCCCCTTATTAAAAAAACATGTTCCAACAGCATAAAAACTCTAAACGCTGTCTTTTCATGCATACCCCCTTATTAAAAAAAATATATTCCAACAGCATAAAAACTCTAAACGCTGTTTTTTCTTGCATACCTCTTTATTTAAAAAAACATCTTCCAACAGCATAAAAACTCTAAACGCTGTCTTTTCATGTACACCTCTTATTAGAAAAAAACATCTTCCAACAGCATAAAAACTCTTAACGTTGTCTTTTCATGCATAACCTCCTTATTAAAAAAACATCTTCCAACATCATAAAAACTCTAAACGCTCTCTTTTCAGGCATAACCCCCTTATTATAAAAAAACATCTTCCAACAGCATAAAAACTCTAAACGCTGTCTTTTCATGCAAACCCCCCTTTTAAAAAAAACATTTTCCAACAGCATAAACACTCTAAACACTATCTTTTCATGCATACCCCTTTTTTAAAAAAAAACATCTTCCAACAGCATAAAAACTCTAAACGCTGTCATTTCATGCATACTCCCCTTATGAAAAAAAACATCTTCCAACAGGATAAAAACTCTAAACGCTGTCTTTTTATGTATAACCCCTTATTAAAAAAACATCTTCCAACAGCATAAAAACTCTAAACGCTGTCTTTTCATGCATATCCCCTTATTAAAAAAAACATCTTCCAACGGCATAAAAACTAAAAATGCAGTCTTTTCATTCATACCCCCTTATTAAAAAAACATCTTCCAACAGCATAAAAACTCTAAACGTTGTCTTTTCATGCATACCCCCCTAATAAAAAAAATCTTCCAACAGCATAAAAACTCTAAACGCTGTCTTTTTATGCATACCCCCTTATTAAAAAAAAACATCTTCCAACAGCATAAAAACTCTAAACGCTGTCTTTTCATGCATACCCCCCTTATTAAAAAAAACATCTTACAACACCATAAAAACTCAAAACGCTGTCTTTTCGTTCATACCCCCCTTTTTAAAAAAAACATCTTCCAACAGCATAAAAACTCTAAACGCTGCCTTTTCATGCATACCCCCCTTATTAAAAAAACATCTTCCAACAGCATAAAAACTCTAAACGCTGTCTTTTCATGCATACCCCCCTTGTTAAAAAAAACATCTTCCAACAGCATAAAACTCTAAACGTTGTCTTTTCATGCATACCCCCCTTGTTAAAAAAAACATCTTCCAAAAGCATAAAAACTCTAAACGCTGTCTTTTCACGCATACCACCCTTATTAAAAAAACATCTTCCAACAGCATAAAATCTCTAAACGCTGTCTTTTCATTCATACCCCCCTAATTAAAAAAACATGTTCCAACAGCATAAAAACTCTAAACGCTGTCTTTTCATGCATACCCCCATATTAAAAAAAACATATTCCAACAGCATAAAAACTCTAAACGCTGTTTTTTTCATGCATACCTCCTTATTTAAAAAAACATTTTCCAACAGCATAAAAACTCTAAACGTTGTCTTTTCATGTACCCCCCTTATTAGAAAAAAACATCTTCCAACAGCATAAAAACTCTTAACGTTGTCTTTTCATGCATACCCCCTTATTAAAAAAAACATCTTCCAACATCATAAAAACTCTAAACGCTCTCTTTTCATGCATAACCCCCTTATTATAAAAAAAACATCTACCAACACCATAAAAACTGTCTTTTCATGCAAACCCTCCTTGTTAAAAAAAAAATTTCCTAACAGCATAAAAACTCTAAACACTATCTTTTCATGCATACCCCCTTTTTAAAAAAAACATCTTCCAAAAACATAAAAACTCTAAACGTTGTCTTTTCATGCATACTCCCCTTATTAAAAAAAACATCTTCCAACAGGATAAAAACTCTAAACGTTGTCTTTTTATGTATACCCCCTTATTAAAAAAACATCTTCCAACGGCATAAAAACTCTAAACGCTGTCTTTTCATGCATATCCCTTTATTAAAAAAAACATCTTCCAACAGCATAAAAACTCAAAATGCTGTCTTTTCATGAATACCCCCTTTATTAAAAAACACCATCTTCCAACAGCATAAAAACTCTAAACGCTGTCTTTTCATACATACCCCCTTATTAAAAAACATCTTCCAACAGCATAAAAACTCTAAACGCTGCCTTTTCATGCATATCCCCCTTATTAAAAAAGAACATCTTCCAACAGCATAAAAACTCAAAACGCTGTCTTTTCATGCATACCCCATTGTTAAAAAAAACATCTTCCAACAGCATAAAAACTCTAAACGCTGTCTTTTCATGCATACCCCCCTTATTAAAAAACATTTTCCAACAGCATAAAAACTCTAAACGCTGTCTTTTCATGCATACCCCCCTTATTAAAAAAGAACATCTTCCAACAGCATAAAAACTCAAAACGCTGTCTTTTCATGCATACTCCCCTTCTTAAAAAAAACATCTTCCAACAGCATAAAAACTCTAAACGCTGTCTTTTCATGCATACTCCCCTTCTTAAAAAAACATCTTCCAACATGATAAAAACTCTAAACATCTTCCAACATGATAATAACTAACTATTACGGATCCAATGGAACTGGTCTCGTTCAATTCTGAGACTGTTCGAAAATTGGCTATTTTTCAGTCGATAATTAAATATTAAAATATTCAATTTTCACAGATTAACTCCAAATTAAATTTTAAGAGTTCTAAAATATTTCTATAACTCCAGTATGATTAAATAAAATTTCCCAAATCATTTTCAATCATTTTAAACTCGATTTACAATTATCTCTGGAATTTCAATCGTTAAATTATCGATTTAATTATCAAATTAAATCCAATATTCTTTAAATAAATTATTCGACTTATAAATTCCACTTATTAATATTTAAAATCAATTAAATATTCGAATTTTAATTATCTAAAATTCTGGGTCGTTACATCTTCCAACAGCATAAAAACTCAAAACGCTGTCTTTTCATGCATACCCCCTTATTAAAAAAAACATCTTCCAACAGCATAAAAACTCTAAACGATGTCTTTTATGCATACCCCCTTATTAAAAAAAACATCTTCCAACAACATAAAAACTCTAAACGATGTCTTTTCATGCATACCACTCTTATTAAAAAAACATCTTCCAATAGCATAAAAACTCTAAACGCTGTCTTTTCATGCATACCCCCATTCTATAAAAAAACATCTTCCAACGGCATAAAAACTTTAAACGCTGTCTTTTCATGCATACCCCTCTTATTAAAAAAACATCTTCCAACAGCATAAAAACTCTAAACGTTGTCTTTTCATGCATACACCTTATTAAAAAAAACATCTTCCAACAACATAAAAACTCTAAACGCTGTCTTTTCATGCATACCTCCCTTCTTAAAAAAACATCTTCCAACAGCATAAAAACTCTAAACGCTGTCTTTTCATGCATACTCCCCTTCTTTAAAAAACATCTTCCAACAGCATAAAAACTCTAAACGTTGTCTTTTTATTCATACCCCCTTATTAAAAAAAACATCTTCCAACAGCATAAAAACTCTAAACGTTGTCTTTTCATGCATACCCCCCTAATTAAAAAAACATCTTCCAACAGCATAAAAACTCTAAACGCTGTCTTTTCATGCATACACCCTTATTAAAAAAAACATCTTCCAACAGCATAAAAATTCTAAACGCTGTCTTTTCATGCATACCCTCTTTATTACAAAAAACATCTTTCAACAGCATAAAAACTCTAAACGCTGTCTTTTCATGCATACCCCCCTTATTAAAAAAACAACTTCCAACAGCATAAAAACTTTAAACGATGTCTTTTCATGCATACCCCCCTTATAAAAAAACATCTTCCAACAGCATAAAAACTCTAAACGCTGCCTTTTCATGCATACTCCCCTTATTAAAAAAAACATCTTCCAACAGCATAAAAACTCTAAACGCTGCCTTTTCATGCATACCCCCCTTATTAAAGAAACATCTTCCAACAGTATAAAAACTCTAAACGCTATCTTTTCATGCATACCCCCTTATTAAAAAAAATATCTTCCAACAGCATAAAAACTCTGAACGCTGCCTTTTCATGCCTAACCCCCTTATTAAAAAAAACATCTTCCAACAGCATAAAAACTCTAAACGCTGTATTTTCATGCATACCCCCCTTATTAAAAAAATATCTTCCAACAGTATAAAAACTCTAAACGCTGTCTTTTCATGCATACCCCCTTATTAAAAAAAACATCTTCCAACAGCATAAAAACTCTAAACGCTGTCTTTTCATGCATACCCCCCTTATTAAAAAAACATCTTACAACAGCATAAAAACTCAAAACGCTGTCTTTTCATTCATACCCCTTTGTTAAAAAAAAACATCTTCCAACAGCATAAAAACTCTAAACGCTGTCTTTTCATGCATACCCCCCTTATTAAAAAAACACATCTTCCAACAGCATAAAAACTCTAAACGCTGTCTTTACATGCATACCCCCCTTGTTAAAAAAAAACATCTTCCAACAGCATAAAAACTCTAAACGCTGTCTTTTCACGCATACCACCCTTATTAAAAAAACATCTTCCAACAGCATAAAATCTCTAAACGCTGTCTTTTCATTCATACCCCCCTTATTAAAAAAACATGTTCCAACAGCATAAAAACTCTAAACGCTGTCTTTTCATGCATACCCCATTATTAAAAAAAAATATTCCAACAGCATAAAAACTCTAAACGCTGTTTTTTCTTGCATACCTCTTTATTTAAAAAAACATCGTCCAACAGCATAAAAACTCTAAACGCTGTCTTTTCATGTACCCCTCTTATTAGAAAAAAACATCTTCCAACAGCATAAAAACTCTTACCGTTGTCTTTTCATGCATAACCCCCTTATTAAAAAAACATCTTCCAACATCATAAAAACTCTAAACGCTCTCTTTTCATGCATAACCCCCTTATTATAAAAAAACATCTTCCAACAGCATAAAAACTCTAAACGCTGTCTTTTCATGCAAACCCCCCTTTTAAAAAACACATTTTCCAACAGCATAAACACTCTAAACACTATCTTTTCATGCATACCCCCTTTTTTAAAAAAAACATCTTCCAACAGCATAAAAACTCTAAACGCTGTCGTTTCATGCATACTCCCCTTATGAAAAAAAAACATCTTCCAACAGGATAAAAACTCTAAACGCTGTCTTTTTATGTATAACCCCTTATTAAAAAAAACATCTTCCAACAGCATAAAAACTCTAAACGCTGTCTTTTCATGCATATCCCCTTATTAAAAAAAACATCTTCCAACAGCATAAAAACTAAAAATGCTGTCTTTTCATTCATACCCCCTTATTAAAAAAAATCTTCCAACAGCATAAAAACTCTAAACGTTGTCTTTTCATGCATACCCCCCTAATAAAAAAAATCTTCCAACAGCATAAAAACTCTAAACGCTGTCTTTTTATGCATACCCCCTTATTAAAAAAAACATCTTCCAACAGCATAAAAACTCTAAACGCTGTCTTTTCGTGCATACCCCCCTTATTAAAAAAACATCTTACAACACCATAAAAACTCAAAACGCTGTCTTTTCGTTCATACCCCCCTTTTTAAAAAAAACATCTTCCAACAGCATAAAAACTCTAAACGCTGTCTTTTCATGCATACCCCCCTTATTAAAAAAACATCTTCCAACAGCATAAAAACTCTAAACGCTGTCTTTTCATGCATACCCCCCTTGTTAAAAAAAACATCTTCCAACAGCATAAAACTCTAAACGTTGTCTTTTCATGCATACCCCCCTTGTTAAAAAAAACATCTTCCAAAAGCATAAAAACTCTAAACGCTGTCTTTTCACGCATACCACCCTTATTAAAAAAACATCTTCCAACAGCATAAAATCTCTAAACGCTGTCTTTTCATTCATACCCCCCTAATTAAAAAAACATGTTCCAACAGCATAAAAACTCTAAACGCTGTCTTTTCATGCATACCCCCATATTAAAAAAAACATATTCCAACAGCATAAAAACTCTAAACGCTGTTTTTTTCATGCATACCTCCTTATTTAAAAAAACATTTTCCAACAGCATAAAAACTCTAAACGTTGTCTTTTCATGTACCCCCCTTATTAGAAAAAAACATCTTCCAACAGCATAAAAACTCTTAACGTTGTCTTTTCATGCATACCCCCCTTATTAAAAAAAACATCTTCCAACATCATAAAAACTCTAAACGCTCTCTTTTCATGCATAACCCCCTTATTATAAAAAAAACATCTACCAACACCATAAAAACTGTCTTTTCATGCAAACCCTCCTTGTTAAAAAAAAAATTTCCTAACAGCATAAAAACTCTAAACACTATCTTTTCATGCATACCCCCTTTTTAAAAAAAAACATCTTCCAAAAACATAAAAACTCTAAACGTTGTCTTTTCATGCATACTCCCCTTATTAAAAAAAACATCTTCCAACAGGATAAAAACTCTAAACGTTGTCTTTTTATGTATACCCCCTTATTAAAAAAACATCTTCCAACGGCATAAAAACTCTAAACGCTGTCTTTTCATGCATATCCCTTTATTAAAAAAAACATCTTCCAACAGCATAAAAACTCAAAATGCTGTCTTTTCATGAATACCCCCTTTATTAAAAAACACCATCTTCCAACAGCATAAAAACTCTAAACGCTGTCTTTTCATACATACCCCCTTATTAAAAAACATCTTCCAACAGCATAAAAACTCTAAACGCTGCCTTTTCATGCATATCCCCCTTATTAAAAAAGAACATCTTCCAACAGCATAAAAACTCAAAACGCTGTCTTTTCATGCATACCCCATTGTTAAAAAAAACATCTTCCAACAGCATAAAAACTCTAAACGCTGTCTTTTCATGCATACCCCCCTTATTAAAAAACATTTTCCAACAGCATAAAAACTCTAAACGCTGTCTTTTCATGCATACCCCCCTTATTAAAAAAGAACATCTTCCAACAGCATAAAAACTCAAAACGCTGTCTTTTCATGCATACTCCCCTTCTTAAAAAAAACATCTTCCAACAGCATAAAAACTCTAAACGCTGTCTTTTCGTGCATACTCCCCTTCTTAAAAAAACATCTTCCAACATGATAAAAACTCTAAACATCTTCCAACATGATAATAACTAACTATTACGGATCCAATGGAACTGGTCTCGTTCAATTCTGAGACTGTTCGAAAATTGGCTATTTTTCAGTCGATAATTAAATATTAAAATATTCAATTTTCACAGATTAACTCCAAATTAAATTTTAAGAGTTCTAAAATATTTCTATAACTCCAGTATGATTAAATAAAATTTCCCAAATCATTTTCAATCATTTTAAACTCGATTTACAATTATCTCTGGAATTTCAATCGTTAAATTATCGATTTAATTATCAAATTAAATCCAATATTCTTTAAATAAATTATTCGACTTATAAATTCCACTTATTAATATTTAAAATCAATTAAATATTCGAATTTTAATTATCTAAAATTCTGGGTCGTTACATCTTCCAACAGCATAAAAACTCAAAACGCTGTCTTTTCATGCATACCCCCTTATTAAAAAAAACATCTTCCAACAGCATAAAAACTCTAAACGATGTCTTTTATGCATACCCCCTTATTAAAAAAAACATCTTCCAACAACATAAAAACTCTAAACGATGTCTTTTCATGCATACCACTCTTATTAAAAAAACATCTTCCAATAGCATAAAAACTCTAAACGCTGTCTTTTCATGCATACCCCCATTCTATAAAAAAACATCTTCCAACGGCATAAAAACTTTAAACGCTGTCTTTTCATGCATACCCCTCTTATTAAAAAAACATCTTCCAACAGCATAAAAACTCTAAACGTTGTCTTTTCATGCATACACCTTATTAAAAAAAACATCTTCCAACAACATAAAAACTCTAAACGCTGTCTTTTCATGCATACCTCCCTTCTTAAAAAAACATCTTCCAACAGCATAAAAACTCTAAACGCTGTCTTTTCATGCATACTCCCCTTCTTTAAAAAACATCTTCCAACAGCATAAAAACTCTAAACGTTGTCTTTTTATTCATACCCCCTTATTAAAAAAAACATCTTCCAACAGCATAAAAACTCTAAACGTTGTCTTTTCATGCATACCCCCCTAATTAAAAAAACATCTTCCAACAGCATAAAAACTCTAAACGCTGTCTTTTCATGCATACACCCTTATTAAAAAAAACATCTTCCAACAGCATAAAAATTCTAAACGCTGTCTTTTCATGCATACCCTCTTTATTACAAAAAACATCTTTCAACAGCATAAAAACTCTAAACGCTGTCTTTTCATGCATACCCCCCTTATTAAAAAAACAACTTCCAACAGCATAAAAACTTTAAACGATGTCTTTTCATGCATACCCCCCTTATAAAAAAACATCTTCCAACAGCATAAAAACTCTAAACGCTGCCTTTTCATGCATACTCCCCTTATTAAAAAAAACATCTTCCAACAGCATAAAAACTCTAAACGCTGCCTTTTCATGCATACCCCCCTTATTAAAGAAACATCTTCCAACAGTATAAAAACTCTAAACGCTATCTTTTCATGCATACCCCCTTATTAAAAAAAATATCTTCCAACAGCATAAAAACTCTTACCGTTGTCTTTTCATGCATAACCCCCTTATTAAAAAAACATCTTCCAACATCATAAAAACTCTAAACGCTCTCTTTTCATGCATAACCCCCTTATTATAAAAAAACATCTTCCAACAGCATAAAAACTCTAAACGCTGTCTTTTCATGCAAACCCCCCTTTTAAAAAACACATTTTCCAACAGCATAAACACTCTAAACACTATCTTTTCATGCATACCCCCTTTTTTAAAAAAAACATCTTCCAACAGCATAAAAACTCTAAACGCTGTCGTTTCATGCATACTCCCCTTATGAAAAAAAAACATCTTCCAACAGGATAAAAACTCTAAACGCTGTCTTTTTATGTATAACCCCTTATTAAAAAAAACATCTTCCAACAGCATAAAAACTCTAAACGCTGTCTTTTCATGCATATCCCCTTATTAAAAAAAACATCTTCCAACAGCATAAAAACTAAAAATGCTGTCTTTTCATTCATACCCCCTTATTAAAAAAAATCTTCCAACAGCATAAAAACTCTAAACGTTGTCTTTTCATGCATACCCCCCTAATAAAAAAAATCTTCCAACAGCATAAAAACTCTAAACGCTGTCTTTTTATGCATACCCCCTTATTAAAAAAAACATCTTCCAACAGCATAAAAACTCTAAACGCTGTCTTTTCGTGCATACCCCCCTTATTAAAAAAACATCTTACAACACCATAAAAACTCAAAACGCTGTCTTTTCGTTCATACCCCCCTTTTTAAAAAAAACATCTTCCAACAGCATAAAAACTCTAAACGCTGTCTTTTCATGCATACCCCCCTTATTAAAAAAACATCTTCCAACAGCATAAAAACTCTAAACGCTGTCTTTTCATGCATACCCCCCTTGTTAAAAAAAACATCTTCCAACAGCATAAAACTCTAAACGTTGTCTTTTCATGCATACCCCCCTTGTTAAAAAAAACATCTTCCAAAAGCATAAAAACTCTAAACGCTGTCTTTTCACGCATACCACCCTTATTAAAAAAACATCTTCCAACAGCATAAAATCTCTAAACGCTGTCTTTTCATTCATACCCCCCTAATTAAAAAAACATGTTCCAACAGCATAAAAACTCTAAACGCTGTCTTTTCATGCATACCCCCATATTAAAAAAAACATATTCCAACAGCATAAAAACTCTAAACGCTGTTTTTTTCATGCATACCTCCTTATTTAAAAAAACATTTTCCAACAGCATAAAAACTCTAAACGTTGTCTTTTCATGTACCCCCCTTATTAGAAAAAAACATCTTCCAACAGCATAAAAACTCTTAACGTTGTCTTTTCATGCATACCCCCCTTATTAAAAAAAACATCTTCCAACATCATAAAAACTCTAAACGCTCTCTTTTCATGCATAACCCCCTTATTATAAAAAAAACATCTACCAACACCATAAAAACTGTCTTTTCATGCAAACCCTCCTTGTTAAAAAAAAAATTTCCTAACAGCATAAAAACTCTAAACACTATCTTTTCATGCATACCCCCTTTTTAAAAAAAAACATCTTCCAAAAACATAAAAACTCTAAACGTTGTCTTTTCATGCATACTCCCCTTATTAAAAAAAACATCTTCCAACAGGATAAAAACTCTAAACGTTGTCTTTTTATGTATACCCCCTTATTAAAAAAACATCTTCCAACGGCATAAAAACTCTAAACGCTGTCTTTTCATGCATATCCCTTTATTAAAAAAAACATCTTCCAACAGCATAAAAACTCAAAATGCTGTCTTTTCATGAATACCCCCTTTATTAAAAAACACCATCTTCCAACAGCATAAAAACTCTAAACGCTGTCTTTTCATACATACCCCCTTATTAAAAAACATCTTCCAACAGCATAAAAACTCTAAACGCTGCCTTTTCATGCATATCCCCCTTATTAAAAAAGAACATCTTCCAACAGCATAAAAACTCAAAACGCTGTCTTTTCATGCATACCCCATTGTTAAAAAAAACATCTTCCAACAGCATAAAAACTCTAAACGCTGTCTTTTCATGCATACCCCCCTTATTAAAAAACATTTTCCAACAGCATAAAAACTCTAAACGCTGTCTTTTCATGCATACCCCCCTTATTAAAAAAGAACATCTTCCAACAGCATAAAAACTCAAAACGCTGTCTTTTCATGCATACTCCCCTTCTTAAAAAAAACATCTTCCAACAGCATAAAAACTCTAAACGCTGTCTTTTCGTGCATACTCCCCTTCTTAAAAAAACATCTTCCAACATGATAAAAACTCTAAACATCTTCCAACATGATAATAACTAACTATTACGGATCCAATGGAACTGGTCTCGTTCAATTCTGAGACTGTTCGAAAATTGGCTATTTTTCAGTCGATAATTAAATATTAAAATATTCAATTTTCACAGATTAACTCCAAATTAAATTTTAAGAGTTCTAAAATATTTCTATAACTCCAGTATGATTAAATAAAATTTCCCAAATCATTTTCAATCATTTTAAACTCGATTTACAATTATCTCTGGAATTTCAATCGTTAAATTATCGATTTAATTATCAAATTAAATCCAATATTCTTTAAATAAATTATTCGACTTATAAATTCCACTTATTAATATTTAAAATCAATTAAATATTCGAATTTTAATTATCTAAAATTCTGGGTCGTTACATCTTCCAACAGCATAAAAACTCAAAACGCTGTCTTTTCATGCATACCCCCTTATTAAAAAAAACATCTTCCAACAGCATAAAAACTCTAAACGATGTCTTTTATGCATACCCCCTTATTAAAAAAAACATCTTCCAACAACATAAAAACTCTAAACGATGTCTTTTCATGCATACCACTCTTATTAAAAAAACATCTTCCAATAGCATAAAAACTCTAAACGCTGTCTTTTCATGCATACCCCCATTCTATAAAAAAACATCTTCCAACGGCATAAAAACTTTAAACGCTGTCTTTTCATGCATACCCCTCTTATTAAAAAAACATCTTCCAACAGCATAAAAACTCTAAACGTTGTCTTTTCATGCATACACCTTATTAAAAAAAACATCTTCCAACAACATAAAAACTCTAAACGCTGTCTTTTCATGCATACCTCCCTTCTTAAAAAAACATCTTCCAACAGCATAAAAACTCTAAACGCTGTCTTTTCATGCATACTCCCCTTCTTTAAAAAACATCTTCCAACAGCATAAAAACTCTAAACGTTGTCTTTTTATTCATACCCCCTTATTAAAAAAAACATCTTCCAACAGCATAAAAACTCTAAACGTTGTCTTTTCATGCATACCCCCCTAATTAAAAAAACATCTTCCAACAGCATAAAAACTCTAAACGCTGTCTTTTCATGCATACACCCTTATTAAAAAAAACATCTTCCAACAGCATAAAAATTCTAAACGCTGTCTTTTCATGCATACCCTCTTTATTACAAAAAACATCTTTCAACAGCATAAAAACTCTAAACGCTGTCTTTTCATGCATACCCCCCTTATTAAAAAAACAACTTCCAACAGCATAAAAACTTTAAACGATGTCTTTTCATGCATACCCCCCTTATAAAAAAACATCTTCCAACAGCATAAAAACTCTAAACGCTGCCTTTTCATGCATACTCCCCTTATTAAAAAAAACATCTTCCAACAGCATAAAAACTCTAAACGCTGCCTTTTCATGCATACCCCCCTTATTAAAGAAACATCTTCCAACAGTATAAAAACTCTAAACGCTATCTTTTCATGCATACCCCCTTATTAAAAAAAATATCTTCCAACAGCATAAAAACTCTTACCGTTGTCTTTTCATGCATAACCCCCTTATTAAAAAAACATCTTCCAACATCATAAAAACTCTAAACGCTCTCTTTTCATGCATAACCCCCTTATTATAAAAAAACATCTTCCAACAGCATAAAAACTCTAAACGCTGTCTTTTCATGCAAACCCCCCTTTTAAAAAACACATTTTCCAACAGCATAAACACTCTAAACACTATCTTTTCATGCATACCCCCTTTTTTAAAAAAAACATCTTCCAACAGCATAAAAACTCTAAACGCTGTCGTTTCATGCATACTCCCCTTATGAAAAAAAAACATCTTCCAACAGGATAAAAACTCTAAACGCTGTCTTTTTATGTATAACCCCTTATTAAAAAAAACATCTTCCAACAGCATAAAAACTCTAAACGCTGTCTTTTCATGCATATCCCCTTATTAAAAAAAACATCTTCCAACAGCATAAAAACTAAAAATGCTGTCTTTTCATTCATACCCCCTTATTAAAAAAAATCTTCCAACAGCATAAAAACTCTAAACGTTGTCTTTTCATGCATACCCCCCTAATAAAAAAAATCTTCCAACAGCATAAAAACTCTAAACGCTGTCTTTTTATGCATACCCCCTTATTAAAAAAAACATCTTCCAACAGCATAAAAACTCTAAACGCTGTCTTTTCGTGCATACCCCCCTTATTAAAAAAACATCTTACAACACCATAAAAACTCAAAACGCTGTCTTTTCGTTCATACCCCCCTTTTTAAAAAAAACATCTTCCAACAGCATAAAAACTCTAAACGCTGTCTTTTCATGCATACCCCCCTTATTAAAAAAACATCTTCCAACAGCATAAAAACTCTAAACGCTGTCTTTTCATGCATACCCCCCTTGTTAAAAAAAACATCTTCCAACAGCATAAAACTCTAAACGTTGTCTTTTCATGCATACCCCCCTTGTTAAAAAAAACATCTTCCAAAAGCATAAAAACTCTAAACGCTGTCTTTTCACGCATACCACCCTTATTAAAAAAACATCTTCCAACAGCATAAAATCTCTAAACGCTGTCTTTTCATTCATACCCCCCTAATTAAAAAAACATGTTCCAACAGCATAAAAACTCTAAACGCTGTCTTTTCATGCATACCCCCATATTAAAAAAAACATATTCCAACAGCATAAAAACTCTAAACGCTGTTTTTTTCATGCATACCTCCTTATTTAAAAAAACATTTTCCAACAGCATAAAAACTCTAAACGTTGTCTTTTCATGTACCCCCCTTATTAGAAAAAAACATCTTCCAACAGCATAAAAACTCTTAACGTTGTCTTTTCATGCATACCCCCCTTATTAAAAAAAACATCTTCCAACATCATAAAAACTCTAAACGCTCTCTTTTCATGCATAACCCCCTTATTATAAAAAAAACATCTACCAACACCATAAAAACTGTCTTTTCATGCAAACCCTCCTTGTTAAAAAAAAAATTTCCTAACAGCATAAAAACTCTAAACACTATCTTTTCATGCATACCCCCTTTTTAAAAAAAAACATCTTCCAAAAACATAAAAACTCTAAACGTTGTCTTTTCATGCATACTCCCCTTATTAAAAAAAACATCTTCCAACAGGATAAAAACTCTAAACGTTGTCTTTTTATGTATACCCCCTTATTAAAAAAACATCTTCCAACGGCATAAAAACTCTAAACGCTGTCTTTTCATGCATATCCCTTTATTAAAAAAAACATCTTCCAACAGCATAAAAACTCAAAATGCTGTCTTTTCATGAATACCCCCTTTATTAAAAAACACCATCTTCCAACAGCATAAAAACTCTAAACGCTGTCTTTTCATACATACCCCCTTATTAAAAAACATCTTCCAACAGCATAAAAACTCTAAACGCTGCCTTTTCATGCATATCCCCCTTATTAAAAAAGAACATCTTCCAACAGCATAAAAACTCAAAACGCTGTCTTTTCATGCATACCCCATTGTTAAAAAAAACATCTTCCAACAGCATAAAAACTCTAAACGCTGTCTTTTCATGCATACCCCCCTTATTAAAAAACATTTTCCAACAGCATAAAAACTCTAAACGCTGTCTTTTCATGCATACCCCCCTTATTAAAAAAGAACATCTTCCAACAGCATAAAAACTCAAAACGCTGTCTTTTCATGCATACTCCCCTTCTTAAAAAAAACATCTTCCAACAGCATAAAAACTCTAAACGCTGTCTTTTCGTGCATACTCCCCTTCTTAAAAAAACATCTTCCAACATGATAAAAACTCTAAACATCTTCCAACATGATAATAACTAACTATTACGGATCCAATGGAACTGGTCTCGTTCAATTCTGAGACTGTTCGAAAATTGGCTATTTTTCAGTCGATAATTAAATATTAAAATATTCAATTTTCACAGATTAACTCCAAATTAAATTTTAAGAGTTCTAAAATATTTCTATAACTCCAGTATGATTAAATAAAATTTCCCAAATCATTTTCAATCATTTTAAACTCGATTTACAATTATCTCTGGAATTTCAATCGTTAAATTATCGATTTAATTATCAAATTAAATCCAATATTCTTTAAATAAATTATTCGACTTATAAATTCCACTTATTAATATTTAAAATCAATTAAATATTCGAATTTTAGTTATCTAAAATTCTGGGTCGTTACATCTTCCAACAGCATAAAAACTCAAAACGCTGTCTTTTCATGCATACCCCCTTATTAAAAAAAACATCTTCCAACAGCATAAAAACTCTAAACGATGTCTTTTATGCATACCCCCTTATTAAAAAAAACATCTTCCAACAACATAAAAACTCTAAACGATGTCTTTTCATGCATACCACTCTTATTAAAAAAACATCTTCCAATAGCATAAAAACTCTAAACGCTGTCTTTTCATGCATACCCCCATTCTATAAAAAAACATCTTCCAACGGCATAAAAACTTTAAACGCTGTCTTTTCATGCATACCCCTCTTATTAAAAAAACATCTTCCAACAGCATAAAAACTCTAAACGTTGTCTTTTCATGCATACACCTTATTAAAAAAAACATCTTCCAACAACATAAAAACTCTAAACGCTGTCTTTTCATGCATACCTCCCTTCTTAAAAAAACATCTTCCAACAGCATAAAAACTCTAAACGCTGTCTTTTCATGCATACTCCCCTTCTTTAAAAAACATCTTCCAACAGCATAAAAACTCTAAACGTTGTCTTTTTATTCATACCCCCTTATTAAAAAAAACATCTTCCAACAGCATAAAAACTCTAAACATTGTCTTTTCATGCATACCCCCCTAATTAAAAAAACATCTTCCAACAGCATAAAAACTCTAAACGCTGTCTTTTCATGCATACACCCTTATTAAAAAAAACATCTTCCAACAGCATAAAAATTCTAAACGCTGTCTTTTCATGCATACCCTCTTTATTACAAAAAACATCTTTCAACAGCATAAAAACTCTAAACGCTGTCTTTTCATGCATACCCCCCTTATTAAAAAAACAACTTCCAACAGCATAAAAACTTTAAACGATGTCTTTTCATGCATACCCCCCTTATAAAAAAACATCTTCCAACAGCATAAAAACTCTAAACGCTGCCTTTTCATGCATACTCCCCTTATTAAAAAAAACATCTTCCAACAGCATAAAAACTCTAAACGCTGCCTTTTCATGCATACCCCCCTTATTAAAGAAACATCTTCCAACAGTATAAAAACTCTAAACGCTATCTTTTCATGCATACCCCCTTATTAAAAAAAATATCTTCCAACAGCATAAAAACTCTGAACGCTGCCTTTTCATGCCTAACCCCCTTATTAAAAAAAACATCTTCCAACAGCATAAAAACTCTAAACGCTGTATTTTCATGCATACCCCCCTTATTAAAAAAATATCTTCCAACAGTATAAAAACTCTAAACGCTGTCTTTTCATGCATACCCCCTTATTAAAAAAAACATCTTCCAACAGCATAAAAACTCTAAACGCTGTCTTTTCATGCATACCCCCCTTATTAAAAAAACATCTTACAACAGCATAAAAACTCAAAACGCTGTCTTTTCATTCATACCCCTTTGTTAAAAAAAAACATCTTCCAACAGCATAAAAACTCTAAACGCTGTCTTTTCATGCATACCCCCCTTATTAAAAAAACACATCTTCCAACAGCATAAAAACTCTAAACGCTGTCTTTACATGCATACCCCCCTTGTTAAAAAAAAACATCTTCCAACAGCATAAAAACTCTAAACGCTGTCTTTTCACGCATACCACCCTTATTAAAAAAACATCTTCCAACAGCATAAAATCTCTAAACGCTGTCTTTTCATTCATACCCCCCTTATTAAAAAAACATGTTCCAACAGCATAAAAACTCTAAACGCTGTCTTTTCATGCATACCCCATTATTAAAAAAAAAATATTCCAACAGCATAAAAACTCTAAACGCTGTTTTTTCTTGCATACCTCTTTATTTAAAAAAACATCGTCCAACAGCATAAAAACTCTAAACGCTGTCTTTTCATGTACCCCTCTTATTAGAAAAAAACATCTTCCAACAGCATAAAAACTCTTACCGTTGTCTTTTCATGCATAACCCCCTTATTAAAAAAACATCTTCCAACATCATAAAAACTCTAAACGCTCTCTTTTCATGCATAACCCCCTTATTATAAAAAAACATCTTCCAACAGCATAAAAACTCTAAACGCTGTCTTTTCATGCAAACCCCCCTTTTAAAAAACACATTTTCCAACAGCATAAACACTCTAAACACTATCTTTTCATGCATACCCCCTTTTTTAAAAAAAACATCTTCCAACAGCATAAAAACTCTAAACGCTGTCGTTTCATGCATACTCCCCTTATGAAAAAAAAACATCTTCCAACAGGATAAAAACTCTAAACGCTGTCTTTTTATGTATAACCCCTTATTAAAAAAAACATCTTCCAACAGCATAAAAACTCTAAACGCTGTCTTTTCATGCATATCCCCTTATTAAAAAAAACATCTTCCAACAGCATAAAAACTAAAAATGCTGTCTTTTCATTCATACCCCCTTATTAAAAAAAATCTTCCAACAGCATAAAAACTCTAAACGTTGTCTTTTCATGCATACCCCCCTAATAAAAAAAATCTTCCAACAGCATAAAAACTCTAAACGCTGTCTTTTTATGCATACCCCCTTATTAAAAAAACATCTTCCAACAGCATAAAAACTCTAAACGCTGTCTTTTCGTGCATACCCCCCTTATTAAAAAAACATCTTACAACACCATAAAAACTCAAAACGCTGTCTTTTCGTTCATACCCCCCTTTTTAAAAAAAACATCTTCCAACAGCATAAAAACTCTAAACGCTGTCTTTTCATGCATACCCCCCTTATTAAAAAAACATCTTCCAACAGCATAAAAACTCTAAACGCTGTCTTTTCATGCATACCCCCCTTGTTAAAAAAAACATCTTCCAACAGCATAAAACTCTAAACGTTGTCTTTTCATGCATACCCCCCTTGTTAAAAAAAACATCTTCCAAAAGCATAAAAACTCTAAACGCTGTCTTTTCACGCATACCACCCTTATTAAAAAAACATCTTCCAACAGCATAAAATCTCTAAACGCTGTCTTTTCATTCATACCCCCCTAATTAAAAAAACATGTTCCAACAGCATAAAAACTCTAAACGCTGTCTTTTCATGCATACCCCCATATTAAAAAAAACATATTCCAACAGCATAAAAACTCTAAACGCTGTTTTTTTCATGCATACCTCCTTATTTAAAAAAACATTTTCCAACAGCATAAAAACTCTAAACGTTGTCTTTTCATGTACCCCCCTTATTAGAAAAAAACATCTTCCAACAGCATAAAAACTCTTAACGTTGTCTTTTCATGCATACCCCCCTTATTAAAAAAAACATCTTCCAACATCATAAAAACTCTAAACGCTCTCTTTTCATGCATAACCCCCTTATTATAAAAAAAACATCTACCAACACCATAAAAACTGTCTTTTCATGCAAACCCTCCTTGTTAAAAAAAAATTTCCTAACAGCATAAAAACTCTAAACACTATCTTTTCATGCATACCCCCTTTTTAAAAAAAAACATCTTCCAAAAACATAAAAACTCTAAACGTTGTCTTTTCATGCATACTCCCCTTATTAAAAAAAACATCTTCCAACAGGATAAAAACTCTAAACGTTGTCTTTTTATGTATACCCCCTTATTAAAAAAACATCTTCCAACGGCATAAAAACTCTAAACGCTGTCTTTTCATGCATATCCCTTTATTAAAAAAAACATCTTCCAACAGCATAAAAACTCAAAATGCTGTCTTTTCATGAATACCCCCTTTATTAAAAAACACCATCTTCCAACAGCATAAAAACTCTAAACGCTGTCTTTTCATACATACCCCCTTATTAAAAAACATCTTCCAACAGCATAAAAACTCTAAACGCTGCCTTTTCATGCATATCCCCCTTATTAAAAAAGAACATCTTCCAACAGCATAAAAACTCAAAACGCTGTCTTTTCATGCATACCCCATTGTTAAAAAAAACATCTTCCAACAGCATAAAAACTCTAAACGCTGTCTTTTCATGCATACCCCCCTTATTAAAAAACATTTTCCAACAGCATAAAAACTCTAAACGCTGTCTTTTCATGCATACCCCCCTTATTAAAAAAGAACATCTTCCAACAGCATAAAAACTCAAAACGCTGTCTTTTCATGCATACTCCCCTTCTTAAAAAAAACATCTTCCAACAGCATAAAAACTCTAAACGCTGTCTTTTCATGCATACTCCCCTTCTTAAAAAAACATCTTCCAACATGATAAAAACTCTAAACATCTTCCAACATGATAATAACTAACTATTACGGATCCAATGGAACTGGTCTCGTTCAATTCTGAGACTGTTCGAAAATTGGCTATTTTTCAGTCGATAATTAAATATTAAAATATTCAATTTTCACAGATTAACTCCAAATTAAATTTTAAGAGTTCTAAAATATTTCTATAACTCCAGTATGATTAAATAAAATTTCCCAAATCATTTTCAATCATTTTAAACTCGATTTACAATTATCTCTGGAATTTCAATCGTTAAATTATCGATTTAATTATCAAATTAAATCCAATATTCTTTAAATAAATTATTCGACTTATAAATTCCACTTATTAATATTTAAAATCAATTAAATATTCGAATTTTAATTATCTAAAATTCTGGGTCGTTACATCTTCCAACAGCATAAAAACTCAAAACGCTGTCTTTTCATGCATACCCCCTTATTAAAAAAAACATCTTCCAACAGCATAAAAACTCTAAACGATGTCTTTTATGCATACCCCCTTATTAAAAAAAACATCTTCCAACAACATAAAAACTCTAAACGATGTCTTTTCATGCATACCACTCTTATTAAAAAAACATCTTCCAATAGCATAAAAACTCTAAACGCTGTCTTTTCATGCATACCCCCATTCTATAAAAAAACATCTTCCAACGGCATAAAAACTTTAAACGCTGTCTTTTCATGCATACCCCTCTTATTAAAAAAACATCTTCCAACAGCATAAAAACTCTAAACGTTGTCTTTTCATGCATACACCTTATTAAAAAAAACATCTTCCAACAACATAAAAACTCTAAACGCTGTCTTTTCATGCATACCTCCCTTCTTAAAAAAACATCTTCCAACAGCATAAAAACTCTAAACGCTGTCTTTTCATGCATACTCCCCTTCTTTAAAAAACATCTTCCAACAGCATAAAAACTCTAAACGTTGTCTTTTTATTCATACCCCCTTATTAAAAAAAACATCTTCCAACAGCATAAAAACTCTAAACGTTGTCTTTTCATGCATACCCCCCTAATTAAAAAAACATCTTCCAACAGCATAAAAACTCTAAACGCTGTCTTTTCATGCATACACCCTTATTAAAAAAAACATCTTCCAACAGCATAAAAATTCTAAACGCTGTCTTTTCATGCATACCCTCTTTATTACAAAAAACATCTTTCAACAGCATAAAAACTCTAAACGCTGTCTTTTCATGCATACCCCCCTTATTAAAAAAACAACTTCCAACAGCATAAAAACTTTAAACGATGTCTTTTCATGCATACCCCCCTTATAAAAAAACATCTTCCAACAGCATAAAAACTCTAAACGCTGCCTTTTCATGCATACTCCCCTTATTAAAAAAAACATCTTCCAACAGCATAAAAACTCTAAACGCTGCCTTTTCATGCATACCCCCCTTATTAAAGAAACATCTTCCAACAGTATAAAAACTCTAAACGCTATCTTTTCATGCATACCCCCTTATTAAAAAAAATATCTTCCAACAGCATAAAAACTCTGAACGCTGCCTTTTCATGCCTAACCCCCTTATTAAAAAAAACATCTTCCAACAGCATAAAAACTCTAAACGCTGTATTTTCATGCATACCCCCCTTATTAAAAAAATATCTTCCAACAGTATAAAAACTCTAAACGCTGTCTTTTCATGCATACCCCCTTATTAAAAAAAACATCTTCCAACAGCATAAAAACTCTAAACGCTGTCTTTTCATGCATACCCCCTTATTAAAAAAAACATCTTCCAACAGCATAAAAACTCTAAACGATGTCTTTTATGCATACCCCCTTATTAAAAAAAACATCTTCCAACAGCATAAAAACTCTAAACGATGTCTTTTCATGCATACCACTCTTATTAAAAAAACATCTTCCAACAGCATAAAAACTCTAAACGCTGCCTTTTCATGCATACTCCCCTTATTAAAAAAAACATCTTCCAACAGCATAAAAACTCTAAACGCTGCCTTTTCATGCATACCCTCCTTATTAAAGAAACATCTTCCAACAGTATAAAAACTCTAAACGCTATCTTTTCATGCATACCCCCTTATTAAAAAAAATATCTTCCAACAGCATAAAAACTCTGAACGCTGCCTTTTCATGCCTAACCCCCTTATTAAAAAAAACATCTTCCAACAGCATAAAAACTCTAAACGCTGTATTTTCATGCATACCCCCCTTATTAAAAAAATATCTTCCAACAGTATAAAAACTCTAAACGCTGTCTTTTCATGCATACCCCCTTATTAAAAAAAACATCTTCCAACAGCATAAAAACTCTAAACGCTGTCTTTTCATGCATACCCCCCTTATTAAAAAAACATCTTACAACAGCATAAAAACTCAAAACGCTGTCTTTTCATTCATACCCCTTTGTTAAAAAAAAACATCTTCCAACAGCATAAAAACTCTAAACGCTGTCTTTTCATGCATACCCCCCTTATTAAAAAAACACATCTTCCAACAGCATAAAAACTCTAAACGCTGTCTTTACATGCATACCCCCCTTGTTAAAAAAAAACATCTTCCAACAGCATAAAAACTCTAAACGCTGTCTTTTCACGCATACCACCCTTATTAAAAAAACATCTTCCAACAGCATAAAATCTCTAAACGCTGTCTTTTCATTCATACCCCCCTTATTAAAAAAACATGTTCCAACAGTATAAAAACTCTAAACGCTGTCTTTTCATGCATACCCCATTATTAAAAAAAAATATTCCAACAGCATAAAAACTCTAAACGCTGTTTTTTCTTGCATACCTCTTTATTTAAAAAAACATCGTCCAACAGCATAAAAACTCTAAACGCTGTCTTTTCATGTACCCCTCTTATTAGAAAAAAACATCTTCCAACAGCATAAAAACTCTTACCGTTGTCTTTTCATGCATAACCCCCTTATTAAAAAAACATCTTCCAACATCATAAAAACTCTAAACGCTCTCTTTTCATGCATAACCCCCTTATTATAAAAAAACATCTTCCAACAGCATAAAAACTCTAAACGCTGTCTTTTCATGCAAACCCCCCTTTTAAAAAAAACATTTTCCAACAGCATAAACACTCTAAACACTATCTTTTCATGCATACCCCCTTTTTTAAAAAAAACATCTTCCAACAGCATAAAAACTCTAAACGCTGTCGTTTCATGCATACTCCCCTTATGAAAAAAAAACATCTTCCAACAGGATAAAAACTCTAAACGCTGTCTTTTTATGTATAACCCCTTATTAAAAAAAACATCTTCCAACAGCATAAAAACTCTAAACGCTGTCTTTTCATGCATATCCCCTTATTAAAAAAAACATCTTCCAACAGCATAAAAACTAAAAATGTTGTCTTTTCATTCATACCCCCTTATTAAAAAAAATCTTCCAACAGCATAAAAACTCTAAACGTTGTCTTTTCATGCATACCCCCCTAATAAAAAAAATCTTCCAACAGCATAAAAACTCTAAACGCTGTCTTTTTATGCATACCCCCTTATTAAAAAAAACATCTTCCAACAGCATAAAAACTCTAAACGCTGTCTTTTCGTGCATACCCCCCTTATTAAAAAAACATCTTACAACACCATAAAAACTCAAAACGCTGTCTTTTCGTTCATACCCCCCTTTTAAAAAAAACATCTTCCAACAGCATAAAAACTCTAAAAGCTGTCTTTTCATGCATACCCCCCTTATTAAAAAAACATCTTCCAACAGCATAAAAACTCTAAACGCTGTCTTTTCATGCATACCCCCCTTGTTAAAAAAAACATCTTCCAACAGCATAAAACTCTAAACGTTGTCTTTTCATGCATACCCCCCTTGTTAAAAAAAACATCTTCCAAAAGCATAAAAACTCTAAACGCTGTCTTTTCACGCATACCACCCTTATTAAAAAAACATCTTCCAACAGCATAAAATCTCTAAACGCTGTCTTTTCATTCATACCCCCCTAATTAAAAAAACATGTTCCAACAGCATAAAAACTCTAAACGCTGTCTTTTCATGCATACCCCCATATTAAAAAAAACATATTCCAACAGCATAAAAAAACTCTAAACGCTGTTTTTTTCATGCATACCTCCTTATTTAAAAAAACATTTTCCAACAGCATAAAAACTCTAAACGTTGTCTTTTCATGTACCCCCCTTATTAGAAAAAAACATCTTCCAACAGCATAAAAACTCTTAACGTTGTCTTTTCATGCATACCCCCCTTATTAAAAAAAACATCTTCCAACATCATAAAAACTCTAAACGCTCTCTTTTCATGCATAACCCCCTTATTATAAAAAAAACATCTACCAACACCATAAAAACTGTCTTTTCATGCAAACCCTCCTTGTTAAAAAAAAAATTTCCTAACAGCATAAAAACTCTAAACACTATCTTTTCATGCATACCCCCTTTTTAAAAAAAAACATCTTCCAAAAACATAAAAACTCTAAACGTTGTCTTTTCATGCATACTCCCCTTATTAAAAAAAACATCTTCCAACAGGATAAAAACTCTAAACGTTGTCTTTTTATGTATACCCCCTTATTAAAAAAACATCTTCCAACGGCATAAAAACTCTAAACGATGTCTTTTCATGCATATCCCTTTATTAAAAAAACATCTTCCAACAGCATAAAAACTCAAAATGCTGTCTTTTCATGAATACCCCCTTTATTAAAAAACACCATCTTCCAACAGCATAAAAACTCTAAACGCTGTCTTTTCATACATACCCCCTTATTAAAAAACATCTTCCAACAGCATAAAAACTCTAAACGCTGCCTTTTCATGCATATCCCCCTTATTAAAAAAGAACATCTTCCAACAGCATAAAAACTCAAAACGCTGTCTTTTCATGCATACCCCCATTGTTAAAAAAAACATCTTCCGACAGCATAAAAACTCTAAACGCTGCCTTTTCATGCATACCCCCCTTATTAAAAAAGAACATCTTCCAACAACATAAAAACTCAAAACGTTGTCTTTTCATGCATACCCCCATTGTTAAAAAAAACATCTTCTAACATTATAAAAACTCTAAACGCTGTCTTTTAATGCATACCCCCTTATTAAAAAAAACATCATTCAACAGCATAAAAACTCTAAACGCTGTCTTTTCATGCATACCCCTTATTAAAAAAACAACTTCCAACATCATAAAAACTCTAAACGTTGTCTTTTCATGCATACCCCTCTTATTAAAAAAACATCTTCCAACGGCATAAAAACTCTAAACGCTGTATTTTCATTCATACCCCCCTTATTAAAAAAACATCTTCCAACAGTATAAAAACTCTAAACGCTGTCTTTTCATGCATACCCCCTTATTAAAAAAAACATCTTCCAACAACATAAAATCTCTGAACGCTGTCTTTTCATGCATTACCCTCTTATTAAAAGAAAACATCTTCCAACAGCATAAAAACTCTTAACGTTGTCTTTTCATGCATACCCCCCTTATTAAAAAAAACATCTTCCAACATCATAAAAACTCTAAACGCTCTCTTTTCATGCTTAACCCCCTTATTATAAAAAAAACATCTACCAACAGCACAAAAACTCTAAACGCTGTCTTTTCATGCAAACCCCCCTTATTAAAAAAAAATTTCCCAACAGCATAAAAACTTTAAACACTATCTTTTCATGCATACCCCCTTTTTTAAAAAAAAACATCTTCCAAAAGCATAAAAACTCTAAACGCTGTCTTTTCATGCATACTCCCCTTATTAAAAAAAACATCTTCCAACAGGATAAAAACTCTAAACGTTGTCTTTTTATGTATATCCCATTATTAAAAAAAACATCTTCCAACAGCATAAAAACTCTAAACGCTGTCTTTTCATGCATATCCCCTTATTTAAAAAAACATCTTCCAACAGCATAAAAACTCAAAATGCTGTCTTTTCATGAATACCCCCTTTATTAAAAAACACCATCTTCCAACAGCATAAAAACTCTAAACGCTGTCTTTTCATACATACCCCCTTATTAAATAACATCTTCCAACAGCATAAAAACTCTAAACGCTGTCTTTTCATGCATACCCCCCTTATTAAAAAAGAACATCTTCCAACAGCATAAAAACTCAAAACGCTGTCTTTTCATGCATACCCCCATTGTTAAAAAAAACATCTTTCAACAGCATAAACACTCTAAACGCTGTCTTTTCATGCATACCCCCCTTATTAAAAAACATTTTCCAACAGCATAAAAACTCTAAACGCTGTCTTTTCATGCATACCCCCTTATTAAAAAAGAACATCTTCTAACAGCATAAAAACTCTAAACGCTGTTTTTTCATGCATACCCCCCATATTAAAAAAAACATCTTCCAACAGCATAAAAACTTTAAACGCTATCTTTTCATGCATATCCCCTTATTAAAAAAACATCTTCCAGCAGCATAAAAACACAAAACGTTGTCTTTTCATGCATACCCCCATTATTAAAAAAAAACATCTTCCAACAGCATTAAAACTCTAAACACTGTCTTTTAATGCATACCCCCTTATTAAAAAAAACATCTTCCAACAGCATAAAAACTCTAAACGCTGTCTTTTCATGCATACCCCCTTATTAAAAAAACATCTTCCAACAGCATAAAAACTCTAAACGCCGTCTTTTCATGCACACCCTCCTTATTAAAAAAACATCTTACAACAGCATAAAAACTCAAAACGCTGTCTTTTCATTCATACCCCCCTTGTTAAAAAAACATCTTCCAACCGCATAAAAACTCTAAACGCTGTCTTTTCATGCATACCCCTCTTATTAAAAAAAACATCTTCCAACAGCATAAAAACTCTAAACGCTGTCTTTTCATGCATACCCCCCTTGTTAAAAAAAACATCTTCCAATAGCATAAAAACTCTAAACGCTGTCTTTTCATGCATACCCCTCTTATTAAAAAAAACATCTTCCAACAGCATAAAAACTCTAAACGCTGCCTTTTCATGCATACCCCCCTTGTTAAAAAAAACATCTTCCAATAACATAAAAACTCTAAACGTTGTCTTTTCATGCATACCCCTCTTGTTAAAAAAAAAACATCTTCCAACAGCATAAAATCTCTAAACGCTGTCTTTTCACGCATACCACCCTTATTAAAAAAAACATCTTCCAACAGCATAAAATATCTAAACGTTGTCATTTCATTCATACCCCCTTATTAAAAAAACATGTTCCAACAGCATAAAAACTCTAAACGCTGTCTTTTCATTCACACCCACCTTATTAAAAAAACATCTTCCAACAGCATAAAAACTCTAAACGCTGTCTTTTCATGCATACCCCCCTTATTAAAAAACATTTTCCAACAGCATAAAAACTCTAAACGCTGTCTTTTGATTCACACCCACCTTATTAAAAAAACATCTTCCAACAGCATAAAAACTCTAAACGCTGTCTTTTCATGCATACCCCCCTTATTAAAAAACATTTTCCAACAGCATAAAAACTCTAAACGCTGTCTTTTCATGCATACCCCCCTTATTAAAAAAGAACATCTTCCAACAGCATAAAAACTCAAAACGCTGTCTTTTCATGCATACTCCCCTTCTTAAAAAGAACATCTTCCAACAGCATAAAAACTCTAAACGCTGTCTTTTCATGCATACTCCCCTTCTTAAAAAAACATCTTCCAACAGGATAAAAACTCTAAACGCTGTCTTTTCATGCATACTCCCCTTCTTAAAAAAACATCTTCCAACAGGATAAAAACTCTAAACGTTGTCTTTTTATGTATACCCCCTTATTAAAAAAACATCTTCCAACAGCATAAAAACTCTAAACGCTGTCTTTTCATGCATATCCCCTTAGTAAAAAAAACATCTTCCAACAGCATAAAAACTCAAAATGCTGTCTTTTTATGAATACCCCCTTTATTAAAAAACACCATCTTCCAACAACATAAAAACTCTAAACGCTGTCTTTTCATACATACCCCCTTATTAAAAAACATCTTCCAACAGCATAAAAACTCTAAACGCTGTCTTTTCATGCATACCCCCCTTATTAAAAAAGAACATCTTCCAACAGCATAAAAACTCAAAACGCTGTCTTTTCATGCATACCCCCATTGTTAAAAAAAACATCTTCCAACAGCAAAAAAACTCTAAACGCTGTCTTTTCATGTATACCCCCCCTTATTAAAAAACATTTTCCAACAGCATAAAAACTCTAAACGCTGTCTTTTCATGCATACCACCCTTATTAAAAAAGAACATCTTCCAACAGCATAAAAACTCAAAACGCTGTCTTTTCATGCATACTCTTCTTCTTAAAAAAAACTTCTTCCAACAGCATAAAAACTCTAAACGCTGTCTTTTCATGCATACCCCCCTTCTTAAAAAAACATCTTCCAACAGGATAAAAACTCTAAACGCTGTCTTTTCATGTATACCCCCTTATTCAAAAAATCATCTTTCAACAGCATAAAAACTCTAAACGCTGTCTTTTCATGCATATCCCCTTATTAAAAAAACATCTTCCAACAGCATAAAAACTCAAAATGCTGTCTTTTCATGAATACCCCCTTATTAAAAAACATCTTCCAACAGTATAAAAACTCTAAACGCTGTCTTTTCATGCATACCCCCTTATTAAAAAAGAACATCTTCCAACAGCATAAAAACTCAAAACGCTGTCTTTTCATGCATACCCCCATTGTTAAAAAAAAACATCTTCCGACAACATAAAAACTCTAAACGCTGTATTTTCATGCATACCCCCCTTATTAAAAAACATCTTCCGACAGCATAAAAACTCTAAACGCTGCCTTTTCATGCATACCCCCCTTATTAAAAAAGAACATCTTCCAACAGAATAAAAACTCAAAACGTTGTCTTTTCTCGCATACCCTCATTGTTAAAAAAAACATCTTTCAACATTATAAAAACTCTAAACGCTGTCTTTTCATGCATACCCCCTTATTAAAAAAACATCTTCCAACAACATAAAATCTCTAAACGCTGTCTTTTCATGCATTACCCTCTTATTAAAAGAAAACATCTTCCAACAGCATAAAAACTCAAAACGCTGTCTTTTCATGCATACCCCCATTGTTAAAAAAAAACATCTTCCGACAACATAAAAACTCTAAACGCTGTATTTTCATGCATACCCCCCTTATTAAAAAACATCTTCCGACAGCATAAAAACTCTAAACGCTGCCTTTTCATGCATACCCCCCTTATTAAAAAAGAACATCTTCCAACAGAATAAAAACTCAAAACGTTGTCTTTTCTCGCATACCCTCATTGTTAAAAAAAACATCTTTCAACATTATAAAAACTCTAAACGCTGTCTTTTCATGCATACCCCCTTATTAAAAAAAACATCATTCAACAGCATAAAAACTCTAAACGCTGTCTTTTCATGCATACCCCTTATTAAAAAACATTTTCCAACAGCATAAAAACTCTAAACGCTGTCTTTTCATTCACACCCACCTTATTAAAAAAACATCTTCCAACAGCATAAAAACTCTAAACGCTGTCTTTTCATGCATACCCCCCTTATTAAAAAACATTTTCCAACAGCATAAAAACTCTAAACGCTGTCTTTTCATGCATACCCCCCTTATTAAAAAAGAACATCTTCCAACAGCATAAAAACTCAAAACGCTGTCTTTTCATGCATACTCCCCTTCTTAAAAAGAACATCTTCCAACAGCATAAAAACTCTAAACGCTGTCTTTTCATGCATACTCCCCTTCTTAAAAAAACATCTTCCAACAGGATAAAAACTCTAAACGCTGTCTTTTCATGCATACTCCCCTTCTTAAAAAAACATCTTCCAACAGGATAAAAACTCTAAACGTTGTCTTTTTATGTATACCCCCTTATTAAAAAAACATCTTCCAACAGCATAAAAACTCTAAACGCTGTCTTTTCATGCATATCCCCTTAGTAAAAAAAACATCTTCCAACAGCATAAAAACTCAAAATGCTGTCTTTTTATGAATACCCCCTTTATTAAAAAACACCATCTTCCAACAACATAAAAACTCTAAACGCTGTCTTTTCATACATACCCCCTTATTAAAAAACATCTTCCAACAGCATAAAAACTCTAAACGCTGTCTTTTCATGCATACCCCCCTTATTAAAAAAGAACATCTTCCAACAGCATAAAAACTCAAAACGCTGTCTTTTCATGCATACCCCCATTGTTAAAAAAAACATCTTCCAACAGCAAAAAAACTCTAAACGCTGTCTTTTCATGTATACCCCCCCTTATTAAAAAACATTTTCCAACAGCATAAAAACTCTAAACGCTGTCTTTTCATGCATACCACCCTTATTAAAAAAGAACATCTTCCAACAGCATAAAAACTCAAAACGCTGTCTTTTCATGCATACTCTTCTTCTTAAAAAAAACTTCTTCCAACAGCATAAAAACTCTAAACGCTGTCTTTTCATGCATACCCCCCTTCTTAAAAAAACATCTTCCAACAGGATAAAAACTCTAAACGCTGTCTTTTCATGTATACCCCCTTATTCAAAAAATCATCTTTCAACAGCATAAAAACTCTAAACGCTGTCTTTTCATGCATATCCCCTTATTAAAAAAACATCTTCCAACAGCATAAAAACTCAAAATGCTGTCTTTTCATGAATACCCCCTTATTAAAAAACATCTTCCAACAGTATAAAAACTCTAAACGCTGTCTTTTCATGCATACCCCCTTATTAAAAAAGAACATCTTCCAACAGCATAAAAACTCAAAACGCTGTCTTTTCATGCATACCCCCATTGTTAAAAAAAAACATCTTCCGACAACATAAAAACTCTAAACGCTGTATTTTCATGCATACCCCCCTTATTAAAAAACATCTTCCGACAGCATAAAAACTCTAAACGCTGCCTTTTCATGCATACCCCCCTTATTAAAAAAGAACATCTTCCAACAGAATAAAAACTAAAAACGTTGTCTTTTCTTGCATACCCTCATTGTTAAAAAAAACATCTTTCAACATTATAAAAACTCTAAACGCTGTATTTTCATGCATACCCCCTTATTAAAAAAAACATCATTCAACAGCATAAAAACTCTAAACGCTGTCTTTTCATGCATACCCCTTATTAAAAAAACAACTTCCAACATCATAAAAACTCTAAACGCTGTCTTTTCATGCATACCCCTCTTATTAAAAAAACATCTTCCAACGGCATAAAAACTCTAAACGCTGTATTTTCATGCATACCCCCCTTATTAAAAAAACATCTTCCAACAGTATAAAAACTCTAAACGCTGTCTTTTCATGCATACCCCCTTATTAAAAAAAACATCTTCCAACAACATAAAATTTCTGAACGCTGTCTTTTCATGCATTACCCTCTTATTAAAAGAAAACATCTTTCAACAGCATAAAAACTCTTAACGTTGTCTTTTCATGCATACCCCCCTTATTAAAAAAACATCTTCCAACATCATAAAAACTCTAAACGCTCTCTTTTCATGCATAACCCCCTTATTATAAAAAAAAACATCTACCAACAGCATAAAAACTCTAAACGCTGTCTTTTCATGCAAACCCCCCTTGTTAAAAAAAATTTCCCAACAGCATAAAAACTCTAAACACTATCTTTTCATGCATACCCCTTTTTAAAAAAAAAACATCTTCCAAAAGCATAAAAACTCTAAACGCTGTCTTTTCATGCATACTCCCCTTATTAAAAAAACATCTTCCAACAGGATAAAAACTCTAAACGTTGTCTTTTTATGTATACCCCCTATTAAAAAAACATCTTCCAACAGCATAAAAACTATAAACGCTGTCTTTTCATGCATATCCCCTTATTAAAAAAAACATCTTCCAACAGCATAAAAACTCAAAATGCTGTCTTTTTATGAATACCCCTTTATTAAAAAACACCATCTTCCAACAGCATAAAAACTCTAAACGCTGTCTTTTCATACATACCCCCTTATTAAAAAACATCTTCCAACAGCATAAAAACTCTAAACGCTGTCTTTTCATGCATACCCCCATTCTTAAAAAAACATCTTCCAACAGCATAAAAACTCTAAACGCTGTCTTTTCATGCATACCCCCCTTCTTAAAAAAACATCTTCCAACAGGATAAAAACTCAAAACGCTGTCTTTTCATGCATACCCCCATTGTTAAAAAAACATCTTCCAACAGCATAAAAACTCTAAACGCTGTCTTTTCATGCATACCCCCCTTATTAAAAAACATTTTCCAACAGCATAAAAACTCTAAACGCTGCCTTTTCATGCATACCCCCCTTATTAAAAAAGAACATCTTCCAACAGCATAAAAACTCAAAATGCTGTCTTTTCATGCATACTCCCCTTCTTAAAAAAAACATCTTCCAACAGCATAAAAACTCTAAACGCTGTCTTTTCATGCATACTCCCCTTCTTAAAAAAAACATCTTCCAACAGGATAAAAACTCTAAACGCTGTCTTTTCATGTATACCCCCTTATTCAAAAAATCATCTTCCAACGGCATAAAAACTCTAAACGCTGTCTTTTCATGCATATCCCCTTATTAAAAAAACATCTTCCAACAGCATAAAAACTCAAAATGCTGTCTTTTCATGAATACCCCCTTATTAAAAAACATCTTCCAACAGCATAAAAACTCTAAACGCTGTCTTTTCATGCATACCCCCTTATTAAAAAAGAACATCTTCCAACAGCATAAAAACTCAAAACGCTGTCTTTTCATGCATACCCCCATTGTTAAAAAAAACATCTTCCGACAGCATAAAAACTCTAAACGCTGTATTTTCATGCATACCCCCCTTATTAAAAAACATCTTCCGACAGCATAAAAAATCTAAACGCTGCTTTTTCATGCATACCCCCCTTATTAAAAAAGAACATCTTCCAACAGCATAAAAACTCAAAACGTTGTCGTTTCATGCATACCCTCATTGTTAAAAAAAACATCTTCCAACATTATAAAAACTCTAAACGCTGTCTTTTCATGCATACCCCCTTATTAAAAAAACATCATTCAACAGCATAAAAACTCTAAACGCTGTCTTTTCATGCATACCCCTTATTAAAAAAAACAACTTCCAACATCATAAAAACTCTAAACGCTGTCTTTTCATGCATACCCCTCTTATTAAAAAAACATCTTCCAACGGCATAAAAACTCTAAACGCTGTATTTTCATGCATACCCCCTTATTAAAAAAACATCTTCCAACAACATAAAATTTCTGAACGCTGTTTTTTCATGCATTACCCTCTTATTAAAAGAAAACATCTTCCAACAGCATAAAAACTCTTAACGTTGTCTTTTCATGCATACCCCCCCTTATTAAAAAAACATCTTCCAACATCATAAAAACTCTAAACGCTCTCTTTTCATGCATAACCCACTTATTATAAAAAAAACATCTACCAACAGCATAAAAACTCTAAACGCTGTCTTTTCATGCAAACCCCCCTTGTTAAAAAAAAATTTCCCAACAACATAAAAACTCTGAACACTATCTTTTCATGCATACCCCCTTTTTTAAAAAAAACATCTTCCAAAAGCATAAAAACTCTAAACGCTGTCTTTTCATGCATACTACCCTTATTAAAAAAACATCTTCCAGCAGGATAAAAACTCTAAACGTTGTCTTTTTATGTATACCCCCTTATTAAAAAAAACATCTTCCAACAGCATAAAAACTCTAAACGCTGTCTTTTCATGCATATCCCCTTATTAAAAAAAACATCTTCCAACAGCATAAAAACTCAAAATGCTGTCTTTTCATGAATACCCCCTTTATTAAAAAACACCATCTTCCAACAGCATAAAAACTCTTAACGTTGTCTTTTCATACATACCCCCTTATTAAAAAAACATCTTCCAACAGCATAAAAACTCTAAACGCTGTCTATTCATGCATACCCCCCTTGTTAAAAAAGAACATCTTCCAACAGCATAAAAACTCAAAACGCTGTCTTTTCATGCATACCCCCATTGTTAAAAAAAACATCTTCCAATAGCATAAAAACTCTAAACGCTGTCTTTTCATGCATACCCCCCTTATTAAAAAACATTTTCCAACAGCATAAAAACTCTAAACGCTGTCTTTTCATGCATACCCCCCTTATTAAAAAAGAACATCTTCCAACAGCATAAAAACTCAAAACGCTGTCTTTTCATGCATACTCCCCTTCTTAAAAAAACATCTTCCAACAGCATAAAAACTCTAAACGCTGTCTTTTCATGCATACTCCCCTTCTTAAAAAACACTTTCCAAAAGGATAAAAACTCTACACGCTGTCTTTTCATGTATACCTCCTTATTAAAAAAATCATCTTCCAACAGCATAAAAACTCTAAACGCTGTCTTTTCATGCATATCCCCTTATTAAAAAAAACATCTTCCAACAGCATAAAAACTCAAAATGCTGTCTTTTCATGAATACCCCCTTATTAAAAAACATCTTCCAACAGCATAAAAACTCTAAACGCTGTCTTTTCATGCATACCCCCTTATTAAAAATGAACATCTTCCAACAGCATAAAAACTCAAAACGCTGTCTTTTCATGCATACCTCCATTGTTAAAAAAAACATCTTCCGACAGCATAAAAACTCTAAACGCTGCCTTTTCATGCATACCCCCCTTATTAAAAAATAACATCTTCCAACGGCATAAAAACTCTAAACGCTGTATTTTCATGCATACCCCCCTTATTAAAAAAACATCTTCCAACAGTATAAAAACTCTAAACGCTGTCTTTTCATGCATACCCCCTTATTAAAAAAAACATCTTCCAACAACATAAAATTTCTGAACGCTGTCTTTTCATGCATTACCCTCTTATTAAAAGAAAACATCTTTCAACAGCATAAAAACTCTTAACGTTGTCTTTTCATGCATACCCCCCTTATTAAAAAAACATCTTCCAACATCATAAAAACTCTAAACGCTCTCTTTTCATGCATAACCCCCTTATTATAAAAAAAAACATCTACCAACAGCATAAAAACTCTAAACGCTGTCTTTTCATGCAAACCCCCCTTGTTAAAAAAAATTTCCCAACAGCATAAAAACTCTAAACACTATCTTTTCATGCATACCCCTTTTTAAAAAAAAAACATCTTCCAAAAGCATAAAAACTCTAAACGCTGTCTTTTCATGCATACTCCCCTTATTAAAAAAACATCTTCCAACAGGATAAAAACTCTAAACGTTGTCTTTTTATGTATACCCCCTTATTAAAAAAACATCTTCCAACAGCATAAAAACTATAAACGCTGTCTTTTCATGCATATCCCCTTATTAAAAAAAACATCTTCCAACAGCATAAAAACTCAAAATGCTGTCTTTTTATGAATACCCCTTTATTAAAAAACACCATCTTCCAACAGCATAAAAACTCTAAACGCTGTCTTTTCATACATACCCCCTTATTAAAAAACATCTTCCAACAGCATAAAAACTCTAAACGCTGTCTTTTCATGCATACCCCCATTCTTAAAAAAACATCTTCCAACAGCATAAAAACTCTAAACGCTGTCTTTTCATGCATACCCCCCTTCTTAAAAAAACATCTTCCAACAGGATAAAAACTCAAAACGCTGTCTTTTCATGCATACCCCCATTGTTAAAAAAACATCTTCCAACAGCATAAAAACTCTAAACGCTGTCTTTTCATGCATACCCCCCTTATTAAAAAACATTTTCCAACAGCATAAAAACTCTAAACGCTGCCTTTTCATGCATACCCCCCTTATTAAAAAAGAACATCTTCCAACAGCATAAAAACTCAAAATGCTGTCTTTTCATGCATACTCCCCTTCTTAAAAAAAACATCTTCCAACAGCATAAAAACTCTAAACGCTGTCTTTTCATGCATACTCCCCTTCTTAAAAAAAACATCTTCCAACAGGATAAAAACTCTAAACGCTGTCTTTTCATGTATACCCCCTTATTCAAAAAATCATCTTCCAACGGCATAAAAACTCTAAACGCTGTCTTTTCATGCATATCCCCTTATTAAAAAAACATCTTCCAACAGCATAAAAACTCAAAATGCTGTCTTTTCATGAATACCCCCTTATTAAAAAACATCTTCCAACAGCATAAAAACTCTAAACGCTGTCTTTTCATGCATACCCCCTTATTAAAAAAGAACATCTTCCAACAGCATAAAAACTCAAAACGCTGTCTTTTCATGCATACCCCCATTGTTAAAAAAAACATCTTCCGACAGCATAAAAACTCTAAACGCTGTATTTTCATGCATACCCCCCTTATTAAAAAACATCTTCCGACAGCATAAAAAATCTAAACGCTGCTTTTTCATGCATACCCTCCTTATTAAAAAAGAACATCTTCCAACAGCATAAAAACTCAAAACGTTGTCGTTTCATGCATACCCTCATTGTTAAAAAAAACATCTTCCAACATTATAAAAACTCTAAACGCTGTCTTTTCATGCATACCCCCTTATTAAAAAAACATCATTCAACAGCATAAAAACTCTAAACGCTGTCTTTTCATGCATACCCCTTATTAAAAAAAACAACTTCCAACATCATAAAAACTCTAAACGCTGTCTTTTCATGCATACCCCTCTTATTAAAAAAACATCTTCCAACGGCATAAAAACTCTAAACGCTGTATTTTCATGCATACCCCCTTATTAAAAAAAACATTTTCCAACAACATAAAATTTCTGAACGCTGTTTTTTCATGCATTACCCTCTTATTAAAAGAAAACATCTTCCAACAGCATAAAAACTCTTAACGTTGTCTTTTCATGCATACCCCCCCTTATTAAAAAAACATCTTCCAACATCATAAAAACTCTAAACGCTCTCTTTTCATGCATAACCCCCTTATTATAAAAAAAACATCTACCAACAGCATAAAAACTCTAAACGCTGTCTTTTCATGCAAACCCCCCTTGTTAAAAAAAAAATTCCCAACAACATAAAAACTCTGAACACTATCTTTTCATGCATACCCCCTTTTTTAAAAAAAACATCTTCCAAAAGCATAAAAACTCTAAACGCTGTCTTTTCATGCATACTACCCTTATTAAAAAAACATCTTCCAGCAGGATAAAAACTCTAAACGTTGTCTTTTTATGTATACCCCCTTATTAAAAAAAACATCTTCCAACAGCATAAAAACTCTAAACGCTGTCTTTTCATGCATATCCCCTTATTAAAAAAAACATCTTCCAACAGCATAAAAACTCAAAATGCTGTCTTTTCATGAATACCCCCTTTATTAAAAAACACCATCTTCCAACAGCATAAAAACTCTTAACGTTGTCTTTTCATACATACCCCCTTATTAAAAAAACATCTTCCAACAGCATAAAAACTCTAAACGCTGTCTATTCATGCATACTCCCCTTGTTAAAAAAGAACATCTTCCAACAGCATAAAAACTCAAAACGCTGTCTTTTCATGCATACCCCCATTGTTAAAAAAAACATCTTCCAATAGCATAAAAACTCTAAACGCTGTCTTTTCATGCATACCCCCCTTATTAAAAAACATTTTCCAACAGCATAAAAACTCTAAACGCTGTCTTTTCATGCATACCCCCCTTATTAAAAAAGAACATCTTCCAACAGCATAAAAACTCAAAACGCTGTCTTTTCATGCATACTCCCCTTCTTAAAAAAACATCTTCCAACAGCATAAAAACTCTAAACGCTGTCTTTTCATGCATACTCCCCTTCTTAAAAAACACTTTCCAACAGGATAAAAACTCTACACGCTGTCTTTTCATGTATACCTCCTTATTAAAAAAATCATCTTCCAACAGCATAAAAACTCTAAACGCTGTCTTTTCATGCATATCCCCTTATTAAAAAAAACATCTTCCAACAGCATAAAAACTCAAAATGCTGTCTTTTCATGAATACCCCCTTATTAAAAAACATCTTCCAACAGCATAAAAACTCTAAGCGCTGTCTTTTCATGCATACCCCCTTATTAAAAATGAACATCTTCCAACAGCATAAAAACTCAAAACGCTGTCTTTTCATGCATACCTCCATTGTTAAAAAAAACATCTTCCGACAGCATAAAAACTCTAAACGCTGCCTTTTCATGCATACCCCCCTTATTAAAAAATAACATCTTCCAACAGCATAAAAACTCAAAACGTTGTCTTTTCATGCATACCCCCATTGTTAAAAAAACATCTTCCAACATCATAAAAACTCTAAACGCTGTCTTTTCATGCATACCCCCTTATTAAAAAAAACATCATTCAACAGCATAAAAACTCTAAAAGCTGTCTTTTCATGCATACCCCTTATTAAAAAAAACAACTTCCAACATCATAAAAACTCTAAACGCTGTTTTTCATGCATACCCCTCTTATTAAAAAAACATCTTCCAACGGCATAAAAACTCTAAACGCTGTATTTTCATGCATACCCCCCTTATTAAAAAAACATCTTCCAACAGTATAAAAACTCTAAACGTTGTCTTTTCATGCATACCCCCTTATTAAAAAAAACATCTTCCAACAACATAAAATTTCTGAATGCTGTCTTTTCATGCATTACCCTCTTATTAAAAGAAAACATCTTCCAACAGCATAAAAACTCTTAACGTTGTCTTTTCATGCATACCCCTCTTATTAAAAAAACATCTTCCAACATCATAAAAACTCTAAACGCTCTCTTTTCATGCATAACCCCCTTATTATAAAAAAAACATCTACCAACAGCATAAAAACTCTAAACGCTGTCTTTTCATGCAAACCCCCCTTGTTAAAAAAAATTTTCCCAACAGCATAAAAACTCTAAACACTATCTTTTCATGCATACCCCCTTTTTTTTAAAAAAAACATCTTCCAAAAGCATAAAAACTCTAAACGCTATCTTTTCATGCATACTCCCCTTATTACAAAAAACATCTTCCAACAGGATAAAAACTCTAAACGTTGTCTTTTTATGTATACCCCCTTATTAAAAAAACATCTTCCAACAGCATAAAAACTCTAAACGCTGTCTTTTCATGCATATCCCCTTATTAAAAAAACATCTTCCAACAGCATAAAAACTCAAAATGCTGTCTTTTTATGAATACCCCCTTTATTAAAAAACACCATCTTCCAACAGCATAAAAACTCTTAACGTTGTCTTTTCATACATACCCCCTTATTAAAAAACATATTCCAACAGCATAAAAACTCTAAACGCTGTCTTTTCATGCATACCCCCCTTATTAAAAAAGAACATCTTCCAACAGCATAAAAACTCAAAACGCTGTCTTTTCATGCATACCCCCATTGTTAAAAAAAACATCTTCCAACAGCATAAAAACTCTAAACGCTGTCTTTTCATGCATAACCCCCTTATTAAAAAACATTTTCCAACAGCATAAAAACTCTAAACGCTGTCTTTTCATGCATACCCCCCTTATTAAAAAAGAACATCTTCCAACAGCATAAAAACTCAAAACGCTGTCTTTTCATGCATACTCCCCTTCTTAAAAAAACATCTTCCAACAGCATAAAAACACTAAACGCTGTCTTTTCATGCATACTCCCCTTCTTAAAAAAACATCTTCCAACAGCATAAAATCTCTACACGCTGTCTTTTCATGTATACCCCCTTATTCAAAAAATCATCTTCCAACAGCATAAAAACTCTAAACGCTGCCTTTTCATGCATATCCCCTTATTAAAAAAAACATCTTCCAACAGCATAAAAACTCAAAATGCTGTCTTTTCATGAATACCCCCTTATTAAAAAACATCTTCCAACAGCATAAAAACTCTAAACGCTGTCTTTTCATGCATACCTCCTTATTAAAAAAGAACATCTTCCAACAGCATAAAAACTCAAAACGATGTCTTTTCATGCATACCCCCATTGTTAAAAAAAACATCTTCCGACAGCATAAAAACTCTAAACGCTGTATTTTCATGCATACCCTCCTTATTAAAAAACATCTTCCGACAGCATAAAAACTCTAAACGCTGCCTTTTCATGCATACCCCCTTATTAAAAAAGAACATCTTCCAACAGCATAAAAACTCAAAACGTTGTCTTTTCATGCATACCCTCATTGTTAAAAAAAACATCTTCCAATATTATAAAAACTCTAAACGCTGTCTTTTCATGCATACCTCCTTATTAAAAAAAACATCATTCAACAGCATAAAAACTCTAAACACTGTCTTTTCATGCATACACCCTTATTAAAAAAAACATCTTCCAACAGCATAAAAATTCTAAACGCTGTCTTTTCATGCATACCCTCTTTATTACAAAAAACATCTTTCAACAGCATAAAAACTCTAAACGCTGTCTTTTCATGCATACCCCCCTTATTAAAAAAACAACTTCCAACAGCATAAAAACTTTAAACGATGTCTTTTCATGCATACCCCCCTTATAAAAAAACATCTTCCAACAGCATAAAAACTCTAAACGCTGCCTTTTCATGCATACTCCCCTTATTAAAAAAAACATCTTCCAACAGCATAAAAACTCTAAACGCTGCCTTTTCATGCATACCCCCCTTATTAAAGAAACATCTTCCAACAGTATAAAAACTCTAAACGCTATCTTTTCATGCATACCCCCTTATTAAAAAAAATATCTTCCAACAGCATAAAAACTCTAAACGTTGCCTTTTCATGCATACCCACCTTATTAAAAAAACATCTTCCAACAGCATAAAAACTCTAAACGTTGTATTTTCATGCATACCTCCCTTATTAAAAAAACATCTTCCTACAGTATAAAAACTCTAAACGCTGTCTTTTCATTCATACCCCTTTATTAAAAAAAACATCTTCCAACAGCATAAAAACTCTAAACGCTGTCATTTCATGCATACCCCCTTATTAAAAAAAACATCTTCCAACAGCATAAAAACTCTAAACGCTGTCTTTTCATGCATACCCCCTTATTAAAAAAAACATCTTCCAACAGCATAAAAACTCTAAACGCTGTCTTTTCATGCATACCCCCTTATTAAAAAAAACATCTTCCAACAGCATAAAAACTCTAAACGATGTCTTTTATGCATACCCCCTTATTAAAAAAAACATCTTCCAACAACATAAAAACTCTAAACGATGTCTTTTCATGCATACCACTCTTATTAAAAAAACATCTTCCAACAGCATAAAAACTCTAAACGCTGTCTTTTCATGCATACCCCCATTCTATAAAAAAACATCTTCCAACGGCATAAAAACTTTAAACGCTGTCTTTTCATGCATACCCCTCTTATTAAAAAAACATCTTCCAACAGCATAAAAACTCTAAACGTTGTCTTTTCATGCATACACCTTATTAAAAAAAACATCTTCCAACAACATAAAAACTCTAAACGCTGTCTTTTCATGCATACCTCCCTTCTTAAAAAAACATCTTCCAACAGCATGAAAACTCTAAACGCTGTCTTTTCATGCATACTCTCCTTCTTTAAAAAACATCTTCCAACAGGATAAAAACTCTAAACGCTGTCTTTTTATTCATACCCCCTTATTAAAAAAAACATCTTCCAACAGCATAAAAACTCTAAACGTTGTCTTTTCATGCATACCCCCCTAATTAAAAAAACATCTTCCAACAGCATAAAAACTCTAAACGCTGTCTTTTCATGCATACACCCTTATTAAAAAAACATCTTCCAACAGCATAAAAACTCTAAACGCTGTCTTTTCATGCATACTCCCCTTCTTAAAAAAACATCTTCCAACAGCATAAAAACTCTAAACGCTGTCTTTTCATGCATACTCCCCTTCTTAAAAAAACATCTTCCAACAGCATAAAATCTCTACACGCTTTCTTTTCATGTATACCCCCTTATTCAAAAAATCATCTTCCAACAGCATAAAAACTCTAAACGCTGTCTTTTCATGCATATCCCCTTATTAAAAAAAACATCTTCCAACAGCATAAAAACTCAAAATGCTGTCTTTTCATGAATACCCCCTTATTAAAAAACATCTTCCAACAGCATAAAAACTCTAAACGCTGTCTTTTCATGCATACCTCCTTATTAAAAAAGAACATCTTCCAACAGCATAAAAACTCAAAACGATGTCTTTTCATGCATACCCCCATTGTTAAAAAAAACATCTTCCGACAGCATAAAAACTCTAAACGCTGTATTTTCATGCATACCCTCCTTATTAAAAAACATCTTCCGACAGCATAAAAACTCTAAACGCTGCCTTTTCATGCATACCCCCTTATTAAAAAAGAACATCTTCCAACAGCATAAAAACTCAAAACGTTGTCTTTTCATGCATACCCTCATTGTTAAAAAAAACATCTTCCAATATTATAAAAACTCTAAACGCTGTCTTTTCATGCATACCTCCTTATTAAAAAAAACATCATTCAACAGCATAAAAACTCTAAACACTGTCTTTTCATGCATACACCCTTATTAAAAAAAACATCTTCCAACAGCATAAAAATTCTAAACGCTGTCTTTTCATGCATACCCTCTTTATTACAAAAAACATCTTTCAACAGCATAAAAACTCTAAACGCTGTCTTTTCATGCATACCCCCCTTATTAAAAAAACAACTTCCAACAGCATAAAAACTTTAAACGATGTCTTTTCATGCATACCCCCCTTATAAAAAAACATCTTCCAACAGCATAAAAACACTAAACGCTGCCTTTTCATGCATACTCCCCTTATTAAAAAAAACATCTTCCAACAGCATAAAATCTCTACACGCTGTCTTTTCATGTATACCCCCTTATTCAAAAAATCATCTTCCAACAGCATAAAAACTCTAAACGCTGCCTTTTCATGCATATCCCCTTATTAAAAAAAACATCTTCCAACAGCATAAAAACTCAAAATGCTGTCTTTTCATGAATACCCCCTTATTAAAAAACATCTTCCAACAGCATAAAAACTCTAAACGCTGTCTTTTCATGCATACCTCCTTATTAAAAAAGAACATCTTCCAACAGCATAAAAACTCAAAACGATGTCTTTTCATGCATACCCCCATTGTTAAAAAAAACATCTTCCGACAGCATAAAAACTCTAAACGCTGTATTTTCATGCATACCCTCCTTATTAAAAAACATCTTCCGACAGCATAAAAACTCTAAACGCTGCCTTTTCATGCATACCCCCTTATTAAAAAAGAACATCTTCCAACAGCATAAAAACTCAAAACGTTGTCTTTTCATGCATACCCTCATTGTTAAAAAAAACATCTTCCAATATTATAAAAACTCTAAACGCTGTCTTTTCATGCATACCTCCTTATTAAAAAAAACATCATTCAACAGCATAAAAACTCTAAACACTGTCTTTTCATGCATACACCCTTATTAAAAAAAACATCTTCCAACAGCATAAAAATTCTAAACGCTGTCTTTTCATGCATACCCTCTTTATTACAAAAAACATCTTTCAACAGCATAAAAACTCTAAACGCTGTCTTTTCATGCATACCCCCCTTATTAAAAAAACAACTTCCAACAGCATAAAAACTTTAAACGATGTCTTTTCATGCATACCCCCCTTATAAAAAAACATCTTCCAACAGCATAAAAACTCTAAACGCTGCCTTTTCATGCATACTCCCCTTATTAAAAAAACATCTTCCAACAGCATAAAAACTCTAAACGCTGCCTTTTCATGCATACCCCCCTTATTAAAGAAACATCTTCCAACAGTATAAAAACTCTAAACGCTATCTTTTCATGCATACCCCCTTATTAAAAAAAATATCTTCCAACAGCATAAAAACTCTAAACGTTGCCTTTTCATGCATACCCACCTTATTAAAAAAACATCTTCCAACAGCATAAAAACTCTAAACGTTGTATTTTCATGCATACCTCCCTTATTAAAAAAACATCTTCCTACAGTATAAAAACTCTAAACGCTGTCTTTTCATTCATACCCCTTTATTAAAAAAAACATCTTCCAACAGCATAAAAACTCTAAACGCTGTCATTTCATGCATACCCCCTTATTAAAAAAAACATCTTCCAACAGCATAAAAACTCTAAACGCTGTCTTTTCATGCATACCCCCTTATTAAAAAAAACATCTTCCAACAGCATAAAAACTCTAAACGCTGTCTTTTCATGCATACCCCCTTATTAAAAAAAACATCTTCCAACAGCATAAAAACTCTAAACGATGTCTTTTATGCATACCCCCTTATTAAAAAAAACATCTTCCAACAACATAAAAACTCTAAACGATGTCTTTTCATGCATACCACTCTTATTAAAAAAACATCTTCCAACAGCATAAAAACTCTAAACGCTGTCTTTTCATGCATACCCCCATTCTATAAAAAAACATCTTCCAACGGCATAAAAACTTTAAACGCTGTCTTTTCATGCATACCCCTCTTATTAAAAAAACATCTTCCAACAGCATAAAAACTCTAAACGTTGTCTTTTCATGCATACACCTTATTAAAAAAAACATCTTCCAACAACATAAAAACTCTAAACGCTGTCTTTTCATGCATACCTCCCTTCTTAAAAAAACATCTTCCAACAGCATGAAAACTCTAAACGCTGTCTTTTCATGCATACTCTCCTTCTTTAAAAAACATTTTCCAACAGGATAAAAACTCTAAACGCTGTCTTTTTATTCATACCCCCTTATTAAAAAAAACATCTTCCAACAGCATAAAAACTCTAAACGTTGTCTTTTCATGCATACCCCCCTAATTAAAAAAACATCTTCCAACAGCATAAAAACTCTAAACGCTGTCTTTTCATGCATACACCCTTATTAAAAAAACATCTTCCAACAGCATAAAAACTCTAAACGCTGTCTTTTCATGCATACTCCCCTTCTTAAAAAAACATCTTCCAACAGCATAAAAACTCTAAACGCTGTCTTTTCATGCATACTCCCCTTCTTAAAAAAACATCTTCCAACAGCATAAAATCTCTACACGCTTTCTTTTCATGTATACCCCCTTATTCAAAAAATCATCTTCCAACAGCATAAAAACTCTAAACGCTGTCTTTTCATGCATATCCCCTTATTAAAAAAAACATCTTCCAACAGCATAAAAACTCAAAATGCTGTCTTTTCATGAATACCCCCTTATTAAAAAACATCTTCCAACAGCATAAAAACTCTAAACGCTGTCTTTTCATGCATACCTCCTTATTAAAAAAGAACATCTTCCAACAGCATAAAAACTCAAAACGATGTCTTTTCATGCATACCCCCATTGTTAAAAAAAACATCTTCCGACAGCATAAAAACTCTAAACGCTGTATTTTCATGCATACCCTCCTTATTAAAAAACATCTTCCGACAGCATAAAAACTCTAAACGCTGCCTTTTCATGCATACCCCCTTATTAAAAAAGAACATCTTCCAACAGCATAAAAACTCAAAACGTTGTCTTTTCATGCATACCCTCATTGTTAAAAAAAACATCTTCCAATATTATAAAAACTCTAAACGCTGTCTTTTCATGCATACCTCCTTATTAAAAAAAACATCATTCAACAGCATAAAAACTCTAAACACTGTCTTTTCATGCATACACCCTTATTAAAAAAAACATCTTCCAACAGCATAAAAATTCTAAACGCTGTCTTTTCATGCATACCCTCTTTATTACAAAAAACATCTTTCAACAGCATAAAAACTCTAAACGCTGTCTTTTCATGCATACCCCCCTTATTAAAAAAACAACTTCCAACAGCATAAAAACTTTAAACGATGTCTTTTCATGCATACCCCCCTTATAAAAAAACATCTTCCAACAGCATAAAAACACTAAACGCTGCCTTTTCATGCATACTCCCCTTATTAAAAAAAACATCTTCCAACAGCATAAAAACTCTAAACGCTGCCTTTTCATGCATACCCCCCTTATTAAAGAAACATCTTCCAACAGTATAAAAACTCTAAACGCTATCTTTTCATGCATACCCCCTTATTAAAAAAAATATCTTCCAACAGCATAAAAACTCTAAACGTTGTCTTTTCATGCATACCCACCTTATTAAAAAAACATCTTCCAACAGCATAAAAACTCTAAACGTTGTATTTTCATGCATACCTCCCTTATTAAAAAAACATCTTCCTACAGTATAAAAACTCTAAACGCTGTCTTTTCATTCATACCCCTTTATTAAAAAAAACATCTTCCAACAGCATAAAAACTCTAAACGCTGTCATTTCATGCATACCCCCTTATTAAAAAAAACATCTTCCAACAGCATAAAAACTCTAAACGCTGTCTTTTCATGCATACCCCCTTATTAAAAAAAACATCTTCCAACAGCATAAAAACTCTAAACGCTATCTTTTCATGCATACCCCCTTATTAAAAAAAACATCTTCCAACAGCATAAAAACTCTAAACGATGTCTTTTATGCATACCCCCTTATTAAAAAAAACATCTTCCAACAGCATAAAAACTCTAAACGATGTCTTTTCATGCATACCACTCTTATTAAAAAAACATCTTCCAACAGCATAAAAACTCTAAACGTTGTCTTTTCATGCATACCCCCATTCTATAAAAAAACATCTTCCAACGGCATAAAAACTTTAAACGCTGTCTTTTCATGCATACCCCTCTTATTAAAAAAAAATCTTCCAACAGCATAAAAACTCTAAACGTTGTCTTTTCATGCATACACCTTATTAAAAAAAACATCTTCCAACAACATAAAAACTCTAAACGCTGTCTTTTCATGCATACCTCCCTTCTTAAAAAAACATCTTCCAACAGCATAAAAACTCTAAACGCTGTCTTTTCATGCATACTCTCCTTCTTTAAAAAACATCTTCCAACAGGATAAAAACTCTAAACGCTGTCTTTTTATTCATACCCCCTTATTAAAAAAACATCTTCCAACAGTATAAAAACTCTAAACGTTGTCTTTTCATGCATACCCCCCTAATTAAAAAAACATCTTCCAACAGCATAAAAACTCTAAACGCTGTCTTTTCATGCATACACCCTTATTAAAAAAAACATCTTCCAACTGCATAAAAATTCTAAACGCTGTCTTTTCATGCATACCCTCTTTATTACAAAAAACATCTTTCAACAGCATAAAAACTCTAAACGCTGTCTTTTCATGCATACCCCCCTTATTAAAAAAACAACTTCCAACAGCATAAAAACTTTAAACGATGTCTTTTCATGCATACCCCCCTTATAAAAAAAACATCTTCCAACAGCATAAAAACTCTAAACGCTGCCTTTTCATGCATACTCCCCTTATTAAAAAAAACATCTTCCAACAGCATAAAAACTCTAAACGCTGCATTTTCATGCATACCCCCCTTATTAAAGAAACATCTTCCAAAAGTATAAAAACTCTAAACGCTATCTTTTCATGCATACCCCCTTATTAAAAAAAATATCTTCCAACAGCATAAAAACTCTAAACGCTGCCTTTTCATGCCTAACCCCCTTATTAAAAAAACATCTTTCAACAGCATAAAAACTCTAAACGCTGTATTTTCATGCATACCCCCCTTATTAAAAAAACATCTTACAACAGCATAAAAACTCAAAACGCTGTCTTTTCATTCATACCCCCCTTGTTAAAAAAAACATCTTCCAACAGCATAAAAACTCTAAACGCTGTCTTTTCATGCATACCCCCCTTGTTAAAAAAAACATCTTCCAACAGCATAAAAACTCTAAACGCTGTCTTTTCATGCATACCCCCCTTGTTAAAAAAAACATCTTCCAACAGCATAAAAACTCTAAACGCTGTCTTTTCACGCATACCACCCTTATTAAAAAAACATCTTCCAACAGCATAAAATCTCTAAATGCTGTCTTTTCATTCATACCCCCCTTATTAAAAAAACATGTTCCAACAGCATAAAAACTCTAAACGCTGTCTTTTCATGCATACCCCCTTATTAAAAAAAATATATTCCAACAGCATAAAAACTCTAAACGCTGTTTTTTCTTGCATACCTCTTTATTTAAAAAAACATCTTCCAACAGCATAAAAACTCTAAACGCTGTCTTTTCATGTACACCTCTTATTAGAAAAAAACATCTTCCAACAGCATAAAAACTCTAAACGCTGTCTTTTCATGTACACCTCTTATTAGAAAAAAACATCTTCCAACAGCATAAAAACTCTTAACGTTGTCTTTTCATGCATAACCTCCTTATTAAAAAAACATCTTCCAACATCATAAAAACTCTAAACGCTCTCTTTTCATGCATAACCCCCTTATTATAAAAAAACATCTTCCAACAGCATAAAAACTCTAAACGCTGTCTTTTCATGCAAACCCCCCTTTTAAAAAAACATTTTCCAACAGCATAAACACTCTAAACACTATCTTTTCATGCATACCCCTTTTTAAAAAAAAACATCTTCCAACAGCATAAAAACTCTAAACGCTGTCATTTCATGCATACTCCCCTTATGAAAAAAAACATCTTCCAACAGGATAAAAACTCTAAACGCTGTCTTTTTATGTATAACCCCTTATTAAAAAAACATCTTCCAACAGCATAAAAACTCTAAACGCTGTCTTTTCATGCATATCCCCTTATTAAAAAAAACATCTTCCAACGGCATAAAAACTAAAAATGCTGTCTTTTCATTCATACCCCCTTATTAAAAAAACATCTTCCAACAGCATAAAAACTCTAAACGTTGTCTTTTCATGCATACCCCCCTAATAAAAAAAAATCTTCCAACAGCATAAAAACTCTAAACGCTGTCTTTTTATGCATACCCCCTTATTAAAAAAAACATCTTCCAACAGCATAAAAACTCTAAACGCTGTCTTTTCATGCATACCCCCCTTATTAAAAAAAAACATCTTACAACACCATAAAAACTCAAAACGCTGTCTTTTCGTTCATACCCCCCTTTTTAAAAAAAACATCTTCCAACAGCATAAAAACTCTAAACGCTGCCTTTTCATGCATACCCCCCTTATTAAAAAAACATCTTCCAACATCATAAAAACTCTAAACGCTGTCTTTTCATGCATACCCCCCTTGTTAAAAAAAACATCTTCCAACAGCATAAAACTCTAAACGTTGTCTTTTCATGCATACCCCCCTTGTTAAAAAAACATCTTCCAAAAGCATAAAAACTCTAAACGCTGTCTTTTCACGCATACCATCCTTATTAAAAAAACATCTTCCAACAGCATAAAATCTCTAAACGCGGTCTTTTCATTCATACCCCCCTAATTAAAAAAACATGTTCCAACGGCATAAAAACTCTAAACGCTGTCTTTTCATGCATACCCCCATATTAAAAAAAACATATTCCAACAGCATAAAAACACTAAACGCTGTTTTTTTCATGCATACCCCCTTATTTAAAAAAACATTTTCCAACAGCATAAAAACTCTAAACGTTGTCTTTTCATGTACCCCCCTTATTAGAAAAAAACATCTTCCAACAGCATAAAAACTCTTAACGTTGTCTTTTAATGCATACCCCCCTTATCAAAAAAACATCTTCCAACATCATAAAAACTCTAAACGCTCTCTTTTCATGCATAACCCTCTTATTATAAAAAAAACATCTACCAACACCATAAAAACTGTCTTTTCATGCAAACCCCCCTTTTAAAAAAAAATTTCCTAACAGCATAAAAACTCTAAACACTATCTTTTCATGCATACCCCCTTTTTAAAAAAAAAACATCTTCCAAAAACATAAAAACTCTAAACGTTGTCTTTTCATGCATACTCCCCTTATTAAAAAAAACATCTTCCAACAGGATAAAAACTCTAAACGTTGTCTTTTTATGTATACCCCCTTATTAAAAAAAACATCTTCCAACGGCATAAAAACTCTAAACGCTGTCTTTTCATGCATATCCCCTTATTAAAAAAAACATCTTCCAACAGCATAAAAACTCAAAATGCTGTCTTTTCATGAATACCCCCTTTATTAAAAAACACCATCTTCCAACAGCATAAAAACTCTAAACGCTGTCTTTTCATACATACCCCCTTATTAAAAAACATCTTCCAACAGCTTAAAAACTCTAAACGCTGCCTTTTCATGCATATCCCCCTTATTAAAAAAGAACATCTTCCAACAGCATAAAAACTCAAAACGCTGTCTTTTCATGCATACCCCCATTGTTAAAAAAAACATCTTCCAACAGCATAAAAACTCTAAACGCTGTCTTTTCATGCATACCCCCCTTATTAAAAAACATTTTCCAACAGCATAAAAACTCTAAACGCTGTCTTTTCATGCATACCCCCCTTATTAAAAAAGAACATCTTCCAACAGCATAAAAACTCAAAACGCTGTCTTTTCATGCATACTCCCCTTCTTAAAAAAAACATCTTCCAACAGCATAAAAACTCTAAACGCTGTCTTTTCATGCATACTCCCCTTCTTAAAAAAACATCTTCCAACATGATAAAAACTCTAAACGCTGTCTTTTCATGTATACCCCCTTATTAAAAAAATCATCTTCCAACAGCATAAAAACTCTAAACGCTGTCTTTTCATGCATACCCCCCTTATTAAAAAAGAACATCTTCCAACAGCATAAAAACTCAAAACGCTGTCTTTTCATGCATACTCCCCTTCTTAAAAAAACATCTTCCAACATGATAAAAACTCTGAACGCTGTCTTTTCATGTATACCCCCTTATTAAAAAAATCATCTTCCAATAGCATAAAAACTCTAAACGCTGTCTTTTCATGCATACTCTCTTATTAAAAAAGAACATCTTCCAACAGCATAAAAACTCAAAACGCTGTCTTTTCATGCATACCCCCATTGTTAAAAAAAACATCTTCCAACATTATAAAAACTCTAAACGCTGTCTTTTCATGCATACCCCCTTATTAAAAAAAACATCATTCAACAGCATAAAAACTCTAAACGCTGTCTTTTCATGCATACCCCTTATTAAAAAAAACAACTTCCAACATCATAAAAACTCTAAACGCTGTCTTTTCATGCATACCCCTCTTATTAAAAAAACATCTTCCAACGGCATAAAAACTCTAAACGCTGTATTTTCATGCATACCCCCCTTATTAAAAAAACATCTTCCAACAGTATAAAAACTCTAAACGCTGTCTTTTCATGCATACCCCCTTATTAAAAAAAACATCTTCCAACAGCATAATAACTCTAAACGCTGTCTTTTCATGAATACCTCGCTTATTAAAAGAAAACATCTTCCAACAGCATAAAAACTCTTAACGTTGTCTTTTCATGCGTACCCCCCTTATTAAAAAAACATCTTCCAACATCATAAAAACTCTAAACGCTCTCTTTTCATGCATAACCCCCTTATTATAAAAAAAACATCTACCAACAGCATAAAAACTCTAAACGCTGTCTTTTCATGCAAACCCCCCTTGTTAAAAAAAAATTTCCCAACAGCATAAAAACTCTAAACACTATCTTTTCATGCATACCCACTTTTTTAAAAAAACATCTTCCAAAAGCATAAAAACTCTAAACGCTGTCTTTTCATGCATACTCCCCTTATTAAAAAAACATCTTCCAGCAGGATAAAAACTCTAAACGTTGTCTTTTTATGTATACCCCCTTATTAAAAAAAACATCTTCCAACAGCATAAAAACTCTAAACGCTGTCTTTTCATGCATACCCCCCTTATTAAAAAACATTTTCCAACAGCATAAAAACTCTAAACGCTGTCTTTTCATGCATACCCCTCTTATTAAAAAAGAACATCTTCCAACAGCATAAAAACTCAAAACGCTGTCTTTTCATGCATACTCCCCTTCTTAAAAAAACATCTTCCAACAGCATAAAAACTCTAAACGATGTCTTTTCATGCATACTCCCCTTCTTAAAAAAACATCTTCCAACAGCATAAAATCTCTACACGCTGTCTTTTCATGTATACCCCCTTGTTCAAAAAATCATCTTCCAACAGCATAAAAACTCTAAACGCTGTCTTTTCATGCATATCCCCTTATTAAAAAAAACATCTTCCAACAGCATAAAAACTCAAAATGCTGTCTTTTCATGAATACCCCCTTATTAAAAAACATCTTCCAACAGCATAAAAACTCTAAACGCTGTCTTTTCATGCATACCCCCTTATTAAAAAAGAACATCTTCCAACAGCATAAAAACTCAAAACGATGTCTTTTCATGCATACCCCCATTGTTAAAAAAAACATCTTCCGACAGCATAAAAACACTAAACGCTGTATTTTCATGCATACCCTCCTTATTAAAAAACATCTTCCGACAGCATAAAAACTCTAAACGCTGCCTTTTCATGCATACCCCCTTATTAAAAAAGAACATCTTCCAACAGCATAAAAACTCAAAACGTTGTCTTTTCATGCATACCCTCATTGTTAAAAAAAACATCTTCCAATATTATAAAAACTCTAAACGCTGTCTTTTCATGCATACCCCCATATTAAAAAAAACATCATTCAACAGCATAAAAACTCTAAACACTGTCTTTTCATGCATACACCCTTATTAAAAAAAAATCTTCCAACAGCATAAAAATTCTAAACGCTGTCTTTTCATGCATACCCTCTTTATTACAAAAAACATCTTTCAACAGCATAAAAACTCTAAACGCTGTCTTTTCATGCATACCCCCCTTATTAAAAAAACAACTTCCAACAGCATAAAAACTTTAAACGATGTCTTTTCATGCATACCCCCCTTATAAAAAAAACATCTTCCAACAGCATAAAAACTCTAAACGCTGCCTTTTCATGCATACTCCCCTTATTAAAAAAAACATCTTCCAACAGCATAAAAACTCTAAACGCTGCCTTTTCATGCATACCCCCCTTATTAAAGAAACATCTTCCAACAGTATAAAAACTCTAAACGCTATCTTTTCATGCATACCCCCTTATTAAAAAAAATATCTTCCAACAGCATAAAAACTCTAAACGCTGCCTTTTCATGCCTAACCCCCTTATTAAAAAAAACATCTTCCAACAGCATAAAAACTCTAAACGCTGTATTTTCATGCATACCCCCCTTATTAAAAAAACATCTTACAACAGCATAAAAACTCAAAACGCTGTCTTTTCATTCATACCCCCCTTGTTAAAAAAACATCTTCCAACAGCATAAAAACTCTAAACGCTGTCTTTTCATGCATACCCCCCTTGTTAAAAAAAAACATCTTCCAACAGCATAAAAACTCTAAACGCTGTCTTTTCATGCATACCCCCCTTGTTAAAAAAAACATCTTCCAATAGCATAAAAACTCTAAACGCTGTCTTTTCACGCATACCACCCTTTTTAAAAAAACATCTTCCAACAGCATAAAATCTCTAAATGCTATCTTTTCATTCATACCCCCCTTATTAAAAAAACATGTTCCAACAGCATAAAAACTCTAAACGCTGTCTTTTCATGCATACCTCCTTATTAAAAAAAATATATTCCAACAGCATAAAAACTCTAAACGCTGTTTTTTCTTGCATACCTCTTTATTTAAAAAAACATCTTCCAACAGCATAAAAACTCTAAACGCTGTCTTTTCATGTACCCCTCTTATTAGAAAAAAACATCTTCCAACAGCATAAAAACTCTTAACGTTGTCTTTTCATGCATAACCCCCTTATTAAAAAAACATCTTCCAACATCATAAAAACTCTAAACGCTCTCTTTTCATGCATAACCCCCTTATTATAAAAAAAACATCTTCCAACAGCATAAAAACTCTAAACGCTGTCTTTTCATGCAAACCCCCCTTTTAAAAAAAACATTTTCCAACAGCATAAACACTCTAAACACTATCTTTTCATGCATACCCCTTTTTTAAAAAAAACATCTTCCAACAGCATAAAAACTCTAAACGCTGTCTTTTCATGCATATCCCCTTATTAAAAAAAACATCTTCCAACAGCATAAAAACTAAAAATGCTGTCTTTTCATTCATACCCCCGTATTAAAAAAACATCTTCCAACAGCATAAAAACTCTAAACGTTGTCTTTTCATGCATACCCCCCTAATAAAAAAAAATCTTCCAACAGCATAAAAACTCTAAACGCTGTCTTTTTATGCATACCCCTTTATTAAAAAAAACATCTTCCAACAGCATAAAAACTCTAAACGCTGTCTTTTCATGCATACCCCCACTTATTAAAAAAAAACATCTTACAACACCATAAAAACTCAAAACGTTGTCTTTTCGTTCATACCCCCCTTTTTAAAAAAAACATCTTCCAACAGCATAAAAACTCTAAACGCTGCCTTTTCATGCATACCCCCCTTATTAAAAAAACATCTTCCAACAGCATAAAAACTCTAAACGCTGTCTTTTCATGCATAACCCCCTTGTTAAAAAAAACATCTTCCAACAGCATAAAACTCTAAACGTTGTCTTTTCATGCATACCCCCCTTGTTAAAAAAAACATCTTCCAAAAGTATAAAAACTCTAAATGCTGTCTTTTCACGCATACCACCCTTATTAAAAAAACATCTTCCAACAGCATAAAATCTCTAAACGCTGTCTTTTCATTCATACCCCCCTAATTAAAAAAACATGTTCCAACAGCATAAAAACTCTAAACGCTGTCTTTTCATGCATACCCCCATATTAAAAAAAACATATTCCAACAGCATAAAAACTCTAAACGCTGTTTTTTTCATGCATACCCCCTTATTTAAAAAAACATTTTCCAACAGCATAAAAACTCTAAACGTTGTCTTTTCATGTACCCCCCTTATTAGAAAAAAACATCTTCCAACAGCATAAAAACTCTTAACGTTGTCTTTTCATGCATACCCCCCTTATTAAAAAAAACATCTTCCAACATCATAAAAACTCTAAACGCTCTCTTTTCATGCATAACCCTCTTATTATATAAAAACATCTACCAACACCATAAAAACTGTCTTTTCATGCAAACCCCCCTTGTTAGAAAAAAAATTCCTAACAGCATAAAAACTCTAAACACTATCTTTTCATGCATACCCCCTTTTTAAAAAAAAACATCTTCCAAAAACATAAAAACTCTAAACGCTGTCTTTTCATGCATACTCCCCTTATTAAAAAAAACATCTTCCAACATGATAAAAACTCTAAACGTTGTCTTTTTATGTATACCCCCTTATTAAAAAAACATCTTCCAACGGCATAAAAACTCTAAACGCTGTCTTTTCATGCATATCCCCTTATTAAAAAAACATCTTCCAACAGCATAAAAACTCAAAATGCTGTCTTTTCATGAATACCCCCTTTATTAAAAAACACCATCTTCCAACAGCATAAAAACTCTAAACGCTGTCTTTTCATACATACCCCCTTATTAAAAAACATCTTCCAACAGCATAAAAACTCTAAACGCTGCCTTTTCATGCATATCCCCCTTATTAAAAAAGAACATCTTCCAACAGCATAAAAACTCAAAACGCTGTCTTTTCATGCATACCCCCATTGTTAAAAAAAACATCTTCCAACAGCATAAAAACTCTAAACGCTGTCTTTTCATGCATACCCTCCTTATTAAAAAACATTTTCCAACAGCATAAAAACTCTAAACGCTGTCTTTTCATGCATACCCCCCTTATTAAAAAAGAACATCTTCCAACAGCATAAAAACTCAAAACGCTGTCTTTTCATGCATACTCCCCTTCTTAAAAAAAACATCTTCCAACAGCATAAAAACTCTAAACGCTGTCTTTTCATGCATACTCCCCTTCTTAAAAAAACATCTTCCAACATGATAAAAACTCTAAACGCTGTCTTTTCATGTATACCCCCTTATTAAAAAAATCATCTTCCAACAGCATAAAAACTCTAAACGTTGCCTTTTCATGCATACTCTCTTATTAAAAAAGAACATCATCCAACAGCATAAAAACTCAAAACGCTGTCTTTTCATGCATACCCCCATTGTTAAAAAAAACATCTTCCGACAGCATAAAAACTCTAAACGCTGTATTTTCATGCATACCCCCCTTATTAAAAAACATCTTCCGACAGCATAAAAACTCTAAACGCTGCCTTTTCATGCATACCCCCCTTATTAAAAAAGAACATCTTCCAACAACATAAAAACTCAAAACGCTGTCTTTTCATGCATACCCCCATTGTTAAAAAAAAACATCTTCCAACATTATAAAAACTCTAAACGCTGTCTTTTCATGCATACCCCCTTATTAAAAAAAACATCATTCAACAGCATAAAAACTATAAACGCTGTCTTTTCATGCATACCCCTTATTAAAAAAAACAACTTCCAACATCATAAAAACTCTAAACGCTGTCTTTTCATGCATACCCCTCTTATTAAAAAAACATCTTCCAACGGCATAAAAACTCTAAACGCTGTATTTTCATGCATACCCCCCTTATTAAAAAAACATCTTCCAACAGTATAAAAACTCTAAACGCTGTCTTTTCATGCATACCCCCTTATTAAAAAAAACATCTTCCAACAGCATAAAAACTCTAAACGCTGTCTTTTCATGAATACCCCGCTTATTAAAAGAAAACATCTTCCAACAGCATAAAAACTCTTAACGTTGTCTTTTCATGCATACCCCCCTTATTAAAAAAACATCTTCCAACATCATAAAAACTCTAAACGCTCTCTTTTCATGCATAACCCCTTTATTATAAAAAAAACATCTACCAACAGCATAAAAACTCTAAACGCTGTCTTTTCATGCAAACCCCCCTTGTTAAAAAAAAATTTCCCAACAGCATAAAAACTCTAAACACTATCTTTTCATACATACCCCCTTTTTTAAAAAAAACATATTCCAAAAGCATAAAAACTCTAAACGTTGTCTTTTCATGCATACTCCCCTTATTAAAAAAACATCTTCCAGCAGGATAAAAACTCTAAACGTTGTCTTTTTATGTATACCCCCTTATTAAAAAAAACATCTTCCAACAGCATAAAAACTCTAAACGCTGTCTTTTCATGCATATCCCCTTATTAAAAAAAACATCTTCTAACAGCATAAAAACTCAAAATGCTGTCTTTTCATGAATACCCCCTTTATTAAAAAACACCATCTTCCAACAGCATAAAAACTCTAAACGCTGTCTTTTCATACATACCCCCTTATTAAAAAACATCTTCCAACAGCATAAAAACTCTAAACGCTGTCTTTTCATGCATACCCCCCTTATTAAAAAAGAACATCTTCCAACAGCACAAAAACTCAAAACGCTGTCTTTTCATGCATACCCCCATTGTTAAAAAAAACATCTTCCAACAGCATAAAAACTCTAAACGCTGTCTTTTAATGCATACCCCCCTTATTAAAAAACATTTTCCAACAGCATAAAAACTCTAAACGCTGTCTTTTCATGCATACCCCCTTGTTATAAAAAACATTTTCCAACAGCATAAAAACTCTAAACGATGTCTTTTCATGCATACTCCCCTTATTAAAAAAAAACATCTTCCAACAGGTTAAAAACTCTAAACGCTGTCTTTTCATGCATATCCCCTTATTAAAAAAACATCTTCCAACAGCATAAAAACTCTAAACGATGTCTTTTCATGAATACCCCGCTTATTAAAAAAAAACATCTTCCAACAGCATAAAAACTCTAAACGCTGTCTTTTCATGTATACCCCCTTATTCAAAAAATCATCTTCCAACAGCATAAAAACTATAAACGCTGTCTTTTCATGCATATCCCCTTATTAAAAAAACATCTTCCAACAGCATAAAAACTCAAAATGCTGTCTTTTCATGAATACCCCCTTATTAAAAAACATCTTCCAACAGCATAAAAACTCTAAACGCTGTCTTTTCATGCATACCCCCTTATTAAAAAAGAACATCTTCCAACAGCATAAAAACTCAAAACGCTGTCTTTTCATGCATACCCCCATTGTTAAAAAAAACATCTTCCGACAGCATAAAAACTCTAAACGCTGTATTTTCATGCATACCCCCCTTATTAAAAAACATCTTCCGACAGCATAAAAAATCTAAACGCTGCCTTTTCATGCATACCCCCCTTATTAAAAAAGAACATCTACCAACAGCATAAAAACTCAAAACGTTGTCTTTTCATGCATACCCTCATTGTTAAAAAAAACATCTTCCAACATTATAAAAACTCTAAACGCTGTCTTTTCATGCATACCCCCTTATTAAAAAAACATCATTCAACAGCATAAAAACTCTAAACGCTGTCTTTTCATGCATACCCCTTATTAAAAAAAACAACTTCCAACATCATAAAAACTCTAAACGCTGTCTTTTCATGCATACCCCTCTTATTAAAAAAACATCTTCCAACGGCATAAAAACTCTAAACGCTGTATTTTCATGCATACCCCCTTATTAAAAAAAACATCTTCCAACAACATAAAATTTCTGAACGCTGTCTTTTCATGCATTACCCTCTTATTAAAAGAAAACATCTTCCAACAGCATAAAAACTCTTAACGTTGTCTTTTCATGCATACCCCCCTTATTAAAAAAACATCTTACAACATCATAAAAACTCTAAACGCTCTCTTTTCATGCATAACCACCTTATTATAAAAAAAACATCTACCAACAGCATAAAAACTCTAAACGCTGTCTTTTCATGCAAACCCCCCTTGTTAAAAAAACATCTTCCAACAGCATAAAAACTCTAAACACTATCTTTTCATGCATACCCCCCTTATTAAAAAAAAACATCTTCCAACAGCATAAAAACTCTAAACGCTGTCTTTTCATGCATACTCCCCTTATTAAAAAAACATCTTCCAGCAGGATAAAAACTCTACACGCTGTCTTTTCATGTATACCCCCTTATTAAAAAAAACATCTTCCAACAGCATAAAAACTCTAAACGCTGTCTTTTCATGCATATCCCCTTATTAAAAAAAACATCTTCCAACAGTATAAAAACTCAAAATGCTGTCTTTTCATGAATACCACCTTTATTAAAAAACACCATCTTCCAACAGCATAAAAACTCTAAACGCTGTCTTTTCATACATACCCCCTTATTAAAAAACATCTTCCAACAGCATAAAAACTCTAAACGCTGTCTTTTCATGCATACCCCCCTTATTAAAAAAGAACAACTTCCAACAGCATAAAAACTCAAAACGCTGTCTTTTCATGCATACCCCCATTGTTAAAAAAAACATCTTCCAACAGCATAAAAACTCTAAACGGTGTCTTTTAATGCATACCCCCCTTATTAAAAAAATATTCCAACAGCATAAAAACTCTAAACGCTGTCTTTTCATGCATACCCCCCTTATTAAAAAAGAACATCTTCCAACAGCATAAAAACTCAAAACGCTGTCTTTTCATGCATACTCCCCTTCTTAAAAAAACATCTTCCAACAGCATAAAAACTCTAAACGCTGTCTTTTCATGCATACTCCCCTTCTTAAAAAACATCTTCTAACAGGATAAAAACTCTACACGCTGTCTTTTCATGTATACCCCCTTATTAAAAAAATCATCTTCCAACAGCATAAAAACTCTAAACGCTGTCTTTTCATGCATATCCCCTTATTAAAAAAAACATCTTCCAACAGCATAAAAACTCAAAATGCTGTCTTTTCATAAATACCCCCTTATTAAAAAACATCTTCCAACAGCATAAAAACTCTAAACGCTGTCTTTTCATGCATACCCCCTTATTAAAAAAGAACATCTTCCAACAGCATAAAAACTCAAAACGCTGTCTTTTCATGCATACCTCCATTGTTAAAAAAAACATCTTCCGACAGCATAAAAACTCTAAACGCTGCCTTTTCATGCATACCCCCCTTATTAAAAAATAACATCTTCCAACAGCATAAAAACTCAAAACGTTGTCTTTTCATGCATACCCCCATTGTTAAAAAAAACATCTTCCAACATCATAAAAACTCTAAACGCTGTCTTTTCATGCATACCCCCTTATTAAAAAAAATATCTTCCAAAAGCATAAAAACTCTAAACGCTGTCTTTTCATGCATACTCCCCTTATTACAAAAAACATCTTCCAACAGGATAAAAACTCTAAACGTTGTCTTTTTATGTATACCCCCTTATTAAAAAAACATCTTCCAACAGCATAAAAACTCTAAACGCTGTCTTTTCATGCATATCCCCTTATTAAAAAAAACATCTTCCAACAGCATAAAAACTCAAAATGCTGTCTTTTTATGAATACCCCCTTTATTAAAAAACACCATCTTCCAACAGCATAAAAACTCTAAACGCTGTCTTTTCATACATACCCCCTTATTAAAAAACATCTTCCAACATTATAAAAACTATAAACGCTGTCCTTTCATGCATACCCCCCTTATTAAAAAAGAACATCTTCCAACAGCATAAAAACTCCAAACGCCGTCTTTTCATGCATACCCTCCTTATTAAAAAAACATCTTACAACAGCATAAAAACTCAAAACGCTGTCTTTTCATTCATACCACCTTGTTAAAAAAACATCTTCCAACCGCATAAAAACTCTAAACGCTGTCTTTTCATGCATACCCCTCTTATTAAAAAAACATCTTCCAACATCATAAAAACTCTAAACGCTGTCTTTTCATGCATACCCCCTTATTAAAAAAAACATCATTCAACAGCATAAAAACTCTAAACGCTGTCTTTTCATGCATACCCCTTATTAAAAAAAACAACTTCCAACATCATAAAAACTCTAAACGCTGTCTTTTCATGCATACCCCTCTTATTAAAAAAACATCTTCCAACGGCATAAAAACTCTAAACGCTGTATTTTCATGCATACCCCCCTTATTAAAAAAACATCTTCCAACAGTATAAAAACTCTAAACGCTGTCTTTTCATGCATACCCCCTTATTAAAAAAAACATCTTCCAACAGCATAAAAACTCTAAACGCTGTCTTTTCATGAATACCCCGCTTATTAAAAGAAAACATCTTCCAACAGCATAAAAACTCTTAACGTTGTCTTTTCATGCATACCCCCCTTATTAAAAAAACATCTTCCAACATCATAAAAACTCTAAACGCTCTCTTTTCATGCATAACCCCCTTATTATAAAAAAAACATCTACCAACAGCATAAAAACTCTAAACGCTGTCTTTTCATGCAAACCCCCCTTGTTAAAAAAAAATTTCCCAACAGCATAAAAACTCTAAACACTATCTTTTCATGCATACCCCCTTTTTTAAAAAAAACATCTTCCAAAAGCATAAAAACTCTAAACGCTGTCTTTTCATGCATACTCCCCTTATTAAAAAAACATCTTCCAGCAGGATAAAAACTCTAAACGTTGTCTTTTTATGTATACCCCCTTATTAAAAAAAACATCTTCCAACAGCATAAAAACTCTAAACGCTGTCTTTTCATGCATACCCCCCTTATTAAAAAACATTTTCCAACAGCATAAAAACTCTAAACGCTGTCTTTTCATGCATACCCCCCTTATTAAAAAAGAACATCTTCCAACAGCATAAAAACTCAAAACGCTGTCTTTTCATGCATACTCCCCTTCTTAAAAAAACATCTTCCATCAGCATAAAAACTCTAAACGCTGTCTTTTCATGCATACTCCCCTTCTTAAAAAAACATCTTCCAACAGCATAAAATCTCTACACGCTGTCTTTTCATGTATACCCCCTTGTTCAAAAAATCATCTTCCAACAGCATAAAAACTCTAAACGCTGTCTTTTCATGCATATCCCCTTATTAAAAAAAACATCTTCCAACAGCATAAAAACTCAAAATGCTGTCTTTTCATGAATACCCCCTTATTAAAAAACATCTTCCAACAGCATAAAAACTCTAAACGCTGTCTTTTCATGCATACCCTCTTATTAAAAAAGAACATCTTCCAACAGCATAAAAACTCAAAACGATGTCTTTTCATGCATACCCCCATTGTTAAAAAAAACATCTTCCGACAGCATAAAAACTCAAAACGCTGTATTTTCATGCATACCCCCTTGTTAAAATAAACATCTTCCAACAGCATAAAAACTTGAAACGTTGTCTTTTCATGCATACCCCCCTTTTTAAAAAAACATCTTCTAACAGCATAAAAACTCTAAACGCTGTCTTTTCATGCATACTCCCCTTGATAAAAAAAACAACTTCCAATAGCATAAAAACTCTAAACGCTGTCTTTTCATGCATACACCCTTATTGAGAAAACATCTTCTAACAGGATAAAAACTCTAAACGTTGTCTTTTCATGCATACCCCCCTTTTTAAAAAAAACATCTTCCAACAGCATAAAAACTCTAAACGCTATCTTTTCATGCATACTCCCCTTATTTAAAAAAACAACTTCCAACAGGATAAAAACTCTAAACGCTGTCTTTTCATGTATTCCCCCCTTATTAAAAAAAACATCTTCCAACAGCATTAAAACTCTAAACGCTGTCTTTTCATGCATATTCCCTTATTAAAAAAACATCTTCCAACAGCATAAAAACTCAAAACGCTGTCTTTTCATTCATACCCCCTTATTAAAAAAATCATCTTCCAACAGCATAAAAACTCTAAACGCTGTCTTTTCATGCATATCCCCTTATTAAAAAAACATCTTCCAACAGCATAAAAACTCAAATTGCTGTCTTTTTATGAATACCCCCTTATTAAAAAACATCTTCCAACAGCATAAAAACTCTAAACGCTGTCTTTTCATGCATACCCCCTTATTAAAAAAGAACATCTTCCAACAGCATAAAAACTCAAAACGCTGTCTTTTCATGCATACCCCCGTTGTTAAAAAAAACATCTTCCGACAGCATAAAAACTCTAAACGCTGTATTTTCATGCATACCCCCCTTATTAAAAAACATCTTCCGACAGCATAAAAACTCTAAACGCTGCCTTTTCATGCATACCCCCCTTATTTAAAAAGAACATCTTCCAACAGCATAAAAACTCAAAACGTTGTTTTTCATGCATACCCTCATTGTTAAAAAAAACATCTTCCAATATTATAAAAACTCTAAACGCTGTCTTTTCATGCATACCCCCTTATTAAAAAAAACATCATTCAACAGCATAAAAACTCTAAACACTGTCTTTTCATGCATACACCCTTATTAAAAAAAAATCTTCCAACAGCATAAAAATTCTAAACGCTGTCTTTTCATGCATACCCTCTTTATTACAAAAAACATCTTTCAACAGCATAAAAACTCTAAACGCTGTCTTTTCATGCATACCCCCCTTATTAAAAAAACAACTTCCAACAGCATAAAAACTTTAAACGATGTCTTTTCATGCATAACCCCCTTATAAAAAAACATCTTCCAACAGCATAAAAACTCTAAACGCTGCCTTTTCATGCATACTCCCCTTATTAAAAAAACATCTTCCAACAGCATAAAAACTCTAAACGCTGCCTTTTCATGCATACCCCCCTTATTAAAGAAACATCTTCCAACAGTATAAAAACTCTAAACGCTATCTTTTCATGCATACCCCCTTATTAAAAAAAATATCTTCCAACAGCATAAAAACTCTAAACGTTGTCTTTTCATGCATACCCACCTTATTAAAAAAACATCTTCCAACAGCATAAAAACTATAAACGTTGTATTTTCATGCATACCTCCCTTATTAAAAAAATATCTTACTACAGTATAAAAACTCTAAACGTTGTCTTTTCATTCATACCCCCTTTATTAAAAAAACATCTTCCAACAGCATAAAAACTCTAAACGCTGTCTTTTCATGCATACCCCCTTATTAAAAAAAACATCTTCCAACAGCATAAAAACTCTAAACGCTGTCTTTTCATGCATACCCCCTTATTAAAAAAAACATCTTCCAACAGCATAAAAACTCTAAACGATGTCTTTTATGCATACCCCCTTATTAAAAAAAACATCTTCCAACAACATAAAAACTCTAAACGATGTCTTTTCATGCATACCACTCTTATTAAAAAAACATCTTCCAACAGCATAAAAACTCTAAACGCTGTCTTTTCATGCATACCCCCATTCTATAAAAAAACATCTTCCAACGGCATAAAAACTTTAAACGCTGTCTTTTCATGCATACCCCTCTTATTAAAAAAACAACTTCCAACAGCATAAAAACTCTAAACGTTGTCTTTTCATGCATACACCTTATTAAAAAAAACATCTTCCAACAACATAAAAACTCTAAACGCTGTCTTTTCATGCATACCTCCCTTCTTAAAAAAACATCTTCCAACAGCATAAAAACTCTAAACGCTGTCTTTTCATGCATACTCTCCTTCTTTAAAAAACATCTTCCAACATGATAAAAACTCTAAACGCTGTCTTTTTATTCATACCCCCTTATTAAAAAAAACATCTTCCAACAGCATAAAAACTCAAAACGTTGTCTTTTCATGCATACCCCCATTGTTAAAAAAAACATCTTCCAACATCATAAAAACTCTAAACGCTGTCTTTTCATGCATACCCCCTTATTAAAAAAAACATCTTCCAAAAGCATAAAAACTCTAAACGCTGTCTTTTCATGCATACTCCCCTTATTACAAAAAACATCTTCCAACAGGATAAAAACTCTAAACGTTGTCTTTTTATGTATACCTCCTTATTAAAAAAACATCTTCCAACAGCATAAAAACTCTAAACGCTGTCTTTTCATGCATATCCCCATATTAAAAAAAACATCTTCCAACAGCATAAAAACTCTAAACGCTGTCTTTTCATGCATATCCCCTTATTAAAAAAAACATCTTCCAACAGCATAAAAACTCAAAATGCTGTCTTTTCATGAATACCCCCTTATTAAAAAACATCTTCCAACAGCATAAAAACTCTAAACGCTGTCTTTTCATGCATACCCCCTTATTAAAAAAGAACATCTTCCAACAGCATAAAAACTCAAAACGATGTCTTTTCATGCATACCCCCATTGTTAAAAAAAACATCTTCCGACAGCATAAAAACTCTAAACGCTGTATTTTCATGCATACCCTCCTTATTAAAAAACATCTTCCGACAGCATAAAAACTCTAAACGCTGCCTTTTCATGCATACCCCCTTATTAAAAAAGAACATCTTCCAACAGCATAAAAACTCAAAACGTTGTCTTTTCATGCATACCCTCATTGTTAAAAAAAACATCTTCCAATATTATAAAAACTCTAAACGCTGTCTTTTCATGCATACCCCCTTATTAAAAAAAACATCATTCAACAGCATAAAAACTCTAAACACTGTCTTTTCATGCATACACCCTTATTAAAAAAAAATCTTCCAACAGCATAAAAATTCTAAACGCTGTCTTTTCATGCATACCCTCTTTATTACAAAAAACATCTTTCAACAGCATAAAAACTCTAAACGCTGTCTTTTCATGCATACCCCCCTTATTAAAAAAACAACTTCCAACAGCATAAAAACTTTAAACGATGTCTTTTCATGCATAACCCCCTTATAAAAAAACATCTTCCAACAGCATAAAAACTCTAAACGCTGCCTTTTCATGCATACTCCCCTTATTAAAAAAACATCTTCCAACAGCATAAAAACTCTAAACGCTGCCTTTTCATGCATACCCCCCTTATTAAAGAAACATCTTCCAACAGTATAAAAACTCTAAACGCTATCTTTTCATGCATACCCCCTTATTAAAAAAAATATCTTCCAACAGCATAAAAACTCTAAACGTTGTCTTTTCATGCATACCCACCTTATTAAAAAAACATCTTCCAACAGCATAAAAACTCTAAACGTTGTATTTTCATGCATACCTCCCTTATTAAAAAAACATCTTACTACAGTATAAAAACTCTAAACGTTGTCTTTTCATTCATACCCCCTTTATTAAAAAAAACATCTTCCAACAGCATAAAAACTCTAAACGCTGTCTTTTCATGCATACCCCCTTATTAAAAAAAACATCTTCCAACAGCATAAAAACTCTAAACGCTGTCTTTTCATGCATACCCCCTTATTAAAAAAAACATCTTCCAACAGCATAAAAACTCTAAACGATGTCTTTTATGCATACCCCCTTATTAAAAAAAACATCTTCCAACAACATAAAAACTCTAAACGATGTCTTTTCTTGCATACCACTCTTATTAAAAAAACATCTTCCAACAGCATAAAAACTCTAAACGCTGTCTTTTCATGCATACCCCCATTCTATAAAAAAACATCTTCCAACGGCATAAAAACTTTAAACGCTGTCTTTTCATGCATACCCCTCTTATTAAAAAAACAACTTCCAACAGCATAAAAACTCTAAACGTTGTCTTTTCATGCATACACCTTATTAAAAAAAACATCTTCCAACAACATAAAAACTCTAAACGCTGTCTTTTCATGCATACCTCCCTTCTTAAAAAAACATCTTCCAACAGCATAAAAACTCTAAACGCTGTCTTTTCATGCATACTCTCCTTCTTTAAAAAACATCTTCCAACATGATAAAAACTCTAAACGCTGTCTTTTTATTCATACCCCCTTATTAAAAAAAACATCTTCCAACAGCATAAAAACTCTAAACGTTGTCTTTTCATGCATACCCCCCTAATTAAAAAAACATCTTCCAACAGCATAAAAACTCTAAACGCTGTCTTTTCATGCATACACCCTTATTAAAAAAAACATCTTCCAACAGCATAAAAATTCTAAACGCTGTCTTTTCATGCATACCCTCTTTATTACAAAAAACATCTTTCAACAGCATAAAAACTCTAAACGCTGTCTTTTCATGCATACCCCCTTATTAAAAAAACAACTTCCAACAGCATAAAAACTTTAAACAATGTCTTTTCATGCATACCCCCCTTATAAAAAAAACATCTTCCAACAGCATAAAAACTCTAAACGCTGCCTTTTCATGCATACTCCCCTTATTAAAAAAAACATCTTCCAACAGCATAAAAACTCTAAACGCTGCCTTTTCATGCATACCCCCCTTATTAAAGAAACATCTTCCAACAGTATAAAAACTCTAAACGCTATCTTTTCATGCATACCCCCTTATTAAAAAAAATATCTTCCAACAGCATAAAAACTCTAAACGCTGCCTTTTCATGCCTAACCCCCTTATTAAAAAAAACATCTTCCAACAGCATAAAAACTCTAAACGCTGTATTTTCATGCATACCCCCCTTATTAAAAAAACATCTTACAACAGCATAAAAACTCAAAACGCTGTCTTTTCATTCATACCCCCCTTGTTAAAAAAAACATCTTCCAACAGCATAAAAACTCTAAACGCTGTCTTTTCATGCATACCCCCCTTGTTAAAAAAAACATCTTCCAACAGCATAAAAACTCTAAACGCTGTCTTTTCATGCATACCCTCCTTGTTAAAAAAAACATCTTCCAACAGCATAAAACTCTAAACGCTGTCTTTTCATTCATACCCCCCTTGTTAAAAAAAACATCTTCCAACAGCATAAAAACTCTAAACGCTGTCTTTTCATGCATACCCCCCTTGTTAAAAAAAAACATCTTCCAACAGCATAAAAACTCTAAACGCTGTCTTTTCATGCATACCCTCCTTGTTAAAAAAAACATCTTCCAACAGCATAAAAACTCTAAACGCTGTCTTTTCATGCATACCTCCCTTATTAAAAAAACATCTTACTACAGTATAAAAACTCTAAACGTTGTCTTTTCATTCATACCCCCTTTATTAAAAAAAACATCTTCCAACAGCATAAAATCTCTGAACGCTGTCTTTTCATGCATACCCCCCTTATTAAAAAAACATCTTCCAACAGCATAAAAACTCTAAACGTTGTATTTTCATGCATACCCCCCTTATTAAAAAAATATTCTTCCAACAATATAAAAACTCTAAACGCTGTCTTTTCATTCATACCCCCCTTATTAAAAAAAACATCTTCCAACAGCATAAAAACTCTAAACGCTTTCTTTTCATGCATACCCCCTTATTAAAAAAAACATCTTCCAACAGCATAAAAACTCTAAACGATGTCTTTTATGCATACCCCCTTATTAAAAAAAACATCTTCCAACAGCATAAAAACTTTAAACGATGTCTTTTCATGCATACCACTCTTATTAAAAAAACATCTTCCAACAGCATAAAAATTCTAAACGCTGTCTTTTCATGCATACCCCCATTCTATAAAAAATCATCTTCCAACGGCATAAAAACTATAAACGCTGTCTTTTCATGCATACCCCTCTTATTAAAAAAACATCTTCCAACAGCATAAAAACTCTAAACGTTGTCTTTTCATGCATACACCTTATTAAAAAAAACATCTTCCAACAACATAAAAACTCTAAACGCTGTCTTTTCATGCATACCTCCCTTCTTAAAAAAACATCTTCCAACAGCATAAAAACTCTAAACGCTGTCTTTTCATGCGTACCCCCTTTTTTAAAAAAACATCTTCCAACAACATAAAAACTCTAAACGTTGTCTTTTCATTCATACCCCCTTATTAAAAAAAACATCTTACAACAGCATAAAAACTCTAAACGTTGTCTTTTCATGCATACCCCCCTAATTAAAAAAACATCTTCCAACAGCATAAAAACTCTAAACGCTGTCTTTTTATGCATACACCCTTATTAAAAAAACATCTTCCAACAGCATAAAAATTCTAAACGCTGTCTTTTCATGCATACCCTCTTTATTAAAAAAAACATCTTTCAACAGCATAAAAACTCTAAACGCTGTCTTTTCATGCATACCCCCTTATTAAAAAAACAACTTCCAACAACATAAAAACTTTAAACGATGTCTTTTCATGCATACCCACCTTATAAAAAAACATCTTCCAACAGCATAAAAACTCTAAACGCTGTCTTTTCATGCATACCCCCCTTATTAAAAAAAACATCTTCCAACAGCATATAAACTCTAAACGCTGTATTTTCATGCATACCCACCTTATTAAATAAACATCTTCCAACAGTACAAAAACTCTAAACGCTGTCTTTTCATGCATACCCTCTTATTAAAAAAACATCTTCCAACAACATAAAATCTCTGAACGCTATCTTTTCATGCATTACCCCCTTATTAAAAAAAACATCTTCCAGCAGCATAAAAACTCTAAACGTTGTGTTTTCATGCATACCCCCTTATTAAAAAAACATCTTCCAACAGCATAAAAACTCTAAACGCTGTCTTTTATGCATACCACCTTATTAAAAAAACATCTTCCAACAGCATAAAAACTCTAAACGCTGTCTTTTCATGAATACCACTCTTATTAAAAAAACATCTTCCAACAGCATAAAAACTCTAAACGTTGTCTTTTCATGCATACTTCCCTTACTAAAAAAAACATCTTCCAACAGCATAAAAACTCAAAACGCTGTCTTTTCATGTATCCCTTATTAAAAAAACATCATCCAACAGCATAAAAACTCTAAACGCTGTCTTTTCATGCATATCCCCTTATTAAAAAAACATCTTCTAGCAGCTTAAAAACTCAAAACGCTGTCTTTTCATGCATACCCCCATTATTAAAAAACATCTTCCAACAGCATAAAAACTCTAAACGTTGTCTTTTCATGCATACACCCCTTATTAAAAAAACATCTTCAAAAAACATAAAAACTCTAAACGTTGTCTTTTCATTCATACCCCCCTTCTTAAAAAAAACATCTTCCAACAGCATAAAAACTCTAAACGCTGTCTTTTCATGCATACCCTCATTTTTAAAAAAAACATCTTCCAACAACGTAAAAACTCTAAACGCTGTCTTTTCATTCGTACCCCCCTTATTAAAAAAAACATCTTCCAACAGCATAAAATCTCTGAACGCTGTCTTTTCATGCATACCCCCTTTATTAAAAAAACATCTTCCAACAGCATAAAACTCTAAACGTTGTATTTTCATGCATACCCCCCTTATTAAAAAAATATTCTTCCAACAATATAAAAACTCTAAACGCTGTCTTTTCATTCATACCCCCGTATTAAAAAAAACATCTTCCAACAGCATAAAAACTCTAAACGCTGTCTTTTCATGCATACCCCCTTATTAAAAAAAACATCTTCCAACAGCATAAAAACTCTAAACGATGTCTTTTATGCATACGCCCTTATTAAAAAAAACATCTTCCAACAGCATAAAAACTTTAAACGATGTCTTTTCATGCATACCACTCTTATTAAAAAAACATCTTCCAACAGCATAAAAATTCTAAACGTTGTCTTTTCATGCATACCCCCATTCTATAAAAAAACATCTTCCAATGGCATAAAAACTATAAACGCTGTCTTTTCATGCATACCCCTCTTATTAAAAAAAACATCTTCCAACAGCATAAAACTCTAAACGTTGTCTTTTCATGCATACACCTTATTAAAAAAACATCTTCCAACAACATAAAAACTCTAAACGCTGTCTTTTCATGCATACCTCCCTTCTTAAAAAAACATCTTCCAACAGCATAAAAACTCTAAACGCTGTCTTTTCATGCATATCCCCTTTTTTAAAAAAACATCTTCCAACAACATAAAAACTCTAAACGCTGTCTTTTCATTCATACCCCCTTATTAAAAAAAACATCTTCCAACAGCATAAAAACTCTAAACGTTGTCTTTTCATGCATACCCCCCTAATTAAAAAAACATCTTCCAACAGCATAAAAACTCTAAACGCTGTCTTTTCATGCATACACCCTTATTAAAAAAAACATCTTCCAACATCATAAAAATTCTAAACGCTGTCTTTTCATGCATACCCTCTTTATTAAAAAAAACATCTTTCAACAGCATAAAAACTCTAAACGCTGTCTTTTCATGCATACCCCCCTTATTAAAAAAACAACTTCCAACAGCATAAAAACTTTAAACGATGTCTTTTCATGCATACCCACCTTATAAAAAAAACATCTTCCAACAGCATAAAAACTCTAAACGCTGTCTTTTCATGCATACCCTCCTTATTAAAAAAAACATCTTCCAACAGCATAAAAACTCTAAACGCTGTCTTTTCATGCATACCCCCCTTATTAAAGAAACATCTTCCAACAGTATAAAAACTCTAAACGCTATCTTTTCATGCATACCCCCTTATTAAAAAAAATATCTTCCAACAGCATAAAAACTCTAAACGCTGTCTTTTCATGCCTAACCCCCTTATTAAAAAAAACATCTTCCAACAGCATAAAAACTCTAAACGCTGTATTTTCATGCATACCCCCCTTATTAAAAAAAATCTTCCAACAGTATAAAAACTCTAAACGCTGTCTTTTCATGCATACCCCCTTTATTAAAAAAAACATCTTCCAACAGCATAAAAACTCTAAACGCTGTCTTTTCATGCATACCCCTTATTAAAAAAACAACTTCCAACATCATAAAAACTCTAAACGCTGACTTTTCATGCATACCCCTCTTATTAAAAAACATCTTCCAAAGGCATAAAAACTCTAAACGCTGTATTTTCATGCATACCCCCCTTATTAAAAAAATATCTTCCAACAGTATAAAAACTCTAAACGCTGTCTTTTCATGCATACCCCCTTATTAAAAAAAACATTTCCAACAGCATAAAAACTCTAAACGCTGTCTTTTCATGCATACCACCCTTATTAAAAAAAACATTTTACAACAGCATAAAAACTCAAAACGCTGTCTTTTCATTCATACCACCATTGTTAAAAAAAATCTTCCAACAGCATAAAAACTCTAAACGCTGTCTTTTCATGCATACCCCCTTATTAAAAAAAACATCTTCCAACAGCATAAAAACTCTAAACGCTGTCTTTTCATGCATACCCCCCTTGTTAAAAAAAAACATCTTCCAACAGCATAAAAACTCTAAACGTTGTCTTTTCATGCATACCCCCCTTGTTAAAAAAAACATCTTCCAACAGCATAAAAACTCTAAACGCTGTCTTTTCACGCATACCACCCTTATTAAAAAAACATCTTCCAACAGCATAAAATCTCTAAACGCTGTCTTTTCATTCATACTCCCCTTATTAAAAAAACATGTTCCAACAGCATAAAAACTCTAAACGCTGTCTTTTCATGCATACCCCCTTATTAAAAAAAACTTATTCCAACAACATAAAAACTCTAAACGCTGTTTTTTCATGCATACCCCCTTATTTAAAAAAACATCTTCCAACAGCATAAAAACTCTAAACGCTGTTTTTTCATGTACCCCTCTTATTAGAAAAAAACATCTTCCAACAGCATAAAAACTCTTAACGTTGTCTTTTCATGCATAACCCCCTTATTAAAAAAACATCTTCCAACATCATAAAAACTCTAAACGCTCTCTTTTCATGCATAACCCCCTTATTATAAAAAAACATCTTCCAACAGCATAAAAACTCTAAACGCTGTCTTTTCATGCAAACCCCCCTTGTTAAAAAAAACATTTTCCAATAGCATAAAAACTCTAAACACTATCTTTTCATGCATACCCCCTTTTTTTAAAAAAACATCTTCCAACAGCATAAAAACTCTAAACGCTGTCTTTTCATGTATCCCTTATTAAAAAAACATCATCCAACAGCATAAAAACTCTAAACGCTGTCTTTTCATGCATATCCCCTTATTAAAAAAACATCTTCTAGCAGCATAAAAACTCAAAACGCTGTCTTTTCATGCATACCCCCATTATTAAAAAACATCTTCCAACAGCATAAAAACTCTAAACGTTGTCTTTTCATGCATACACCCCTTATTAAAAAAACATCTTCAAAAAACATAAAAACTCTAAACGTTGTCTTTTCATTCATACCCCCCTTCTTAAAATAAACATCTTCCAACAGCATAAAAACTCTAAACGCTGTCTTTTCATGCATACCCCCATTTTTAAAAAAAACATCTTTCAACAACGTAAAAACTCTAAACGCTGTCTTTTCATTCGTACCCCCCTTATTAAAAAAAAACATCTTCCAACAGCATAAAATCTCTGAACGCTGTCTTTTCATGCATACCCCCATTATTAAAAAAACATCTTCCAACAGCATAAAAACTCTAAACGTTGTATTTTCATGCATACCCCCCTTATTAAAAAAATATTCTTCCAACAATATAAAAACTCTAAACGCTGTCTTTTCATTCATACCCCCTTATTAAAAAAAACATCTTCCAACAGCATAAAAACTCTAAACGCTGTCTTTTCATGCATACCTCCCTTCTTAAAAAAACATCTTCCAACAGCATAAAAACTCTAAACGATGTCTTTTCATGCATACCCCCTTTTTTAAAAAAACATCTTCCAACAACATAAAAACTCTAAACGCTGTCTTTTCATTCATACCCCCTTATTAAAAAAAACATCTTCCAACAGCATAAAAACTCTAAACGCTGTCTTTTCATGCATACCCCCATTCTATAAAAAAACATCTTCCAACGGCATAAAAACTATAAACGCTGTCTTTTCATGCATACCCCTCTTATTAAAAAAACATCTTCCAACAGCATAAAAACTCTAAACGTTGTCTTTTCATGCATACACCTTATTAAAAAAAACATCTTCCAACAACATAAAAACTCTAAACGCTGTCTTTTCATGCATACACCCTTATTAAAAAAAACATCTTCCAACAACATAAAAATTCTAAACGCTGTCTTTTCATGCATACCCTCTTTATTAAAAAAAACATCTTTCAACAGCATAAAAACTCTAAACGCTGTCTTTTCATGCATACCCCCCTTATTAAAAAAACAACTTCCAACAGCATAAAAACTCTAAACGTTGTCTTTTCATGCATACCCCCCTAATTAAAAAAACATCTTCCAACAGCATAAAAACTCTAAACGCTGTCTTTTTATGCATACACCCTTATTAAAAAAACATCTTCCAACAGCATAAAAATTCTAAACGCTGTCTTTTCATGCATACCCTCTTTATTAAAAAAAACATCTTTCAACAGCATAAAAACTCTAAACGCTGTCTTTTCATGCATACCCCCCTTATTAAAAAAACAACTTCCAACAACATAAAAACTTTAAACGATGTCTTTTCATGCATACCCACCTTATAAAAAAACATCTTCCAACAGCATAAAAACTCTAAACGCTGTCTTTTCATGCATACCCCCCTTATTAAAAAAAACATCTTTCAACAGCATAAAAACTCTAAACGCTGTATTTTCATGCATACCCACCTTATTAAATAAACATCTTCCAACAGTACAAAAACTCTAAACGCTGTCTTTTCATGCATACCCTCTTATAAAAAAAAACATCTTCCAATAACATAAAATCTCTGAACGCTATCTTTTCATGCATTACCCCCTTATTAAAAAAAACATCTTCCAGCAGCATAAAAACTCTAAACGTTGTGTTTTCATGCATACCCCCTTATTAAAAAAAACATCTTCCAACAGCATAAAAACTCTAAACGCTATCTTTTATGCATACCACCTTATTAAAAAAACATCTTCCAACAGCATAAAAACTCTAAACGCTGTCTTTTCATGAATACCACTCTTATTAAAAAAACATCTTCCAACAACATAAAAACTCTAAACGCTGTCTTTTCATGCATACTTCCCTTACTAAAAAAAACATCTTTCAACAGCATAAAAACTCAAAACGCTGTCTTTTCATGTATCCCTTATTAAAAAAACATCATCCAACAGCATAAAAACTCTAAACGCTGTCTTTTCATGCATATCCCCTTATTAAAAAAACATCTTCTAGCAGCATAAAAACTCAAAACGCTGTCTTTTCATGCATACCCCCATTATTAAAAAACATCTTCCAACAGCATAAAAACTCTAAACGTTGTCTTTTCATGCATACACCCCTTATTAAAAAAACATCTTCAAAAAACATAAAAACTCTAAACGTTGTCTTTTCATTCATACCCCCCTTCTTAAAAAAAACATCTTCCAACAGCATAAAAACTCTAAACGCTGTCTTTTCATGCATACCTCCATTTTTAAAAAAAACATCTTCCAACAACGTAAAAACTCTAAACGCTGTCTTTTCATTCGTACCCCCCTTATTAAAAAAAACATCTTCCAACAGCATAAAATCTCTGAACGCTGTCTTTTCATGCATACCCCCTTTATTAAAAAAACATCTTCCAACAGCATAAAAACTCTAAACGTTGTATTTTCATGCATACCCCCCTTATTAAAAAAATATTCTTCCAACAATATAAAAACTCTAAACGCTGTCTTTTCATTCATACCCCCCTTATTAAAAAAACATCTTCCAACAGCATAAAAACTCTAAACGCTGTCTTTTCGTGCATACCCCCTTATTAAAAAAAACATCTTCCAACAGCATAAAAACTCTAAACGATGTCTTTTATGCATACCCCCTTATTAAAAAAAACATCTTCCAACAGCATAAAAACTTTAAACGATGTCTTTTCATGCATACCACTCTTATTAAAAAAAACATCTTCCAACAGCATAAAAATTCTAAACGCTGTCTTTTCATGCATACCCCCATTCTATAAAAAAACATCTTCCAATGGCATAAAAACTATAAACGCTGTCTTTTCATGCATACCCCTCTTATTAAAAAAACATCTTCCAACAGCATAAAACTCTAAACGTTGTCTTTTCATGCATACACCTTATTAAAAAAACATCTTCCAACAACATAAAAACTCTAAACGCTGTCTTTTCATGCATACCTCCCTTCTTAAAAAAACATCTTCCAACAGCATAAAAACTCTAAACGCTGTCTTTTCATGCATACCCCCTTTTTTCAAAAAACATCTTCCAACAACATAAAAACTCTAAACGCTGTCTTTTCATTCATACCCCCTTATTAAAAAAACATCTTCCAACAGCATAAAAACTCTAAACGTTGTCTTTTCATGCATACCCCCCTAATTAAAAAAAACATCTTCCAACAGCATAAAAACTCTAAACGCTGTCTTTTCATGCATACACCCTTATTAAAAAAAACATCTTCCAACAGCATAAAAATTCTAAACGCTGTCTTTTCATGCATACCCTCTTTATTAAAAAAAACATCTTTCAACAGCATAAAAACTCTAAACGCTGTCTTTTCATGCATACCCCCCTTATTAAAAAAACAACTTCCAACAGCATAAAAACTCTAAACGCTGCCTTTTCATGCATACCCCCCTTATTAAAAAAAACATCTTCCAACAGCATAAAAACTCTAAACGCTGTCTTTTCATGCATACCCCCCTTATTAAAAAAACATCTTCCAACAGCATAAAAACTCTAAACGCTGTCTTTTCATGCATACCCCCCTTATTAAAGAAACATCTTCCAACAGTATAAAAACTCTAAACGCTATCTTTTCATGCATACCCCCTTATTAAAAAAAATATCTTCCAACAGCATAAAAACTCTAAACGCTGCCTTTTCATGCCTAACCCCCTTATTAAAAAAAACATCTTCCAACAGATTAAAAACTCTAAACGCTGTATTTTCATGCATACCCCCCTTATTAAAAAAACATCTTCCAACAGCATAAAAACTCTAAACGCTGTCTTTTCATTCATAACCCCTTATTAAAAAAAACATCTTACAACAGCATAAAAACTCTAAACGTTGTCTTTTCATGCATACCCCCCTAATTAAAAAAACATCTTCCAACAGCATAAAAACTCTAAACGCTGTCTTTTTATGCATACACCCTTATTAAAAAAACATCTTCCAACAGCATAAAAATTCTAAACGCTGTCTTTTCATGCATACCCTCTTTATTAAAAAAAACATCTTTCAACAGCATAAAAACTCTAAACGCTGTCTTTTCATGCATACCCCCCTTATTATGTCTTTTCATGCATACCCACCTTATAAAAAAACATCTTCCAACAGCATAAAAACTCTAAACACTGTCTTTTCATGCATACCCCCCTTATTAAAAAAAACATCTTCCAACAGCATAAAAACTCTAAACGCTGTATTTTCATGCATACCCACCTTATTAAATAAACATCTTCCAACAGTACAAAAACTCTAAACGCTGTCTTTTCATGCATACCCTCTTATTAAAAAAAACATCTTCCAACAACATAAAATCTCTGAACGCTGTCTTTTCATGCATTACCCCCTTATTAAAAAAAACATCTTCCAGCAGCATAAAAACTCTAAACGTTGTGTTTTCATGCATACCCCCTTATTAAAAAAAACATCTTCCAACAGCATAAAAACTCTAAACGCTGTCTTTTATGCATACCACCTTATTAAAAAAACATCTTCCAACAGCATAAAAACTCTAAACGCTGTCTTTTCATGAATACCACTCTTATTAAAAAAACATCTTCCAACAGCATAAAAACTCTAAACGCTGTCTTTTCATGCATACTTCCCTTACTAAAAAAAACATCTTCCAACAGCATAAAAACTCAAAACGCTGTCTTTTCATGTATCCCTTATTAAAAAAACATCATCCAACAGCATAAAAACTCTAAACGCTGTCTTTTCATGCATATCCCCTTATTAAAAAAACATCTTCTAGCAGCATAAAAACTCAAAACGCTGTCTTTTCATGCATAACCCCATTATTAAAAAACATCTTCCAACAGCATAAAAACTCTAAACGTTGTCTTTTCATGCATACACCCCTTATTAAAAAAACATCTTCAAAAAACATAAAAACTCTAAACGTTGTCTTTTCATTCATACCCCCCTTCTTAAAAAAAACATCTTCCAACAGCATAAAAACTCTAAACGCTGTCTTTTCATGCATACCCCCATTTTTAAAAAAAACATCTTCCAACAACGTAAAAACTCTAAACGCTGTCTTTTCATTCGTACCCCCCTTATTAAAAAAAATATCTTCCAACAGCATAAAAACTCTAAACGCTGTATTTTCATGCATACCCACCTTATTAAATAAACATCTTCCAACAGTACAAAAACTCTAAACGCTGTCTTTTCATGCATACCCTCTTATTAAAAAAAACATCTTCCAACAACATAAAATCTCTGAACGCTGTCTTTTCATGCATTACCCCCTTATTAAAAAAAACATCTTCCAGCAGCATAAAAACTCTAAACGTTGTGTTTTCATGCATACCCCCTTATTAAAAAAAACATCTTCCAACAGCATAAAAACTCTAAACGCTGTCTTTTATGCATACCACCTTATTAAAAAAACATCTTCCAACAGCATAAAAACTCTAAACGCTGTCTTTTCATGAATACCACTCTTATTAAAAAAACATCTTCCAACAGCATAAAAACTCTAAACGCTGTCTTTTCATGCATACTTCCCTTACTAAAAAAAACATCTTCCAACAGCATAAAAACTCAAAACGCTGTCTTTTCATGTATCCCTTATTAAAAAAACATCATCCAACAGCATAAAAACTCTAAACGCTGTCTTTTCATGCATATCCCCTTATTAAAAAAACATCTTCTAGCAGCATAAAAACTCAAAACGCTGTCTTTTCATGCATAACCCCATTATTAAAAAACATCTTCCAACAGCATAAAAACTCTAAACGTTGTCTTTTCATGCATACACCCCTTATTAAAAAAACATCTTCAAAAAACATAAAAACTCTAAACGTTGTCTTTTCATTCATACCCCCCTTCTTAAAAAAAACATCTTCCAACAGCATAAAAACTCTAAACGCTGTCTTTTCATGCATACCCCCATTTTTAAAAAAAACATCTTCCAACAACGTAAAAACTCTAAACGCTGTCTTTTCATTCGTACCCCCCTTATTAAAAAAACATCTTCCAACAGCATAAAATCTCTGAACGCTGTCTTTTCATGCATACCCCCTTTATTAAAAAAACATCTTCCAACAGCATAAAAACTCTAAACGTTGTATTTTCATGCATACCCCCCTTATTAAAAAAATATTCTTCCAACAATATAAAAACTCTAAACGCTGTCTTTTCATTCATACCCCCGTATTAAAAAAAACATCTTCCAACAGCATAAAAACTCTAAACGCTGTCTTTTCATGCATACCCCCTTATTAAAAAAAACATCTTCCAACAGCATAAAAACTCTAAACGATGTCTTTTATGCATACCCCCTTATTAAAAAAAACATCTTCCAACAGCATAAAAACTTTAAACGATGTCTTTTCATGCATACCACTCTTATTAAAAAAACATCTTCCAACAGCATAAAAATTCTAAACGCTGTCTTTTCATGCATACCCCCATTCTATAAAAAAACATCTTCCAATGGCATAAAAACTATAAACGCTGTCTTTTCATGCATACCCCTCTTATTAAAAAAACATCTTCCAACAGCATAAAACTCTAAACGTTGTCTTTTCATGCATACACCTTATTAAAAAAAACATCTTCCAACAACATAAAAACTCTAAACGCTGTCTTTTCATGCATACCTCCTTTCTTAAAAAAACATCTTCCAACAGTATAAAAACTCTAAACGCTGTCTTTTCATGCATACCCCCTTTTTTAAAAAAACATCTTCCAACAACATAAAAACTCTAAACGCTGTCTTTTCATTCATACCCCCTTATTAAAAAAACATCTTCCAACAGCATAAAAACTCTAAACGTTGTCTTTTCATGCATACCCCCCTAATTAAAAAAACATCTTCCAACAGCATAAAAACTCTAAACGCTGTCTTTTCATGCATACACCCTTATTAAAAAAAACATCTTCCAACAGCATAAAAATTCTAAACGCTGTCTTTTCATGCATACCCTCTTTATTAAAAAAAACATCTTTCAACAGCATAAAAACTCTAAACGCTGTCTTTTCATGCATACCCCCCTTATTAAAAAAACAACTTCCAACAGCATAAAAACTTTAAACGATGTCTTTTCATGCATACCCACCTTATAAAAAAAACATCTTCCAACAGCATAAAAACTCTAAACGCTGTCTTTTCATGCATACCCCCCTTATTAAAAAAAACATCTTCCAACAGCATAAAAACTCTAAACGCTGTCTTTTCATGCATACCCCCCTTATTAAAGAATCATCTTCCAACAGTATAAAAACTCTAAACGCTATCTTTTCATGCATACCCCCTTATTAAAAAAAAATATCTTCCAACAGCATAAAAACTCTAAACGCTGCCTTTTCATGCCTAACCCCCTTATTAAAAAAAACATCTTCCAACAGCATAAAAACTCTAAACGCTGTATTTTCATGCATACCCCCCTTATTAAAAAAATATCTTCCAACAGTATAAAAACTCTAAACGCTGTCTTTTCATGCATACCCCCTTTATTAAAAAAAACATCTTCCAACAGCATAAAAACTCTAAACGCTGTCTTTTCATGCATACCCCTTATTAAAAAAACAACTTCCAACATCATAAAAACTCTAAACGCTGTCTTTTCATGCATACCCCTCTTATTAAAAAACATCTTCCAATGGCATAAAAACTCTAAACGCTGTATTTTCATGCATACCCCCTTATTAAAAAAATATCTTCCAACAGTATAAAAACTCTAAACGCTGTCTTTTCATGCATACCCCCTTATTAAAAAAAACATTTTCCAACAGCATAAAAACTCTAAACGCTGTCTTTTCATGCATACCCCCCTTATTAAAAAAAACATTTTACAACAGCATAAAAACTCAAAACGCTGTCTTTTCATTCATACCACCCTTGTTAAAAAAAATCTTCCAACAGCATAAAAACTCTAAACGCTGTCTTTTCATGCATACCCCCCTTATTAAAAAAAACATCTTCCAACAGCATAAAAACTCTAAACGCTGTCTTTTCATGCATACCCCCCTTGTTAAAAAAAACATCTTTCAACAGCATAAAAACTCTAAACGTTGTCTTTTCATGCATACCCCCCTTGTTAAAAAAACATCTTCCAACAGCATAAAAACTCTAAACGTTGTCTTTTCATGCAAACCCCCCTTAATAAAAAAAACATCTTCCAACAGCATAAAAACTCTGAACGCTGTCTTTTCATGCATACCCCCCTTATTAAAAAAGAACATCTTCCAACAACATAAAAACTCAAAACGCTGTCTTTTCATGCATACCCCCATTGTTAAAAAAAACATCTTCCAACAACATAAAAACTCTAAACGCTGTCTTTTCATGCATACCCCCCTTATTAAAAAAACAACTTCCAATAGTATAAAAACTCTAAACGCTGTCTTTTCATGCATACCCCCTTATTAAAAAAAACATCTTCCAACAACATAAAATTTCTGAACGCTGTCTTTTCATGCATTACCCTCTTATTAAAAGAAAACATCTTCCAACAGCATAAAAACTCTTAACGTTGTCTTTTCATGCATACCCCCCTTATTAAAAAAACATCTTCCAACATCATAAAAACTCTAAACGCTCTCTTTTCATGCATAACCCCATTATTATAAAAAAAACATCTACCAACAGCATAAAAACTCTTAACGTTGTCTTTTCATGCAAACCCCCCTTGTTAAAAAAAAATTTCCCAACAGCATAAAAACTCTAAACGCTGTCTTTTCATGCATACCCCCTTATTAAAAAAGAACATCTTCCAACAGCATAAAAACTCAAAACGCTGTCTTTTCATGCATACTCCCCTTCTTAAAAAACATCTTCCAACAGGATAAAAACTCTAAACGCTGTCTTTTCATGCATACTCCCCTTCTTAAAAAAACATCTTCCAACAGGATAAAAACTCTAAACGCTGTCTTTTCATGTATACCCCCTTATTCAAAAAATCATCTTCCAACAGCATAAAAACTCTAAACGCTGTCTTTTCATGCATATCCCCTTATTAAAAAAACATCTTCCAACAGCATAAAAACTCAAAATGCTGTCTTTTTATGAATACCCCCTTATTAAAAAACATCTTCCAACAGCATAAAAACTTTAAACGCTGTCTTTTCATGCATACCCCCTTATTAAAAAAGAACATCTTCCAACAGAATAAAAACTCAAAACGCTGTCTTTTCATGCATACCCCCATTGTTAAAAAAAACATCTACCAACAGCATAAAAAATCTAAACGCTGCCTTTTCATGCATACCCCCCTTATTAAAAAAGAACATCTTCCAACAACATAAAATCTCTAAACGCTGTCTTTTCATGCATTACCTCCTTATTAAAAAAAACATCTTCCAACCGCATAAAAACTCTAAACGCTGTGTTTTCATGCATACCCCCTTATTAAAAAAAACATCTTCCAACAGCATAAAAACTCTAAACGCTGTCTTTTATGCATACCCCCTTATTAAAAAAACATCTTCCAACAGCATAAAAACTCTAAACGCTGTTTTTCATGCATACCTCCTTATTAAAAAAAAACATCTTCCAACAGTATAAAAACTCTAAACGCTGTCTTTTCATGCATACCTCCCTTATTAAAAAAACATCTTCCAACAGTATAAAAACTCTAAACGCTGTCTTTTAATGCATACCCCCTTATTAAAAAAACATCTTCCAACAGTATAAAAACTCTAAACGTTGTCTTTTCATGCGTACCCCCTTATTAAAAAAAACATCTTCCAACAGCATAAAAACTCTGAACGCTGTCTTTTCATGCATACCCCCCTTATTAAAAAAGAACATCTTCCAACAACATAAAAACTCAAAACGCTGTCTTTTCATGCATACCCCCATTGTTAAAAAAAACATCTTCCAACAACATAAAAACTCTAAACGCTGTCTTTTCATGCATACCCCCCTTATTAAAAAAACAACTTCCAACAGTATAAAAACTCTAAACGCTGTCTTTTCATGCATACCCCCTTATTAAAAAAAACATCTTCCAACAACATAAAATTTCTGAACGCTGTCTTTTCATGCATTACCCTCTTATTAAAAGAAAACATCTTCCAACAGCATAAAAACTCTTAACGTTGTCTTTTCATGCATACCCGACTTATTAAAAAAACATCTTCCAACATCATAAAAACTCTAAACGCTCTCTTTTCATGCATAACCCCCTTATTATAAAAAAAACATCTACCAACAGCATAAAAACTCTTAACGTTGTCTTTTCATGCAAACCCCCCTTGTTAAAAAAATTTTTCCAACAGCATAAAAACTCTAAACGCTGTCTTTTCATGCATACCCCCTTATTAAAAAAGAACATCTTCCAACAGCATAAAAACTCAAAACGCTGTCTTTTCATGCATACTCCCCTTCTTAAAAAAACATCTTCCAACAGCATAAAAACTCTAAACGCTGTCTTTTCATGCATACTCCCCTTCTTAAAAAAACATCTTCCAACAGGATAAAAACTCTAAACGCTGTCTTTTCATGTATACCCCCTTATTCAAAAAATCATCTTCCAACAGCATAAAAACTCTAAACGCTGTCTTTTCATGCATATCCCCTTATTAAAAAAACATCTTCCAACAGCATAAAAACTCAAAATGCTGTCTTTTCATGAATACCCCCTTATTAAAAAACATCTTCCAACAGCATAAAAACTTTAAACGCTGTCTTTTCATGCATACCCCCTTATTAAAAAAGAACATCTTCCAACAGAATAAAAACTCAAAACGCTGTCTTTTCATGCATACACCCATTGTTAAAAAAAACATCTTCCGACAGCATAAAAACTTTAAACGCTGTATTTTCATGCATACCCCCCTTATTAAAAAACATCTTCCGACAGCATAAAAAATCTAAACGCTGCCTTTTCATGCATACCCCCCTTATTAAAAAAGAACATCTTCCAACAGCATAAAAACTCAAAACGTTGTCTTTTCATGCATACCCTCATTGTTAAAAAAAACATCTTCCAACATTATAAAAACTCTAAACGCTGTCTTTTCATGCATAACCCCTTATTAAAAAAAACATCATTCAACAGCATAAAAACTCTAAACGCTGTCTTTTCATGCATACCCCTTATTAAAAAAAACAACTTCCAACATCATAAAAACTCTAAACGCTGTCTTTTCATGCATACCCCTCTTATTAAAAAAACATCTTCCAACGGCATAAAATCTCTGAACGCTGTCTTTTCATGCATACCCCCTTTATTAAAAAAACATCTTCCAACAGCATAAAAACTCTAAACGTTGTATTTTCATGCATACCCCCCTTATTAAAAAAATATTCTTCCAACAATATAAAAACTCTAAACGCTGTCTTTTCATTCATACCCCCGTATTAAAAAAAACATCTTCCAACAGCATAAAAACTCTAAACGCTGTCTTTTCATGCATACCCCCTTATTAAAAAAAACATCTTCCAACAGCATAAAAACTCTAAACGATGTCTTTTATGCATACCCCCTTATTAAAAAAAATATCTTCCAACAGCATAAAAACTTTAAACGATGTCTTTTCATGCATACCACTCTTATTAAAAAAACATCTTCCAGCAGCATAAAAATTCTAAACGCTGTCTTTTCATGCATACCCCCATTCTATAAAAAAAACATCTTCCAATGGCATAAAAACTATAAACGCTGTCTTTTCATGCATACCCCTCTTATTAAAAAAACATCTTCCAACAGCATAAAACTCTAAACGTTGTCTTTTCATGCATACACCTTATTAAAAAAAACATCTTCCAACAACATAAAAACTCTAAACGCTGTCTTTTCATGCATACCTCCTTTCTTAAAAAAACATCTTCCAACAGCATAAAAACTCTAAACGCTGTCTTTTCATGCATACCCCCTTTTTTAAAAAAACATCTTCCAACAACATAAAAACTCTAAACGCTGTCTTTTCATTCATACCCCCTTATTAAAAAAAACATCTTCCAACAGCATAAAAACTCTAAACGTTGTCTTTTCATGCATACCCCCCTAATTAAAAAAACATCTTCCAACAGCATAAAAACTCTAAACGCTGTCTTTTCATGCATACACCCTTATTAAAAAAAACATCTTCCAACAGCATAAAACTTCTAAACGCTGTCTTTTCATGCATACCCTCTTTATTAAAAAAAACATCTTTCAACAGCATAAAAACTCTAAACGCTGTCTTTTCATGCATACCCCGCTTATTAAAAAAACAACTTCCAACAGCATAAAAACTTTAAACGATGTCTTTTCATGCATACCCACCTTATAAAAAAACATCTTCCAACAGCATAAAAACTCTAAACGCTGTCTTTTCATGCATACCCCCCTTATTAAAAAAAACATCTTCCAACAGCATAAAAACTCTAAACGCTGTCTTTTCATGCATACCCCCCTTATTAAAGAATCATCTTCCAACAGTATAAAAACTCTAAACGCTATCTTTTCATGCATACCCCCTTATTAAAAAAAAATATCTTCCAACAGCATAAAAACTCTAAACGCTGCCTTTTCATGCCTAACCCCCTTATTAAAAAAAACATCTTCCAACAGCATAAAAACTCTAAACGCTGTATTTTCATGCATACCCCCCTTATTAAAAAAATATCTTCCAACAGTATAAAAACTCTAAACGCTGTCTTTTCATGCATACCCCCTTTATTAAAAAAAACATCTTCCAACAGCATAAAAACTCTAAACGCTGTCTTTTCATGCATACCCCTTATTAAAAAAACAACTTCCAACATCATAAAAACTCTAAACGCTGTCTTTTCATGCATACCCCTCTTATTAAAAAACATCTTCCAATGGCATAAAAACTCTAAACGCTGTATTTTCATGCATACCCCCTTATTAAAAAAATATCTTCTAACAGTATAAAAACTCTAAACGCTGTCTTTTCATGCATACCCCCTTATTAAAAAAAACATTTTCCAACAGCATAAAAACTCTAAACGCTGTCTTTTCATGCATACCCCCTTATTAAAAAAAACATTTTACAACAGCATAAAAACTCAAAACGCTGTCTTTTCATTCATACCACCCTTGTTAAAAAAAATCTTCCAACAGCATAAAAACTCTAAACGCTGTCTTTTCATGCATACCTCCCTTATTAAAAAAAACATCTTCCAACAGCATAAAAACTCTAAACGCTGTCTTTTCATGCATACCCCCCTTGTTAAAAAAAACATCTTTCAACAGCATAAAAACTCTAAACGTTGTCTTTTCATGCATACCCCCCTTGTTAAAAAAACATCTTCCAACAGCATAAAAACTCTAAACGTTGTCTTTTCATGCAAACCCCCCTTAATAAAAAAAACATCTTCCAACAGCATAAAAACTCTGAACGCTGTCTTTTCATGCATACCCCCCTTATTAAAAAAGAACATCTTCCAACAACATAAAAACTCAAAACGCTGTCTTTTCATGCATACCCCCATTGTTAAAAAAAACATCTTCCAACAACATAAAAACTCTAAACGCTGTCTTTTCATGCATACCCCCCTTATTAAAAAAACAACTTCCAATAGTATAAAAACTCTAAACGCTGTCTTTTCATGCATACCCCCTTATTAAAAAAAACATCTTCCAACAACATAAAATTTCTGAACGCTGTCTTTTCATGCATTACCCTCTTATTAAAAGAAAACATCTTCCAACAGCATAAAAACTCTTAACGTTGTCTTTTCATGCATACCCCCCTTATTAAAAAAACATCTTCCAACATCATAAAAACTCTAAACGCTCTCTTTTCATGCATAACCCCCTTATTATAAAAAAAACATCTACCAACAGCATAAAAACTCTTAACGTTGTCTTTTCATGCAAACCCCCCTTGTTAAAAAAAAATTTCCCAACAACATAAAAACTCTAAACGCTGTCTTTTCATGCATACCCCCTTATTAAAAAAGAACATCTTCCAACAACATAAAAACTCAAAACGCTGTCTTTTCATGCATACTCCCCTTCTTAAAAAAACATCTTCCAACAGCATAAAAACTCTAAACGCAGTCTTTTCATGCATACTCCCCTTCTTAAAAAAACATCTTCCAACAGGATAAAAACTCTAAACGCTGTCTTTTCATGTATACCTCCTTATTCAAAAAATCATCTTCCAACAGCATAAAAACTTTAAACGCTGTCTTTTCATGCATATCCCCTTATTAAAAAAACATCTTCCAACAGCATAAAAACTCAAAATGCTGTCTTTTCATGAATACCCCCTTATTAAAAAACATCTTCCAACAGCATAAAAACTTTAAACGCTGTCTTTTCATGCATACCCCCTTATTAATAAAGAACATCTTCCAACAGAATAAAAACTCAAAACGCTGTCTTTTCATGCATACCCCCATTGTTAAAAAATACATCTACCAACAGCATAAAAAATCTAAACGCTGCCTTTTCATGCATACCCCCCTTATTAAAAAAGAACATCTTCCAACAACATAAAATCTCTGAACGCTGTCTTTTCATGCATTACCCCCTTATTAAAAAAAACATCTTCCAACCGCATAAAAACTCTAAACGCTGTGTTTTCATGCATACCCCCTTATTAAAAAAAACATCTTCCAACAGCATAAAAACTCTAAACGCTGTCTTTTATGCATACCCCCTTATTAAAAAAACATCTTCCAACAGCATAAAAACTCTAAACGCTGTTTTTCATGCATACCTCCTTATTAAAAAAAAACATCTTCCAACAGTATAAAAACTCTAAACGCTGTCTTTTCATGCATACCCCCCTTATTAAAAAAACATCTTCCAACAGTATAAAAACTCTAAACGCTGTCTTTTAATGCATACCCCCCTTATTAAAAAAACATCTTCCAACAGTATAAAAACTCTAAACGCTGTCTTTTCATGCGTACCCCCTTATTAAAAAAAACATCTTCCAACAGCATAAAAACTCTGAACGCTGTCTTTTCATGCATACCCCCCTTATTAAAAAAGAACATCTTCCAACAACATAAAAACTCAAAACGCTGTCTTTTCATGCATACCCCCATTGTTAAAAAAAACATCTTCCAACAACATAAAAACTCTAAACGCTGTCTTTTCATGCATACCCCCCTTATTAAAAAAACAACTTCCAACAGTATAAAAACTCTAAACGCTGTCTTTTCATGCATACCCCCTTATTAAAAAAAACATCTTCCAACAACATAAAATTTCTGAACGCTGTCTTTTCATGCATTACCCTCTTATTAAAAGAAAACATCTTCCAACAGCATAAAAACTCTTAACGTTGTCTTTTCATGCATACCCGACTTATTAAAAAAACATCTTCCAACATCATAAAAACTCTAAACGCTCTCTTTTCATGCATAACCCCCTTATTATAAAAAAAACATCTACCAACAGCATAAAAACTCTTAACGTTGTCTTTTCATGCAAACCCCCCTTGTTAAAAAAAAATTTCCCAACAGCATAAAAACTCTAAACGCTGTCTTTTCATGCATACCCCCTTATTAAAAAAGAACATCTTCCAACAGCATAAAAACTCAAAACGCTGTCTTTTCATGCATACTCCCCTTCTTAAAAAAACATCTTCCAACAGCATAAAAACTCTAAACGCTGTCTTTTCATGCATACTCCCCTTCTTAAAAAAACATCTTCCAACAGGATAAAAACTCTAAACGCTGTCTTTTCATGTATACCCCCTTATTCAAAAAATCATCTTCCAACAGCATAAAAACTCTAAACGCTGTCTTTTCATGCATATCCCCTTATTAAAAAAACATCTTCCAACAGCATAAAAACTCAAAATGCTGTCTTTTCATGAATACCCCCTTATTAAAAAACATCTTCCAACAGCATAAAAACTTTAAACGCTGTCTTTTCATGCATACCCCCTTATTAAAAAAGAACATCTTCCAACAGAATAAAAACTCAAAACGCTGTCTTTTCATGCATACCCCCATTGTTAAAAAAAACATCTTCCGACAGCATAAAAACTCTAAACGCTGTATTTTCATGCATACCCCCCTTATTAAAAAACATCTTCCGACAGCATAAAAAATCTAAACGCTGCCTTTTCATGCATACCCCCCTTATTAAAAAAGAACATCTTCCAACAGCATAAAAACTCAAAACGTTGTCTTTTCATGCATACCCTCATTGTTAAAAAAAACATCTTCCAACATTATAAAAACTCTAAACGCTGTCTTTTCATGCATAACCCCTTATTAAAAAAAACATCATTCAACAGCATAAAAACTCTAAACGCTGTCTTTTCATGCATACCCCTTATTAAAAAAAACAACTTCCAACATCATAAAAACTCTAAACGCTGTCTTTTCATGGATACCCCTCTTATTAAAAAAACATCTTCCAACGGCATAAAAACTCTAAACGCTGTATTTTCATGCATACCCCCCTTATTAAAAAATCATCTTCCAACAGTATAAAAACTCTAAACGCTGTCTTTTCATGCATACCCCCTTATTAAAAAAACATCTTCCAACAACATAAAATTTCTGAACGCTGTCTTTTCATGCATTACCCTCTTATTAAAAGAAAACATCTTCCAACAGCATAAAAACTCTTAACGTTGTCTTTTCATGCATACCCCCCTTATTAAAAAAACATCTTCCAACATCATAAAAACTCTAAACGCTCTCTTTTTATGCATAACCCCATTATTATAAAAAAAACATCTACCAACAGCATAAAAACTCTTAACGTTGTCTTTTCATGCAAACCCCCCTTGTTAAAAAAAAATTTCCCAACAGCATAAAAACTCTAAACGCTGTCTTTTCATGCATACCCCCTTATTAAAAAAGAACATCTTCCAACAGCATAAAAACTCAAAACGCTGTCTTTTCATGCATACTCCCCTTCTTAAAAAACATCTTCCAACAGGATAAAAACTCTAAACGCTGTCTTTTCATGCATACTCCCCTTCTTAAAAAAACATCTTCCAACAGGATAAAAACTCTAAACGCTGTCTTTTCATGTATACCCCCTTATTCAAAAAATCATCTTCCAACAGCATAAAAACTCTAAACGCTGTCTTTTCATGCATATCCCCTTATTAAAAAAACATCTTCCAACAGCATAAAAACTCAAAATGCTGTCTTTTCATGAATACCCCCTTATTAAAAAACATCTTCCAACAGCATAAAAACTTTAAACGCTGTCTTTTCATGCATACCCCCTTATTAAAAAAGAACATCTTCCAACAGAATAAAAACTCAAAACGCTGTCTTTTCATGCATACCCCCATTGTTAAAAAAACATCTTCCGACAGCATAAAAACTCTAAACGCTGTATTTTCATGCATACCCCCCTTATTAAAAAACATCTTCCGACAGCATAAAAAATCTAAACGCTGCCTTTTCATGCATACCCCCCTTATTAAAAAAGAACATCTTCCAACAGCATAAAAACTCAAAACGTTGTCTTTTCATGCATACCCTCATTGTTAAAAAAAACATCTTCCAACATTATAAAAACTCTAAACGCTGTCTTTTCATGCATAACCCCTTATTAAAAAAAACATCATTCAACAGCATAAAAACTCTAAACGCTGTCTTTTCATGCATACCCCTTATTAAAAAAAACAACTTCCAACATCATAAAAACTCTAAACGCTGTCTTTTCATGCATACCCCTCTTATTAAAAAAACATCTTCCAACGGCATAAAAACTCTAAACGCTGTATTTTCATGCATACCCCCCTTATTAAAAAATCATCTTCCAACAGTATAAAAACTCTAAACGCTGTCTTTTCATGCATACCCCCTTATTAAAAAAACATCTTCCAACAACATAAAATTTCTGAACGCTGTCTTTTCATGCATTACCCTCTTATTAAAAGAAAACATCTTCCAACAGCATAAAATCTCTTAACGTTGTCTTTTCATGCATACCCCCCTTATTAAAAAAACATCTTCCAACATCATAAAAACTCTAAACGCTCTCTTTTCATGCATAACCCCCTTATTATAAAAAAAACATCTACCACCAGCATAAAAACTCTAAACGTTGTCTTTTCATGCAAACCCCCCTTGTTAAAAAAAAATTTCCCAACAGCATAAAAACTCTAAACACTATCTTTTCATGCATACCCCCTTTTTTTAAAAAAAACATCTTCCAAAAGCATAAAAACTCTAAACGCTGTCTTTTTATGCATACTCCCCTTATTAAAAAAAACATCTTCCAACAGGATAAAAACTCTAAACGTTGTCTTTTTATGTATACCCCCTTATTAAAAAAAACATCTTCCAACAGCATAAAAACTCTAAACGCTGTCTTTTCATGCATATCCCCTTATTAAAAAAAACATCTTCCAACAGCATAAAAACTCAAAATGCTGTCTTTTCATGAATACCCCCTTTATTAAAAAACACCATCTTCCAACAGCATAAAAACTTTAAACGCTGTCTTTTCATACATACCCTCTTATTAAAAAACATCTTCCAACAGCATAAAAACTCTAAACGCTGTCTTTTCATGCATACCCCCCTTATTAAAAAAGAACATCTTCCAACAGCATAAAAACTCAAAACGCTGTCTTTTCATGCATACCCCCATTGTTAAAAAAACATCTTCCAACAGCATAAAAACTCTAAACGCTGTCTTTTCATGCATACCCCCCTTATTAAAAAACATTTTCCAACAGCATAAAAAATCTAAACGCTGTCTTTTCATGCATACCCCCCTTATTAAAAAAGAACATCTTCCAACAGCATAAAAACTCAAAACGCTGCCTTTTCATGCATACTCCCCTTCTTAAAAAAACATCTTCCAACAGCATAAAAACTCTAAACGCTGTCTTTTCATGCGTACCCCCTTATTAAAAAAAACATCTTCCAACAGCATAAAATCTCTGAACGCTGTCTTTTCATGCATACCCCCTTATTAAAAAATAACATCTTCCAACAGCATAAAAACTCAAAACGTTGTCTTTTCATGCATACCCCCATTGTTAAAAAAAACATCTTCCAACATCATAAAAACTCTAAACGCTGTCTTTTCATGCATACTCCCTTATTAAAAAACATTTTCCAACAGCATAAAAACTCTAAACGCTGTCTTTTCATGCATACCCCCCTTATTAAAAAAGAACATCTTCCAACGGCATAAAAACTCAAAACGCTGTCTTTTCATGCATACTCCCCTTCTTAAAAAAACATCTTCCAACAGCATAAAAACTCTAAACGCTGTATTTTCATGCATACCCCCCTTATTAAAAAACATCTTCCGACAGCATAAAAAATTTAAACGCTGTCTTTTCATGCATACCCCCCTTATTAAAAAATAACATCTTCCAACAGCATAAAAACTCAAAACGTTGTCTTTTCATGCATACCCCCATTGTTAAAAAAAACATCTTCCAACATCATAAAAACTCTAAATGCTGTCTTTTCATGCATACTCCCTTAATAAAAAAAACATCATTCAATAGCATAAAAACACTAAAATCTGTCTTTTCATGCATAACCCTTATTAAAAAAAACAACTTCCAACATCATAAAAACTCTAAACGCTGTCTTTTCATGCATACCCTCTTATTAAAAAAACATCTTCCAACGGAATAAAAACTCTAAACGCTGTATTTTCATGCATACCCCCCTTATTAAAAAAACATCTTCCAACAGTATAAAAACTCTAAACGCTGTCTTTTCATGCATACCCACTTATTAAAAAAAACATCTTCCAACAACATAAAATTTCTGAACGCTGTCTTTTCATGCATTACCCTCTTATTAAAAGAAAACATCTTCCAACAGCATAAAAACTCTTAACGTTGTCTTTTCATGCATACCCCCCTTATTAAAAAAACATCTTCCAACATCATAAAAACTCTAAACGCTCTCTTTTCATGCATAACCCCCTTATTATAAAAAAAACATCTACCAACAGCATAAAAACTCTAAACGCTGTCTTTTCATGCAAACCCCCCTTGTTAAAAAAAAATTTCCCAACAGCATAAAAACTCTAAACACTATCTTTTCATGCATACCCCCTTTTTAAAAAAAAACATCTTCCAAAAGCATAAAAACTCTAAACGCTGTCTTTTCATGCATACCCCCCTTATTAAAAAAGAACATTTTCCAACAGCATAAAAACTCAAAACGCTGTCTTTTCATGCATACCCCCATTGTTAAAAAAAACATCTTCCAACAGCATAAAAACTCTAAACGCTGTCTTTTCATGCATACCCCCCTTATTAAAAAACATTTTCCAACAGCATAAAAACTCTAAACGCTGTCTTTTCATGCATACCCCCCTTATTAAAAAACATTTTCCAACAGCATAAAAACTCTAAACGCTGTCTTTTCATGCATACCCCCCTTATTAAAAAAGAACATCTTCCAACAGCATAAAAACTCAAAACGCTGTCTTTTCATGCATACTCCCCTTCTTAAAAAAACAACTTCCAACAGCATAAAAACTCTAAACGCTGTATTTTCATGCATACCCCCCTTATTAAAAAACATCTTCCGACAGCATAAAAAATCTAAACGCTGTCTTTTCATGCATACCCCCCTTATTAAAAAATAACATCTTCCAACAGCATAAAAACTCAAAACGTTGTCTTTTCATGCATACCCCCATTGTTAAAAAAAACATCTTCCAACATCATAAAAACTCTAAACGCTGTCTTTTCATGCATACTCCCTTATTAAAAAAAACATCATTCAACAACATAAAAACTCTAAAATCTGTCTTTTCATGCATACCCCTTATTAAAAAAAACAACTTCCAACATCATAAAAACTCTAAACGCTGTCTTTTCATGCATACCCCTCTTATTAAAAAAACATCTTCCAACGGCATAAAAACTCTAAACGCTGTATTTTCATGCATACCCCCCTTATTAAAAAAACAACTTCCAACAGTATAAAAACTCTAAACGCTGTCTTTTCATGCATACCCCCTTATTAAAAAAAACATCTTCCAACAACATAAAATTTCTGAACGCTGTCTTTTCATGCATTACCCTCTTATTAAAAGAAAACATCTTCCAACAGCATAAAAACTCTTAACGTTGTCTTTTCATGCATACCCCCCTTATTAAAAAAACATCTTCCAACATCATAAAAACTCTAAACGCTCTCTTTTCATGCATAACCCCCTTATTATAAAAAAAACATCTACCAACAGCATAAAAACTCTTAACGTTGTCTTTTCATGCAAACCCCCCTTGTTAAAAAAAATTTCCCAACAGCATAAAAACTCTAAACACTATCTTTTCATGCATACCCCCTTTTTAAAAAAAAACATCTTCCAAAAGCATAAAAACTCTAAACGCTGTCTTTTCATGCATACTCCCCTTATTAAAAAAAACATCTTCCAACAGGATAAAAACTCTAACCGTTGTCTTTTTATGTATACCCCCTTATTAAAAAAACATCTTCCAACAGCATAAAAACTCTAAACGCTGTCTTTTCATGCATATCCCCTTATTAAAAAAAACATTTTCCAACAGCATAAAAACTCAAAATGCTGTCTTTTTATGAATACCCCATTTATTAAAAAACACCATCTTCCAACAGCATAAAAACTCTAAACGCTGTCTTTTCATACATACCCCCTTATTAAAAAACATCTTCCAACATCATAAAAACTCTAAACGCTGTCTTTTCATGCATTCCCCCCTTATTAAAAAAGAACATCTTCCAACAGCATAAAAACTCAAAACGCTGTCTTTTCATGCATACCCCCATTGTTAAAAAAACATCTTCCAACAGCATAAAAACTCTAAACGCTGTCTTTTCATGCATACCCCCCTTATTAAAAAACATTTTCCAACAGCATAAAAACTCTAAACGCTGCCTTTTCATGCATACCCCCCTTATTAAAAAAGAACATCTTCCAACAGCATAAAAACTCAAAACGCTGTCTTTTCATGCATACTCCCCTTCTTAAAAAAAACATCTTCCAACAGCATAAAAACTCTAAACGCTGTCTTTTCATGTATACTCCCCTTCTTAAAAAAACATCTTCCAACAGGATAAAAACTCTAAACGCTGTCTTTTCATGTATACCCCCTTATTAAAAAAATCATCTTCCAACAGCATAAAAACTCTAAACGCTGTCTTTTCATGCATATCCCCTTATTAAAAAAAACATTTTCCAACAGCATAAAAACTCAAAATGCTGTCTTTTCATGAATACCCCCTTATTAAAAAACATCTTCCAACAGCATAAAAACTCTAAACGCTGTCTTTTCATGCATACCCCCTTATTAAAAAAGAACATCTTCCAACAGCATAAAAACTCAAAACGATGTCTTTTCATGCATACCCCCATTGTTAAAAAAACATCTTCCGACAGCATAAAAACTCTAAACGCTGTATTTTCATGCATACCCTCCTTATTAAAAAACATCTTCCGACAGCATAAAAACTCTAAACGCTGCCTTTTCATGCATACCCCCCTTATTAAAAAAGAACATCTTCCAACAGCATAAAAACTCAAAACGTTGTCTTTTCATGCATACCCCCATTGTTAAAAAAAACATCTTCCAACATTATAAAAACTCTAAACGCTGTCTTTTCATGCATACCCCCTTATTAAAAAAAACATCATTCAACAGCATAAAAACTCTAAACGCTGTCTTTTCATGCATACCCCTTATTAAAAAAACAACTTCCAACATCATAAAAACTCTAAACGCTGTCTTTTCATGCGTACCCCTCTTATTAAAAAAACATCTTCCAACAGCATAAAAACTCTAAACGCTGTCTTTTCATGCATAACCCCCTTATTAAAAAAGAACATCTTCCAACAGCATAAAAACTCAAAACGCTGTCTTTTCATGCATACTCCCCTTCTTAAAAAGAACATCTTCCAACAACATAAAATCTCTGAACGCTGTCTTTTCATGCATTACCCTCTTATTAAAAGAAAACATCTTCCAACAGCATAAAAACTCTTAACGCTGTCTTTTCATGCATATCCCCCTTCTTAAAAAAACATCTTCCAACAGCATAAAAACTCTAAACTCTGTCTTTTCATGCATACCCCCATTTTTTAAAAAAAACATCTTCCAACAACGTAAAAACTCTAAACGTTGTCTTTTCATGCATACACCCCTTATTAAAAAAAACATCTTCCAAAAACATAAAAACTCTAAACGTTGTCTTTTCATGCATACCCCCTTCTTAAAAAAAACATCTTCCAACAGCATAAAAACTCTAAACGCTGTCTTTTCATGCATACCCCCATTTTTTTAAAAAACATCTTCCAACAGCATAAGAACTCTAAACGCTGTCTTTTCATGCATACACCCTTATTAAAAAAACATCTTCCAATAGGATAAAAACTCTTAACGCTGTCTTTTCATGCATACCCCCCTTATAAAAAAAACATCATCCAACAGCATAAAAACTCTAAACGCTGTCTTTTCATGCATACCCCCTTATTAAAAAAAACCAACTTCCAACAGTATAAAAACTCTAAACGTTGTCTTTTCATGCATACCCCCCTTATTAAAAAAACATCTTCCAACATCATAAAAACTCTAAACGCTGTATTTTCATGCATACCCACCTTATTAAAAAAACATCTTCCAACAGTACAAAAACTCTAAACGCTGTCTTTTCATGCATACCCTCTTATTAAAAAAAACATCTCCCAACAACATAAAATCTCTGAACGATGTCTTTTCATGCATTACCCCCTTATTAAAAAAACATCTTCCAACAGCATAAAAACTCTAAACGTTGTGTTTTCATGCATACCCCCTTATTAAAAAAATGTAACGACCCCAAATTTCATAAGTATTTAAATTAATAATTAAATGAATTTATGAATTAAATTGACAATTAAATAAATTTTTGAATAAAAAATTGTGAAATTAAATTGATTTAATGGAGCGAGTTTCCCCGATATCCAAGTATATTTTGTATAAATCATTTGAGATTAAAATATTATAAATAGTGTATATGTGAGTATATGTGTGTATATTGAATGTATATATACATATTTAGGTATATAAGAGTAAATTTAATATATATATGTAGATATATATATTTCTATTTGAATTTAAAACTTAAATAAAGGGTTTAGAGATCAATGATAAAAATATATATATATATATATATATAAATATATTTAAATTGATGGTTAAAGATGGTTTGAGTTTATAAAATAAATATTTGGGTTTATAAATAAATGAAGATGATAATATTAAGTTGAAATATGAAGTAAAATAATAATAATTAATATTTAAACTAGAAAATAGAAAAGTAGAACATTTGTTAAATTTCTAACAACATAATAAAATAGAAATTGATTTTTATTTCAAAACAATAAGATTTAAAAGAAAATTTAATACATTTAAATATGTATGAATGTAGGCCAAATCCAACGATATATTTTATATAGAAATTCATCTATATTTTAAAATGAATAATTGTGTATATATGTATATATAGTTTTATACAAATTAGATTTTAATTACATATCTAAGTAATCCATACAAAGTAAATTTTAAACAACAATTTTAAAATAGAAAATTTTTATAAGGTAATAAAATAAAATACAAGTTAGAAGGAAAGTAAACCAAATAAGCATGTACACTTGATACAAAACAAAGTTGAAAACAATCAACACTTAAATACAAAACAAAATCATTTCAGCCTATAAAACTGGAAGCAAAACAAAGAAACAAAATATAAAACAAGACAAATGGAACAAATGTGAATTGGAAAACAAGCAAGCAAGCTAGGCAAAGTAAATAAAGTACACCCTAACATATTATCTCAGCCGAGACTTACAAATGAAGCAAACAAAAGAAAGTACATAAACATCCATAAGCTTGCAAATAGAACATAAGGTACCAGAGCAATTAATGCTATACTCCTTAGTACACTACAAAACATACCTATCAGCCGAACCAAAGGGGAATATATGAATATAAGAAGAAGAAAAACAATATTGTACATGATAATAAATGCAGCCTCCCATTTGTATACAATATCCCTGTACAACTCTTCTTCTATATCAAATTCTTTTATCAACTTTCCATTTCAGTTTCGTCCATCATTTATTTTAAAACTGAAGTAAATAAAACAAAGCTTCAATCAAAACAACAACAAAACAAATCAAACCAGAGAATCAAAGAGAAGGCTTTAACTTGCATTTTCAAAGACTGTTTCAAAGGGAGCTTTGGCATTTCTAAATCATGATTAAAGTGAGTAACTTTTGTTTTAAATCTTAGCAGTAAATCTGTTGAATACTTCTCTGTTTTTAATATTCAGTGAGCAAAACCCCTTAACCTTGCTATATTTATTGACGTTAGAATCAATACCTGACATATGAGATGGATTATGCTGAATGATGGTGTGAATGTGAATGTGTTGCATGCTTTACAAATATGAATGTTACAGGAATACTTAGACTTGAATGCATGTTTAAGTTATGACAGGGAATGTGAAAATAAATACTGCTCTGTTGAATTTCAGGAAACCTTCCCACCCCATAAAAAAATTTGTTTTTCTATGTTAACCTTAGGCTTAGATTTCTTGATGAAAATATATATATGTATGAGTTCTGGAAAATCATTTCGAATTGAAATAACTTATCTATGCTTTTGGAAATCAATACAACTGAGCAAAGCTCTTAACAAGTAAAAATTCAAGATTTTTAATTGTCGAATTCAGATATGAAGGTTGAATCCTCATACTGTAATATGAATTTTAAAGCAAGTATCATGATTGTTAGGGCTAAGATAAAGGAGCAGTTCATAGATGAACTGGAATGGGGTTTTGATGAAATTCAGGCGACCGGAGGAGTTTTGGGGAATGGGCTCTCGCGTGAAGGTAGAAGAGTGACCGGCGCATCTAGGAAAAATACTGGAGGGGTAGTCAGACCACGGTGGTGGCAACGGCGAGTGGTTTAAGTTCGTAAACCTAAATTGGTCGGGGTGGGTTATCTTGATTCGTTTGCACTCTGCGGTTGATCGAGTGTTGTGGGGCTTTTGGGAATGATGGAGGAGGTGTCGACGAAGCGTCGACCGGAATCTCAAGTCCTCCGGTGGTCTATGACGCGATAGCGAGGTGTTTTTGTATCAGTGGGTTTCGTTCCAGTTTCAATGCAGTGGCTCGATTTTGAATTAACAACGATTTTGGGTGTTTGGTTGTGCGAAGCGAGGCTAGGGATCGTAGGAAACTTTCTGGTGAGTTCATCGTCGTTCGGCGATGGCAATCGTGGTTGTGCACGTATACGTGCATCGACGTGTATCAGTGGGTGTGATTAGGGAAGAAGGTAGGTGACTCGAAGTCTGCTCGGGGAGATTGAGAAGAAACTCGAAGTCGAACTCGAGTGAAATGGAGGGTGCACCGGGTCAGTTTTAACTCTTACACAAAATTTTGAAAATTTGGGCACTCGGGTAAGTTTGGGCAAAAACTCGAAGCAGGTGGTGATTTGGCTCGGGTATGACCCGAAGCAGGTCTCGGGTTTTACGTTTCCAGATTTGAACTTTAACAAAAATTTAGTTAAATAAATTTCTAAAATTATTCCTTTTTATAAACAAATTTTTTATTATTCGTTCATAAGTTTATTGTTAAGTCAAAGATGATTTAAATTAATAAGGAAATTAAAGAGTGATTTATTTAATTTATAAATAAACAATTTAGATGTATTTATAAAAATAGGAATGATTTAAAGATTTAAATGAATTAATCCAAGGAAAATTTCTTAAGAAATCAATTAAGGAAAATATTAGTAGTTAATAAGGATGATTAACTAAGGATTTTTAAGTAATTAAAATATTGTGATAAACCTTGATAATTAAATTTATGGATTTAAGATAATCAAATTGAAATTGTTAATTACTTAATGAAAATAAATCAAGGGGTTAATTAAATCATGCAAATGGTTAAAAGGAAAACTTGATTTAATATGATTAATTAAGAAAAAATTAATAAATTAAAGTGTCTGATAAATTAATCTATATGAAGTGATTTATAAATTGATAAAACAAGATTTGATAATTAATTCATAAGTAATAAATTTACTTGGAAATAAAATTGAATTTATCGGGATTAAATGATTTATTGATTCTACTTATAAATAACTATTGAATACTTGACTTTACTTATGAATGTTTGAATCCTATTGAATGTCAAATTGTTTGATATCCCTGATGTACGATGCTTTATGATACACCCTGATTTATATTGCGATCTGTAATTTCTTTATCTATGATATATATCTGTGATTTGTGAATGAGAATAAGCGTTATAATTTATATCGCTTATTAAATATACTATCGTACCTGATCTGTGATGATTGTATGATGTTGCACTACTGTGTGAAACCCTTGGACTACACCATACACACACAAATATGGATTTCACGTGGAAATCGGTTAAGTCACAAATAATTTTAAACTGGATGTTTTTAAAATTGAAATTCTAATTTCAATTGATTTTGAAATTGGAAATTTGGGTTTAAAGTAAAAAAGCTTTTGGAAATGGAATTTCAAAAATAAAAGTTATTTTAAATAACTTAATCGAGTTTTGAAAATTAAATAATTAGATTTAAATTTGGATTCAAGTTTGAAATTAAGCTATGATTTGGAAACTAGGGATTAAAGATGATATAAATGTGTTTATATGAATTTAAACCATTTTAAAAATATAAGTTGGGAATTTGGATTTAACCCAAGAACCTTAACTCGTATAAATGACTCAGAATTTCCAAAATGAAAATTGTTTGTTTTCATATGATAAAAGCTTTCAGTTAAGAAAAGAAATTCCAGTTTAATTAAAGGAATTTCAAGATTTAATTGAAAATGGTTTTTCCAGTTATAAATGAATTCTGTTTTAAAAGCTATGAATTAAATCTGTTTATTTTTAACAGATCTAAAATGATGTTTTGTTAAACCATTCGAAATGGAATTGTTTTGAAAGCTATTCGTTAAATCTTTGATTTAAAGATTCAACGAATTAATTAAATTGAAATGGAAATCGATTTGGAAAATCTGTGAATGAATCTTTGTGAAATTAAGTGAACTTTGTGAATTGAATCTTTTTGTTTAAAAAGATTAAAATGGAAATTTGTTTAACCATTTGAAAGAGAAAGTTTGGGTTTAAGTTGTGACTTAATTGAAATCCCAATATCCGTATGTTTTTGAATATTGCGCTCACTATTCGGGTTAGCCGGGAAAAGACATCTGTGTCATATAACCCATTCCGAATAGTGATACGTCGTATATGGATCGCATTTGCTATATTATAGCATGATAGGGGGTTCTCGCTTCGCAGTTTGGTGGCGAACGGGGGACTCTTACCCCTACATGTCCCTGAGAGGGATGGGTTGGTTAGGCGAAGGCCGTGACAGTCGAGAGGCTGGCCGTAAAAGTAAATGCGAGGTGCCAGTGTAAGCCACGATGGGACTGGGATGGTTGCAAAGCCTACCGGTGCCCACTGTCTCGTATCGTCACAAGTGGTATCAGAGCTAAGGTTGTACTTTAGTTCAGGAGTATAACACGTTAAGTAGCTCATTAGAGATAGAGTGAAGTAAACTCTAGAATGAGTAATCTCTCAGATATCCGTCTGAACGTCTCAGTAAATTCTCTTACTATCCACTGATAGTGAGTATGAGTGCAAGAAGAGGACGAGATAGGGGACAGGGAGTACGACTATAAATGATCAATACCCTCTAACAGTGGAAATAGCCTTCTTATCAATCTTCTTTGATTCGTTTCCAAATTCTTTTCATTGCCTCGTACCAGCTACAAGACGAAGTTGTAGAAAGAAATTACTTCGTATCTTCATCAATTTCTTATCAGCTTTTTAATTTAAACCTTAATGAATTTGAAATTTGGAAATTTAAATTGAGTTAATTTGATTAATAAAATATGAGGGTAAATTGAATTGAATCAATTAAAACGATATCGTTTAAAACCGAATTTGAAATTCTATTGTAATTTCTTTTGAATATCAAAGTCCGAAGAGGGACAAATTGGTATGTATTCTGAGATATTCCGACTTGAATTCGGAATCCATATCGTAAGTTTGAGGAATTATAGGAGATCAGATCTGTCTATCTCTGTGTTATTTTCGTGCCTGCGAATTTCGAGGACGAAATTCTTTTAAGGGGGGAAATTTGTAACGACCCCAAATTTCATAAGTATTTAAATTAATAATTAAATGAATTTATGAATTAAATTGACAATTAAATAAATTTTTGAATAAAAAATTGTGAAATTAAATTGATTTAATGGAGCGAGTTTCCCCGATATCCAAGTATATTCTGTATAAATCATTTGAGATTAAAATATTATAAATAGTGTATATGTGAGTATATGTGTGTATATTGAATGTATATATACATATTTAGGTATATAAGAGTAAATTTAATATATATATGTAGATATATATATTTCTATTTGAATTTAAAACTTAAATAAAGGGTTTAGAGATAAATGATAAAAATATATATATATATATATATAAATATATTTAAATTGATGGTTAAAGATGGTTTGAGTTTATAAAATAAATATTTGGGTTTATAAATAAATGAAGATGATAATATTAAGTTGAAATATGAAGTAAAATAATAATAATTAATATTTAAACTAGAAAATAGAAAAGTAGAACATTTGTTAAATTTCTAACAACATAATAAAATAGAAATTGATTTTTATTTCAAAACAATAAGATTTAAAAGAAAATTTAATACATTTAAATATGTATGAATGTAGGCCAAATCCAACGATATATTTTATATAGAAATTCATCTATATTTTAAAATGAATAATTGTGTATATATGTATATATAGTTTTATACAAATTAGATTTTAATTACATATCTAAGTAATCCATACAAAGTAAATTTTAAACAACAATTTTAAAATAGAAAATTTTTATAAGGTAATAAAATAAAATACAAGTTAGAAGGAAAGTAAACCAAATAAGCATGTACACTTGATACAAAACAAAGTTGAAAACAATCAACACTTAAATACAAAACAAAATCATTTCAGCCTATAAAACTGGAAGCAAAACAAAGAAACAAAATATAAAACAAGACAAATGGAACAAATGTGAATTGGAAAACAAGCAAGCAAGCTAGGCAAAGTAAATAAAGTACACCCTAACATATTATCTCAGCCGAGACTTACAAATGAAGCAAACAAAAGAAAGTACATAAACATCCATAAGCTTGCAAATAGAACATAAGGTACCAGAGCAATTAATGCTATACTCCTTAGTACACTACAAAACATACCTATCAGCCGAACCAAAGGGGAATATATGAATATAAGAAGAAGAAAAACAATATTGTACATGATAATAAATGCAGCCTCCCATTTGTATACAATATCCCTGTACAACTCTTCTTCTATATCAAATTCTTTTATCAACTTTCCATTTCAGTTTCGTCCATCATTTATTTTAAAACTGAAGTAAATAAAACAAAGCTTCAATCAAAACAACAACAAAACAAATCAAACCAGAGAATCAAAGAGAAGGCTTTAACTTGCATTTTCAAAGACTGTTTCAAAGGGAGCTTTGGCATTTCTAAATCATGATTAAAGTGAGTAACTTTTGTTTTAAATCTTAGCAGTAAATCTGTTGAATACTTCTCTGTTTTTAATATTCAGTGAGCAAAACCCCTTAACCCTGCTATATTTATTGACGTTAGAATCAATACCTGACATATGAGATGGATTATGCTGAATGATGGTGTGAATGTGAATGTGTTGCATGCTTTACAAATATGAATGTTACAGGAATACTTAGACTTGAATGCATGTTTAAGTTATGACAGGGAATGTGAAAATAAATACTGCTCTGTTGAATTTCAGGAAACCTTCCCACCCCATAAAAAAATTTGTTTTTCTATGTTAACCTTAGGCTTAGATTTCTTGATGAAAATATATATATGTATGAGTTCTGGAAAATCATTTCGAATTGAAATAACTTATCTATGCTTTTGGAAATCAATACAACTGAGCAAAGCTCTTAACAAGTAAAAATTCAAGATTTTTAATTGTCGAATTCAGATATGAAGGTTGAATCCTCATACTGTAATATGAATTTTAAAGCAAGTATCATGATTGTTAGGGCTAAGATAAAGGAGCAGTTCATAGATGAACTGGAATGGGGTTTTGATGAAATTCAGGCGACCGGAGGAGTTTTGGGGAATGGGCTCTCGCGTGAAGGTAGAAGAGTGACCGGCGCATCTAGGAAAAATACTGGAGGGGTAGTCAGACCACGGTGGTGGCAACGGCGAGTGGTTTAAGTTCGTAAACCTAAATTGGTCGGGGTGGGTTATCTTGATTCGTTTGCACTCTGCGGTTGATCGAGTGTTGTGGGGCTTTTGGGAATGATGGAGGAGGTGTCGACGAAGCGTCGACCGGAATCTCAAGTCCTCCGGTGGTCTATGACGCGATAGCGAGGTGTTTTTGTATCAGTGGGTTTCGTTCCAGTTTCAATGCAGTGGCTCGATTTTGAATTAACAACGATTTTGGGTGTTTGGTTGTGCGAAGCGAGGCTAGGGATCGTAGGAAACTTTCTGGTGAGTTCATCGTCGTTCGGCGATGGCAATCGTGGTTGTGCACGTATACGTGCATCGACGTGTATCAGTGGGTGTGATTGGGGAAGAAGGTAGGTGACTCGAAGTCTGCTCGGGGAGATTGAGAAGAAACTCGAAGTCGAACTCGAGTGAAATGGAGGGTGCACCGGGTCAGTTTTAACTCTTACACAAAATTTTGAAAATTTGGGCACTCGGGTAAGTTTGGGCAAAAACTCGAAGCAGGTGGTGATTTGGCTCGGGTATGACCCGAAGCAGGTCTCGGGTTTTACGTTTCCAGATTTGAACTTTAACAAAAATTTAGTTAAATAAATTTCTAAAATTATTCCTTTTTATAAACAAAATTTTTATTATTCGTTCATAAGTTTATTGTTAAGTCAAAGATGATTTAAATTAATAAGGAAATTAAAGAGTGATTTATTTAATTTATAAATAAACAATTTAGATGTATTTATAAAAATAGGAATGATTTAAAGATTTAAATGAATTAATCCAAGGAAAATTTCTTAAGAAATCAATTAAGGAAAATATTAGTAGTTAATAAGGATGATTAACTAAGGATTTTTAAGTAATTAAAATATTGTGATAAACCTTGATAATTAAATTTATGGATTTAAGATAATCAAATTGAAATTGTTAATTACTTAATGAAAATAAATCAAGGGGTTAATTAAATCATGCAAATGGTTAAAAGGAAAACTTGATTTAATATGATTAATTAAGAAAAAATTAATAAATTAAAGTGTCTGATAAATTAATCTATATGAAGTGATTTATAAATTGATAAAACAAGATTTGATAATTAATTCATAAGTAATAAATTTACTTGGAAATAAAATTGAATTTATCGGGATTAAATGATTTATTGATTCTACTTATAAATAACTATTGAATACTTGACTTTACTTATGAATGTTTGAATCCTATTGAATGTCAAATTGTTTGATATCCCTGATGTACGATGCTTTATGATACACCCTGATTTATATTGCGATCTGTAATTTCTTTATCTATGATATATATCTGTGATTTGTGAATGAGAATAAGCGTTATAATTTATATCGCTTATTAAATATACTATCGTACCTGATCTGTGATGATTGTATGATGTTGCACTACTGTGTGAAACCCTTGGACTACACCATACACACACAAATATGGATTTCACGTGGAAATCGGTTAAGTCACAAATAATTTTAAACTGGATGTTTTTAAAATTGAAATTCTAATTTCAATTGATTTTGAAATTGGAAATTTGGGTTTAAAGTAAAAAAGCTTTTGGAAATGGAATTTCAAAAATAAAAGTTATTTTAAATAACTTAATCGAGTTTTGAAAATTAAATAATTAGATTTAAATTTGGATTCAAGTTTGAAATTAAGCTATGATTTGGAAACTAGGGATTAAAGATGATATAAATGTGTTTATATGAATTTAAACCATTTTAAAAATATAAGTTGGGAATTTGGATTTAACCCAAGAACCTTAACTCGTATAAATGACTCAGAATTTCCAAAATGAAAATTGTTTGTTTTCATATGATAAAAGCTTTCAGATAAGAAAAGAAATTCCAGTTTAATTAAAGGAATTTCAAGATTTAATTGAAAATGGTTTTTCCAGTTATAAATGAATTCTGTTTTAAAAGCTATGAATTAAATCTGTTTATTTTTAACAGATCTAAAATGATGTTTTGTTAAACCATTCGAAATGGAATTGTTTTGAAAGCTATTCGTTAAATCTTTGATTTAAAGATTCAACGAATTAATTAAATTGAAATGGAAATCGATTTGGAAAATCTGTGAATGAATCTTTGTGAAATTAAGTGAACTTTGTGAATTGAATCTTTTTGTTTAAAAAGATTAAAATGGAAATTTGTTTAACCATTTGAAAGAGAAAGTTTGGGTTTAAGTTGTGACTTAATTGAAATCCCAATATCCGTATGTTTTTGAATATTGCGCTCACTATTCGGGTTAGCCGGGAAAAGACATCTGTGTCATATAACCCATTCCGAATAGTGATACGTCGTATATGGATAGCATTTGAAGATCGATGTTGAAGACCGGATATTTTCGAAAATGAAAGGACAACCTGTCGAATGTCTCTACACTGGGTAGCTCCCGGTATAGAGATTTATATCACTCTTTTGTGACGGGAAGTTCGGACGTGATTGAAAGTTATCCGGGATTGCAAGGGCTTCGTGAGAAGTGCCTTCGGTTCTGTTCGAACCCGGAACAGACTTGTATGGATACATGTCTGACATTACACTTTGAGATATAAAGCCGATTTCTTTCAAATACATATCTATTGGTGGCGGAGAATTTATTCTCTTAGTTTAACACCCTTCTCTGAGACGTACGAGCTCAGAGGTTATGTAGTTGAAATTTATCAACGATATATCCCAATTTGGTAATGTGGCATGCTGAGTGTTGCTGTGTGATGATCAGTGTTTGATCATTTGTGATATGATCATTTGTTTGATCTTATATCTTTGTGATCATAGGTTGATCATTTGTTTGACCCGAAGCATGGCTTTGTGACAAAGCGTAGCTTTGTGGACGAGACTTCGTCGAGCCTCACACCCCGGAAATGGTCGAAACAGGAAGGATGCAGCAAGGTTCTAGGGAGTAGCGCCCCTTAGTGTATGTCATTCCTTCTGGATAAAGGTGGTATCATGGTATGGAGCCCAGATACTTAACCTCTATGGTTACTGCATTATTTTTACTATGTGGTTTGTTGGAAATCGGGGATCCTCGGGAAGATCGGTGACGATCGGGGGATGGCATACGCGTGTCAGTAGTTACCTATTTTTGCAGAGGTAACCCGGCCTTGTGTTGGCAGAGATCCGGTTAGGTTCTCGGGTCGTCTATTCCAGGGACGTACCCATCGTGGATAGGAAGTTCCTTAGCCTGATCATTTGTTGGAAATCCAAAGAAACAATACGAGCCTTTACGATTTCAATTGTATAACCTGTCTCCTCAGGAGGCAGCTATAGCAGGCATAATATAATGGTACCTATGCTGGCTAAGATTTATATTCTACTTTCGAAATGTTTTCTACACTATGCACTAATGATAATATCAAAAAGATTTGATTTTTGCGTAGTAAGCATCTTTGACTATCATAAGAAGAAATCTCCTCCAATTCTGCGTTTGCATTGTGTGTGTGGTGGGAGGTCTTATGGTAGTTTCATTTTCCAAAAGCATTGCGAATTGACTTTAAAAATCTCTGCTATTTGTTTTAAAGATAAACTGTTTTTGTTGCTCACACCAGTCCCATGACTGATCCGGAGTTTATTGTTCCTTTCCTAAACTCTGGGTGCTCATAATTTCCTACACGAGCAGTCTAGAGTTGGGTTTTTCAGATATTCAGGGTTAGTAGATTATCTGGAGCTAGTTCAGTCTTTGGATCGGACTGCACTTGCTTATCTTGGTGTATCGTTATTGGGAGTTCAAGCTATTTCTGGATTGGCGCTTTGAAGATGGAGATTATCCGCTGCTGATGTTATCGTTTTCTTTTCCGCTGCTATTTGTTGTATCATATCTCTGATGTATATTGATATTCATTGTATCATTCTGTTGTATCAGATATTGAATATCAATGTATTATTCATTTCTTCCGCTGTGTTATTTACTTAATGTTGTTATAAGCTCCGGCGAATCGGATTTGAACGGTCGAATCTATGACATTCGAGTACGATGTAAAGTATGGATGTCGATTTTCGAACGCGAAAATCCGGATCGTCACAAAAAACATCTTCCAACAGCATAAAAACTCTAAACGCTGTCTTTTATGCATACCACCTTATTAAAAAAACATCTTCCAACAGCATAAAAACTCTAAACGCTGTCTTTTCATGAATACCACTCTTATTAAAAAAACATCTTCCAACAGCATAAAAACTCTAAACGCTGTCTTTTCATGCATACTCCCCTTACTAAAAAAAAACATCTTCCAACAGCATAAAAACTCAAAACGCTGTCTTTATATGTATCCCTTATTAAAAAAACATCTTCCAACAGCATAAAAACTCTAAACGCTGTCTTTTCATGCATATCCCCTTATTAAAAAAACACCTTCCAACAGCATAAAAACTCAAAACGCTGTCTTTTCATGCATACCCCCATTATTAAAAAACATCTTCCAACAGCATAAAAACTCTTAACGTTGTCTTTTCATGCATACACCCCTTATTAAAAAAACATCTTCCAACAGCATAAAAACTCTAAACGCTGTCTTTTCATGCATACCCCCTTATTAAAAAAAACATCTTCCAACAATATAAAATCTCTGAACGCTGTCTTTTATGCATACCCCATTATTAAAAAAAACATCTTCCAACAACATAAAATCTCTGAACGCTGTCTTTTCATGCATTACCCCCTTATTAAAAAAAACATCTTCCAACCGCATAAAAACTCTAAACGCTGTATTTTCATGCATACCCCCTTATTAAAAAAACATCTTCCAACAGCATAAAAACTCTAAACGCTGTCTTTTATGCATACCCCCTTATTAAAAAAACATCTTCCAACAGCATAAAAACTCTAAACGTTGTTTTTCATGCATACCTCCTTATTAAAAAAAAACATCTTCCAACAGTATAAAAACTCTAAACGCTGTCTTTTCATGCATACCCCCCTTATTAAAAAAACATCTTCCAACAGTATAAAAACTCTAAACGCTGTCTTTTAATGCATACCCCCCTTATTAAAAAAACATCTTCCAACAGTATAAAAACTCTAAACGCTGTCTTTTCATGCGTACCCCCCTTATTAAAAAAAACATCTTCCAACAGCATAAAAACTCTGAACGCTGTCTTTTCATGCATACCCCCCTTATTAAAAAAGAACATCTTCCAACAACATAAAAACTCAAAACGCTGTCTTTTCATGCATACCCCCATTGTTAAAAAAAACATCTTCCAACAACATAAAAACTCTAAACGCTGTCTTTTCATGCATACCCCCCTTCTTAAAAAACATTTTCCAACAGCATAAAAACTCTAAACGCTGTCTTTTCATGCATACCCCCTTATTAAAAAAAACATCTCCCAACAGCATAAAAACTCTAAACTCTGTCTTTTCATGCATACCCCCCTAATTAAAAAAAACATCTTCCAACAGCATAAAAACTCTAAACGCTGTCTTTTCATGCATACCCCTCATGTTAAAAAAAACTTCTTTCAACAGCATAAAAACTTTAAACGCTGTCTTTTCATGCAAACCCCCCTTGTTAAAAAAACATCATCCAACAGCATAAAAACTCTAAACGCTATCTTTTCATGCATACCCCCTTATTAAAAAAAAACAACTTCCAACAGCATAAAAACTCTAAACGTTGTCTTTTCATGCATACCCACCTTATTAAAAAAACATCTTCCAACAGTATAAAAACTCTAAACGTTGTATTTTCATGCATACCCCCCTTATTAAAAAAACATCTTCCTACAGTATAAAAACTCTAAACGCTGTCTTTTCATTCATACCCCCTTTATTAAAAAAAACATCTTCCAACAGCATAAAAACTCTAAACGCTGTCTTTTCATGCATACCCCCTTATTAAAAAAAACATCTTCTGTAATAACCCGCTTTTCCGTACCCCTTGAATAGACACTAATCTCCATCTATTTATTCAAGGTGAACGAAAAACCGAACCATTAGGGTTTTAAAAGAAGAGGTAGAAGAAAAGATAGAAGAAAAGAGAAAGAAGAAACAAAAGAGCAACATCAGAAACAGAAACAATATCAGAATCTCACATATCGCAGCGGAACAATATATAATAGATAAATGAATAATCTTTAACAAAGAACTATATCATTTTATACATACATCAATCAGAGTCAATATACAACTCAATACAATACATCACATCAATGGACAGTTATATAACTTGTCCTCATACAGAATACACAGCGGAATAAATATATCAGATACAAATACTACGTCTCGCCATGCAGCTCATCTCCAAAGCTCCAGAATATCCAGAATATCCTGATAATATAACTCTAGGATGCCCGTGTGGAAATTTGTGGGCACCCAGAGTTTAGAAGGGAACAATAAACTCCGAGTCAGTCATGGTGACTGGTGTGAGATCGTAAAACAGTTATTCTTCTTTAAAATAAACAACAGAAGAATTTTAAAGTCAATTCGCAATGCTTTTGGAAAATGAAACTACCATAAGACCTCCCGCCACACACACAATGCAAACGCAGAATTGGAGGAGATTTCTTCTTATGATAGTCAAAGATGCTTACTACGCAAAAATCAAATCCTTTTTGATATTATTATTAGTGCATAGTGTAGAAAACATTTCGAAAGTATAATATTAATCTTAGCCAGCATAGGTACCATTATACTATGCCTACTATAGCTGCTATATTAGATAGCAGGTTCTACAACTAAAACCGTACAAGTTTCGTATTTGGGAAATGGATTTCCAACAAATGGTCAGGCTAAGGAACTTCCTTTCCTTCTGCCGAATAGGATCGCCTCTGGCTGGACGTCCCGAGAGACAAACTGCTCTCTGCCAAACAAGGCCGGGTTACCCCTGTAACAGGTAACTCACGAATATGTCATCACCCGGTCCTTTGGGACCTTTATCCGAGCGCTCGATATCCAACATCACACATCATAAAGAAAGTGTATCCACATGAGTAAGTATCTGGGCTCCATACCATGATACCACCCCTTTCCAGAAGGAAATGACATACCCTAAAGGGCGCGACCCTCATAACCTTGCCGCAACATTCCTGTTTCGACCATTTCCGGGGTGTGAGGCTCGACGAAGTCTCGTCCACAAAGCTACGCTTTCTACAAAGCCCTGCTTTGGGTCAAACAAAATGATCAACCTATGATCACAAAGATATAAGATCAAACAAATGATCATATCACAAATGATCAAACACTGATCATTTTACAGCAACACTCAGTATGCCACGTTACCAAATTGGGATATATCGCTGATAAATTTCAACTACATAACCTCTGAGCTCGTACGTCTCAGAGAAGGGTGTTAAGCTAAGAGAATAAATTCTCCGCCACCAACAGATATGTATTTGAAAGAAATCAGCTTTATATCTCAAATTGTAACGTCAGACACACAATCCATACAAGTCTGTTCCGGGATCGAACAGAACCGAAGGCACTTCTCACGAAGCCCTTGCAATTCCGGATAATTTTCAATCACGTCAGGACTTCCCGTCACTAAGGATGATAAAACCTCTAAACCGGAGATCAGCCGATGTAGAGTAACTCGACGGTAATCCTTCCGTTTTCAAAAATATCCGGTCTTCAACGCCGGTCTTCAAATGCGATTCATAACGACGTATCACATATTCGAAATGGGTTATACGACCCCATGGTCCTTTTCCGGTTAACCCGAATAGTGAGCGTTTATTCAAAAATAAGTGTGGCATTCAAATTCATCCAATTCACAACAAATACCTATCTAAAGGTAATTATTGATAGTCGGTTATTTAACTATCAATAAAGATGCGCAACATCATCAGATTCCAAATAATTTTCCCAAATTATTTAATTTCCAAAAATATCTTTACTAGATATATTATTTCCACACTTAACCATTTGAAAACAAATTTCAAATCAATTTCCACATTTCAATTTTTATCTTTGAAGATAAAATCTCAAAACAGTTCATTTCATATTGGAAAAGCATTTCCATACTTATTTAAAAATAAGTATTTCACAAATCATTTATTTTCAACATTTGAAAATATTCGATATACTTAAATCAAAATTAAGTATATATTCATTCTTCAAGGAAATCGTTTTCTTTAAACACATTTATTTGAGTCAAAACGAATGTTACGTAAAACATCGTTACGACGACTCAAAATCACTAGTATAGGGATTCGAATTTAGATAGATATATAAATCCCAATACTACATTAAAACATTTCCTTTCGGAAATCATTTACTATAACAACAGTGTTATAGTCCATCATTTCCTTATTCTCTCGAAAACGTCTATTTCAACAATAAATGTTGAAATCTATGATTTCGATAATTCACACGTTTTAAAAACATCTTTTAAAACAGTTACTTCATTTTATAATATCGCTTTCCCAAAACAAGTTCATTTTACTTAACAATATATTCACTATCCAAAATCGTGAATATACTTTACTATTTACATTTCACTATTTTCTACACGTTTTATTTCGATAATAATTCGCTATCCAAAATCGCGAATATATCTCCTTTGATAATCTTCTATATTTAATTTATCAAACCCAATTGATCTTGAATTTATAAAACAACGTTTATAAATTCTATTTCTGTTTTTAATAACAACTTCAACTTACAAATCTTCTTTTTAATAATTCGATAAATATTCCATCTAAAGGTAAAAATCCAATTTATAAGTTAATCTCTTATAAATCTTTTATTCTACAGTTTCATCCATTTTACAACTTCACAATTTATAAATCTATAAATTTCATTCACTTACGGATTCCATAATGTTTCATTTTTAACACTTATGAAATTCGTTTTATACGTCCAATATTTTGATTTATAAAATATCAATTTTATAAATCTTTCTATACAAATCGTTTATAGTTATTCAAAAATCCCAACTTAAACCATTTTATAAATAAATCGACTTTTATTTCAAAAACGACACTTCGGTTATATTTCACTAAAAATTATAACTTTAATAACTTTAAATTTTTACGTTTATAAATCGATTCAAAAATTCCATAAAACGTATATTTTCAAAAATCACTTTAAAAATCCTTTTAAATTAAAAGTCGTTATTTTTACATTTCCAAAACTGAATCCGATGATGCAACAACACCAATCAGTCCATCACAACAGTCAAATATCATATATCATCATATGATAACAGAATATATCAAAATATCTGTAAATAATCAATACGGTGAGGAATCCAGTCGGATCCCTCCAACCTGTTTCCCTGCATCCACAGATGTTAGCACAATACCAATTCCGCTCCAGTACGGAATTATCGCGGTATATAGGTTTTTATAAATCCGCTTACTAACGGCGCAATAGGGTCTCATCCGCTATACGAGGCGGGAAATCAATCAATCCAATATATACATATGCCAATATGTATATACTGCTATATATAGATATATATCCTATAATATCTAATATCACATCCAAACAGTCAATCAATCAATAACTGTAAAAATTCCACATTCATTGAGTGAGAAGATCTCACCTCGATTTCAATCCCGTTTCAGCGTTTATTTCGAATAAAATTAAACGCGCGTTTAATTTTACTCAAAATTTTCATTGACCCCGATCGCTTCCAATCCGGTTGCATCGCGTAGTATTCGCAAATACGATTCCAACGCACTTTGTTTCATCGAAATCTGATAACGTATGAAGAAGTTATCGCATTACAAAGATTATACGATTTAAATTAAAATTAATTTACAAAATTTCTTTTTATTTTAACCTAGATCAAATCAGGACCGTGAAATTCAAACAAGAGATCTTGGCCGCGCGTACGTTTCTTCCCATCACGTTCGTTCCCAGGCTATCTCACGCGAACAAACCCATGTAGCCGTTCAACATCTTTACAAGTCGCATCCACCTCGGTCAACCGGAAGTTGATCAACTACTTCCACTTCGTGCGCCTATCTCCCCCACGCCCACGTGCCAAATGCGGTGCCCCCACGTGCTGTCGTTCTCACGATATTGGCACCCAAACGCGCCGCCTATTAGGGCATATTCCGGCCTCCACAGCACCTTGATGGCGATCTCCACCGGTCGAACTATAGAGCTCGCCTAGCTCTTCGAGTTTGTAGAAGGAAGTTTGCGAAATTATTGAGTGGATCTCGTGTAAAACAAGGAAGAAGCGAGTGAATATCGGCCATTGAATACAAACTGTGGCGGCCAGGGCTGAAGAGAAATAGGGTTTCGTTTGTTATCACGTGTATATATATATACGTAGATAATAATATTAAATTCATTTAAAATGACTTTTTCAAACGATCTTCAAATCACACGTGCCGCCTGGCGTTCGTAAGGTTTATCCCACGTTCCGAACACAATGGAACAGGTTTCGGAAGCTAATTCGATCGTATTTGTGAGATATGGCAATAAACGATCAATTTAAATTAAACCGATTTAAATCGATTTCGAGGCGTTTTAATTTGTACCGGACAAACGGTAAATCCAAAAATTACGAAATTTGAAATCTTACAATAATATCACATTACGGGTCCGATGAAACTGGTTTCGTCGAAATCCGAGACCGTTTGAAAAATGACTATTTTAACTCGACGATTTAAAATTAAAACGATATCGATGCGTTTCGAGCTGCCACGGTCAAACGACAACTCCGATTGATACGAAAATTGAAATCCGATAATAACTAACTATTACGGATCCAATGGAACTGGTCTCGTTCAATTCTGAGACTGTTCGAAAATTGGCTATTTTTCAGTCGATAATTAAATATTAAAATATTCAATTTTCACAGATTAACTCCAAATTAAATTTTAAGAGTTCTAAAATATTTCTATAACTCCAGTATGATTAAATAAAATTTCCCAAATCATTTTCAATCATTTTAAACTCGATTTACAATTATCTCTGGAATTTCAATCGTTAAATTATCGATTTAATTATCAAATTAAATCCAATATTCTTTAAATAAATTATTCGACTTATAAATTCCACTTATTAATATTTAAAATCAATTAAATATTCGAATTTTAATTATCTAAAATTCTGGGTCGTTACAGACTTCCCCCCTTAAAAGAATTTCGTCCTCGAAATTACAAGTTAGGGAAAAATACAAAATCCGTTAACTTTCCAAAACAAACCATTCAAATTAGATTTTCAAATCTGTTAAGTGTTTAACTTCTCCAAAATTCATAGTTAACTTCTCACAAAATCTTTACTAAGTTTTCAAATCATAACTTAGTTTTCAAAATTTTCAAATTTCTCTAAAATATTCTAACGCCTTAAATTTTCAGAAAATTTCGCCAGCGTCTCCTTTGCGCGGCTCGATCCGAAAAAAAATGACAGTGTATATATATCACAAATATACATCCCATCAAGTGATGAGGCATCCCGTAGGGAAAAAAGTGTAAAAGTACGATATTTAATCCGAGATATGTACCTTATTATATTTTTAGCGAGCGTATACGGCTAATATAGCGCGAAAGCGAGCTCCAAATGCGAAGCAACGCCATCCGCACCTACTAAACACTCAACAAACCATATGAGAACATGTAGATATGAAAATATAGTCAGTATACATCATATAGTAACATAATACTACATATGTCAACATAGCAAATGCAACAAACAACAAATGCATTCAGAAGCAACAATGCAACCATCAAACCATCATCATCCAATAAACATCCAACAAATCCATACCGAATCAATATTCATTCATTTCTCATTAATATTCATTGAATTGGTTTTCAATTTACTCACATTTGATTCGTTAATATTGGATTTAACTAACATTCATTCATTTGTTTCCAATTAGTTTACATTCGCTAATTTACATTCATGTTGGTTCATTTTCAATTTGAATCAAATTCATTTCTATTCAAATTTACATATTATCAATTTGAATTTAATCACTTTGCTTCCAATTTGTCGATTCAATTTCATTAACCCTTAATGAATTACACGAAATCAACTAACAATCAATCTAACAACCAATGTATAGCCAATCATAACCAAATTTATTCAATTTACATTTCTTTACATTCAATTTGGTTCAACACTTTAAGTTTCAATTTGTTGATATTAAATTGATTTCCATTCAATTTATTTAATTTCTCAACTTCATTAGCTTTTAATGAATTAACACTTATATTCATTATTTCATATCAATACTTTACATTAGATTGATTAACATCCAATCCATTTATTTATTCAATTGCTAATTCATTTTAACAAATACAATTGAATTTCATTTATACAACTCAAGTTCACACTCATTTAATAAATTCACTTTATTAATTTACTTTGATATCAAAATAAACTTCACTTCAGCATCACTTAAGTTATTTTTCATTTCAAACATCATTTGTTCAACTTAACTTAAGTTTCCACTTATAAATCCAATTCAGATTTTGTTTTTCTTAACAAAATTCATTTAACCTTTTACCAAAATCAAACTTCATCAATCATTCAAATTTATATCACATTTGACTTTCTTTTAGTTAAATTTCACATCATATTTCATTATGCTACTCAAATTCATTAACTTTACCAAAGTTAAATCTATTATCTCATATCATAAATATAAATCTTATTTCACTTATATTTACCATATTTAAATTTGGACTTCAAATTTGTTTATCACAACAAAACCTCAATTTCCAATTTACTATGGTAGCAAATCAATCACACAGAAACTCGAAAATGATACTGATGATGCTGTAGTCATCACCCTTATTATTTCCCAGCAACATAGTGAATTTAGTGCTTTAAATTCTTTTCAAAAATTTCCTTGATTTATAAATCTCATTACAAATATTTTACTTTTGTAATTTCACTATTTATATATAAGATTACTTTACCATTGTAAATCATATCAATTATAACTTCACCCTTTATAATTCATTCTTTTATACAATTTACTCTTTCACAATTGTTGTTTTAATTCAACTTATTCAAACAATCTTAACAATCAATTCATATACACTTTAATAATTCTTAAAAAATTATTTCTTTATATATAAAATATAATCGGGGTAAAATTATTCCCTTTACCCAATTTAAAACAATATCGTGCCGAATTGTTCTATATAAGTGTTTAGAGATCCCTATCGATAGAGTTGTACGGACAATACCGACCAGAATCCATATACCACTCAACAAACCAATCATCACAATATAAAACAATTTTATATTCACTAACAAATACGCACTCGTATCTATTATTACACTCAACTCATTCTAGAGTACTACTGACTCTATCTCTAATGAGTAACACCCAACAGAGCAGGGTTGTCGCTTAACCATATGCTCTGATACCAAATGTAATAACCCGCTTTTCCGTACCCCTTGAATAGACACTAATCTCCATCTATTTACTCAAGGTGAACGAAAAACCGAACCATTAGGGTTTTAAAAGAAGAGGTAGAAGAAAAGATAGAAGAAAAGAGAAAGAAGAAACAAAAGAACAACATCAGAAACAGAAACAATATCAGAATCTCACATATCGCAGCGGAACAATATATAATAGATAAATGAATAATCTTTAACAAAGAACTATATCATTTTATACATACATCAATCAGAGTCAATATACAACTCAATACAATACATCACATCAATGGATAGTTATATAACTTGTCCTCATACAGAATACACAGCGGAATAAATATATCAGATACAAATACTACGTCTTGCCATCCAGCTCATCTCCAAAGCTCCAGAATATCCAGAATATCCTGATAATATAACTCTAGGCTGCCCGTGTGAAAATTTGTGGGCACCCAGAGTTTAGAAGGGAACAATAAACTCCGAGTCAGTCATGGTGACTGGTGTGAGATCGTAAAACAGTTATTCTTCTTTAAAATAAACAACAGAAGAATTTTAAAGTCAATTCGCAATGCTTTTGGAAAATGAAACTACCATAAGACCTCCCGCCACACACACAATGCAAACGCAGAATTGGAGGAGATTTCTTCTTATGATAGTCAAAGATGCTTACTACGCAAAAATCAAATCCTTTTTGATATTATTATTAGTGCATAGTGTAGAAAACATTTCGAAAGTATAATATTAATCTTAGCCAGCATAGGTACCATTATACTATGCCTACTATAGCTGCTATATTAGATAGCAGGTTCTACAACTAAAACCGTACAAGTTTCGTATTTGGGAAATGGATTTCCAACAAATGGTCAGGCTAAGGAACTTCCTTTCCTTCTGCCGAATAGGATCGCCTCTGGCTGGACGTCCTGAGAGACAAACTGCTCTCTGCCAAACAAGGCCGGGTTACCCCTGTAACAGGTAACTCACGAATATGTCATCACCCGGTCCTTTGGGACCTTTATCCGAGCGCTCGATATCCAACATCACACATCATAAAGAAAGTGTATCCACATGAGTAAGTATCTGGGCTCCATACCATGATACCACCCCTTTCCAGAAGGAAATGACATACCCTAAAGGGCGCGACCCTCATAACCTTGCCGCAACATTCCTGTTTCGACCATTTCCGGGGTGTGAGGCTCGACGAAGTCTCGTCCACAAAGCTACGCTTTCTACAAAGCCCTGCTTTGGGTCAAACAAAATGATCAACCTATGATCACAAAGATATAAGATCAAACAAATGATCATATCACAAATGATCAAACACTGATCATTTTACAGCAACACTCAGTATGCCACGTTACCAAATTGGGATATATCGCTGATAAATTTCAACTACATAACCTCTGAGCTCGTACGTCTCAGAGAAGGGTGTTAAGCTAAGAGAATAAATTCTCCGCCACCAACAGATATGTATTTGAAAGAAATCAGCTTTATATCTCAAATTGTAACGTCAGACACACAATCCATACAAGTCTGTTCCGGGATCGAACAGAACCGAAGGCACTTCTCACGAAGCCCTTGCAATTCCGGATAATTTTCAATCACGTCAGGACTTCCCGTCACTAAGGATGATAAAACCTCTAAACCGGAGATCAGCCGATGTAGAGTAACTCGACGGTAATCCTTCCGTTTTCAAAAATATCCGGTCTTCAACGCCGGTCTTCAAATGCGATTCATAACGACGTATCACATATTCGGAATGGGTTATACGACCCCATGGTCCTTTTCCGGTTAACCCGAATAGTGAGCGTTTATTCAAAAATAAGTGTGGCATTCAAATTCATCCAATTCACAACAAATACCTATCTAAAGGTAATTATTGATAGTCGGTTATTTAACTATCAATAAAGATGCGCAACATCATCAGATTCCAAATAATTTTCCCAAATTATTTAATTTCCAAAAATATCTTTACTAGATATATTATTTCCACACTTAACCATTTGAAAACAAATTTCAAATCAATTTCCACATTTCAATTTTTATCTTTGAAGATAAAATCTCAAAACAGTTCATTTCATATTGGAAAAGCATTTCCATACTTATTTAAAAATAAGTATTTCACAAATCATTTATTTTCAACATTTGAAAATATTCGATATACTTAAATCAAAATTAAGTATATATTCATTCTTCAAGGAAATCGTTTTCTTTAAACACATTTATTTGAGTCAAAACGAATGTTACGTAAAACATCGTTACGACGACTCAAAATCACTAGTATAGGGATTCGAATTTAGATAGATATATAAATCCCAATACTACATTAAAACATTTCCTTTCGGAAATCATTTACTATAACAACAGTGTTATAGTCCATCATTTCCTTATTCTCTCGAAAACGTCTATTTCAACAATAAATGTTGAAATCTATGATTTCGATAATTCACACGTTTTAAAAACATCTTTTAAAACAGTTACTTCATTTTATAATATCGCTTTCCCAAAACAAGTTCATTTTACTTAACAATATATTCACTATCCAAAATCGTGAATATACTTTACTATTTACATTTCACTATTTTCTACACGTTTTATTTCGATAATAATTCGCTATCCAAAATCGCGAATATATCTCCTTTGATAATCTTCTATATTTAATTTATCAAACCCAATTGATCTTGAATTTATAAAACAACGTTTATAAATTCTATTTCTGTTTTTAATAACAACATCAACTTACAAATCTTCTTTTTAATAATTCGATAAATATTCCATCTAAAGGTAAAAATCCAATTTATAAGTTAATCTCTTATAAATCTTTTATTCTACAGTTTCATCCATTTTACAACTTCACAATTTATAAATCTATAAATTTCATTCACTTACGGATTCCATAATGTTTCATTTTTAACACTTATGAAATTCGTTTTATACGTCCAATATTTTGATTTATAAAATATCAATTTTATAAATCTTTCTATACAAATCGTTTATAGTTATTCAAAAATCCCAACTTAAACCATTTTATAAATAAATCGACTTTTATTTCAAAAACGACACTTCGGTTATATTTCACTAAAAATTATAACTTTAATAACTTTAAATTTTTACGTTTATAAATCGATTCAAAAATTCCATAAAACGTATATTTTCAAAAATCACTTTAAAAATCCTTTTAAATTAAAAGTCGTTATTTTTACATTTCCAAAACTGAATCCGATGATGCAACAACACCAATCAGTCCATCACAACAGTCAAATATCATATATCATCATATGATAACAGAATATATCAAAATATCTGTAAATAATCAATACGGTGAGGAATCCAGTCGGATCCCTCCAACCTGTTTCCCTGCATCCACAGATGTTAGCACAATACCAATTCCGCTCCAGTACGGAATTATCGCGGTATATAGGTTTTTATAAATCCGCTTACTAACGGCGCAATAGGGTCTCATCCGCTATACGAGGCGGGAAATCAATCAATCCAATATATACATATGCCAATATGTATATACTGCTATATATAGATATATATCCTATAATATCTAATATCACATCCAAACAGTCAATCAATCAATAACTGTTAAAATTCCACATTCATTGAGTGAGAAGATCTCACCTCGATTTCAATCCCGTTTCAGCGTTTATTTCGAATAAAATTAAACGCGCGTTTAATTTTACTCAAAATTTTCATTGACCCCGATCGCTTCCAATCCAGTTGCATCGCGTAGTATTCGCAAATACGATTCCAACGCACTTTGTTTCATCGAAATCTGATAACGTATGAAGAAGTTATCGCATTACAAAGATTATACGATTTAAATTAAAATTAATTTACAAAATTTCTTTTTATTTTAACCTAGATCAAATCAGGACCGTGAAATTCAAACAAGAGATCTTGGCCGCGCGTACGTTTCTTCCCATCACGTTCGTTCCCAGGCTATCTCACGCGAACAAACCCATGTAGCCATTCAACATCTTTACAAGTCGCATCCACCTCGGTCAACCGGAAGTTGATCAACTACTTCCACTTCGTGCGCCTATCTCCCCCACGCCCACGTGCCAAATGCGGTGCCCCCACGTGCTGTCGTTCTCACGATATTGGCACCCAAACGCGCCGCCTATTAGGGCATATTCCGGCCTCCACAGCACCTTGATGGCGATCTCCACCGGTCGAACTATAGAGCTCGCCTAGCTCTTCGAGTTTGTAGAAGGAAGTTTGCGAAATTATTGAGTGGATCTCGTCTAAAACAAGGAAGAAGCGAGTGAATATCGGCCATTGAATACAAACTGTGGCGGCCAGGGCTGAAGAGAAATAGGGTTTCGTTTGTTATCACGTGTATATATATATACGTAGATAATAATATTAAATTCATTTAAAATGACTTTTTCAAACGATCTTCAAATCACACGTGCCGCCTGGCGTTCGTAAGGTTTATCCCACGTTCCGAACACAATGGAACAGGTTTCGGAAGCTAATTCGATCGTATGTGTGAGATATGGCAATAAACGATCAATTTAAATTAAACCGATTTAAATCGATTTCGAGGCGTTTTAATTTGTACCGGACAAACGGTAAATCCAAAATTACGAAATTTGAAATCTTACAATAATATCACATTACGGGTCCGATGAAACTGGTTTCGTCGAAATCCGAGACCGTTTGAAAAATGACTATTTTAACTCGACGATTTAAAATTAAAACGATATCGATGCGTTTCGAGCTGCCACGGTCAAACGACAACTCCGATTGATACGAAAATTGAAATCCGATAATAACTAACTATTACGGATCCAATGGAACTGGTCTCGTTCAATTCTGAGACTGTTCGAAAATTGGCTATTTTTCAGTCGATAATTAAATATTATAATATTCAATTTTCACAGATTAACTCCAAATTAAATTTTAAGAGTTCTAAAATATTTCTATAACTCCAGTATGATTAAATAAAATTTCCCAAATCATTTTCAATCATTTTAAACTCGATTTACAATTATCTTTGGAATTTCAATCGTTAAATTATCGATTTAATTATCAAATTAAATCCAATATTCTTTAAATAAATTATTCGACTTATAAATTCCACTTATTAATATTTAAAATCAATTAAATATTCGAATTTTAATTATCTAAAATTCTGGGTCGTTACATCTTCCAACAGCATAAAAACTCAAAACGCTGTCTTTTCATGCATACCCCCTTATTAAAAAAAACATCTTCCAACAGCATAAAAACTCTAAACGATGTCTTTTATGCATACCCCCTTATTAAAAAAAACATCTTCCAACAACATAAAAACTCTAAACGATGTCTTTTCATGCATACCACTCTTATTAAAAAAACATCTTCCAATAGCATAAAAACTCTAAACGCTGTCTTTTCATGCATACCCCCATTCTATAAAAAAACATCTTCCAACGGCATAAAAACTTTAAACGCTGTCTTTTCATGCATACCCCTCTTATTAAAAAAACATCTTCCAACAGCATAAAAACTCTAAACGTTGTCTTTTCATGCATACACCTTATTAAAAAAAACATCTTCCAACAACATAAAAACTCTAAACGCTGTCTTTTCATGCATACCTCCCTTCTTAAAAAAACATCTTCCAACAGCATAAAAACTCTAAACGCTATCTTTTCATGCATACTCCCCTTCTTTAAAAAACATCTTCCAACAGCATAAAAACTCTAAACGCTGTCTTTTTATTCATACCCCCTTATTAAAAAAAACATCTTCCAACAGCATAAAAACTCTAAACGTTGTCTTTTCATGCATACCCTCCTAATTAAAAAAACATCTTCCAACAGCATAAAAACTCTAAACGCTGTCTTTTCATGCATACACCCTTATTAAAAAAACATCTTCCAACAGCATAAAAATTCTAAACGCTGTCTTTTCATGCATACCCTCTTTATTACAAAAAACATCTTTCAACAGCATAAAAACTCTAAACGCTGTCTTTTCATGCATACCCCCCTTATTAAAAAAACAACTTCCAACAGCATAAAAACTTTAAACGATGTCTTTTCATGCATACCCCCCTTACAAAAAAACATCTTCCAACAGCATAAAAACTCTAAACGCTGCCTTTTCATGCATACTCCCCTTATTAAAAAAAACATCTTCCAACAGCATAAAAACTCTAAACGCTGCCTTTTCATGCATACCCCCCTTATTAAAGAAACATCTTCCAACAGTATAAAAACTCTAAACGCTATCTTTTCATGCATACCCCCTTATTAAAAAAAATATCTTCCAACAGCATAAAAACTCTAAACGCTGTCTTTTCATGCCTAACCCCCTTATTAAAAAAAACATCTTCCAACAGCATAAAAACTCTAAACGCTGTATTTTCATGCATACCCCCCTTATTAAAAAAATATCTTCCAACAGTATAAAAACTCTAAACGCTGTCTTTTCATGCATATCCCCTTATTAAAAAAAACATCTTTCAACAGCATAAAAACTCTAAACGCTGTCTTTTCATGCATACCCCCCTTATTAAAAAAACATCTTACAACAGCATAAAAACTCAAAACGCTGTCTTTTCATTCATACACCTCTTGTTAAAAAAAACATCTTCCAACAGCATAAAAACTCTAAACGCTGTCTTTTCATGCATACCCCCCTTATTAAAAAAACACATCTTCCAACAGCATAAAAACTCTAAACGCTGTCTTTTCATGCATACCCCATTATTAAAAAAACATCTTCCAACAGCATAAAAACTCTAAACGCTGTCTTTTCAAGCATACCAACCTTATTAAAAAAACATCTTCCAACAGCATAAAATCTCTAAACGCTGTCTTTTCATGCATACCCCCCTTATTAAAAAAACATGTTCCAACAGCATAAAAACTCTAAACGTTGTCTTTTCATGCATACCCCCTTATTAAAAAATAATATTCCAACAGCATAAAAACTCTAAACGCTGTTTTTTCATGCATACCTCTTTATTTAAAAAAACATCTTCCAACAGCATAAAAACTCTAAACGCTGTCTTTTCATGTACCCCTCTTATTAGAAAAAAACATCTTCCAACAGCATAAAAACTCTTACCGTTGTCTTTTCATGCATAACCCCCTTATTAAAAAAACATCTTCCAACATCATAAAAACTCTAAACGCTCTCTTTTCATGCATAACCCCCTTATTATAAAAAAACATCTTCCAACAGCATAAAAACTCTAAACGCTGTCTTTTCATGCAAACCCCCCTTTTAAAAAAAACATTTTCCAACAGCATAAACACTCTAAACACTATCTTTTCATGCATACCCCCTTTTTTAAAAAAAACATCTTCCAACAGCATAAAAACTCTAAACGCTGTCGTTTCATGCATACTCCCCTTATGAAAAAAAAAACATCTTCCAACAGGATAAAAACTCTAAACGCTGTCTTTTTATGTATAACCCCTTATTAAAAAAAACATCTTCCAACAGCATAAAAACTCTAAACGCTGTCTTTTCATGCATATCCCCTTATTAAAAAAAACATCTTCCAACAGCATAAAAACTAAAAATGCTGTCTTTTCATTCATACCCCCTTATTAAAAAAAATCTTCCAACAGCATAAAAACTCTAAACGTTGTCTTTTCATGCATACCCCCCTAATAAAAAAAATCTTCCAACAGCATAAAAACTCTAAACGCTGTCTTTTTATGCATACCCCCTTATTAAAAAAAACATCTTCCAACAGCATAAAAACTCTAAACGCTGTCTTTTCATGCATACCCCCCTTATTAAAAAAAACATCTTACAACACCATAAAAACTCAAAACGCTGTCTTTTCGTTCATACCCCCCTTTTTAAAAAAAACATCTTCCAACAGCATAAAAACTCTAAACGCTGCCTTTTCATGCATACCCCCCTTATTAAAAAAACATCTTCCAACAGCATAAAAACTCTAAACGCTGTCTTTTCATGCATACCCCCCTTGTTAAAAAAAACATCTTCCAACAGCATAAAACTCTAAACGTTGTCTTTTCATGCATACCCCCCTTGTTAAAAAAAACATCTTCCAAAAGCATAAAAACTCTAAACGCTGTCTTTTCACGCATACCACCCTTATTAAAAAAACATCTTCCAACAGCATAAAATCTCTAAACGCTGTCTTTTCATTCATACCCCCCTAATTAAAAAAACATGTTCCAACAGCATAAAAACTCTAAACGCTGTCTTTTCATGCATACCCCCATATTAAAAAAAACATATTCCAACAGCATAAAAACTCTAAACGCTGTTTTTTTCATGCATACCTCCTTATTTAAAAAAACATTTTCCAACAGCATAAAAACTCTAAACGTTGTCTTTTCATGTACCCCCCTTATTAGAAAAAAACATCTTCCAACAGCATAAAAACTCTTAACGTTGTCTTTTCATGCATACCCCGCTTATTAAAAAAAACATCTTCCAACATCATAAAAACTCTAAACGCTCTCTTTTCATGCATAACCCCCTTATTATAAAAAAAACATCTACCAACACCATAAAAACTGTCTTTTCATGCAAACCCTCCTTGTTAAAAAAAAAATTTCCTAACAGCATAAAAACTCTAAACACTATCTTTTCATGCATACCCCCTTTTTAAAAAAAAACATCTTCCAAAAACATAAAAACTCTAAACGTTGTCTTTTCATGCATACTCCCCTTATTAAAAAAAACATCTTCCAACAGGATAAAAACTCTAAACGTTGTCTTTTTATGTATACCCCCTTATTAAAAAAACATCTTCCAACGGCATAAAAACTCTAAACGCTGTCTTTTCATGCATATCCCTTTATTAAAAAAAACATCTTCCAACAGCATAAAAACTCAAAATGCTGTCTTTTCATGAATACCCCCTTTATTAAAAAACACCATCTTCCAACAGCATAAAAACTCTAAACGCTGTCTTTTCATACATACCCCCTTATTAAAAAACATCTTCCAACAGCATAAAAACTCTAAACGCTGCCTTTTCATGCATATCCCCCTTATTAAAAAAGAACATCTTCCAACAGCATAAAAACTCAAAACGCTGTCTTTTCATGCATACCCCCATTGTTAAAAAAAACATCTTCCAACAGCATAAAAACTCTAAACGCTGTCTTTTCATGCATACCCCCCTTATTAAAAAACATTTTCCAACAGCATAAAAACTCTAAACGCTGTCTTTTCATGCATACCCCCCTTATTAAAAAAGAACATCTTCCAACAGCATAAAAACTCAAAACGCTGTCTTTTCATGCATACTCCCCTTCTTAAAAAAAACATCTTCCAACAGCATAAAAACTCTAAACGCTGTCTTTTCATGCATACTCCCCTTCTTAAAAAAACATCTTCCAACATGATAAAAACTCTAAACATCTTCCAACATGATAATAACTATTACGGATCCAATGGAACTGGTCTCGTTCAATTTTGAGACTGTTCGAAAATTGGCTATTTTTCAGTCGATAATTAAATATTAAAATATTCAATTTTCACAGATTAACTCCAAATTAAATTTGAAGAGTTCTAAAATATTTCTATAACTCCAGTATGATTAAATAAAATTTCCCAAATCATTTTCAATCATTTTAAACTCGATTTACAATTATCTCTGGAATTTCAATCGTTAAATTATCGATTTAATTATCAAATTAAATCCAATATTCTTTAAATAAATTATTCGACTTATAAATTCCACTTATTAATATTTAAAATCAATTAAATATTCGAATTTTAATTATCTAAAATTCTGGGTCGTTACATCTTCCAACAGCATAAAAACTCAAAACGCTGTCTTTTCATGCATACCCCCTTATTAAAAAAAACATCTTCCAACAGCATAAAAACTCTAAACGATGTCTTTTATGCATACCCCCTTATTAAAAAAAACATCTTCCAACAACATAAAAACTCTAAACGATGTCTTTTCATGCATACCACTCTTATTAAAAAAACATCTTCCAATAGCATAAAAACTCTAAACGCTGTCTTTTCATGCATACCCCCATTCTATAAAAAAACATCTTCCAACGGCATAAAAACTTTAAACGCTGTCTTTTCATGCATACCCCTCTTATTAAAAAAACATCTTCCAACAGCATAAAAACTCTAAACGTTGTCTTTTCATGCATACACCTTATTAAAAAAAACATCTTCCAACAACATAAAAACTCTAAACGCTGTCTTTTCATGCATACCTCCCTTCTTAAAAAAACATCTTCCAACAGCATAAAAACTCTAAACGCTGTCTTTTCATGCATACTCCCCTTCTTTAAAAAACATCTTCCAACAGCATAAAAACTCTAAACGTTGTCTTTTTATTCATACCCCCTTATTAAAAAAAACATCTTCCAACAGCATAAAAACTCTAAACGTTGTCTTTTCATGCATACCCCCCTAATTAAAAAAACATCTTCCAACAGCATAAAAACTCTAAACGCTGTCTTTTCATGCATACACCCTTATTAAAAAAAACATCTTCCAACAGCATAAAAATTCTAAACGCTGTCTTTTCATGCATACCCTCTTTATTACAAAAAACATCTTTCAACAGCATAAAAACTCTAAACGCTGTCTTTTCATGCATATCCCCCTTATTAAAAAAACAACTTCCAACAGCATAAAAACTTTAAACGATGTCTTTTCATGCATACCCCCCTTATAAAAAAACATCTTCCAACAGCATAAAAACTCTAAACGCTGCCTTTTCATGCATACTCCCCTTATTAAAGAAACATCTTCCAACAGCATAAAAACTCTAAACGCTGCCTTTTCATGCATACCCCCCTTATTAAAGAAACATCTTCCAACAGTATAAAAACTCTAAACGCTATCTTTTCATGCATACCCCCTTATTAAAAAAAATATCTTCCAACAGCATAAAAACTCTGAACGCTGCCTTTTCATGCCTAACCCCCTTATTAAAAAAAACATCTTCCAACAGCATAAAAACTCTAAACGCTGTATTTTCATGCATACCCCCCTTATTAAAAAAATATCTTCCAACAGTATAAAAACTCTAAACGCTGTCTTTTCATGCATACCCCCTTATTAAAAAAAACATCTTCCAACAGCATAAAAACTCTAAACGCTGTCTTTTCATGCATACCCCCCTTATTAAAAAAACATCTTACAACAGCATAAAAACTCAAAACGCTGTCTTTTCATTCATACCCCTTTGTTAAAAAAAAACATCTTCCAACAGCATAAAAACTCTAAACGCTGTCTTTTCATGCATACCCCCCTTATTAAAAAAACACATCTTCCAACAGCATAAAAACTCTAAACGCTGTCTTTACATGCATACCCCCCTTGTTAAAAAAAAGATCTTCCAACAGCATAAAAACTCTAAACGCTGTCTTTTCACGCATACCACCCTTATTAAAAAAACATCTTCCAACAGCATAAAATATCTAAACGCTGTCTTTTCATTCATACACCCCTTATTAAAAAAACATGTTCCAACAGCATAAAAACTCTAAACGCTGTCTTTTCATGCATACCCCATTATTAAAAAAAATATTCCAACAGCATAAAAACTCTAAACGCTGTTTTTTCATGCATACCTCTTTATTTAAAAAACATCTTCCAACAGCATAAAAACTCTAAACGCTGTCTTTTCATGTACCTCTCTTATTAGAAAAAAACATCTTCCAACAGCATAAAAACTCTTACCGTTGTCTTTTCATGCATAACCCCCTTATTAAAAAAACATCTTCCAACATCATAAAAACTCTAAACGCTCTCTTTTCATGCATAACCCCCTTATTATAAAAAAACATCTTCCAACAGCATAAAAACTCTAAACGCTGTCTTTTCATGCAAACCCCCCTTTTAAAAAAAACATTTTCCAACAGCATAAACACTCTAAACACTATCTTTTCATGCATACCCCCTTTTTTAAAAAAAACATCTTCCAACAGCATAAAAACTCTAAACGCTGTCGTTTCATGCATACTCCCCTTATGAAAAAAAAACATCTTCCAACAGGATAAAAACTCTAAACGCTGTCTTTTTATGTATAACCCCTTATTAAAAAAAACATCTTCCAACAGCATAAAAACTCTAAACGCTGTCTTTTCATGCATATCCCCTTATTAAAAAAAACATCTTCCAACAGCATAAAAACTAAAAATGCTGTCTTTTCATTCATACCCCCTTATTAAAAAAAATCTTCCAACAGCATAAAAACTCTAAACGTTGTCTTTTCATGCATACCCCCCTAATAAAAAAAATCTTCCAACAGCATAAAAACTCTAAACGCTGTCTTTTTATGCATACCCCCTTATTAAAAAAAACATCTTCCAACAGCATAAAAACTCTAAACGCTGTCTTTTCATGCATACCCCCCTTATTAAAAAAACATCTTACAACACCATAAAAACTCAAAACGCTGTCTTTTCGTTCATACCCCCCTTTTTAAAAAAAACATCTTCCAACAGCATAAAAACTCTAAACGCTGCCTTTTCATGCATACCCCCCTTATTAAAAAAACATCTTCCAACAGCATAAAAACTCTAAACGCTGTCTTTTCATGCATACCCCCCTTGTTAAAAAAAACATCTTCCAACAGCATAAAACTCTAAACGTTGTCTTTTCATGCATACCCCCCTTGTTAAAAAAACATCTTCCAAAAGCATAAAAACTCTAAACGCTGTCTTTTCACGCATACCACCCTTATTAAAAAAACATCTTCCAACAGCATAAAATCTCTAAACGCTGTCTTTTCATTCATACCCCCCTAATTAAAAAAACATGTTCCAACAGCATAAAAACTCTAAACGCTGTCTTTTCATGCATACCCCCATATTAAAAAAAACATATTCCAACAGCATAAAAACTCTAAACGCTGTTTTTTTCATGCATACCTCCTTATTTAAAAATACATTTTCCAACAGCATAAAAACTCTAAACGTTGTCTTTTCATGTACCCCCCTTATTAGAAAAAAACATCTTCCAACAGCATAAAAACTCTTAACGTTGTCTTTTCATGCATACCCCCCTTATTAAAAAAAACATCTTCCAACATCATAAAAACTCTAAACGCTCTCTTTTCATGCATAACCCCCTTATTATAAAAAAAACATCTACCAACACCATAAAAACTGTCTTTTCATGCAAACCCTTCTTGTTAAAAAAAAAATTTCCTAACAGCATAAAAACTCTAAACACTATCTTTTCATGCATACCCCCTTTTTAAAAAAAAAACATCTTCCAAAAACATAAAAACTCTAAACGTTGTCTTTTCATGCATACTCCCCTTATTAAAAAAAACATCTTCCAACAGGATAAAAACTCTAAACGTTGTCTTTTTATGTATACCCCCTTATTAAAAAAACATCTTCCAACGGCATAAAAACTCTAAACGCTGTCTTTTCATGCATATCCCTTTATTAAAAAAAACATCTTCCAACAGCATAAAAACTCAAAATGCTGTCTTTTCATGAATACCCCCTTTATTAAAAAACACCATCTTCCAACAGCATAAAAACTCTAAACGCTGTCTTTTCATACATACCCCCTTATTAAAAAACATCTTCCAACAGCATAAAAACTCTAAACGCTGCCTTTTCATGCATATCCCCCTTATTAAAAAAGAACATCTTCCAACAGCATAAAAACTCAAAACGCTGTCTTTTCATGCATACCCCCATTGTTAAAAAAAACATCTTCCAACAGCATAAAAACTCTAAACGCTGTCTTTTCATGCATACCCCCCTTATTAAAAAACATTTTCCAACAGCATAAAAACTCTAAACGCTGTCTTTTCATGCATACCCCCCTTATTAAAAAAGAACATCTTCCAACAGCATAAAAACTTAAAACGCTGTCTTTTCATGCATACTCCCCTTCTTAAAAAAAACATCTTCCAACAGCATAAAAACTCTAAACGCTGTCTTTTCATGCATACTCCCCTTCTTAAAAAAACATCTTCCAACATGATAAAAACTCTAAACATCTTCCAACATGATAATAACTAACTATTACGGATCCAATGTAACTGGTCTCGTTCAATTCTGAGACTGTTCGAAAATTGGCTATTTTTCAGTCGATAATTAAATATTAAAATATTCAATTTTCACAGATTAACTCCAAATTAAATTTTAAGAGTTCTAAAATATTTCTATAACTCCAGTATGATTAAATAAAATTTCCCAAATCATTTTCAATCATTTTAAACTCGATTTACAATTATCTCTGGAATTTCAATCGTTAAATTATCGATTTAATTATCAAATTAAATCCAATATTCTTTAAATAAATTATTCGACTTATAAATTCCACTTATTAATATTTAAAATCAATTAAATATTCGAATTTTAATTATCTAAAATTCTGGGTCGTTACATCTTCCAACAGCATAAAAACTCAAAACGCTGTCTTTTCATGCATACCGCCTTATTAAAACAAACATCTTCCAACAGCATAAAAACTCTAAACGATGTCTTTTATGCATACCCCCTTATTAAAAAAAACATCTTCCAACAACATAAAAACTCTAAACGATGTCTTTTCATGCATACCACTCTTATTAAAAAAACATCTTCCAATAGCATAAAAACTCTAAACGCTGTCTTTTCATGCATACCCCCATTCTATAAAAAAACATCTTCCAACGGCATAAAAACTTTAAACGCTGTCTTTTCATGCATACCCCTCTTATTAAAAAAACATCTTCCAACAGCATAAAAACTCTAAACGTTGTCTTTTCATGCATACACCTTATTAAAAAAAACATCTTCCAACAACATAAAAACTCTAAACGCTGTCTTTTCATGCATACCTCCCTTCTTAAAAAAACATCTTCCAACAGCATAAAAACTCTAAACGCTGTCTTTTCATGCATACTCCCCTTCTTTAAAAAACATCTTCCAACAGCATAAAAACTCTAAACGTTGTCTTTTTATTCATACCCCCTTATTAAAAAAAACATCTTCCAACAGCATAAAAACTCTAAACGTTGTCTTTTCATGCATACCCCCCTAATTAAAAAAACATCTTCCAACAGCATAAAAACTCTAAACGCTGTCTTTTCATGCATACACCCTTATTAAAAAAAACATCTTCCAACAGCATAAAAATTCTAAACGCTGTCTTTTCATGCATACCCTCTTTATTACAAAAAACATCTTTCAACAGCATAAAAACTCTAAACGCTGTCTTTTCATGCATACCCCCCTTATTAAAAAAACAACTTCCAACAGCATAAAAACTTTAAACGATGTCTTTTCATGCATACCCCCCTTATAAAAAAACATCTTCCAACAGCATAAAAACTCTAAACGCTGCCTTTTCATGCATACTCCCCTTATTAAAAAAAACATCTTCCAACAGCATAAAAACTCTAAACGCTGCCTTTTCATGCATACCCCCCTTATTAAAGAAACATCTTCCAACAATATAAAAACTCTAAACGCTATCTTTTCATGCATACCCCCTTATTAAAAAAAATATCTTCCAACAGCATAAAAACTCTGAACGCTGCCTTTTCATGCCTAATCCCCTTATTAAAAAAAACATCTTCCAACAGCATAAAAACTCTAAACGCTGTATTTTCATGCATACCCCCCTTATTAAAAAAATATCTTCCAACAGTATAAAAACTCTAAACGCTGTCTTTTCATGCATACCCCCTTATTAAAAAAAACATCTTCCAACAGCATAAAAACTCTAAACGCTGTCTTTTCATGCATACCCCCCTTATTAAAAAAACATCTTACAACAGCATAAAAACTCAAAACGCTGTCTTTTCATTCATACCCCTTTGTTAAAAAAAAACATCTTCCAACAGCATAAAAACTCTAAACGCTGTCTTTTCATGCATACCCCCCTTATTAAAAAAACACATCTTCCAACAGCATAAAAACTCTAAACGCTGTCTTTACATGCATACCCCCCTTGTTAAAAAAAAACATCTTCCAACAGCATAAAAACTCTAAACGCTGTCTTTTCACGCATACCACCCTTATTAAAAAAACATCTTCCAACAGCATAAAATCTCTAAACGCTGTCTTTTCATTCATACCCCCCTTATTAAAAAAACATGTTCCAACAGCATAAAAACTCTAAACGCTGTCTTTTCATGCATACCCCATTATTAAAAAAAAATATTCCAACAGCATAAAAACTCTAAACGCTGTTTTTTCATGCATACCTCTTTATTTAAAAAAACATCTTCCAACAGCATAAAAACTCTAAACGCTGTCTTTTCATGTACCCCTCTTATTAGAAAAAAACATCTTCCAACAGCATAAAAACTCTTACCGTTGTCTTTTCATGCATAACCCCCTTATTAAAAAAACATCTTCCAACATCATAAAAACTCTAAACGCTCTCTTTTCATGCATAACCTCCTTATTATAAAAAAAACATCTTCCAACAGCATAAAAACTCTAAACGCTGTCTTTTCATGCAAACCCCCCTTTTAAAAAAAACATTTTCCAACAGCATAAACACTCTAAACACTATCTTTTCATGCATACCCCCTTTTTTAAAAAAAACATCTTCCAACAGCATAAAAACTCTAAACGCTGTCGTTTCATGCATACTCCCCTTATGAAAAAAAAACATCTTCCAACAGGATAAAAACTCTAAACGCTGTCTTTTTATGTATAACCCCTTATTAAAAAAAACATCTTCCAACAGCATAAAAACTCTAAACGCTGTCTTTTCATGCATATCCCCTTATTAAAAAAAACATCTTCCAACAGCATAAAAACTAAAAATGCTGTCTTTTCATTCATACCCCCTTATTAAAAAAAATCTTCCAACAGCATAAAAACTCTAAACGTTGTCTTTTCATGCATACCCCCCTAATAAAAAAAAATCTTCCAACAGCATAAAAACTCTAAACGCTGTCTTTTTATGCATACCCCCTTATTAAAAAAAACATCTTCCAACAGCATAAAAACTCTAAACGCTGTCTTTTCATGCATACCCCCCTTATTAAAAAAACATCTTACAACACCATAAAAACTCAAAACGCTGTCTTTTCGTTCATACCCCCCTTTTTAAAAAAAACATCTTCCAACAGCATAAAAACTCTAAACGCTGTCTTTTCATGCATACCCCCCTTATTAAAAAAACATCTTCCAACAGCATAAAAACTCTAAACGCTGTCTTTTCATGCATACCCCCCTTGTTAAAAAAAACATCTTCCAACAGCATAAAACTCTAAACGTTGTCTTTTCATGCATACCCCCCTTGTTAAAAAAAACATCTTCCAAAAGCATAAAAACTCTAAACGCTGTCTTTTCACGCATACCACCCTTATTAAAAAAACATCTTCCAACAGCATAAAATCTCTAAACGATGTCTTTTCATTCATACCCCCCTAATTAAAAAAACATGTTCCAACAGCATAAAAACTCTAAACGCTGTCTTTTCATGCATACCCCCATATTAAAAAAAACATATTCCAACAGCATAAAAACTCTAAACGCTGTTTTTTTCATGCATACCTCCTTATTTAAAAATACATTTTCCAACAGCATAAAAACTCTAAACGTTGTCTTTTCATGTACCCCCCTTATTAGAAAAAAACATCTTCCAACAGCATAAAAACTCTTAACGTTGTCTTTTCATGCATACCCCCCTTATTAAAAAAAACATCTTCCAACATCATAAAAACTCTAAACGCTCTCTTTTCATGCATAACCCCCTTATTATAAAAAAAACATCTACCAACACCATAAAAACTGTCTTTTCATGCAAACCCTCCTTGTTAAAAAAAAAATTTCCTAACAGCATAAAAACTCTAAACACTATCTTTTCATGCATACCCCCTTTTTAAAAAAAACATCTTCCAAAAACATAAAAACTCTAAACGTTGTCTTTTCATGCATACTCCCCTTATTAAAAAAACATCTTCCAACAGGATAAAAACTCTAAACGTTGTCTTTTTATGTATACCCCCTTATTAAAAAAACATCTTCCAACGGCATAAAAACTCTAAACGCTGTCTTTTCATGCATATCCCTTTATTAAAAAAAACATCTTCCAACAGCATAAAAACTCAAAATGCTGTCTTTTCATGAATACCCCCTTTATTAAAAAACACCATCTTCCAACAGCATAAAAACTCTAAACGCTGTCTTTTCATACATACCCCCTTATTAAAAAACATCTTCCAACAGCATAAAAACTCTAAACGCTGCCTTTTCATGCATATCCCCCTTATTAAAAAAGAACATCTTCCAACAGCATAAAAACTCAAAACGCTGTCTTTTCATGCATACCCCCATTGTTAAAAAAAACATCTTCCAACAGCATAAAAACTCTAAACGCTGTCTTTTCATGCATACCCCCCTTATTAAAAAACATTTTCCAACAGCATAAAAACTCTAAACGCTGTCTTTTCATGCATACCCCCCTTATTAAAAAAGAACATCTTCCAACAGCATAAAAACTCAAAACGCTGTCTTTTCATGCATACTCCCCTTCTTAAAAAAAAACATCTTCCAACAGCATAAAAACTCTAAACGCTGTCTTTTCATGCATACTCCCCTTCTTAAAAAAACATCTTCCAACATGATAAAAACTCTAAACGCTGTCTTTTCATGTATACCCCCTTATTAAAAAAATCATCTTCCAACAGCATAAAAACTCTAAACGCTGTCTTTTCATGCATACTCTCTTATTAAAAAAGAACATCTTCCAACAGCATAAAAACTCAAAACGCTGTCTTTTCATGCATACCCCCATTGTTAAAAAAACATCTTCCGACAGCATAAAAACTCTAAACGCTGTATTTTCATGCATACCCCCCTTATTAAAAAACATCTTCCGACAGCATAAAAACTCTAAACGCTGCCTTTTCATGCATACCCCCCTTATTAAAAAAGAACATCTTCCAACAACATAAAAACTCAAAACGTTGTCTTTTCATGCATACCCCCATTGTTAAAAAAAACATCTTCCAACAGCATAAAAACTCTAAACGCTGTCTTTTCATGCATACCCCCCTTATTAAAAAACATTTTCCAACAGCATAAAAACTCTAAACGCTGTCTTTTCATGCATACCCCCCTTATTAAAAAAGAACATCTTCCAACAGCATAAAAACTTAAAACGCTGTCTTTTCATGCATACTCCCCTTCTTAAAAAAAACATCTTCCAACAGCATAAAAACTCTAAACGCTGTCTTTTCATGCATACTCCCCTTCTTAAAAAAACATCTTCCAACATGATAAAAACTCTAAACATCTTCCAACATGATAATAACTAACTATTACGGATCCAATGTAACTGGTCTCGTTCAATTCTGAGACTGTTCGAAAATTGGCTATTTTTCAGTCGATAATTAAATATTAAAATATTCAATTTTCACAGATTAACTCCAAATTAAATTTTAAGAGTTCTAAAATATTTCTATAACTCCAGTATGATTAAATAAAATTTCCCAAATCATTTTCAATCATTTTAAACTCGATTTACAATTATCTCTGGAATTTCAATCGTTAAATTATCGATTTAATTATCAAATTAAATCCAATATTCTTTAAATAAATTATTCGACTTATAAATTCCACTTATTAATATTTAAAATCAATTAAATATTCGAATTTTAATTATCTAAAATTCTGGGTCGTTACATCTTCCAACAGCATAAAAACTCAAAACGCTGTCTTTTCATGCATACCCCCTTATTAAAACAAACATCTTCCAACAGCATAAAAACTCTAAACGATGTCTTTTATGCATACCCCCTTATTAAAAAAAACATCTTCCAACAACATAAAAACTCTAAACGATGTCTTTTCATGCATACCACTCTTATTAAAAAAACATCTTCCAATAGCATAAAAACTCTAAACGCTGTCTTTTCATGCATACCCCCATTCTATAAAAAAACATCTTCCAACGGCATAAAAACTTTAAACGCTGTCTTTTCATGCATACCCCTCTTATTAAAAAAACATCTTCCAACAGCATAAAAACTCTAAACGTTGTCTTTTCATGCATACACCTTATTAAAAAAAACATCTTCCAACAACATAAAAACTCTAAACGCTGTCTTTTCATGCATACCTCCCTTCTTAAAAAAACATCTTCCAACAGCATAAAAACTCTAAACGCTGTCTTTTCATGCATACTCCCCTTCTTTAAAAAACATCTTCCAACAGCATAAAAACTCTAAACGTTGTCTTTTTATTCATACCCCCTTATTAAAAAAAACATCTTCCAACAGCATAAAAACTCTAAACGTTGTCTTTTCATGCATACCCCCCTAATTAAAAAAACATCTTCCAACAGCATAAAAACTCTAAACGCTGTCTTTTCATGCATACACCCTTATTAAAAAAAACATCTTCCAACAGCATAAAAATTCTAAACGCTGTCTTTTCATGCATACCCTCTTTATTACAAAAAACATCTTTCAACAGCATAAAAACTCTAAACGCTGTCTTTTCATGCATACCCCCCTTATTAAAAAAACAACTTCCAACAGCATAAAAACTTTAAACGATGTCTTTTCATGCATACCCCCCTTATAAAAAAACATCTTCCAACAGCATAAAAACTCTAAACGCTGCCTTTTCATGCATACTCCCCTTATTAAAAAAAACATCTTCCAACAGCATAAAAACTCTAAACGCTGCCTTTTCATGCATACCCCCCTTATTAAAGAAACATCTTCCAACAATATAAAAACTCTAAACGCTATCTTTTCATGCATACCCCCTTATTAAAAAAAATATCTTCCAACAGCATAAAAACTCTGAACGCTGCCTTTTCATGCCTAATCCCCTTATTAAAAAAAACATCTTCCAACAGCATAAAAACTCTAAACGCTGTATTTTCATGCATACCCCCCTTATTAAAAAAATATCTTCCAACAGTATAAAAACTCTAAACGCTGTCTTTTCATGCATACCCCCTTATTAAAAAAAACATCTTCCAACAGCATAAAAACTCTAAACGCTGTCTTTTCATGCATACCCCCCTTATTAAAAAAACATCTTACAACAGCATAAAAACTCAAAACGCTGTCTTTTCATTCATACCCCTTTGTTAAAAAAAAACATCTTCCAACAGCATAAAAACTCTAAACGCTGTCTTTTCATGCATACCCCCCTTATTAAAAAAACACATCTTCCAACAGCATAAAAACTCTAAACGCTGTCTTTACATGCATACCCCCCTTGTTAAAAAAAAACATCTTCCAACAGCATAAAAACTCTAAACGCTGTCTTTTCACGCATACCACCCTTATTAAAAAAACATCTTCCAACAGCATAAAATCTCTAAACGCTGTCTTTTCATTCATACCCCCCTTATTAAAAAAACATGTTCCAACAGCATAAAAACTCTAAACGCTGTCTTTTCATGCATACCCCATTATTAAAAAAAAATATTCCAACAGCATAAAAACTCTAAACGCTGTTTTTTCATGCATACCTCTTTATTTAAAAAAACATCTTCCAACAGCATAAAAACTCTAAACGCTGTCTTTTCATGTACCCCTCTTATTAGAAAAAAACATCTTCCAACAGCATAAAAACTCTTACCGTTGTCTTTTCATGCATAACCCCCTTATTAAAAAAACATCTTCCAACATCATAAAAACTCTAAACGCTCTCTTTTCATGCATAACCTCCTTATTATAAAAAAAACATCTTCCAACAGCATAAAAACTCTAAACGCTGTCTTTTCATGCAAACCCCCCTTTTAAAAAAAACATTTTCCAACAGCATAAACACTCTAAACACTATCTTTTCATGCATACCCCCTTTTTTAAAAAAAACATCTTCCAACAGCATAAAAACTCTAAACGCTGTCGTTTCATGCATACTCCCCTTATGAAAAAAAAACATCTTCCAACAGGATAAAAACTCTAAACGCTGTCTTTTTATGTATAACCCCTTATTAAAAAAAACATCTTCCAACAGCATAAAAACTCTAAACGCTGTCTTTTCATGCATATCCCCTTATTAAAAAAAACATCTTCCAACAGCATAAAAACTAAAAATGCTGTCTTTTCATTCATACCCCCTTATTAAAAAAAATCTTCCAACAGCATAAAAACTCTAAACGTTGTCTTTTCATGCATACCCCCCTAATAAAAAAAAATCTTCCAACAGCATAAAAACTCTAAACGCTGTCTTTTTATGCATACCCCTTATTAAAAAAAACATCTTCCAACAACATAAAAACTCTAAACGCTGTCTTTTCATGCATACCTCCCTTCTTAAAAAAACATCTTCCAACAGCATAAAAACTCTAAACGCTGTCTTTTCATGCATACTCCCCTTCTTTAAAAAACATCTTCCAACAGCATAAAAACTCTAAACGTTGTCTTTTTATTCATACCCCCTTATTAAAAAAAACATCTTCCAACAGCATAAAAACTCTAAACGTTGTCTTTTCATGCATACCCCCCTAATTAAAAAAACATCTTCCAACAGCATAAAAACTCTAAACGCTGTCTTTTCATGCATACACCCTTATTAAAAAAAACATCTTCCAACAGCATAAAAATTCTAAACGCTGTCTTTTCATGCATACCCTCTTTATTACAAAAAACATCTTTCAACAGCATAAAAACTCTAAACGCTGTCTTTTCATGCATACCCCCCTTATTAAAAAAACATGTTCCAACAGCATAAAAACTCTAAACGCTGTCTTTTCATGCATACCCCCATATTAAAAAAAACATATTCCAACAGCATAAAAACTCTAAACGCTGTTTTTTTCATGCATACCTCCTTATTTAAAAATACATTTTCCAACAGCATAAAAACTCTAAACGTTGTCTTTTCATGTACCCCCCTTATTAGAAAAAAACATCTTCCAACAGCATAAAAACTCTTAACGTTGTCTTTTCATGCATACCCCCCTTATTAAAAAAAACATCTTCCAACATCATAAAAACTCTAAACGCTCTCTTTTCATGCATAACCCCCTTATTATAAAAAAAACATCTACCAACACCATAAAAACTGTCTTTTCATGCAAACCCTCCTTGTTAAAAAAAAAATTTCCTAACAGCATAAAAACTCTAAACACTATCTTTTCATGCATACCCCCTTTTTAAAAAAAACATCTTCCAAAAACATAAAAACTCTAAACGTTGTCTTTTCATGCATACTCCCCTTATTAAAAAAACATCTTCCAACAGGATAAAAACTCTAAACGTTGTCTTTTTATGTATACCCCCTTATTAAAAAAACATCTTCCAACGGCATAAAAACTCTAAACGCTGTCTTTTCATGCATATCCCTTTATTAAAAAAAACATCTTCCAACAGCATAAAAACTCAAAATGCTGTCTTTTCATGAATACCCCCTTTATTAAAAAACACCATCTTCCAACAGCATAAAAACTCTAAACGCTGTCTTTTCATACATACCCCCTTATTAAAAAACATCTTCCAACAGCATAAAAACTCTAAACGCTGCCTTTTCATGCATATCCCCCTTATTAAAAAAGAACATCTTCCAACAGCATAAAAACTCAAAACGCTGTCTTTTCATGCATACCCCCATTGTTAAAAAAAACATCTTCCAACAGCATAAAAACTCTAAACGCTGTCTTTTCATGCATACCCCCCTTATTAAAAAACATTTTCCAACAGCATAAAAACTCTAAACGCTGTCTTTTCATGCATACCCCCCTTATTAAAAAAGAACATCTTCCAACAGCATAAAAACTCAAAACGCTGTCTTTTCATGCATACTCCCCTTCTTAAAAAAAAACATCTTCCAACAGCATAAAAACTCTAAACGCTGTCTTTTCATGCATACTCCCCTTCTTAAAAAAACATCTTCCAACATGATAAAAACTCTAAACGCTGTCTTTTCATGTATACCCCCTTATTAAAAAAATCATCTTCCAACAGCATAAAAACTCTAAACGCTGTCTTTTCATGCATACTCTCTTATTAAAAAAGAACATCTTCCAACAGCATAAAAACTCAAAACGCTGTCTTTTCATGCATACCCCCATTGTTAAAAAAACATCTTCCGACAGCATAAAAACTCTAAACGCTGTATTTTCATGCATACCCCCCTTATTAAAAAACATCTTCCGACAGCATAAAAACTCTAAACGCTGCCTTTTCATGCATACCCCCCTTATTAAAAAAGAACATCTTCCAACAACATAAAAACTCAAAACGTTGTCTTTTCATGCATACCCCCATTGTTAAAAAAAACATCTTCTAACATTATAAAAACTCTAAACGCTGTCTTTTAATGCATACCCCCTTATTAAAAAAAACATCATTCAACAGCATAAAAACTCTAAACGCTGTCTTTTCATGCATACCTCTTATTAAAAAAACAACTTCCAACATCATAAAAACTCTAAACGTTGTCTTTTCATGCATACCCCTCTTATTAAAAAAACATCTTCCAACGGCATAAAAACTCTAAACGCTGTATTTTCATTCATACCCCCCTTATTAAAAAAACATCTTCCAACAGTATAAAAACTCTAAACGCTGTCTTTTCATGCATACCCCCTTATTAAAAAAAACATCTTCCAACAACATAAAATCTCTGAACGTTGTCTTTTCATGCATTACCCTCTTATTAAAAGAAAACATCTTCCAACAGCATAAAAACTCTTAACGTTGTCTTTTCATGCATACCCCCCTTATTAAAAAAAACATCTTCCAACATCATAAAAAATCTAAACGCTCTCTTTTCATGCTTAACCCCCTTATTATAAAAAAAACATCTACCAACAGCACAAAAACTCTAAACGCTGTCTTTTCATGCAAACCCCCCTTATTAAAAAAAAATTTCCCAACAGCATAAAAACTCTAAACACTATCTTTTCATGCATACCCCCTTTTTTAAAAAAAAACATCTTCCAAAAGCATAAAAACTCTAAACGCTGTCTTTTCATGCATACTCCCCTTATTAAAAAAAACATCTTCCAACAGGATAAAAACTCTAAACGTTGTCTTTTTATGTATATCCCATTATTAAAAAAAACATCTTCCAACAGCATAAAAACTCTAAACGCTGTCTTTTCATGCATATCCCCTTATTTAAAAAAACATCTTCCAACAGCATAAAAACTCAAAATGCTGTCTTTTCATGAATACCCCCTTTATTAAAAAACACCATCTTCCAACAGCATAAAAACTCTAAACGCTGTCTTTTCATACATACCCCCTTATTAAATAACATCTTCCAACAGCATAAAAACTCTAAACGCTGTCTTTTCATGCATACCCCCCTTATTAAAAAAGAACATCTTCCAACAGCATAAAAACTCAAAACGCTGTCTTTTCATGCATACCCCCATTGTTAAAAAAAACATCTTTCAACAGCATAAACACTCTAAACGCTGTCTTTTCATGCATACCCCCTTTATTAAAAAACATTTTCCAACAGCATAAAAACTCTAAACGCTGTCTTTTCATGCATACCCCCTTATTAAAAAAGAACATCTTCTAACAGCATAAAAACTCTAAACGCTGTTTTTTCATGCATACCCCCCATATTAAAAAAAACATCTTCCAACAGCATAAAAACTTTAAACGCTATCTTTTCATGCATATCCCCTTATTAAAAAAACATCTTCCAGCAGCATAAAAACACAAAACGTTGTCTTTTCATGCATACCCCCATTATTAAAAAAAACATCTTCCAACAGCATTAAAACTCTAAACACTGTCTTTTAATGCATACCCCCTTATTAAAAAAAACATCTTCCAACAGCATAAAAACTCTAAACGCTGTCTTTTCATGCATACCCCCTTATTAAAAAAACATCTTCCAACAGCATAAAAACTCTAAACGCCGTCTTTTCATGCACACCCTCCTTATTAAAAAAACATCTTACAACAGCATAAAAACTCAAAACGCTGTCTTTTCATTCATACCCCCCTTGTTAAAAAAACATCTTCCAACCGCATAAAAACTCTAAACGTTGTCTTTTCATGCATACCCCTCTTATTAAAAAAAACATCTTCCAACAGCATAAAAACTCTAAACGCTGTCTTTTCATGCATACCCCCCTTGTTAAAAAAAACATCTTCCAATAGCATAAAAACTCTAAACGCTGTCTTTTCATGCATACCCCTCTTATTAAAAAAAACATCTTCCAACAGCATAAAAACTCTAAACGCTGCCTTTTCATGCATACCCCCCTTGTTAAAAAAAACATCTTCCAATAACATAAAAACTCTAAACGTTGTCTTTTCATGCATACCCCTCTTGTTAAAAAAAAACATCTTCCAACAGCATAAAATCTCTAAACGCTGTCTTTTCACGCATACCACCCTTATTAAAAAAAACATCTTCCAACAGCATAAAATATCTAAACGTTGTCATTTCATTCATACCCCCTTATTAAAAAAACATGTTCCAACAGCATAAAAACTCTAAACGCTGTCTTTTCATTCACACCCACCTTATTAAAAAAACATCTTCCAACAGCATAAAAACTCTAAACGCTGTCTTTTCATGCATACCCCCCTTATTAAAAAACATTTTCCAACAGCATAAAAACTCTAAACGCTGTCTTTTCATTCACACCCACCTTATTAAAAAAACATCTTCCAACAGCATAAAAACTCTAAACGCTGTCTTTTCATGCATACCCCCCTTATTAAAAAACATTTTCCAACAGCATAAAAACTCTAAACGCTGTCTTTTCATGCATACCCCCCTTATTAAAAAAGAACATCTTCCAACAGCATAAAAACTCAAAACGCTGTCTTTTCATGCATACTCCCCTTCTTAAAAAGAACATCTTCCAACAGCATAAAAACTCTAAACGCTGTCTTTTCATGCATACTCACCTTCTTAAAAAAACATCTTCCAACAGGATAAAAACTCTAAACGCTGTCTTTTCATGCATACTCCCCTTCTTAAAAAAACATCTTCCAACAGGATAAAAACTCTAAACGTTGTCTTTTTATGTATACCCCCTTATTAAAAAAACATCTTCCAACAGCATAAAAACTCTAAACGCTGTCTTTTCATGCATATCCCCTTAGTAAAAAAAACATCTTCCAACAGCATAAAAACTCAAAATGCTGTCTTTTTATGAATACCCCCTTTATTAAAAAACACCATCTTCCAACAACATAAAAACTCTAAACGCTGTCTTTTCATACATACCCCCTTATTAAAAAACATCTTCCAACAGCATAAAAACTCTAAACGCTGTCTTTTCATGCATACCCCCCTTATTAAAAAAGAACATCTTCCAACAGCATAAAAACTCAAAACGCTGTCTTTTCATGCATACCCCCATTGTTAAAAAAAACATCTTCCAACAGCAAAAAAACTCTAAACGCTGTCTTTTCATGTATACCCCCCCTTATTAAAAAACATTTTCCAACAGCATAAAAACTCTAAACGCTGTCTTTTCATGCATACCACCCTTATTAAAAAAGAACATCTTCCAACAGCATAAAAACTCAAAACGCTGTCTTTTCATGCATACTCTTCTTCTTAAAAAAAACTTCTTCCAACAGCATAAAAACTCTAAACGCTGTCTTTTCATGCATACCCCCCTTCTTAAAAAAACATCTTCCAACAGGATAAAAACTCTAAACGCTGTCTTTTCATGTATACCCCCTTATTCAAAAAATCATCTTTCAACAGCATAAAAACTCTAAACGCTGTCTTTTCATGCATATCCCCTTATTAAAAAAACATCTTCCAACAGCATAAAAACTCAAAATGGTGTCTTTTCATGAATACCCCCTTATTAAAAAACATCTTCCAACAGCATAAAAACTCTAAACGCTGTCTTTTCATGCATACCCCCTTATTAAAAAAGAACATCTTCCAACAGCATAAAAACTCAAAACGCTGTCTTTTCATGCATACCCCCATTGTTAAAAAAAAACATCTTCCGACAACATAAAAACTCTAAACGCTGTATTTTCATGCATACCCCCCTTATTAAAAAACATCTTCCGACAGCATAAAAACTCTAAACGCTGCCTTTTCATGCATACCCCCCTTATTAAAAAAGAACATCTTCCAACAGAATAAAAACTCAAAACGTTGTCTTTTCATGCATACCCTCATTGTTAAAAAAAACATCTTTCAACATTATAAAAACTCTAAACGCTGTCTTTTCATGCATACCCCCTTATTAAAAAAAACATCATTCAACAGCATAAAAACTCTAAACGCTGTCTTTTCATGCATACCCCTTATTAAAAAAACAACTTCCAACATCATAAAAACTCTAAACGCTGTCTTTTCATGCATACCCCTCTTATTAAAAAAACATCTTCCAACGGCATAAAAACTCTAAACGCTGTATTTTCATGCATACCCCCCTTATTAAAAAAACATCTTCCAACAGTATAAAAACTCTAAACGCTGTCTTTTCATGCATACCCCCTTATTAAAAAAAACATCTTCCAACAACATAAAATTTCTGAACGCTGTCTTTTCATGCATTACCCTCTTATTAAAAGAAAACATCTTTCAACAGCATAAAAACTCTTAACGTTGTCTTTTCATGCATACCCCCCTTATTAAAAAAACATCTTCCAACATCATAAAAACTCTAAACGCTCTCTTTTCATGCATAACCCCCTTATTATAAAAAAAAACATCTACCAACAGCATAAAAACTCTAAACGCTGTCTTTTCATGCAAACCCCCCTTGTTAAAAAAAATTTCCCAACAGCATAAAAACTCTAAACACTATCTTTTCATGCATACCCCTTTTTAAAAAAAAACATCTTCCAAAAGCATAAAAACTCTAAACGCTGTCTTTTCATGCATACTCCCCTTATTAAAAAAACATCTTCCAACAGGATAAAAACTCTAAACGTTGTCTTTTTATGTATACCCCCTTATTAAAAAAACATCTTCCAACAGCATAAAAACTATAAACGCTGTCTTTTCATGCATATCCCCTTATTAAAAAAAACATCTTCCAACAGCATAAAAACTCAAAATGCTGTCTTTTTATGAATACCCCTTTATTAAAAAACACCATTTTCCAACAGCATAAAAACTCTAAACGCTGTCTTTTCATACATACCCCCTTATTAAAAAACATCTTCCAACAGCATAAAAACTCTAAACGCTGTCTTTTCATGCATACCCCCATTCTTAAAAAAACATCTTCCAACAGCATAAAAACTCTAAACGCTGTCTTTTCATGCATACCCCCCTTCTTAAAAAAACATCTTCCAACAGGATAAAAACTCAAAACGCTGTCTTTTCATGCATACCCCCATTGTTAAAAAAAACAACTTCCAACAGCATAAAAACTCTAAACGCTGTCTTTTCATGCATACCCCCCTTATTAAAAAACATTTTCCAACAGCATAAAAACTCTAAACGCTGCCTTTTCATGCATACCCCCCTTATTAAAAAAGAACATCTTCCAACAGCATAAAAACTCAAAACGCTGTCTTTTCATGCATACTCCCCTTCTTAAAAAAAACATCTTCCAACAGCATAAAAACTCTAAACGCTGTCTTTTCATGCATACTCCCCTTCTTAAAAAAAACATCTTCCAACAGGATAAAAACTCTAAACGCTGTCTTTTCATGTATACCCCCTTATTCAAAAAATCATCTTCCAACAGCATAAAAACTCTAAACGCTGTCTTTTCATGCATATCCCCTTATTAAAAAAACATCTTCCAACAGCATAAAAACTCAAAATGCTGTCTTTTCATGAATACCCCCTTATTAAAAAACATCTTCCAACAGCATAAAAACTCTAAACGCTGTCTTTTCATGCATACCCCCTTATTAAAAAGAACATCTTCCAACAGCATAAAAACTCAAAACGCTGTCTTTTCATGCATACCCCCATTGTTAAAAAAAACATCTTCCGACAGCATAAAAACTCTAAACGCTGTATTTTCATGCATACCCCCCTTATTAAAAAACATCTTCCGACAGCATAAAAAATCTAAACGCTGCTTTTTCATGCATACCCCCCTTATTAAAAAAGAACATCTTCCAACAGCATAAAAACTCAAAACGTTGTCGTTTCATGCATACCCTCATTGTTAAAAAAAACATCTTCCAACATTATAAAAACTCTAAACGCTGTCTTTTCATGCATACCCCCTTATTAAAAAAACATCATTCAACAGCATAAAAACTCTAAACGCTGTCTTTTCATGCATACCCCTTATTAAAAAAAACAACTTCCAACATCATAAAAACTCTAAACGCTGTCTTTTCATGCATACCCCTCTTATTAAAAAAACATCTTCCAACGACATAAAAACTCTAAACGCTGTATTTTCATGCATACCCCCTTATTAAAAAAAACATCTTCCAACAACATAAAATTTCTGAACGCTGTTTTTTCATGCATTACCCTCTTATTAAAAGAAAACATCTTCCAACAGCATAAAAACTCTTAACGTTGTCTTTTCATGCATACCCCCCCTTATTAAAAAAACATCTTCCAACATCATAAAAACTCTAAACGCTCTCTTTTCATGCATAACCCCCTTATTATAAAAAAAACATCTACCAACAGCATAAAAACTCTAAACGCTGTCTTTTCATGCAAACCCCCCTTGTTAAAAAAAAATTTCCCAACAACATAAAAACTCTGAACACTATCTTTTCATGCATACCCCCTTTTTTAAAAAAAACATCTTCCAAAAGCATAAAAACTCTAAACGCTGTCTTTTCATGCATACTCCCCTTATTAAAAAAACATCTTCCAGCAGGATAAAAACTCTAAACGTTGTCTTTTTATGTATACCCCATTATTAAAAAAAACATCTTCCAACAGCATAAAAACTCTAAACGCTGTCTTTTCATGCATATCCCCTTATTAAAAAAAACATCTTCCAACAGCATAAAAACTCAAAATGCTGTCTTTTCATGAATACCCTCTTTATTAAAAAACACCATCTTCCAACAGCATAAAAACTCTTAACGTTGTCTTTTCATACATACCCACTTATTAAAAAAACATCTTCCAACAGCATAAAAACTCTAAACGCTGTCTATTCATGCATACCCCCCTTGTTAAAAAAGAACATCTTCCAACAGCATAAAAACTCAAAACGCTGTCTTTTCATGCATACCCCCATTGTTAAAAAAAACATCTTCCAATAGCATAAAAACTCTAAACGCTGTCTTTTCATGCATACCCCCCTTATTAAAAAACATTTTCCAACAGCATAAAAACTCTAAACGCTGTCTTTTCATGCATACCCCCCTTATTAAAAAAGAACATCTTCCAACAGCATAAAAACTCAAAACGCTGTCTTTTCATGCATACTCCCCTTCTTAAAAAAACATCTTCCAACAGCATAAAAACTCTAAACGCCGTCTTTTCATGCATACTCCCCTTCTTAAAAAACACTTTCCAACAGGATAAAAACTCTACACGCTGTCTTTTCATGTATACCCCCTTATTAAAAAAATCATCTTCCAACAGCATAAAAACTCTAAACGCTGTCTTTTCATGCATATCCCCTTATTAAAAAAAACATCTTCCAACAGCATAAAAACTCAAAATGCTGTCTTTTCATGAATACCCCCTTATTAAAAAACATCTTCCAACAGCATAAAAACTCTAAACGCTGTCTTTTCATGCATACCCCCTTATTAAAAATGAACATCTTCCAACAGCATAAAAACTCAAAACGCTGTCTTTTCATGCATACCTCCATTGTTAAAAAAAACATCTTCCGACAGCATAAAAACTCTAAACGCTGCCTTTTCATGCATACCCCCCTTATTAAAAAATAACATCTTCCAACAGCATAAAAACTCAAAACGTTGTCTTTTCATGCATACCCCCATTGTTAAAAAAAACATCTTCCAACATCATAAAAACTCTAAACGCTGTCTTTTCATGCATACCCCCTTATTAAAAAAAACATCATTCAACAGCATAAAAACTCTAAAAGCTGTCTTTTCATGCATACCCCTTATTAAAAAAAACAACTTCCAACATCATAAAAACTCTAAACGCTGTCTTTTCATGCATACCCCTCTTATTAAAAAAACATCTTCCAACGGCATAAAAACTCTAAACGCTGTATTTTCATGCATACCCCCCTTATTAAAAAAACATCTTCCAACAGTATAAAAACTCTAAACGTTGTCTTTTCATGCATACCCCCTTATTAAAAAAAACATCTTCCAACAACATAAAATTTCTGAACGCTGTCTTTTCATGCATTACCCTCTTATTAAAAGAAAACATCTTCCAACAGCATAAAAACTCTTAACGTTGTCTTTTCATGCATACCCCTCTTATTAAAAAAACATCTTCCAACATCATAAAAACTCTAAACGCTCTCTTTTCATGCATAACCCCCTTATTATAAAAAAAACATCTACCAACAGCATAAAAACTCTAAACGCTGTCTTTTCATGCAAACCCCCCTTGTTAAAAAAAAATTTCCCAACAGCATAAAAACTCTAAACACTATCTTTTCATGCATACCCCCTTTTTTTTTAAAAAAACATCTTCCAAAAGCATAAAAACTCTAAACGCTATCTTTTCATGCATACTCCCCTTATTACAAAAAACATCTTCCAACAGGATAAAAACTCTAAACGTTGTCTTTTTATGTATACCCCCTTATTAAAAAAACATCTTCCAACAGCATAAAAACTCTAAACGCTGTCTTTTCATGCATATCCCCTTATTAAAAAAACATCTTCCAACAGCATAAAAACTCAAAATGCTGTCTTTTTATGAATACCCCCTTTATTAAAAAACACCATCTTCCAACAGCATAAAAACTCTAAACGTTGTCTTTTCATACATACCCCCTTATTAAAAAACATATTCCAACAGCATAAAAACTCTAAACGCTGTCTTTTCATGCATACCCCCCTTATTAAAAAAGAACATCTTCCAACAGCATAAAAACTCAAAACGCTGTCTTTTCATGCATACCCCCATTGTTAAAAAAAACATCTTCCAACAGCATAAAAACTCTAAACGCTGTCTTTTCATGCATACCCCCCTTATTAAAAAACATTTTCCAACAGCATAAAAACTCTAAACGCTGTCTTTTCATGCATACCCCCCTTATTAAAAAAGAACATCTTCCAACAGCATAAAAACTCAAAACGCTGTCTTTTCATGCATACTCCCCTTCTTAAAAAAACATCTTCCAACAGCATAAAAACTCTAAACGCTGTCTTTTCATGCATACTCCCCTTCTTAAAAAAACATCTTCCAACAGCATAAAATCTCTACACGCTGTCTTTTCATGTATACCCCCTTATTCAAAAAATCATCTTCCAACAGCATAAAAACTCTAATCGCTGTCTTTTCATGCATATCCCCTTATTAAAAAAAACATCTTCCAACAGCATAAAAACTCAAAATGCTGTCTTTTCATGAATACCCCCTTATTAAAAAACATCTTCCAACAGCATAAAAACTCTAAACGCTGTCTTTTCATGCATACCTCCTTATTAAAAAAGAACATCTTCCAACAGCATAAAAACTCAAAACGATGTCTTTTCATGCATACCCCCATTGTTAAAAAAAACATCTTCCGACAGCATAAAAACTCTAAACGCTGTATTTTCATGCATACCCTCCTTATTAAAAAACATCTTCCGACAGCATAAAAACTCTAAACGCTGCCTTTTCATGCATACCCCCTTATTAAAAAAGAACATCTTCCAACAGCATAAAAACTCAAAACGTTGTCTTTTCATGCATACCCTCATTGTTAAAAAAAACATCTTCCAATATTATAAAAACTCTAAACGCTGTCTTTTCATGCATACCTCCTTATTAAAAAAAACATCATTCAACAGCATAAAAACTCTAAACACTGTCTTTTCATGCATACACCCTTATTAAAAAAAACATCTTCCAACAGCATAAAAATTCTAAACGCTGTCTTTTCATGCATACCCTCTTTATTACAAAAAACATCTTTCAACAGCATAAAAACTCTAAACGCTGTCTTTTCATGCATACCCCCCTTATTAAAAAAACAACTTCCAACAGCATAAAAACTTTAAACGATGTCTTTTCATGCATACCCCCCTTATAAAAAAACATCTTCCAACAGCATAAAAACTCTAAACGCTGCCTTTTCATGCATACTCCCCTTATTAAAAAAAACATCTTCCAACAGCATAAAAACTCTAAACGCTGCCTTTTCATGCATACCCCCCTTATTAAAGAAACATCTTCCAACAGTATAAAAACTCTAAACGCTATCTTTTCATGCATACCCCCTTATTAAAAAAAATATCTTCCAACAGCATAAAAACTCTAAACGTTGTCTTTTCATGCATACCCACCTTATTAAAAAAACATCTTCCAACAGCATAAAAACTCTAAACGTTGTATTTTCATGCATACCTCCCTTATTAAAAAAACATCTTCCTACAGTATAAAAACTCTAAACGCTGTCTTTTCATTCATACCCCTTTATTAAAAAAAACATCTTCCAACAGCATAAAAACTCTAAACGCTGTCATTTCATGCATACCCCCTTATTAAAAAAAACATCTTCCAACAGCATAAAAACTCTAAACGCTGTCTTTTCATGCATACCCCCTTATTAAAAAAAACATCTTCCAACAGCATAAAAACTCTAAACGTTGTCTTTTCATGCATACCCCCTTATTAAAAAAAACATCTTCCAACAGCATAAAAACTCTAAACGATGTCTTTTATGCATACCCCCTTATTAAAAAAAACATCTTCCAACAACATAAAAACTCTAAACGATGTCTTTTCATGCATACCACTCTTATTAAAAAAACATCTTCCAACAGCATAAAAACTCTAAACGCTGTCTTTTCATGCATACCCCCATTCTATAAAAAAACATCTTCCAACGGCATAAAAACTTTAAACGCTGTCTTTTCATGCATACCCCTCTTATTAAAAAAACATCTTCCAACAGCATAAAAACTCTAAACGTTGTCTTTTCATGCATACACCTTATTAAAAAAAACATCTTCCAACAACATAAAAACTCTAAACGCTGTCTTTTCATGCATACCTCCCTTCTTAAAAAAACATCTTCCAACAGCATAAAAACTCTAAACGCTGTCTTTTCATGCATACTCTCCTTCTTTAAAAAACATCTTCCAACAGGATAAAAACTCTAAACGCTGTCTTTTTATTCATACCCCCTTATTAAAAAAACATCTTCCAACAGCATAAAAACTCTAAACGTTGTCTTTTCATGCATACCCCCCTAATTAAAAAAACATCTTCCAACAGCATAAAAACTCTAAACGCTGTCTTTTCATGCATACACCCTTATTAAAAAAACATCTTCCAACAGCATAAAAACTCTAAACGCTGTCTTTTCATGCATACTCCCCTTCTTAAAAAAACATCTTCCAACAGCATAAAAACTCTAAACGCTGTCTTTTCATGCATACTCCCCTTCTTAAAAAAACATCTTCCAACAGCATAAAATCTCTACACGCTGTCTTTTCATGTATACCCCCTTATTCAAAAAATCATCTTCCAACAGCATAAAAACTCTAAACGCTGTCTTTTCATGCATATCCCCTTATTAAAAAAAACATCTTCCAACAGCATAAAAACTCAAAATGCTGTCTTTTCATGAATACCCCCTTATTAAAAAACATCTTCCAACAGCATAAAAACTCTAAACGCTGTCTTTTCATGCATACCTCCTTATTAAAAAAGAACATCTTCCAACAGCATAAAAACTCAAAACGATGTCTTTTCATGCATACCCCCATTGTTAAAAAAAACATCTTCCGACAGCATAAAAACTCTAAACGCTGTATTTTCATGCATACCCTCCTTATTAAAAAACATCTTCCGACAGCATAAAAACTCTAAACGCTGCCTTTTCATGCATACCCCCTTATTAAAAAAGAACATCTTCCAACAGCATAAAAACTCAAAACGTTGTCTTTTCATGCATACCCTCATTGTTAAAAAAAACATCTTCCAATATTATAAAAACTCTAAACGCTGTCTTTTCATGCATACCTCCTTATTAAAAAAAACATCATTCAACAGCATAAAAACTCTAAACACTGTCTTTTCATGCATACACCCTTATTAAAAAAAACATCTTCCAACAGCATAAAAATTCTAAACGCTGTCTTTTCATGCATACCCTCTTTATTACAAAAAACATCTTTCAACAGCATAAAAACTCTAAACGCTGTCTTTTCATGCATACCCCCCTTATTAAAAAAACAAATTCCAACAGCATAAAAACTTTAAACGATGTCTTTTCATGCATACCCCCCTTATAAAAAAACATCTTCCAACAGCATAAAAACACTAAACGCTGCCTTTTCATGCATACTCCCCTTATTAAAAAAAACATCTTCCAACAGCATAAAAACTCTAAACGCTGCCTTTTCATGCATACCCCCCTTATTAAAGAAACATCTTCCAACAGTATAAAAACTCTAAACGCTATCTTTTCATGCATACCCCCTTATTAAAAAAAATATCTTCCAACAGCATAAAAACTCTAAACGTTGTCTTTTCATGCATACCCACCTTATTAAAAAAACATCTTCCAACAGCATAAAAACTCTAAACGTTGTATTTTCATGCATACCTCCCTTATTAAAAAAACATCTTCCTACAGTATAAAAACTCTAAACGCTGTCTTTTCATTCATACCCCTTTATTAAAAAAAACATCTTCCAACAGCATAAAAACTCTAAACGCTGTCATTTCATGCATACCCCCTTATTAAAAAAAACATCTTCCAACAGCATAAAAACTCTAAACGCTGTCTTTTCATGCATACCCCCTTATTAAAAAAAACATCTTCCAACAGCATAAAAACTCTAAACGCTGTCTTTTCATGCATACCCCCTTATTAAAAAAAACATCTTCCAACAGCATAAAAACTCTAAACGATGTCTTTTATGCATACCCCCTTATTAAAAAAAACATCTTCCAACAGCATAAAAACTCTAAACGATGTCTTTTCATGCATACCACTCTTATTAAAAAAACATCTTCCAACAGCATAAAAACTCTAAACGCTGTCTTTTCATGCATACCCCCATTCTATAAAAAAACATCTTCCAACGGCATAAAAACTTTAAACGCTGTCTTTTCATGCATACCCCTCTTATTAAAAAAACATCTTCCAACAGCATAAAAACTCTAAACGTTGTCTTTTCATGCATACACCTTATTAAAAAAAACATCTTCCAACAACATAAAAACTCTAAACGCTGTCTTTTCATGCATACCTCCCTTCTTAAAAAAACATCTTCCAACAGCATAAAAACTCTAAACGCTGTCTTTTCATGCATACTCTCCTTCTTTAAAAAATATCTTCCAACAGGATAAAAACTCTAAACGCTGTCTTTTTATTCATACCCCCTTATTAAAAAAACATCTTCCAACAGTATAAAAACTCTAAACGTTGTCTTTTCATGCATACCCCCCTAATTAAAAAAACATCTTCCAACAGCATAAAAACTCTAAACGCTGTCTTTTCATGCATACACCCTTATTAAAAAAAACATCTTCCAACTGCATAAAAATTCTAAACGCTGTCTTTTCATGCATACCCTCTTTATTACAAAAAACATCTTTCAACAGCATAAAAACTCTAAACGCTGTCTTTTCATGCATACCCCCCTTATTAAAAAAACAACTTCCAACAGCATAAAAACTTTAAACGATGTCTTTTCATGCATACCCCCCTTATAAAAAAAACATCTTCCAACAGCATAAAAACTCTAAACGCTGCCTTTTCATGCATACTCCCCTTATTAAAAAAAAAATCTTCCAACAGCATAAAAACTCTAAACGCTGCATTTTCATGCATACCCCCCTTATTAAAGAAACATCTTCCAACAGTATAAAAACTCTAAACGCTATCTTTTCATGCATACCCCCTTATTAAAAAAAATATCTTCCAACAGCATAAAAACTCTAAACGCTGCCTTTTCATGCCTAACCCCCTTATTAAAAAAAAACATCTTCCAACAGCATAAAAACTCTAAACGCTGTATTTTCATGCATACCCCCCTTATTAAAAAAACATCTTACAACAGCATAAAAACTCAAAACGCTGTCTTTTCATTCATACCCCCCTTGTTAAAAAAAACATCTTCCAACAGCATAAAAACTCTAAACGCTGACTTTTCATGCATACCCCCCTTGTTAAAAAAAAACATCTTCCAACAGCATAAAAACTCTAAACGCTGTCTTTTCACGCATACCACCCTTATTAAAAAAACATCTTCCAACAGCATAAAATCTCTAAATGCTGTCTTTTCATTCATACCCCCCTTATTAAAAAAACATGTTCCAACAGCATAAAAACTCTAAACGCTGTCTTTTCATGCATACCCCCTTATTAAAAAAAATATATTCCAACAGCATAAAAACTCTAAACGCTGTTTTTTCTTGCATACCTCTTTATTTAAAAAAACATCTTCCAACAGCATAAAAACTCTAAACGCTGTCTTTTCATGTACACCTCTTATTAGAAAAAAACATCTTCCAACAGCATAAAAACTCTTAACGTTGTCTTTTCATGCATAACCTCCTTATTAAAAAAACATCTTCCAACATCATAAAAACTCTAAACGCTCTCTTTTCAGGCATAACCCCCTTATTATAAAAAAACATCTTCCAACAGCATAAAAACTCTAAACGCTGTCTTTTCATGCAAACCCCCCTTTTAAAAAAAACATTTTCCAACAGCATAAACACTCTAAACACTATCTTTTCATGCATACCCCTTTTTTAAAAAAAAACATCTTCCAACAGCATAAAAACTCTAAACGCTGTCATTTCATGCATACTCCCCTTATGAAAAAAAACATCTTCCAACAGGATAAAAACTCTAAACGCTGTCTTTTTATGTATAACCCCTTATTAAAAAAACATCTTCCAACAGCATAAAAACTCTAAACGCTGTCTTTTCATGCATATCCCCTTATTAAAAAAAACATCTTCCAACGGCATAAAAACTAAAAATGCAGTCTTTTCATTCATACCCCCTTATTAAAAAAACATCTTCCAACAGCATAAAAACTCTAAACGTTGTCTTTTCATGCATACCCCCCTAATAAAAAAAATCTTCCAACAGCATAAAAACTCTAAACGCTGTCTTTTTATGCATACCCCCTTATTAAAAAAAAACATCTTCCAACAGCATAAAAACTCTAAACGCTGTCTTTTCATGCATACCCCCCTTATTAAAAAAAACATCTTACAACACCATAAAAACTCAAAACGCTGTCTTTTCGTTCATACCCCCCTTTTTAAAAAAAACATCTTCCAACAGCATAAAAACTCTAAACGCTGCCTTTTCATGCATACCCCCCTTATTAAAAAAACATCTTCCAACAGCATAAAAACTCTAAACGCTGTCTTTTCATGCATACCCCCCTTGTTAAAAAAAACATCTTCCAACAGCATAAAACTCTAAACGTTGTCTTTTCATGCATACCCCCCTTGTTAAAAAAAACATCTTCCAAAAGCATAAAAACTCTAAACGCTGTCTTTTCACGCATACCACCCTTATTAAAAAAACATCTTCCAACAGCATAAAATCTCTAAACGCTGTCTTTTCATTCATACCCCCCTAATTAAAAAAACATGTTCCAACAGCATAAAAACTCTAAACGCTGTCTTTTCATGCATACCCCCATATTAAAAAAAACATATTCCAACAGCATAAAAACTCTAAACGCTGTTTTTTTCATGCATACCTCCTTATTTAAAAAAACATTTTCCAACAGCATAAAAACTCTAAACGTTGTCTTTTCATGTACCCCCCTTATTAGAAAAAAACATCTTCCAACAGCATAAAAACTCTTAACGTTGTCTTTTCATGCATACCCCCTTATTAAAAAAAACATCTTCCAACATCATAAAAACTCTAAACGCTCTCTTTTCATGCATAACCCCCTTATTATAAAAAAAACATCTACCAACACCATAAAAACTGTCTTTTCATGCAAACCCTCCTTGTTAAAAAAAAAATTTCCTAACAGCATAAAAACTCTAAACACTATCTTTTCATGCATACCCCCTTTTTAAAAAAAAACATCTTCCAAAAACATAAAAACTCTAAACGTTGTCTTTTCATGCATACTCCCCTTATTAAAAAAAACATCTTCCAACAGGATAAAAACTCTAAACGTTGTCTTTTTATGTATACCCCCTTATTAAAAAAACATCTTCCAACGGCATAAAAACTCTAAACGCTGTCTTTTCATGCATATCCCTTTATTAAAAAAAACATCTTCCAACAGCATAAAAACTCAAAATGCTGTCTTTTCATGAATACCCCCTTTATTAAAAAACACCATCTTCCAACAGCATAAAAACTCTAAACGCTGTCTTTTCATACATACCCCCTTATTAAAAAACATCTTCCAACAGCATAAAAACTCTAAACGCTGCCTTTTCATGCATATCCCCCTTATTAAAAAAGAACATCTTCCAACAGCATAAAAACTCAAAACGCTGTCTTTTCATGCATACCCCATTGTTAAAAAAAACATCTTCCAACAGCATAAAAACTCTAAACGCTGTCTTTTCATGCATACCCCCCTTATTAAAAAACATTTTCCAACAGCATAAAAACTCTAAACGCTGTCTTTTCATGCATACCCCCCTTATTAAAAAAGAACATCTTCCAACAGCATAAAAACTCAAAACGCTGTCTTTTCATGCATACTCCCCTTCTTAAAAAAAACATCTTCCAACAGCATAAAAACTCTAAACGCTGTCTTTTCATGCATACTCCCCTTCTTAAAAAAACATCTTCCAACATGATAAAAACTCTAAACATCTTCCAACATGATAATAACTAACTATTACGGATCCAATGGAACTGGTCTCGTTCAATTCTGAGACTGTTCGAAAATTGGCTATTTTTCAGTCGATAATTAAATATTAAAATATTCAATTTTCACAGATTAACTCCAAATTAAATTTTAAGAGTTCTAAAATATTTCTATAACTCCAGTATGATTAAATAAAATTTCCCAAATCATTTTCAATCATTTTAAACTCGATTTACAATTATCTCTGGAATTTCAATCGTTAAATTATCGATTTAATTATCAAATTAAATCCAATATTCTTTAAATAAATTATTCGACTTATAAATTCCACTTATTAATATTTAAAATCAATTAAATATTCGAATTTTAATTATCTAAAATTCTGGGTCGTTACATCTTCCAACAGCATAAAAACTCAAAACGCTGTCTTTTCATGCATACCCCCTTATTAAAAAAAACATCTTCCAACAGCATAAAAACTCTAAACGATGTCTTTTATGCATACCCCCTTATTAAAAAAAACATCTTCCAACAACATAAAAACTCTAAACGATGTCTTTTCATGCATACCACTCTTATTAAAAAAACATCTTCCAATAGCATAAAAACTCTAAACGCTGTCTTTTCATGCATACCCCCATTCTATAAAAAAACATCTTCCAACGGCATAAAAACTTTAAACGCTGTCTTTTCATGCATACCCCTCTTATTAAAAAAACATCTTCCAACAGCATAAAAACTCTAAACGTTGTCTTTTCATGCATACACCTTATTAAAAAAAACATCTTCCAACAACATAAAAACTCTAAACGCTGTCTTTTCATGCATACCTCCCTTCTTAAAAAAACATCTTCCAACAGCATAAAAACTCTAAACGCTGTCTTTTCATGCATACTCCCCTTCTTTAAAAAACATCTTCCAACAGCATAAAAACTCTAAACGTTGTCTTTTTATTCATACCCCCTTATTAAAAAAAACATCTTCCAACAGCATAAAAACTCTAAACGTTGTCTTTTCATGCATACCCCCCTAATTAAAAAAACATCTTCCAACAGCATAAAAACTCTAAACGCTGTCTTTTCATGCATACACCCTTATTAAAAAAAACATCTTCCAACAGCATAAAAATTCTAAACGCTGTCTTTTCATGCATACCCTCTTTATTACAAAAAACATCTTTCAACAGCATAAAAACTCTAAACGCTGTCTTTTCATGCATACCCCCCTTATTAAAAAAACAACTTCCAACAGCATAAAAACTTTAAACGATGTCTTTTCATGCATACCCCCCTTATAAAAAAACATCTTCCAACAGCATAAAAACTCTAAACGCTGCCTTTTCATGCATACTCCCCTTATTAAAAAAAACATCTTCCAACAGCATAAAAACTCTAAACGCTGCCTTTTCATGCATACCCCCCTTATTAAAGAAACATCTTCCAACAGTATAAAAACTCTAAACGCTATCTTTTCATGCATACCCCCTTATTAAAAAAAATATCTTCCAACAGCATAAAAACTCTGAACGCTGCCTTTTCATGCCTAACCCCCTTATTAAAAAAAACATCTTCCAACAGCATAAAAACTCTAAACGCTGTATTTTCATGCATACCCCCCTTATTAAAAAAATATCTTCCAACAGTATAAAAACTCTAAACGCTGTCTTTTCATGCATACCCCCTTATTAAAAAAAACATCTTCCAACAGCATAAAAACTCTAAACGCTGTCTTTTCATGCATACCCCCCTTATTAAAAAAACATCTTACAACAGCATAAAAACTCAAAACGCTGTCTTTTCATTCATACCCCTTTGTTAAAAAAAAACATCTTCCAACAGCATAAAAACTCTAAACGCTGTCTTTTCATGCATACCCCCCTTATTAAAAAAACACATCTTCCAACAGCATAAAAACTCTAAACGCTGTCTTTACATGCATACCCCCCTTGTTAAAAAAAAACATCTTCCAACAGCATAAAAACTCTAAACGCTGTCTTTTCACGCATACCACCCTTATTAAAAAAACATCTTCCAACAGCATAAAATCTCTAAACGCTGTCTTTTCATTCATACCCCCCTTATTAAAAAAACATGTTCCAACAGCATAAAAACTCTAAACGCTGTCTTTTCATGCATACCCCATTATTAAAAAAAAATATTCCAACAGCATAAAAACTCTAAACGCTGTTTTTTCTTGCATACCTCTTTATTTAAAAAAACATCGTCCAACAGCATAAAAACTCTAAACGCTGTCTTTTCATGTACCCCTCTTATTAGAAAAAAACATCTTCCAACAGCATAAAAACTCTTACCGTTGTCTTTTCATGCATAACCCCCTTATTAAAAAAACATCTTCCAACATCATAAAAACTCTAAACGCTCTCTTTTCATGCATAACCCCCTTATTATAAAAAAACATCTTCCAACAGCATAAAAACTCTAAACGCTGTCTTTTCATGCAAACCCCCCTTTTAAAAAACACATTTTCCAACAGCATAAACACTCTAAACACTATCTTTTCATGCATACCCCCTTTTTTAAAAAAAACATCTTCCAACAGCATAAAAACTCTAAACGCTGTCGTTTCATGCATACTCCCCTTATGAAAAAAAAACATCTTCCAACAGGATAAAAACTCTAAACGCTGTCTTTTTATGTATAACCCCTTATTAAAAAAAACATCTTCCAACAGCATAAAAACTCTAAACGCTGTCTTTTCATGCATATCCCCTTATTAAAAAAAACATCTTCCAACAGCATAAAAACTAAAAATGCTGTCTTTTCATTCATACCCCCTTATTAAAAAAAATCTTCCAACAGCATAAAAACTCTAAACGTTGTCTTTTCATGCATACCCCCCTAATAAAAAAAATCTTCCAACAGCATAAAAACTCTAAACGCTGTCTTTTTATGCATACCCCCTTATTAAAAAAAACATCTTCCAACAGCATAAAAACTCTAAACGCTGTCTTTTCGTGCATACCCCCCTTATTAAAAAAACATCTTACAACACCATAAAAACTCAAAACGCTGTCTTTTCGTTCATACCCCCCTTTTTAAAAAAAACATCTTCCAACAGCATAAAAACTCTAAACGCTGTCTTTTCATGCATACCCCCCTTATTAAAAAAACATCTTCCAACAGCATAAAAACTCTAAACGCTGTCTTTTCATGCATACCCCCCTTGTTAAAAAAAACATCTTCCAACAGCATAAAACTCTAAACGTTGTCTTTTCATGCATACCCCCCTTGTTAAAAAAAACATCTTCCAAAAGCATAAAAACTCTAAACGCTGTCTTTTCACGCATACCACCCTTATTAAAAAAACATCTTCCAACAGCATAAAATCTCTAAACGCTGTCTTTTCATTCATACCCCCCTAATTAAAAAAACATGTTCCAACAGCATAAAAACTCTAAACGCTGTCTTTTCATGCATACCCCCATATTAAAAAAAACATATTCCAACAGCATAAAAACTCTAAACGCTGTTTTTTTCATGCATACCTCCTTATTTAAAAAAACATTTTCCAACAGCATAAAAACTCTAAACGTTGTCTTTTCATGTACCCCCCTTATTAGAAAAAAACATCTTCCAACAGCATAAAAACTCTTAACGTTGTCTTTTCATGCATACCCCCCTTATTAAAAAAAACATCTTCCAACATCATAAAAACTCTAAACGCTCTCTTTTCATGCATAACCCCCTTATTATAAAAAAAACATCTACCAACACCATAAAAACTGTCTTTTCATGCAAACCCTCCTTGTTAAAAAAAAAATTTCCTAACAGCATAAAAACTCTAAACACTATCTTTTCATGCATACCCCCTTTTTAAAAAAAAACATCTTCCAAAAACATAAAAACTCTAAACGTTGTCTTTTCATGCATACTCCCCTTATTAAAAAAAACATCTTCCAACAGGATAAAAACTCTAAACGTTGTCTTTTTATGTATACCCCCTTATTAAAAAAACATCTTCCAACGGCATAAAAACTCTAAACGCTGTCTTTTCATGCATATCCCTTTATTAAAAAAAACATCTTCCAACAGCATAAAAACTCAAAATGCTGTCTTTTCATGAATACCCCCTTTATTAAAAAACACCATCTTCCAACAGCATAAAAACTCTAAACGCTGTCTTTTCATACATACCCCCTTATTAAAAAACATCTTCCAACAGCATAAAAACTCTAAACGCTGCCTTTTCATGCATATCCCCCTTATTAAAAAAGAACATCTTCCAACAGCATAAAAACTCAAAACGCTGTCTTTTCATGCATACCCCATTGTTAAAAAAAACATCTTCCAACAGCATAAAAACTCTAAACGCTGTCTTTTCATGCATACCCCCCTTATTAAAAAACATTTTCCAACAGCATAAAAACTCTAAACGCTGTCTTTTCATGCATACCCCCCTTATTAAAAAAGAACATCTTCCAACAGCATAAAAACTCAAAACGCTGTCTTTTCATGCATACTCCCCTTCTTAAAAAAAACATCTTCCAACAGCATAAAAACTCTAAACGCTGTCTTTTCGTGCATACTCCCCTTCTTAAAAAAACATCTTCCAACATGATAAAAACTCTAAACATCTTCCAACATGATAATAACTAACTATTACGGATCCAATGGAACTGGTCTCGTTCAATTCTGAGACTGTTCGAAAATTGGCTATTTTTCAGTCGATAATTAAATATTAAAATATTCAATTTTCACAGATTAACTCCAAATTAAATTTTAAGAGTTCTAAAATATTTCTATAACTCCAGTATGATTAAATAAAATTTCCCAAATCATTTTCAATCATTTTAAACTCGATTTACAATTATCTCTGGAATTTCAATCGTTAAATTATCGATTTAATTATCAAATTAAATCCAATATTCTTTAAATAAATTATTCGACTTATAAATTCCACTTATTAATATTTAAAATCAATTAAATATTCGAATTTTAATTATCTAAAATTCTGGGTCGTTACATCTTCCAACAGCATAAAAACTCAAAACGCTGTCTTTTCATGCATACCCCCTTATTAAAAAAAACATCTTCCAACAGCATAAAAACTCTAAACGATGTCTTTTATGCATACCCCCTTATTAAAAAAAACATCTTCCAACAACATAAAAACTCTAAACGATGTCTTTTCATGCATACCACTCTTATTAAAAAAACATCTTCCAATAGCATAAAAACTCTAAACGCTGTCTTTTCATGCATACCCCCATTCTATAAAAAAACATCTTCCAACGGCATAAAAACTTTAAACGCTGTCTTTTCATGCATACCCCTCTTATTAAAAAAACATCTTCCAACAGCATAAAAACTCTAAACGTTGTCTTTTCATGCATACACCTTATTAAAAAAAACATCTTCCAACAACATAAAAACTCTAAACGCTGTCTTTTCATGCATACCTCCCTTCTTAAAAAAACATCTTCCAACAGCATAAAAACTCTAAACGCTGTCTTTTCATGCATACTCCCCTTCTTTAAAAAACATCTTCCAACAGCATAAAAACTCTAAACGTTGTCTTTTTATTCATACCCCCTTATTAAAAAAAACATCTTCCAACAGCATAAAAACTCTAAACGTTGTCTTTTCATGCATACCCCCCTAATTAAAAAAACATCTTCCAACAGCATAAAAACTCTAAACGCTGTCTTTTCATGCATACACCCTTATTAAAAAAAACATCTTCCAACAGCATAAAAATTCTAAACGCTGTCTTTTCATGCATACCCTCTTTATTACAAAAAACATCTTTCAACAGCATAAAAACTCTAAACGCTGTCTTTTCATGCATACCCCCCTTATTAAAAAAACAACTTCCAACAGCATAAAAACTTTAAACGATGTCTTTTCATGCATACCCCCCTTATAAAAAAACATCTTCCAACAGCATAAAAACTCTAAACGCTGCCTTTTCATGCATACTCCCCTTATTAAAAAAAACATCTTCCAACAGCATAAAAACTCTAAACGCTGCCTTTTCATGCATACCCCCCTTATTAAAGAAACATCTTCCAACAGTATAAAAACTCTAAACGCTATCTTTTCATGCATACCCCCTTATTAAAAAAAATATCTTCCAACAGCATAAAAACTCTGAACGCTGCCTTTTCATGCCTAACCCCCTTATTAAAAAAAACATCTTCCAACAGCATAAAAACTCTAAACGCTGTATTTTCATGCATACCCCCCTTATTAAAAAAATATCTTCCAACAGTATAAAAACTCTAAACGCTGTCTTTTCATGCATACCCCCTTATTAAAAAAAACATCTTCCAACAGCATAAAAACTCTAAACGCTGTCTTTTCATGCATACCCCCCTTATTAAAAAAACATCTTACAACAGCATAAAAACTCAAAACGCTGTCTTTTCATTCATACCCCTTTGTTAAAAAAAAACATCTTCCAACAGCATAAAAACTCTAAACGCTGTCTTTTCATGCATACCCCCCTTATTAAAAAAACACATCTTCCAACAGCATAAAAACTCTAAACGCTGTCTTTACATGCATACCCCCCTTGTTAAAAAAAAACATCTTCCAACAGCATAAAAACTCTAAACGCTGTCTTTTCACGCATACCACCCTTATTAAAAAAACATCTTCCAACAGCATAAAATCTCTAAACGCTGTCTTTTCATTCATACCCCCCTTATTAAAAAAACATGTTCCAACAGCATAAAAACTCTAAACGCTGTCTTTTCATGCATACCCCATTATTAAAAAAAAAATATTCCAACAGCATAAAAACTCTAAACGCTGTTTTTTCTTGCATACCTCTTTATTTAAAAAAACATCGTCCAACAGCATAAAAACTCTAAACGCTGTCTTTTCATGTACCCCTCTTATTAGAAAAAAACATCTTCCAACAGCATAAAAACTCTTACCGTTGTCTTTTCATGCATAACCCCCTTATTAAAAAAACATCTTCCAACATCATAAAAACTCTAAACGCTCTCTTTTCATGCATAACCCCCTTATTATAAAAAAACATCTTCCAACAGCATAAAAACTCTAAACGCTGTCTTTTCATGCAAACCCCCCTTTTAAAAAACACATTTTCCAACAGCATAAACACTCTAAACACTATCTTTTCATGCATACCCCCTTTTTTAAAAAAAACATCTTCCAACAGCATAAAAACTCTAAACGCTGTCGTTTCATGCATACTCCCCTTATGAAAAAAAAACATCTTCCAACAGGATAAAAACTCTAAACGCTGTCTTTTTATGTATAACCCCTTATTAAAAAAAACATCTTCCAACAGCATAAAAACTCTAAACGCTGTCTTTTCATGCATATCCCCTTATTAAAAAAAACATCTTCCAACAGCATAAAAACTAAAAATGCTGTCTTTTCATTCATACCCCCTTATTAAAAAAAATCTTCCAACAGCATAAAAACTCTAAACGTTGTCTTTTCATGCATACCCCCCTAATAAAAAAAATCTTCCAACAGCATAAAAACTCTAAACGCTGTCTTTTTATGCATACCCCCTTATTAAAAAAACATCTTCCAACAGCATAAAAACTCTAAACGCTGTCTTTTCGTGCATACCCCCCTTATTAAAAAAACATCTTACAACACCATAAAAACTCAAAACGCTGTCTTTTCGTTCATACCCCCCTTTTTAAAAAAAACATCTTCCAACAGCATAAAAACTCTAAACGCTGTCTTTTCATGCATACCCCCCTTATTAAAAAAACATCTTCCAACAGCATAAAAACTCCAAACGCTGTCTTTTCATGCATACCCCCCTTGTTAAAAAAAACATCTTCCAACAGCATAAAACTCTAAACGTTGTCTTTTCATGCATACCCCCCTTGTTAAAAAAAACATCTTCCAAAAGCATAAAAACTCTAAACGCTGTCTTTTCACGCATACCACCCTTATTAAAAAAACATCTTCCAACAGCATAAAATCTCTAAACGCTGTCTTTTCATTCATACCCCCCTAATTAAAAAAACATGTTCCAACAGCATAAAAACTCTAAACGCTGTCTTTTCATGCATACCCCCATATTAAAAAAAACATATTCCAACAGCATAAAAACTCTAAACGCTGTTTTTTTCATGCATACCTCCTTATTTAAAAAAACATTTTCCAACAGCATAAAAACTCTAAACGTTGTCTTTTCATGTACCCCCCTTATTAGAAAAAAACATCTTCCAACAGCATAAAAACTCTTAACGTTGTCTTTTCATGCATACCCCCCTTATTAAAAAAAACATCTTCCAACATCATAAAAACTCTAAACGCTCTCTTTTCATGCATAACCCCCTTATTATAAAAAAAACATCTACCAACACCATAAAAACTGTCTTTTCATGCAAACCCTCCTTGTTAAAAAAAAAATTTCCTAACAGCATAAAAACTCTAAACACTATCTTTTCATGCATACCCCCTTTTTAAAAAAAAACATCTTCCAAAAACATAAAAACTCTAAACGTTGTCTTTTCATGCATACTCCCCTTATTAAAAAAAACATCTTCCAACAGGATAAAAACTCTAAACGTTGTCTTTTTATGTATACCCCCTTATTAAAAAAACATCTTCCAACGGCATAAAAACTCTAAACGCTGTCTTTTCATGCATATCCCTTTATTAAAAAAAACATCTTCCAACAGCATAAAAACTCAAAATGCTGTCTTTTCATGAATACCCCCTTTATTAAAAAACACCATCTTCCAACAGCATAAAAACTCTAAACGCTGTCTTTTCATACATACCCCCTTATTAAAAAACATCTTCCAACAGCATAAAAACTCTAAACGCTGCCTTTTCATGCATATCCCCCTTATTAAAAAAGAACATCTTCCAACAGCATAAAAACTCAAAACGCTGTCTTTTCATGCATACCCCATTGTTAAAAAAAACATCTTCCAACAGCATAAAAACTCTAAACGCTGTCTTTTCATGCATACCCCCCTTATTAAAAAACATTTTCCAACAGCATAAAAACTCTAAACGCTGTCTTTTCATGCATACCCCCCTTATTAAAAAAGAACATCTTCCAACAGCATAAAAACTCAAAACGCTGTCTTTTCATGCATACTCCCCTTCTTAAAAAAAACATCTTCCAACAGCATAAAAACTCTAAACGCTGTCTTTTCATGCATACTCCCCTTCTTAAAAAAACATCTTCCAACATGATAAAAACTCTAAACATCTTCCAACATGATAATAACTAACTATTACGGATCCAATGGAACTGGTCTCGTTCAATTCTGAGACTGTTCGAAAATTGGCTATTTTTCAGTCGATAATTAAATATTAAAATATTCAATTTTCACAGATTAACTCCAAATTAAATTTTAAGAGTTCTAAAATATTTCTATAACTCCAGTATGATTAAATAAAATTTCCCAAATCATTTTCAATCATTTTAAACTCGATTTACAATTATCTCTGGAATTTCAATCGTTAAATTATCGATTTAATTATCAAATTAAATCCAATATTCTTTAAATAAATTATTCGACTTATAAATTCCACTTATTAATATTTAAAATCAATTAAATATTCGAATTTTAATTATCTAAAATTCTGGGTCGTTACATCTTCCAACAGCATAAAAACTCAAAACGCTGTCTTTTCATGCATACCCCCTTATTAAAAAAAACATCTTCCAACAGCATAAAAACTCTAAACGATGTCTTTTATGCATACCCCCTTATTAAAAAAAACATCTTCCAACAACATAAAAACTCTAAACGATGTCTTTTCATGCATACCACTCTTATTAAAAAAACATCTTCCAATAGCATAAAAACTCTAAACGCTGTCTTTTCATGCATACCCCCATTCTATAAAAAAACATCTTCCAACGGCATAAAAACTTTAAACGCTGTCTTTTCATGCATACCCCTCTTATTAAAAAAACATCTTCCAACAGCATAAAAACTCTAAACGTTGTCTTTTCATGCATACACCTTATTAAAAAAAACATCTTCCAACAACATAAAAACTCTAAACGCTGTCTTTTCATGCATACCTCCCTTCTTAAAAAAACATCTTCCAACAGCATAAAAACTCTAAACGCTGTCTTTTCATGCATACTCCCCTTCTTTAAAAAACATCTTCCAACAGCATAAAAACTCTAAACGTTGTCTTTTTATTCATACCCCCTTATTAAAAAAAACATCTTCCAACAGCATAAAAACTCTAAACGTTGTCTTTTCATGCATACCCCCCTAATTAAAAAAACATCTTCCAACAGCATAAAAACTCTAAACGCTGTCTTTTCATGCATACACCCTTATTAAAAAAAACATCTTCCAACAGCATAAAAATTCTAAACGCTGTCTTTTCATGCATACCCTCTTTATTACAAAAAACATCTTTCAACAGCATAAAAACTCTAAACGCTGTCTTTTCATGCATACCCCCCTTATTAAAAAAACAACTTCCAACAGCATAAAAACTTTAAACGATGTCTTTTCATGCATACCCCCCTTATAAAAAAACATCTTCCAACAGCATAAAAACTCTAAACGCTGCCTTTTCATGCATACTCCCCTTATTAAAAAAAACATCTTCCAACAGCATAAAAACTCTAAACGCTGCCTTTTCATGCATACCCCCCTTATTAAAGAAACATCTTCCAACAGTATAAAAACTCTAAACGCTATCTTTTCATGCATACCCCCTTATTAAAAAAAATATCTTCCAACAGCATAAAAACTCTGAACGCTGCCTTTTCATGCCTAACCCCCTTATTAAAAAAAACATCTTCCAACAGCATAAAAACTCTAAACGCTGTATTTTCATGCATACCCCCCTTATTAAAAAAATATCTTCCAACAGTATAAAAACTCTAAACGCTGTCTTTTCATGCATACCCCCTTATTAAAAAAAACATCTTCCAACAGCATAAAAACTCTAAACGCTGTCTTTTCATGCATACCCCCTTATTAAAAAAAACATCTTCCAACAGCATAAAAACTCTAAACGATGTCTTTTATGCATACCCCCTTATTAAAAAAAACATCTTCCAACAGCATAAAAACTCTAAACGATGTCTTTTCATGCATACCACTCTTATTAAAAAAACATCTTCCAACAGCATAAAAACTCTAAACGCTGCCTTTTCATGCATACTCCCCTTATTAAAAAAAACATCTTCCAACAGCATAAAAACTCTAAACGCTGCCTTTTCATGCATACCCCCCTTATTAAAGAAACATCTTCCAACAGTATAAAAACTCTAAACGCTATCTTTTCATGCATACCCCCTTATTAAAAAAAATATCTTCCAACAGCATAAAAACTCTGAACGCTGCCTTTTCATGCCTAACCCCCTTATTAAAAAAAACATCTTCCAACAGCATAAAAACTCTAAACGCTGTATTTTCATGCATACCCCCCTTATTAAAAAAATATCTTCCAACAGTATAAAAACTCTAAACGCTGTCTTTTCATGCATACCCCCTTATTAAAAAAAACATCTTCCAACAGCATAAAAACTCTAAACGCTGTCTTTTCATGCATACCCCCCTTATTAAAAAAACATCTTACAACAGCATAAAAACTCAAAACGCTGTCTTTTCATTCATACCCCTTTGTTAAAAAAAAACATCTTCCAACAGCATAAAAACTCTAAACGCTGTCTTTTCATGCATACCCCCCTTATTAAAAAAACACATCTTCCAACAGCATAAAAACTCTAAACGCTGTCTTTACATGCATACCCCCCTTGTTAAAAAAAAACATCTTCCAACAGCATAAAAACTCTAAACGCTGTCTTTTCACGCATACCACCCTTATTAAAAAAACATCTTCCAACAGCATAAAATCTCTAAACGCTGTCTTTTCATTCATACCCCCCTTATTAAAAAAAATGTTCCAACAGTATAAAAACTCTAAACGCTGTCTTTTCATGCATACCCCATTATTAAAAAAAAATATTCCAACAGCATAAAAACTCTAAACGCTGTTTTTTCTTGCATACCTCTTTATTTAAAAAAACATCGTCCAACAGCATAAAAACTCTAAACGCTGTCTTTTCATGTACCCCTCTTATTAGAAAAAAACATCTTCCAACAGCATAAAAACTCTTACCGTTGTCTTTTCATGCATAACCCCCTTATTAAAAAAACATCTTCCAACATCATAAAAACTCTAAACGCTCTCTTTTCATGCATAACCCCCTTATTATAAAAAAACATCTTCCAACAGCATAAAAACTCTAAACGCTGTCTTTTCATGCAAACCCCCCTTTTAAAAAAAACATTTTCCAACAGCATAAACACTCTAAACACTATCTTTTCATGCATACCCCCTTTTTTAAAAAAAACATCTTCCAACAGCATAAAAACTCTAAACGCTGTCGTTTCATGCATACTCCCCTTATGAAAAAAAAACATCTTCCAACAGGATAAAAACTCTAAACGCTGTCTTTTTATGTATAACCCCTTATTAAAAAAAACATCTTCCAACAGCATAAAAACTCTAAACGCTGTCTTTTCATGCATATCCCCTTATTAAAAAAAACATCTTCCAACAGCATAAAAACTAAAAATGTTGTCTTTTCATTCATACCCCCTTATTAAAAAAAATCTTCCAACAGCATAAAAACTCTAAACGTTGTCTTTTCATGCATACCCCCCTAATAAAAAAAATCTTCCAACAGCATAAAAACTCTAAACGCTGTCTTTTTATGCATACCCCCTTATTAAAAAAAACATCTTCCAACAGCATAAAAACTCTAAACGCTGTCTTTTCGTGCATACCCCCCTTATTAAAAAAACATCTTACAACACCATAAAAACTCAAAACGCTGTCTTTTCGTTCATACCCCCCTTTTAAAAAAAACATCTTCCAACAGCATAAAAACTCTAAAAGCTGTCTTTTCATGCATACCCCCCTTATTAAAAAAACATCTTCCAACAGCATAAAAACTCTAAACGCTGTCTTTTCATGCATACCCCCCTTGTTAAAAAAAACATCTTCCAACAGCATAAAACTCTAAACGTTGTCTTTTCATGCATACCCCCCTTGTTAAAAAAAACATCTTCCAAAAGCATAAAAACTCTAAACGCTGTCTTTTCACGCATACCACCCTTATTAAAAAAACATCTTCCAACAGCATAAAATCTCTAAACGCTGTCTTTTCATTCATACCCCCCTAATTAAAAAAACATGTTCCAACAGCATAAAAACTCTAAACGCTGTCTTTTCATGCATACCCCCATATTAAAAAAAACATATTCCAACAGCATAAAAAAACTCTAAACGCTGTTTTTTTCATGCATACCTCCTTATTTAAAAAAACATTTTCCAACAGCATAAAAACTCTAAACGTTGTCTTTTCATGTACCCCCCTTATTAGAAAAAAACATCTTCCAACAGCATAAAAACTCTTAACGTTGTCTTTTCATGCATACCCCCCTTATTAAAAAAAACATCTTCCAACATCATAAAAACTCTAAACGCTCTCTTTTCATGCATAACCCCCTTATTATAAAAAAAACATCTACCAACACCATAAAAACTGTCTTTTCATGCAAACCCTCCTTGTTAAAAAAAAAATTTCCTAACAGCATAAAAACTCTAAACACTATCTTTTCATGCATACCCCCTTTTTAAAAAAAAACATCTTCCAAAAACATAAAAACTCTAAACGTTGTCTTTTCATGCATACTCCCCTTATTAAAAAAAACATCTTCCAACAGGATAAAAACTCTAAACGTTGTCTTTTTATGTATACCCCCTTATTAAAAAAACATCTTCCAACGGCATAAAAACTCTAAACGATGTCTTTTCATGCATATCCCTTTATTAAAAAAACATCTTCCAACAGCATAAAAACTCAAAATGCTGTCTTTTCATGAATACCCCCTTTATTAAAAAACACCATCTTCCAACAGCATAAAAACTCTAAACGCTGTCTTTTCATACATACCCCCTTATTAAAAAACATCTTCCAACAGCATAAAAACTCTAAACGCTGCCTTTTCATGCATATCCCCCTTATTAAAAAAGAACATCTTCCAACAGCATAAAAACTCAAAACGCTGTCTTTTCATGCATACCCCCATTGTTAAAAAAAACATCTTCCAACAGCATAAAAACTCTAAATTCTGTCTTTTCATGCATACCCCCCTTATTAAAAAACATTTTCCAACAGCATAAAAACTCTAAACGCTGTCTTTTCATGCATACCCCCCTTATTAAAAAAGAACATCTTCCAACAGCATAAAAACTCAAAACGCTGTCTTTTCATGCATACTCCCCTTCTTAAAAAAAACATCTTCCAACAGCATAAAAACTCTAAACGCTGTCTTTTCATGCATACTCCCCTTCTTAAAAAAACATCTTCCAACATGATAAAAACTCTAAACGCTGTCTTTTCATGTATACCCCCTTATTAAAAAAATCATCTTCCAACAGCATAAAAACTCTAAACGCTGTCTTTTCATGCATACTCTCTTATTAAAAAAGAACATCTTCCAACAGCATAAAAACTCAAAACGCTGTCTTTTCATGCATACCCCCATTGTTAAAAAAAACATCTTCCGACAGCATAAAAACTCTAAACGCTGTATTTTCATGCATACCCCCCTTATTAAAAAACATCTTCCGACAGCATAAAAACTCTAAACGCTGCCTTTTCATGCATACCCCCCTTATTAAAAAAGAACATCTTCCAACAACATAAAAACTCAAAACGTTGTCTTTTCATGCATACCCCCATTGTTAAAAAAAACATCTTCTAACATTATAAAAACTCTAAACGCTGTCTTTTAATGCATACCCCCTTATTAAAAAAAACATCATTCAACAGCATAAAAACTCTAAACGCTGTCTTTTCATGCATACCCCTTATTAAAAAAACAACTTCCAACATCATAAAAACTCTAAACGTTGTCTTTTCATGCATACCCCTCTTATTAAAAAAACATCTTCCAACGGCATAAAAACTCTAAACGCTGTATTTTCATTCATACCCCCCTTATTAAAAAAACATCTTCCAACAGTATAAAAACTCTAAACGCTGTCTTTTCATGCATACCCCCTTATTAAAAAAAACATCTTCCAACAACATAAAATCTCTGAACGCTGTCTTTTCATGCATTACCCTCTTATTAAAAGAAAACATCTTCCAACAGCATAAAAACTCTTAACGTTGTCTTTTCATGCATACCCCCCTTATTAAAAAAAACATCTTCCAACATCATAAAAACTCTAAACGCTCTCTTTTCATGCTTAACCCCCTTATTATAAAAAAAACATCTACCAACAGCACAAAAACTCTAAACGCTGTCTTTTCATGCAAACCCCCCTTATTAAAAAAAAATTTCCCAACAGCATAAAAACTTTAAACACTATCTTTTCATGCATACCCCCTTTTTTAAAAAAAAACATCTTCCAAAAGCATAAAAACTCTAAACGCTGTCTTTTCATGCATACTCCCCTTATTAAAAAAAACATCTTCCAACAGGATAAAAACTCTAAACGTTGTCTTTTTATGTATATCCCATTATTAAAAAAAACATCTTCCAACAGCATAAAAACTCTAAACGCTGTCTTTTCATGCATATCCCCTTATTTAAAAAAACATCTTCCAACAGCATAAAAACTCAAAATGCTGTCTTTTCATGAATACCCCCTTTATTAAAAAACACCATCTTCCAACAGCATAAAAACTCTAAACGCTGTCTTTTCATACATACCCCCTTATTAAATAACATCTTCCAACAGCATAAAAACTCTAAACGCTGTCTTTTCATGCATACCCCCCTTATTAAAAAAGAACATCTTCCAACAGCATAAAAACTCAAAACGCTGTCTTTTCATGCATACCCCCATTGTTAAAAAAAACATCTTTCAACAGCATAAACACTCTAAACGCTGTCTTTTCATGCATACCCCCCTTATTAAAAAACATTTTCCAACAGCATAAAAACTCTAAACGCTGTCTTTTCATGCATACCCCCTTATTAAAAAAGAACATCTTCTAACAGCATAAAAACTCTAAACGCTGTTTTTTCATGCATACCCCCCATATTAAAAAAAACATCTTCCAACAGCATAAAAACTTTAAACGCTATCTTTTCATGCATATCCCCTTATTAAAAAAACATCTTCCAGCAGCATAAAAACACAAAACGTTGTCTTTTCATGCATACCCCCATTATTAAAAAAAAACATCTTCCAACAGCATTAAAACTCTAAACACTGTCTTTTAATGCATACCCCCTTATTAAAAAAAACATCTTCCAACAGCATAAAAACTCTAAACGCTGTCTTTTCATGCATACCCCCTTATTAAAAAAACATCTTCCAACAGCATAAAAACTCTAAACGCCGTCTTTTCATGCACACCCTCCTTATTAAAAAAACATCTTACAACAGCATAAAAACTCAAAACGCTGTCTTTTCATTCATACCCCCCTTGTTAAAAAAACATCTTCCAACCGCATAAAAACTCTAAACGCTGTCTTTTCATGCATACCCCTCTTATTAAAAAAAACATCTTCCAACAGCATAAAAACTCTAAACGCTGTCTTTTCATGCATACCCCCCTTGTTAAAAAAAACATCTTCCAATAGCATAAAAACTCTAAACGCTGTCTTTTCATGCATACCCCTCTTATTAAAAAAAACATCTTCCAACAGCATAAAAACTCTAAACGCTGCCTTTTCATGCATACCCCCCTTGTTAAAAAAAACATCTTCCAATAACATAAAAACTCTAAACGTTGTCTTTTCATGCATACCCCTCTTGTTAAAAAAAAAACATCTTCCAACAGCATAAAATCTCTAAACGCTGTCTTTTCACGCATACCACCCTTATTAAAAAAAACATCTTCCAACAGCATAAAATATCTAAACGTTGTCATTTCATTCATACCCCCTTATTAAAAAAACATGTTCCAACAGCATAAAAACTCTAAACGCTGTCTTTTCATTCACACCCACCTTATTAAAAAAACATCTTCCAACAGCATAAAAACTCTAAACGCTGTCTTTTCATGCATACCCCCCTTATTAAAAAACATTTTCCAACAGCATAAAAACTCTAAACGCTGTCTTTTGATTCACACCCACCTTATTAAAAAAACATCTTCCAACAGCATAAAAACTCTAAACGCTGTCTTTTCATGCATACCCCCCTTATTAAAAAACATTTTCCAACAGCATAAAAACTCTAAACGCTGTCTTTTCATGCATACCCCCCTTATTAAAAAAGAACATCTTCCAACAGCATAAAAACTCAAAACGCTGTCTTTTCATGCATACTCCCCTTCTTAAAAAGAACATCTTCCAACAGCATAAAAACTCTAAACGCTGTCTTTTCATGCATACTCCCCTTCTTAAAAAAACATCTTCCAACAGGATAAAAACTCTAAACGCTGTCTTTTCATGCATACTCCCCTTCTTAAAAAAACATCTTCCAACAGGATAAAAACTCTAAACGTTGTCTTTTTATGTATACCCCCTTATTAAAAAAACATCTTCCAACAGCATAAAAACTCTAAACGCTGTCTTTTCATGCATATCCCCTTAGTAAAAAAAACATCTTCCAACAGCATAAAAACTCAAAATGCTGTCTTTTTATGAATACCCCCTTTATTAAAAAACACCATCTTCCAACAACATAAAAACTCTAAACGCTGTCTTTTCATACATACCCCCTTATTAAAAAACATCTTCCAACAGCATAAAAACTCTAAACGCTGTCTTTTCATGCATACCCCCCTTATTAAAAAAGAACATCTTCCAACAGCATAAAAACTCAAAACGCTGTCTTTTCATGCATACCCCCATTGTTAAAAAAAACATCTTCCAACAGCAAAAAAACTCTAAACGCTGTCTTTTCATGTATACCCCCCCTTATTAAAAAACATTTTCCAACAGCATAAAAACTCTAAACGCTGTCTTTTCATGCATACCACCCTTATTAAAAAAGAACATCTTCCAACAGCATAAAAACTCAAAACGCTGTCTTTTCATGCATACTCTTCTTCTTAAAAAAAACTTCTTCCAACAGCATAAAAACTCTAAACGCTGTCTTTTCATGCATACCCCCCTTCTTAAAAAAACATCTTCCAACAGGATAAAAACTCTAAACGCTGTCTTTTCATGTATACCCCCTTATTCAAAAAATCATCTTTCAACAGCATAAAAACTCTAAACGCTGTCTTTTCATGCATATCCCCTTATTAAAAAAACATCTTCCAACAGCATAAAAACTCAAAATGCTGTCTTTTCATGAATACCCCCTTATTAAAAAACATCTTCCAACAGTATAAAAACTCTAAACGCTGTCTTTTCATGCATACCCCCTTATTAAAAAAGAACATCTTCCAACAGCATAAAAACTCAAAACGCTGTCTTTTCATGCATACCCCCATTGTTAAAAAAAAACATCTTCCGACAACATAAAAACTCTAAACGCTGTATTTTCATGCATACCCCCCTTATTAAAAAACATCTTCCGACAGCATAAAAACTCTAAACGCTGCCTTTTCATGCATACCCCCCTTATTAAAAAAGAACATCTTCCAACAGAATAAAAACTCAAAACGTTGTCTTTTCTCGCATACCCTCATTGTTAAAAAAAACATCTTTCAACATTATAAAAACTCTAAACGCTGTCTTTTCATGCATACCCCCTTATTAAAAAAAACATCATTCAACAGCATAAAAACTCTAAACGCTGTCTTTTCATGCATACCCCTTATTAAAAAACATTTTCCAACAGCATAAAAACTCTAAACGCTGTCTTTTCATTCACACCCACCTTATTAAAAAAACATCTTCCAACAGCATAAAAACTCTAAACGCTGTCTTTTCATGCATACCCCCCTTATTAAAAAACATTTTCCAACAGCATAAAAACTCTAAACGCTGTCTTTTCATGCATACCCCCCTTATTAAAAAAGAACATCTTCCAACAGCATAAAAACTCAAAACGCTGTCTTTTCATGCATACTCCCCTTCTTAAAAAGAACATCTTCCAACAGCATAAAAACTCTAAACGCTGTCTTTTCATGCATACTCCCCTTCTTAAAAAAACATCTTCCAACAGGATAAAAACTCTAAACGCTGTCTTTTCATGCATACTCCCCTTCTTAAAAAAACATCTTCCAACAGGATAAAAACTCTAAACGTTGTCTTTTTATGTATACCCCCTTATTAAAAAAACATCTTCCAACAGCATAAAAACTCTAAACGCTGTCTTTTCATGCATATCCCCTTAGTAAAAAAAACATCTTCCAACAGCATAAAAACTCAAAATGCTGTCTTTTTATGAATACCCCCTTTATTAAAAAACACCATCTTCCAACAACATAAAAACTCTAAACGCTGTCTTTTCATACATACCCCCTTATTAAAAAACATCTTCCAACAGCATAAAAACTCTAAACGCTGTCTTTTCATGCATACCCCCCTTATTAAAAAAGAACATCTTCCAACAGCATAAAAACTCAAAACGCTGTCTTTTCATGCATACCCCCATTGTTAAAAAAAACATCTTCCAACAGCAAAAAAACTCTAAACGCTGTCTTTTCATGTATACCCCCCCTTATTAAAAAACATTTTCCAACAGCATAAAAACTCTAAACGCTGTCTTTTCATGCATACCACCCTTATTAAAAAAGAACATCTTCCAACAGCATAAAAACTCAAAACGCTGTCTTTTCATGCATACTCTTCTTCTTAAAAAAAACTTCTTCCAACAGCATAAAAACTCTAAACGCTGTCTTTTCATGCATACCCCCCTTCTTAAAAAAACATCTTCCAACAGGATAAAAACTCTAAACGCTGTCTTTTCATGTATACCCCCTTATTCAAAAAATCATCTTTCAACAGCATAAAAACTCTAAACGCTGTCTTTTCATGCATATCCCCTTATTAAAAAAACATCTTCCAACAGCATAAAAACTCAAAATGCTGTCTTTTCATGAATACCCCCTTATTAAAAAACATCTTCCAACAGTATAAAAACTCTAAACGCTATCTTTTCATGCATACCCCCTTATTAAAAAAGAACATCTTCCAACAGCATAAAAACTCAAAACGCTGTCTTTTCATGCATACCCCCATTGTTAAAAAAAAACATCTTCCGACAACATAAAAACTCTAAACGCTGTATTTTCATGCATACCCCCCTTATTAAAAAACATCTTCCGACAGCATAAAAACTCTAAACGCTGCCTTTTCATGCATACCCCCCTTATTAAAAAAGAACATCTTCCAACAGAATAAAAACTAAAAACGTTGTCTTTTCTTGCATACCCTCATTGTTAAAAAAAACATCTTTCAACATTATAAAAACTCTAAACGCTGTCTTTTCATGCATACCCCCTTATTAAAAAAAACATCATTCAACAGCATAAAAACTCTAAACGCTGTCTTTTCATGCATACCCCTTATTAAAAAAACAACTTCCAACATCATAAAAACTCTAAACGCTGTCTTTTCATGCATACCCCTCTTATTAAAAAAACATCTTCCAACGGCATAAAAACTCTAAACGCTGTATTTTCATGCATACCCCCCTTATTAAAAAAACATCTTCCAACAGTATAAAAACTCTAAACGCTGTCTTTTCATGCATACCCCCTTATTAAAAAAACATCTTCCAACAACATAAAATTTCTGAACGCTGTCTTTTCATGCATTACCCTCTTATTAAAAGAAAACATCTTTCAACAGCATAAAAACTCTTAACGTTGTCTTTTCATGCATACCCCCCTTATTAAAAAAACATCTTCCAACATCATAAAAACTCTAAACGCTCTCTTTTCATGCATAACCCCCTTATTATAAAAAAAAACATCTACCAACAGCATAAAAACTCTAAACGCTGTCTTTTCATGCAAACCCCCCTTGTTAAAAAAAATTTCCCAACAGCATAAAAACTCTAAACACTATCTTTTCATGCATACCCCTTTTTAAAAAAAAAACATCTTCCAAAAGCATAAAAACTCTAAACGCTGTCTTTTCATGCATACTCCCCTTATTAAAAAAACATCTTCCAACAGGATAAAAACTCTAAACGTTGTCTTTTTATGTATACCCCCTTATTAAAAAAACATCTTCCAACAGCATAAAAACTATAAACGCTGTCTTTTCATGCATATCCCCTTATTAAAAAAAACATCTTCCAACAGCATAAAAACTCAAAATGCTGTCTTTTTATGAATACCCCTTTATTAAAAAACACCATCTTCCAACAGCATAAAAACTCTAAACGCTGTCTTTTCATACATACCCCCTTATTAAAAAACATCTTCCAACAGCATAAAAACTCTAAACGCTGTCTTTTCATGCATACCCCCATTCTTAAAAAAACATCTTCCAACAGCATAAAAACTCTAAACGCTGTCTTTTCATGCATACCCCCCTTCTTAAAAAAACATCTTCCAACATGATAAAAACTCAAAACGCTGTCTTTTCATGCATACCCCCATTGTTAAAAAAAACATCTTCCAACAGCATAAAAACTCTAAACGCTGTCTTTTCATGCATACCCCCCTTATTAAAAAACATTTTCCAACAGCATAAAAACTCTAAACGCTGCCTTTTCATGCATACCCCCCTTATTAAAAAAGAACATCTTCCAACAGCATAAAAACTCAAAACGCTGTCTTTTCATGCATACTCCCCTTCTTAAAAAAAACATCTTCCAACAGCATAAAAACTCTAAACGCTGTCTTTTCATGCATACTCCCCTTCTTAAAAAAAACATCTTCCAACAGGATAAAAACTCTAAACGCTGTCTTTTCATGTATACCCCCTTATTCAAAAAATCATCTTCCAACAGCATAAAAACTCTAAACGCTGTCTTTTCATGAATACCCCCTTATTAAAAAACATCTTCCAACAGCATAAAAACTCTAAACGCTGTCTTTTCATGCATACCCCCTTATTAAAAAAGAACATCTTCCAACAGCATAAAAACTCAAAACGCTGTCTTTTCATGCATACCCCCATTGTTAAAAAAAACATCTTCCGACAGCATAAAAACTCTAAACGCTGTATTTTCATGCATACCCCCCTTATTAAAAAACATCTTCCGACAGCATAAAAAATCTAAACGCTGCTTTTTCATGCATACCCCCCTTATTAAAAAAGAACATCTTCCAACAGCATAAAAACTCAAAACGTTGTCGTTTCATGCATACCCTCATTGTTAAAAAAAACATCTTCCAACATTATAAAAACTCTAAACGCTGTCTTTTCATGCATACCCCCTTATTAAAAAAACATCATTCAACAGCATAAAAACTCTAAACGCTGTCTTTTCATGCATACCCCTTATTAAAAAAAACAACTTCCAACATCATAAAAACTCTAAACGCTGTCTTTTCATGCATACCCCTCTTATTAAAAAAACATCTTCCAACGGCATAAAAACTCTAAACGCTGTATTTTCATGCATACCCCCTTATTAAAAAAAACATCATTCAACAGCATAAAAACTCTAAACGCTGTCTTTTCATGCATACCCCTTATTAAAAAAACAACTTCCAACATCATAAAAACTCTAAACGCTGTCTTTTCATGCATACCCCTCTTATTAAAAAAACATCTTCCAACGGCATAAAAACTCTAAACGCTGTATTTTCATGCATACCCCCCTTATTAAAAAAACATCTTCCAACAGTATAAAAACTCTAAACGCTGTCTTTTCATGCATACCCCCTTATTAAAAAAAACATCTTTCAACAACATAAAATTTCTGAACGCTGTCTTTTCATGCATTACCCTCTTATTAAAAGAAAACATCTTTCAACAGCATAAAAACTCTTAACGTTGTCTTTTCATGCATACCCCCCTTATTAAAAAAACATCTTCCAACATCATAAAAACTCTAAACGCTCTCTTTTCATGCATAACCCCCTTATTATAAAAAAAAACATCTACCAACAGCATAAAAACTCTAAACGCTGTCTTTTCATGCAAACCCCCCTTGTTAAAAAAAATTTCCCAACAGCATAAAAACTCTAAACACTATCTTTTCATGCATACCCCTTTTTAAAAAAAAAACATCTTCCAAAAGCATAAAAACTCTAAACGCTGTCTTTTCATGCATACTCCCCTTATTAAAAAAACATCTTCCAACAGGATAAAAACTCTAAACGTTGTCTTTTTATGTATACCCCCTTATTAAAAAAACATCTTCCAACAGCATAAAAACTATAAACGCTGTCTTTTCATGCATATCCCCTTATTAAAAAAAACATCTTCCAACAGCATAAAAACTCAAAATGCTGTCTTTTTATGAATACCCCTTTATTAAAAAACACCATCTTCCAACAGCATAAAAACTCTAAACGCTGTCTTTTCATACATACCCCCTTATTAAAAAACATCTTCCAACAGCATAAAAACTCTAAACGCTGTCTTTTCATGCATACCCCCATTCTTAAAAAAACATCTTCCAACAGCATAAAAACTCTAAACGCTGTCTTTTCATGCATACCCCCCTTCTTAAAAAAACATCTTCCAACAGGATAAAAACTCAAAACGCTGTCTTTTCATGCATACCCCCATTGTTAAAAAAACATCTTCCAACAGCATAAAAACTCTAAACGCTGTCTTTTCATGCATACCCCCCTTATTAAAAAACATTTTCAACAGCATAAAAACTCTAAACGCTGCCTTTTCATGCATACCCCCCTTATTAAAAAAGAACATCTTCCAACAGCATAAAAACTCAAAATGCTGTCTTTTCATGCATACTCCCCTTCTTAAAAAAAACATCTTCCAACAGCATAAAAACTCTAAACGCTGTCTTTTCATGCATACTCCCCTTCTTAAAAAAAACATCTTCCAACAGGATAAAAACTCTAAACGCTGTCTTTTCATGTATACCCCCTTATTCAAAAAATCATCTTCCAACGGCATAAAAACTCTAAACGCTGTCTTTTCATGCATATCCCCTTATTAAAAAAACATCTTCCAACAGCATAAAAACTCAAAATGCTGTCTTTTCATGAATACCCCCTTATTAAAAAACATCTTCCAACAGCATAAAAACTCTAAACGCTGTCTTTTCATGCATACCCCCTTATTAAAAAAGAACATCTTCCAACAGCATAAAAACTCAAAACGCTGTCTTTTCATGCATACCCCCATTGTTAAAAAAAACATCTTCCGACAGCATAAAAACTCTAAACGCTGTATTTTCATGCATACCCCCCTTATTAAAAAACATCTTCCGACAGCATAAAAAATCTAAACGCTGCTTTTTCATGCATACCCCCCTTATTAAAAAAGAACATCTTCCAACAGCATAAAAACTCAAAACGTTGTCGTTTCATGCATACCCTCATTGTTAAAAAAAACATCTTCCAACATTATAAAAACTCTAAACGCTGTCTTTTCATGCATACCCCCTTATTAAAAAAACATCATTCAACAGCATAAAAACTCTAAACGCTGTCTTTTCATGCATACCCCTTATTAAAAAAAACAACTTCCAACATCATAAAAACTCTAAACGCTGTCTTTTCATGCATACCCCTCTTATTAAAAAAACATCTTCCAACGGCATAAAAACTCTAAACGCTGTATTTTCATGCATACCCCCTTATTAAAAAAACATCTTCCAACAACATAAAATTTCTGAACGCTGTTTTTTCATGCATTACCCTCTTATTAAAAGAAAACATCTTCCAACAGCATAAAAACTCTTAACGTTGTCTTTTCATGCATACCCCCCCTTATTAAAAAAACATCTTCCAACATCATAAAAACTCTAAACGCTCTCTTTTCATGCATAACCCCCTTATTATAAAAAAAACATCTACCAACAGCATAAAAACTCTAAACGCTGTCTTTTCATGCAAACCCCCCTTGTTAAAAAAAAATTTCCCAACAACATAAAAACTCTGAACACTATCTTTTCATGCATACCCCCTTTTTTAAAAAAAACATCTTCCAAAAGCATAAAAACTCTAAACGCTGTCTTTTCATGCATACTACCCTTATTAAAAAAACATCTTCCAGCAGGATAAAAACTCTAAACGTTGTCTTTTTATGTATACCCCCTTATTAAAAAAAACATCTTCCAACAGCATAAAAACTCTAAACGCTGTCTTTTCATGCATATCCCCTTATTAAAAAAAACATCTTCCAACAGCATAAAAACTCAAAATGCTGTCTTTTCATGAATACCCCCTTTATTAAAAAACACCATCTTCCAACAGCATAAAAACTCTTAACGTTGTCTTTTCATACATACCCCCTTATTAAAAAAACATCTTCCAACAGCATAAAAACTCTAAACGCTGTCTATTCATGCATACCCCCCTTGTTAAAAAAGAACATCTTCCAACAGCATAAAAACTCAAAACGCTGTCTTTTCATGCATACCCCCATTGTTAAAAAAAACATCTTCCAATAGCATAAAAACTCTAAACGCTGTCTTTTCATGCATACCCCCCTTATTAAAAAACATTTTCCAACAGCATAAAAACTCTAAACGCTGTCTTTTCATGCATACCCCCCTTATTAAAAAAGAACATCTTCCAACAGCATAAAAACTCAAAACGCTGTCTTTTCATGCATACTCCCCTTCTTAAAAAAACATCTTCCAACAGCATAAAAACTCTAAACGCTGTCTTTTCATGCATACTCCCCTTCTTAAAAAACACTTTCCAAAAGGATAAAAACTCTACACGCTGTCTTTTCATGTATACCTCCTTATTAAAAAAATCATCTTCCAACAGCATAAAAACTCTAAACGCTGTCTTTTCATGCATATCCCCTTATTAAAAAAAACATCTTCCAACAGCATAAAAACTCAAAATGCTGTCTTTTCATGAATACCCCCTTATTAAAAAACATCTTCCAACAGCATAAAAACTCTAAACGCTGTCTTTTCATGCATACCCCCTTATTAAAAATGAACATCTTCCAACAGCATAAAAACTCAAAACGCTGTCTTTTCATGCATACCTCCATTGTTAAAAAAAACATCTTCCGACAGCATAAAAACTCTAAACGCTGCCTTTTCATGCATACCCCCCTTATTAAAAAATAACATCTTCCAACGGCATAAAAACTCTAAACGCTGTATTTTCATGCATACCCCCCTTATTAAAAAAACATCTTCCAACAGTATAAAAACTCTAAACGCTGTCTTTTCATGCATACCCCCTTATTAAAAAAAACATCTTCCAACAACATAAAATTTCTGAACGCTGTCTTTTCATGCATTACCCTCTTATTAAAAGAAAACATCTTTCAACAGCATAAAAACTCTTAACGTTGTCTTTTCATGCATACCCCCCTTATTAAAAAAACATCTTCCAACATCATAAAAACTCTAAACGCTCTCTTTTCATGCATAACCCCCTTATTATAAAAAAAAACATCTACCAACAGCATAAAAACTCTAAACGCTGTCTTTTCATGCAAACCCCCCTTGTTAAAAAAAATTTCCCAACAGCATAAAAACTCTAAACACTATCTTTTCATGCATACCCCTTTTTAAAAAAAAAACATCTTCCAAAAGCATAAAAACTCTAAACGCTGTCTTTTCATGCATACTCCCCTTATTAAAAAAACATCTTCCAACAGGATAAAAACTCTAAACGTTGTCTTTTTATGTATACCCCCTTATTAAAAAAACATCTTCCAACAGCATAAAAACTATAAACGCTGTCTTTTCATGCATATCCCCTTATTAAAAAAAACATCTTCCAACAGCATAAAAACTCAAAATGCTGTCTTTTTATGAATACCCCTTTATTAAAAAACACCATCTTCCAACAGCATAAAAACTCTAAACGCTGTCTTTTCATACATACCCCCTTATTAAAAAACATCTTCCAACAGCATAAAAACTCTAAACGCTGTCTTTTCATGCATACCCCCATTCTTAAAAAAACATCTTCCAACAGCATAAAAACTCTAAACGCTGTCTTTTCATGCATACCCCCCTTCTTAAAAAAACATCTTCCAACAGGATAAAAACTCAAAACGCTGTCTTTTCATGCATACCCCCATTGTTAAAAAAACATCTTCCAACAGCATAAAAACTCTAAACGCTGTCTTTTCATGCATACCCCCCTTATTAAAAAACATTTTCCAACAGCATAAAAACTCTAAACGCTGCCTTTTCATGCATACCCCCCTTATTAAAAAAGAACATCTTCCAACAGCATAAAAACTCAAAATGCTGTCTTTTCATGCATACTCCCCTTCTTAAAAAAAACATCTTCCAACAGCATAAAAACTCTAAACGCTGTCTTTTCATGCATACTCCCCTTCTTAAAAAAAACATCTTCCAACAGGATAAAAACTCTAAACGCTGTCTTTTCATGTATACCCCCTTATTCAAAAAATCATCTTCCAACGGCATAAAAACTCTAAACGCTGTCTTTTCATGCATATCCCCTTATTAAAAAAACATCTTCCAACAGCATAAAAACTCAAAATGCTGTCTTTTCATGAATACCCCCTTATTAAAAAACATCTTCCAACAGCATAAAAACTCTAAACGCTGTCTTTTCATGCATACCCCCTTATTAAAAAAGAACATCTTCCAACAGCATAAAAACTCAAAACGCTGTCTTTTCATGCATACCCCCATTGTTAAAAAAAACATCTTCCGACAGCATAAAAACTCTAAACGCTGTATTTTCATGCATACCCCCCTTATTAAAAAACATCTTCCGACAGCATAAAAAATCTAAACGCTGCTTTTTCATGCATACCCTCCTTATTAAAAAAGAACATCTTCCAACAGCATAAAAACTCAAAACGTTGTCGTTTCATGCATACCCTCATTGTTAAAAAAAACATCTTCCAACATTATAAAAACTCTAAACGCTGTCTTTTCATGCATACCCCCTTATTAAAAAAACATCATTCAACAGCATAAAAACTCTAAACGCTGTCTTTTCATGCATACCCCTTATTAAAAAAAACAACTTCCAACATCATAAAAACTCTAAACGCTGTCTTTTCATGCATACCCCTCTTATTAAAAAAACATCTTCCAACGGCATAAAAACTCTAAACGCTGTATTTTCATGCATACCCCCTTATTAAAAAAAACATCTTCCAACAACATAAAATTTCTGAACGCTGTTTTTTCATGCATTACCCTCTTATTAAAAGAAAACATCTTCCAACAGCATAAAAACTCTTAACGTTGTCTTTTCATGCATACCCCCCCTTATTAAAAAAACATCTTCCAACATCATAAAAACTCTAAACGCTCTCTTTTCATGCATAACCCCCTTATTATAAAAAAAACATCTACCAACAGCATAAAAACTCTAAACGCTGTCTTTTCATGCAAACCCCCCTTGTTAAAAAAAAAATTCCCAACAACATAAAAACTCTGAACACTATCTTTTCATGCATACCCCCTTTTTTAAAAAAAACATCTTCCAAAAGCATAAAAACTCTAAACGCTGTCTTTTCATGCATACTACCCTTATTAAAAAAACATCTTCCAGCAGGATAAAAACTCTAAACGTTGTCTTTTTATGTATACCCCCTTATTAAAAAAAACATCTTCCAACAGCATAAAAACTCTAAACGCTGTCTTTTCATGCATATCCCCTTATTAAAAAAAACATCTTCCAACAGCATAAAAACTCAAAATGCTGTCTTTTCATGAATACCCCCTTTATTAAAAAACACCATCTTCCAACAGCATAAAAACTCTTAACGTTGTCTTTTCATACATACCCCCTTATTAAAAAAACATCTTCCAACAGCATAAAAACTCTAAACGCTGTCTATTCATGCATACTCCCCTTGTTAAAAAAGAACATCTTCCAACAGCATAAAAACTCAAAACGCTGTCTTTTCATGCATACCCCCATTGTTAAAAAAAACATCTTCCAATAGCATAAAAACTCTAAACGCTGTCTTTTCATGCATACCCCCCTTATTAAAAAACATTTTCCAACAGCATAAAAACTCTAAACGCTGTCTTTTCATGCATACCCCCCTTATTAAAAAAGAACATCTTCCAACAGCATAAAAACTCAAAACGCTGTCTTTTCATGCATACTCCCCTTCTTAAAAAAACATCTTCCAACAGCATAAAAACTCTAAACGCTGTCTTTTCATGCATACTCCCCTTCTTAAAAAACACTTTCCAACAGGATAAAAACTCTACACGCTGTCTTTTCATGTATACCTCCTTATTAAAAAAATCATCTTCCAACAGCATAAAAACTCTAAACGCTGTCTTTTCATGCATATCCCCTTATTAAAAAAAACATCTTCCAACAGCATAAAAACTCAAAATGCTGTCTTTTCATGAATACCCCCTTATTAAAAAACATCTTCCAACAGCATAAAAACTCTAAGCGCTGTCTTTTCATGCATACCCCCTTATTAAAAATGAACATCTTCCAACAGCATAAAAACTCAAAACGCTGTCTTTTCATGCATACCTCCATTGTTAAAAAAAACATCTTCCGACAGCATAAAAACTCTAAACGCTGCCTTTTCATGCATACCCCCCTTATTAAAAAATAACATCTTCCAACAGCATAAAAACTCAAAACGTTGTCTTTTCATGCATACCCCCATTGTTAAAAAAACATCTTCCAACATCATAAAAACTCTAAACGCTGTCTTTTCATGCATACCCCCTTATTTAAAAAAACATCATTCAACAGCATAAAAACTCTAAAAGCTGTCTTTTCATGCATACCCCTTATTAAAAAAAACAACTTCCAACATCATAAAAACTCTAAACGCTGTTTTTCATGCATACCCCTCTTATTAAAAAAACATCTTCCAACGGCATAAAAACTCTAAACGCTGTATTTTCATGCATACCCCCCTTATTAAAAAAACATCTTCCAACAGTATAAAAACTCTAAACGTTGTCTTTTCATGCATACCCCCTTATTAAAAAAAACATCTTCCAACAACATAAAATTTCTGAATGCTGTCTTTTCATGCATTACCCTCTTATTAAAAGAAAACATCTTCCAACAGCATAAAAACTCTTAACGTTGTCTTTTCATGCATACCCCTCTTATTAAAAAAACATCTTCCAACATCATAAAAACTCTAAACGCTCTCTTTTCATGCATAACCCCCTTATTATAAAAAAAACATCTACCAACAGCATAAAAACTCTAAACGCTGTCTTTTCATGCAAACCCCCCTTGTTAAAAAAAATTTTCCCAACAGCATAAAAACTCTAAACACTATCTTTTCATGCATACCCCCTTTTTTTTAAAAAAAACATCTTCCAAAAGCATAAAAACTCTAAACGCTATCTTTTCATGCATACTCCCCTTATTACAAAAAACATCTTCCAACAGGATAAAAACTCTAAACGTTGTCTTTTTATGTATACCCCCTTATTAAAAAAACATCTTCCAACAGCATAAAAACTCTAAACGCTGTCTTTTCATGCATATCCCCTTATTAAAAAAACATCTTCCAACAGCATAAAAACTCAAAATGCTGTCTTTTTATGAATACCCCCTTTATTAAAAAACACCATCTTCCAACAGCATAAAAACTCTTAACGTTGTCTTTTCATACATACCCCCTTATTAAAAAACATATTCCAACAGCATAAAAACTCTAAACGCTGTCTTTTCATGCATACCCCCCTTATTAAAAAAGAACATCTTCCAACAGCATAAAAACTCAAAACGCTGTCTTTTCATGCATACCCCCATTGTTAAAAAAAACATCTTCCAACAGCATAAAAACTCTAAACGCTGTCTTTTCATGCATAACCCCCTTATTAAAAAACATTTTCCAACAGCATAAAAACTCTAAACGCTGTCTTTTCATGCATACCCCCCTTATTAAAAAAGAACATCTTCCAACAGCATAAAAACTCAAAACGCTGTCTTTTCATGCATACTCCCCTTCTTAAAAAAACATCTTCCAACAGCATAAAAACACTAAACGCTGTCTTTTCATGCATACTCCCCTTCTTAAAAAAACATCTTCCAACAGCATAAAATCTCTACACGCTGTCTTTTCATGTATACCCCCTTATTCAAAAAATCATCTTCCAACAGCATAAAAACTCTAAACGCTGCCTTTTCATGCATATCCCCTTATTAAAAAAAACATCTTCCAACAGCATAAAAACTCAAAATGCTGTCTTTTCATGAATACCCCCTTATTAAAAAACATCTTCCAACAGCATAAAAACTCTAAACGCTGTCTTTTCATGCATACCTCCTTATTAAAAAAGAACATCTTCCAACAGCATAAAAACTCAAAACGATGTCTTTTCATGCATACCCCCATTGTTAAAAAAAACATCTTCCGACAGCATAAAAACTCTAAACGCTGTATTTTCATGCATACCCTCCTTATTAAAAAACATCTTCCGACAGCATAAAAACTCTAAACGCTGCCTTTTCATGCATACCCCCTTATTAAAAAAGAACATCTTCCAACAGCATAAAAACTCAAAACGTTGTCTTTTCATGCATACCCTCATTGTTAAAAAAAACATCTTCCAATATTATAAAAACTCTAAACGCTGTCTTTTCATGCATACCTCCTTATTAAAAAAAACATCATTCAACAGCATAAAAACTCTAAACACTGTCTTTTCATGCATACACCCTTATTAAAAAAAACATCTTCCAACAGCATAAAAATTCTAAACGCTGTCTTTTCATGCATACCCTCTTTATTACAAAAAACATCTTTCAACAGCATAAAAACTCTAAACGCTGTCTTTTCATGCATACCCCCCTTATTAAAAAAACAACTTCCAACAGCATAAAAACTTTAAACGATGTCTTTTCATGCATACCCCCCTTATAAAAAAACATCTTCCAACAGCATAAAAACTCTAAACGCTGCCTTTTCATGCATACTCCCCTTATTAAAAAAAACATCTTCCAACAGCATAAAAACTCTAAACGCTGCCTTTTCATGCATACCCCCCTTATTAAAGAAACATCTTCCAACAGTATAAAAACTCTAAACGCTATCTTTTCATGCATACCCCCTTATTAAAAAAAATATCTTCCAACAGCATAAAAACTCTAAACGTTGCCTTTTCATGCATACCCACCTTATTAAAAAAACATCTTCCAACAGCATAAAAACTCTAAACGTTGTATTTTCATGCATACCTCCCTTATTAAAAAAACATCTTCCTACAGTATAAAAACTCTAAACGCTGTCTTTTCATTCATACCCCTTTATTAAAAAAAACATCTTCCAACAGCATAAAAACTCTAAACGCTGTCATTTCATGCATACCCCCTTATTAAAAAAAACATCTTCCAACAGCATAAAAACTCTAAACGCTGTCTTTTCATGCATACCCCCTTATTAAAAAAAACATCTTCCAACAGCATAAAAACTCTAAACGCTGTCTTTTCATGCATACCCCCTTATTAAAAAAAACATCTTCCAACAGCATAAAAACTCTAAACGATGTCTTTTATGCATACCCCCTTATTAAAAAAAACATCTTCCAACAACATAAAAACTCTAAACGATGTCTTTTCATGCATACCACTCTTATTAAAAAAACATCTTCCAACAGCATAAAAACTCTAAACGCTGTCTTTTCATGCATACCCCCATTCTATAAAAAAACATCTTCCAACGGCATAAAAACTTTAAACGCTGTCTTTTCATGCATACCCCTCTTATTAAAAAAACATCTTCCAACAGCATAAAAACTCTAAACGTTGTCTTTTCATGCATACACCTTATTAAAAAAAACATCTTCCAACAACATAAAAACTCTAAACGCTGTCTTTTCATGCATACCTCCCTTCTTAAAAAAACATCTTCCAACAGCATGAAAACTCTAAACGCTGTCTTTTCATGCATACTCTCCTTCTTTAAAAAACATCTTCCAACAGGATAAAAACTCTAAACGCTGTCTTTTTATTCATACCCCCTTATTAAAAAAACATCTTCCAACAGCATAAAAACTCTAAACGTTGTCTTTTCATGCATACCCCCCTAATTAAAAAAACATCTTCCAACAGCATAAAAACTCTAAACGCTGTCTTTTCATGCATACACCCTTATTAAAAAAACATCTTCCAACAGCATAAAAACTCTAAACGCTGTCTTTTCATGCATACTCTCCTTCTTAAAAAAACATCTTCCAACAGCATAAAAACTCTAAACGCTGTCTTTTCATGCATACTCCCCTTCTTAAAAAAACATCTTCCAACAGCATAAAATCTCTACACGCTTTCTTTTCATGTATACCCCCTTATTCAAAAAATCATCTTCCAACAGCATAAAAACTCTAAACGCTGTCTTTTCATGCATATCCCCTTATTAAAAAAAACATCTTCCAACAGCATAAAAACTCAAAATGCTGTCTTTTCATGAATACCCCCTTATTAAAAAACATCTTCCAACAGCATAAAAACTCTAAACGCTGTCTTTTCATGCATACCTCCTTATTAAAAAAGAACATCTTCCAACAGCATAAAAACTCAAAACGATGTCTTTTCATGCATACCCCCATTGTTAAAAAAAACATCTTCCGACAGCATAAAAACTCTAAACGCTGTATTTTCATGCATACCCTCCTTATTAAAAAACATCTTCCGACAGCATAAAAACTCTAAACGCTGCCTTTTCATGCATACCCCCTTATTAAAAAAGAACATCTTCCAACAGCATAAAAACTCAAAACGTTGTCTTTTCATGCATACCCTCATTGTTAAAAAAAACATCTTCCAATATTATAAAAACTCTAAACGCTGTCTTTTCATGCATACCTCCTTATTAAAAAAAACATCATTCAACAGCATAAAAACTCTAAACACTGTCTTTTCATGCATACACCCTTATTAAAAAAAACATCTTCCAACAGCATAAAAATTCTAAACGCTGTCTTTTCATGCATACCCTCTTTATTACAAAAAACATCTTTCAACAGCATAAAAACTCTAAACGCTGTCTTTTCATGCATACCCCCCTTATTAAAAAAACAACTTCCAACAGCATAAAAACTTTAAACGATGTCTTTTCATGCATACCCCCCTTATAAAAAAACATCTTCCAACAGCATAAAAACACTAAACGCTGCCTTTTCATGCATACTCCCCTTATTAAAAAAAACATCTTCCAACAGCATAAAATCTCTACACGCTGTCTTTTCATGTATACCCCCTTATTCAAAAAATCATCTTCCAACAGCATAAAAACTCTAAACGCTGCCTTTTCATGCATATCCCCTTATTAAAAAAAACATCTTCCAACAGCATAAAAACTCAAAATGCTGTCTTTTCATGAATACCCCCTTATTAAAAAACATCTTCCAACAGCATAAAAACTCTAAACGCTGTCTTTTCATGCATACCTCCTTATTAAAAAAGAACATCTTCCAACAGCATAAAAACTCAAAACGATGTCTTTTCATGCATACCCCCATTGTTAAAAAAAACATCTTCCGACAGCATAAAAACTCTAAACGCTGTATTTTCATGCATACCCTCCTTATTAAAAAACATCTTCCGACAGCATAAAAACTCTAAACGCTGCCTTTTCATGCATACCCCCTTATTAAAAAAGAACATCTTCCAACAGCATAAAAACTCAAAACGTTGTCTTTTCATGCATACCCTCATTGTTAAAAAAAACATCTTCCAATATTATAAAAACTCTAAACGCTGTCTTTTCATGCATACCTCCTTATTAAAAAAAACATCATTCAACAGCATAAAAACTCTAAACACTGTCTTTTCATGCATACACCCTTATTAAAAAAAACATCTTCCAACAGCATAAAAATTCTAAACGCTGTCTTTTCATGCATACCCTCTTTATTACAAAAAACATCTTTCAACAGCATAAAAACTCTAAACGCTGTCTTTTCATGCATACCCCCCTTATTAAAAAAACAACTTCCAACAGCATAAAAACTTTAAACGATGTCTTTTCATGCATACCCCCCTTATAAAAAAACATCTTCCAACAGCATAAAAACTCTAAACGCTGCCTTTTCATGCATACTCCCCTTATTAAAAAAACATCTTCCAACAGCATAAAAACTCTAAACGCTGCCTTTTCATGCATACCCCCCTTATTAAAGAAACATCTTCCAACAGTATAAAAACTCTAAACGCTATCTTTTCATGCATACCCCCTTATTAAAAAAAATATCTTCCAACAGCATAAAAACTCTAAACGTTGCCTTTTCATGCATACCCACCTTATTAAAAAAACATCTTCCAACAGCATAAAAACTCTAAACGTTGTATTTTCATGCATACCTCCCTTATTAAAAAAACATCTTCCTACAGTATAAAAACTCTAAACGCTGTCTTTTCATTCATACCCCTTTATTAAAAAAAACATCTTCCAACAGCATAAAAACTCTAAACGCTGTCATTTCATGCATACCCCCTTATTAAAAAAAACATCTTCCAACAGCATAAAAACTCTAAACGCTGTCTTTTCATGCATACCCCCTTATTAAAAAAAACATCTTCCAACAGCATAAAAACTCTAAACGCTGTCTTTTCATGCATACCCCCTTATTAAAAAAAACATCTTCCAACAGCATAAAAACTCTAAACGATGTCTTTTATGCATACCCCCTTATTAAAAAAAACATCTTCCAACAAAATAAAAACTCTAAACGATGTCTTTTCATGCATACCACTCTTATTAAAAAAACATCTTCCAACAGCATAAAAACTCTAAACGCTGTCTTTTCATGCATACCCCCATTCTATAAAAAAACATCTTCCAACGGCATAAAAACTTTAAACGCTGTCTTTTCATGCATACCCCTCTTATTAAAAAAACATCTTCCAACAGCATAAAAACTCTAAACGTTGTCTTTTCATGCATACACCTTATTAAAAAAAACATCTTCCAACAACATAAAAACTCTAAACGCTGTCTTTTCATGCATACCTCCCTTCTTAAAAAAACATCTTCCAACAGCATGAAAACTCTAAACGCTGTCTTTTCATGCATACTCTCCTTCTTTAAAAAACATTTTCCAACAGGATAAAAACTCTAAACGCTGTCTTTTTATTCATACCCCCTTATTAAAAAAAACATCTTCCAACAGCATAAAAACTCTAAACGTTGTCTTTTCATGCATACCCCCCTAATTAAAAAAACATCTTCCAACAGCATAAAAACTCTAAACGCTGTCTTTTCATGCATACACCCTTATTAAAAAAACATCTTCCAACAGCATAAAAACTCTAAACGCTGTCTTTTCATGCATACTCCCCTTCTTAAAAAAACATCTTCCAACAGCATAAAAACTCTAAACGCTGTCTTTTCATGCATACTCCCCTTCTTAAAAAAACATCTTCCAACAGCATAAAATCTCTACACGCTTTCTTTTCATGTATACCCCCTTATTCAAAAAATCATCTTCCAACAGCATAAAAACTCTAAACGCTGTCTTTTCATGCATATCCCCTTATTAAAAAAAACATCTTCCAACAGCATAAAAACTCAAAATGCTGTCTTTTCATGAATACCCCCTTATTAAAAAACATCTTCCAACAGCATAAAAACTCTAAACGCTGTCTTTTCATGCATACCTCCTTATTAAAAAAGAACATCTTCCAACAGCATAAAAACTCAAAACGATGTCTTTTCATGCATACCCCCATTGTTAAAAAAAACATCTTCCGACAGCATAAAAACTCTAAACGCTGTATTTTCATGCATACCCTCCTTATTAAAAAACATCTTCCGACAGCATAAAAACTCTAAACGCTGCCTTTTCATGCATACCCCCTTATTAAAAAAGAACATCTTCCAACAGCATAAAAACTCAAAACGTTGTCTTTTCATGCATACCCTCATTGTTAAAAAAAACATCTTCCAATATTATAAAAACTCTAAACGCTGTCTTTTCATGCATACCTCCTTATTAAAAAAAACATCATTCAACAGCATAAAAACTCTAAACACTGTCTTTTCATGCATACACCCTTATTAAAAAAAACATCTTCCAACAGCATAAAAATTCTAAACGCTGTCTTTTCATGCATACCCTCTTTATTACAAAAAACATCTTTCAACAGCATAAAAACTCTAAACGCTGTCTTTTCATGCATACCCCCCTTATTAAAAAAACAACTTCCAACAGCATAAAAACTTTAAACGATGTCTTTTCATGCATACCCCCCTTATAAAAAAACATCTTCCAACAGCATAAAAACACTAAACGCTGCCTTTTCATGCATACTCCCCTTATTAAAAAAAACATCTTCCAACAGCATAAAAACTCTAAACGCTGCCTTTTCATGCATACCCCCCTTATTAAAGAAACATCTTCCAACAGTATAAAAACTCTAAACGCTATCTTTTCATGCATACCCCCTTATTAAAAAAAATATCTTCCAACAGCATAAAAACTCTAAACGTTGTCTTTTCATGCATACCCACCTTATTAAAAAAACATCTTCCAACAGCATAAAAACTCTAAACGTTGTATTTTCATGCATACCTCCCTTATTAAAAAAACATCTTCCTACAGTATAAAAACTCTAAACGCTGTCTTTTCATTCATACCCCTTTATTAAAAAAAACATCTTCCAACAGCATAAAAACTCTAAACGCTGTCATTTCATGCATACCCCCTTATTAAAAAAAACATCTTCCAACAGCATAAAAACTCTAAACGCTGTCTTTTCATGCATACCCCCTTATTAAAAAAAACATCTTCCAACAGCATAAAAACTCTAAACGCTATCTTTTCATGCATACCCCCTTATTAAAAAAAACATCTTCCAACAGCATAAAAACTCTAAACGATGTCTTTTATGCATACCCCCTTATTAAAAAAAACATCTTCCAACAGCATAAAAACTCTAAACGATGTCTTTTCATGCATACCACTCTTATTAAAAAAACATCTTCCAACAGCATAAAAACTCTAAACGTTGTCTTTTCATGCATACCCCCATTCTATAAAAAAACATCTTCCAACGGCATAAAAACTTTAAACGCTGTCTTTTCATGCATACCCCTCTTATTAAAAAAAAATCTTCCAACAGCATAAAAACTCTAAACGTTGTCTTTTCATGCATACACCTTATTAAAAAAAACATCTTCCAACAACATAAAAACTCTAAACGCTGTCTTTTCATGCATACCTCCCTTCTTAAAAAAACATCTTCCAACAGCATAAAAACTCTAAACGCTGTCTTTTCATGCATACTCTCCTTCTTTAAAAAACATCTTCCAACAGGATAAAAACTCTAAACGCTGTCTTTTTATTCATACCCCCTTATTAAAAAAACATCTTCCAACAGTATAAAAACTCTAAACGTTGTCTTTTCATGCATACCCCCCTAATTAAAAAAACATCTTCCAACAGCATAAAAACTCTAAACGCTGTCTTTTCATGCATACACCCTTATTAAAAAAAACATCTTCCAACTGCATAAAAATTCTAAACGCTGTCTTTTCATGCATACCCTCTTTATTACAAAAAACATCTTTCAACAGCATAAAAACTCTAAACGCTGTCTTTTCATGCATACCCCCCTTATTAAAAAAACAACTTCCAACAGCATAAAAACTTTAAACGATGTCTTTTCATGCATACCCCCCTTATAAAAAAAACATCTTCCAACAGCATAAAAACTCTAAACGCTGCCTTTTCATGCATACTCCCCTTATTAAAAAAAACATCTTCCAACAGCATAAAAACTCTAAACGCTGCATTTTCATGCATACCCCCCTTATTAAAGAAACATCTTCCAAAAGTATAAAAACTCTAAACGCTATCTTTTCATGCATACCCCCTTATTAAAAAAAATATCTTCCAACAGCATAAAAACTCTAAACGCTGCCTTTTCATGCCTAACCCCCTTATTAAAAAAACATCTTTCAACAGCATAAAAACTCTAAACGCTGTATTTTCATGCATACCCCCCTTATTAAAAAAACATCTTACAACAGCATAAAAACTCAAAACGCTGTCTTTTCATTCATACCCCCCTTGTTAAAAAAAACATCTTCCAACAGCATAAAAACTCTAAACGCTGTCTTTTCATGCATACCCCCCTTGTTAAAAAAAACATCTTCCAACAGCATAAAAACTCTAAACGCTGTCTTTTCATGCATACCCCCCTTGTTAAAAAAAACATCTTCCAACAGCATAAAAACTCTAAACGCTGTCTTTTCACGCATACCACCCTTATTAAAAAAACATCTTCCAACAGCATAAAATCTCTAAATGCTGTCTTTTCATTCATACCCCCCTTATTAAAAAAACATGTTCCAACAGCATAAAAACTCTAAACGCTGTCTTTTCATGCATACCCCCTTATTAAAAAAAATATATTCCAACAGCATAAAAACTCTAAACGCTGTTTTTTCTTGCATACCTCTTTATTTAAAAAAACATCTTCCAACAGCATAAAAACTCTAAACGCTGTCTTTTCATGTACACCTCTTATTAGAAAAAAACATCTTCCAACAGCATAAAAACTCTAAACGCTGTCTTTTCATGTACACCTCTTATTAGAAAAAAACATCTTCCAACAGCATAAAAACTCTTAACGTTGTCTTTTCATGCATAACCTCCTTATTAAAAAAACATCTTCCAACATCATAAAAACTCTAAACGCTCTCTTTTCATGCATAACCCCCTTATTATAAAAAAACATCTTCCAACAGCATAAAAACTCTAAACGCTGTCTTTTCATGCAAACCCCCCTTTTAAAAAAACATTTTCCAACAGCATAAACACTCTAAACACTATCTTTTCATGCATACCCCTTTTAAAAAAAAAACATCTTCCAACAGCATAAAAACTCTAAACGCTGTCATTTCATGCATACTCCCCTTATGAAAAAAAACATCTTCCAACAGGATAAAAACTCTAAACGCTGTCTTTTTATGTATAACCCCTTATTAAAAAAACATCTTCCAACAGCATAAAAACTCTAAACGCTGTCTTTTCATGCATATCCCCTTATTAAAAAAAACATCTTCCAACGGCATAAAAACTAAAAATGCTGTCTTTTCATTCATACCCCCTTATTAAAAAAACATCTTCCAACAGCATAAAAACTCTAAACGTTGTCTTTTCATGCATACCCCCCTAATAAAAAAAAATCTTCCAACAGCATAAAAACTCTAAACGCTGTCTTTTTATGCATACCCCCTTATTAAAAAAAACATCTTCCAACAGCATAAAAACTCTAAACGCTGTCTTTTCATGCATACCCCCCTTATTAAAAAAAAACATCTTACAACACCATAAAAACTCAAAACGCTGTCTTTTCGTTCATACCCCCCTTTTTAAAAAAAACATCTTCCAACAGCATAAAAACTCTAAACGCTGCCTTTTCATGCATACCCCCCTTATTAAAAAAACATCTTCCAACATCATAAAAACTCTAAACGCTGTCTTTTCATGCATACCCCCCTTGTTAAAAAAAACATCTTCCAACAGCATAAAACTCTAAACGTTGTCTTTTCATGCATACCCCCCTTGTTAAAAAAACATCTTCCAAAAGCATAAAAACTCTAAACGCTGTCTTTTCACGCATACCATCCTTATTAAAAAAACATCTTCCAACAGCATAAAATCTCTAAACGCGGTCTTTTCATTCATACCCCCCTAATTAAAAAAACATGTTCCAACAGCATAAAAACTCTAAACGCTGTCTTTTCATGCATACCCCCATATTAAAAAAAACATATTCCAACAGCATAAAAACACTAAACGCTGTTTTTTTCATGCATACCCCCTTATTTAAAAAAACATTTTCCAACAGCATAAAAACTCTAAACGTTGTCTTTTCATGTACCCCCCTTATTAGAAAAAAACATCTTCCAACAGCATAAAAACTCTTAACGTTGTCTTTTCATGCATACCCCCCTTATCAAAAAAACATCTTCCAACATCATAAAAACTCTAAACGCTCTCTTTTCATGCATAACCCTCTTATTATAAAAAAAACATCTACCAACACCATAAAAACTGTCTTTTCATGCAAACCCCCCTTTTAAAAAAAAATTTCCTAACAGCATAAAAACTCTAAACACTATCTTTTCATGCATACCCCCTTTTTAAAAAAAAAACATCTTCCAAAAACATAAAAACTCTAAACGTTGTCTTTTCATGCATACTCCCCTTATTAAAAAAAACATCTTCCAACAGGATAAAAACTCTAAACGTTGTCTTTTTATGTATACCCCCTTATTAAAAAAAACATCTTCCAACGGCATAAAAACTCTAAACGCTGTCTTTTCATGCATATCCCCTTATTAAAAAAAACATCTTCCAACAGCATAAAAACTCAAAATGCTGTCTTTTCATGAATACCCCCTTTATTAAAAAACACCATCTTCCAACAGCATAAAAACTCTAAACGCTGTCTTTTCATACATACCCCCTTATTAAAAATCATCTTCCAACAGCTTAAAAACTCTAAACGCTGCCTTTTCATGCATATCCCCCTTATTAAAAAAGAACATCTTCCAACAGCATAAAAACTCAAAACGCTGTCTTTTCATGCATACCCCCATTGTTAAAAAAAACATCTTCCAACAGCATAAAAACTCTAAACGCTGTCTTTTCATGCATACCCCCCTTATTAAAAAACATTTTCCAACAGCATAAAAACTCTAAACGCTGTCTTTTCATGCATACCCCCCTTATTAAAAAAGAACATCTTCCAACAGCATAAAAACTCAAAACGCTGTCTTTTCATGCATACTCCCCTTCTTAAAAAAAACATCTTCCAACAGCATAAAAACTCTAAACGCTGTCTTTTCATGCATACTCCCCTTCTTAAAAAAACATCTTCCAACATGATAAAAACTCTAAACGCTGTCTTTTCATGTATACCCCCTTATTAAAAAAATCATCTTCCAACAGCATAAAAACTCTAAACGCTGTCTTTTCATGCATACCCCCCTTATTAAAAAAGAACATCTTCCAACAGCATAAAAACTCAAAACGCTGTCTTTTCATGCATACTCCCCTTCTTAAAAAAACATCTTCCAACATGATAAAAACTCTGAACGCTGTCTTTTCATGTATACCCCCTTATTAAAAAAATCATCTTCCAATAGCATAAAAACTCTAAACGCTGTCTTTTCATGCATACTCTCTTATTAAAAAAGAACATCTTCCAACAGCATAAAAACTCAAAACGCTGTCTTTTCATGCATACCCCCATTGTTAAAAAAAACATCTTCCAACATTATAAAAACTCTAAACGCTGTCTTTTCATGCATACCCCCTTATTAAAAAAAACATCATTCAACAGCATAAAAACTCTAAACGCTGTCTTTTCATGCATACCCCTTATTAAAAAAAACAACTTCCAACATCATAAAAACTCTAAACGCTGTCTTTTCATGCATACCCCTCTTATTAAAAAAACATCTTCCAACGGCATAAAAACTCTAAACGCTGTATTTTCATGCATACCCCCCTTATTAAAAAAACATCTTCCAACAGTATAAAAACTCTAAACGCTGTCTTTTCATGCATACCCCCTTATTAAAAAAAACATCTTCCAACAGCATAATAACTCTAAACGCTGTCTTTTCATGAATACCTCGCTTATTAAAAGAAAACATCTTCCAACAGCATAAAAACTCTTAACGTTGTCTTTTCATGCGTACCCCCCTTATTAAAAAAACATCTTCCAACATCATAAAAACTCTAAACGCTCTCTTTTCATGCATAACCCCCTTATTATAAAAAAAACATCTACCAACAGCATAAAAACTCTAAACGCTGTCTTTTCATGCAAACCCCCCTTGTTAAAAAAAAATTTCCCAACAGCATAAAAACTCTAAACACTATCTTTTCATGCATACCCACTTTTTTAAAAAAACATCTTCCAAAAGCATAAAAACTCTAAACGCTGTCTTTTCATGCATACTCCCCTTATTAAAAAAACATCTTCCAGCAGGATAAAAACTCTAAACGTTGTCTTTTTATGTATACCCCCTTATTAAAAAAAACATCTTCCAACAGCATAAAAACTCTAAACGCTGTCTTTTCATGCATACCCCCCTTATTAAAAAACATTTTCCAACAGCATAAAAACTCTAAACGCTGTCTTTTCATGCATACCCCTCTTATTAAAAAAGAACATCTTCCAACAGCATAAAAACTCAAAACGCTGTCTTTTCATGCATACTCCCCTTCTTAAAAAAACATCTTCCAACAGCATAAAAACTCTAAACGATGTCTTTTCATGCATACTCCCCTTCTTAAAAAAACATCTTCCAACAGCATAAAATCTCTACACGCTGTCTTTTCATGTATACCCCCTTGTTCAAAAAATCATCTTCCAACAGCATAAAAACTCTAAACGCTGTCTTTTCATGCATATCCCCTTATTAAAAAAAACATCTTCCAACAGCATAAAAACTCAAAATGCTGTCTTTTCATGAATACCCCCTTATTAAAAAACATCTTCCAACAGCATAAAAACTCTAAACGCTGTCTTTTCATGCATACCCCCTTATTAAAAAAGAACATCTTCCAACAGCATAAAAACTCAAAACGATGTCTTTTCATGCATACCCCCATTGTTAAAAAAAACATCTTCCGACAGCATAAAAACACTAAACGCTGTATTTTCATGCATACCCTCCTTATTAAAAAACATCTTCCGACAGCATAAAAACTCTAAACGCTGCCTTTTCATGCATACCCCCTTATTAAAAAAGAACATCTTCCAACAGCATAAAAACTCAAAACGTTGTCTTTTCATGCATACCCTCATTGTTAAAAAAAACATCTTCCAATATTATAAAAACTCTAAACGCTGTCTTTTCATGCATACCCCCATATTAAAAAAAACATCATTCAACAGCATAAAAACTCTAAACACTGTCTTTTCATGCATACACCCTTATTAAAAAAAAATCTTCCAACAGCATAAAAATTCTAAACGCTGTCTTTTCATGCATACCCTCTTTATTACAAAAAACATCTTTCAACAGCATAAAAACTCTAAACGCTGTCTTTTCATGCATACCCCCCTTATTAAAAAAACAACTTCCAACAGCATAAAAACTTTAAACGATGTCTTTTCATGCATACCCCCCTTATAAAAAAAACATCTTCCAACAGCATAAAAACTCTAAACGCTGCCTTTTCATGCATACTCCCCTTATTAAAAAAAACATCTTCCAACAGCATAAAAACTCTAAACGCTGCCTTTTCATGCATACCCCCCTTATTAAAGAAACATCTTCCAACAGTATAAAAACTCTAAACGCTATCTTTTCATGCATACCCCCTTATTAAAAAAAATATCTTCCAACAGCATAAAAACTCTAAACGCTGCCTTTTCATGCCTAACCCCCTTATTAAAAAAAACATCTTCCAACAGCATAAAAACTCTAAACGCTGTATTTTCATGCATACCCCCCTTATTAAAAAAACATCTTACAACAGCATAAAAACTCAAAACGCTGTCTTTTCATTCATACCCCCCTTGTTAAAAAAACATCTTCCAACAGCATAAAAACTCTAAACGCTGTCTTTTCATGCATACCCCCCTTGTTAAAAAAAAACATCTTCCAACAGCATAAAAACTCTAAACGCTGTCTTTTCATGCATACCCCCCTTGTTAAAAAAAACATCTTCCAATAGCATAAAAACTCTAAACGCTGTCTTTTCACGCATACCACCCTTTTTAAAAAAACATCTTCCAACAGCATAAAATCTCTAAATGCTATCTTTTCATTCATACCCCCCTTATTAAAAAAACATGTTCCAACAGCATAAAAACTCTAAACGCTGTCTTTTCATGCATACCTCCTTATTAAAAAAAATATATTCCAACAGCATAAAAACTCTAAACGCTGTTTTTTCTTGCATACCTCTTTATTTAAAAAAACATCTTCCAACAGCATAAAAACTCTAAACGCTGTCTTTTCATGTACCCCTCTTATTAGAAAAAAACATCTTCCAACAGCATAAAAACTCTTAACGTTGTCTTTTCATGCATAACCCCCTTATTAAAAAAACATCTTCCAACATCATAAAAACTCTAAACGCTCTCTTTTCATGCATAACCCCCTTATTATAAAAAAAACATCTTCCAACAGCATAAAAACTCTAAACGCTGTCTTTTCATGCAAACCCCCCTTTTAAAAAAAACATTTTCCAACAGCATAAACACTCTAAACACTATCTTTTCATGCATACCCCTTTTTTAAAAAAAACATCTTCCAACAGCATAAAAACTCTAAACGCTGTCTTTTCATGCATATCCCCTTATTAAAAAAAACATCTTCCAACAGCATAAAAACTAAAAATGCTGTCTTTTCATTCATACCCCCGTATTAAAAAAACATCTTCCAACAGCATAAAAACTCTAAACGTTGTCTTTTCATGCATACCCCCCTAATAAAAAAAAATCTTCCAACAGCATAAAAACTCTAAACGCTGTCTTTTTATGCATACCCCTTTATTAAAAAAAACATCTTCCAACAGCATAAAAACTCTAAACGCTGTCTTTTCATGCATACCCCCACTTATTAAAAAAAAACATCTTACAACACCATAAAAACTCAAAACGTTGTCTTTTCGTTCATACCTCCCTTTTTAAAAAAAACATCTTCCAACAGCATAAAAACTCTAAACGCTGCCTTTTCATGCATACCCCCCTTATTAAAAAAACATCTTCCAACAGCATAAAAACTCTAAACGCTGTCTTTTCATGCATAACCCCCTTGTTAAAAAAAACATCTTCCAACAGCATAAAACTCTAAACGTTGTCTTTTCATGCATACCCCCCTTGTTAAAAAAAACATCTTCCAAAAGTATAAAAACTCTAAATGCTGTCTTTTCACGCATACCACCCTTATTAAAAAAACATCTTCCAACAGCATAAAATCTCTAAACGCTGTCTTTTCATTCATACCCCCCTAATTAAAAAAACATGTTCCAACAGCATAAAAACTCTAAACGCTGTCTTTTCATGCATACCCCCATATTAAAAAAAACATATTCCAACAGCATAAAAACTCTAAACGCTGTTTTTTTCATGCATACCCCCTTATTTAAAAAAACATTTTCCAACAGCATAAAAACTCTAAACGTTGTCTTTTCATGTACCCCCCTTATTAGAAAAAAACATCTTCCAACAGCATAAAAACTCTTAACGTTGTCTTTTCATGCATACCCCCCTTATTAAAAAAAACATCTTCCAACATCATAAAAACTCTAAACGCTCTCTTTTCATGCATAACCCTCTTATTATATAAAAACATCTACCAACACCATAAAAACTGTCTTTTCATGCAAACCCCCCTTGTTAGAAAAAAAATTCCTAACAGCATAAAAACTCTAAACACTATCTTTTCATGCATACCCCCTTTTTAAAAAAAAACATCTTCCAAAAACATAAAAACTCTAAACGCTGTCTTTTCATGCATACTCCCCTTATTAAAAAAAACATCTTCCAACATGATAAAAACTCTAAACGTTGTCTTTTTATGTATACCCCCTTATTAAAAAAACATCTTCCAACGGCATAAAAACTCTAAACGCTGTCTTTTCATGCATATCCCCTTATTAAAAAAACATCTTCCAACAGCATAAAAACTCAAAATGCTGTCTTTTCATGAATACCCCCTTTATTAAAAAACACCATCTTCCAACAGCATAAAAACTCTAAACGCTGTCTTTTCATACATACCCCCTTATTAAAAAACATCTTCCAACAGCATAAAAACTCTAAACGCTGCCTTTTCATGCATATCCCCCTTATTAAAAAAGAACATCTTCCAACAGCATAAAAACTCAAAACGCTGTCTTTTCATGCATACCCCCATTGTTAAAAAAAACATCTTCCAACAGCATAAAAACTCTAAACGCTGTCTTTTCATGCATACCCTCCTTATTAAAAAACATTTTCCAACAGCATAAAAACTCTAAACGCTGTCTTTTCATGCATACCCCCCTTATTAAAAAAGAACATCTTCCAACAGCATAAAAACTCAAAACGCTGTCTTTTCATGCATACTCCCCTTCTTAAAAAAAACATCTTCCAACAGCATAAAAACTCTAAACGCTGTCTTTTCATGCATACTCCCCTTCTTAAAAAAACATCTTCCAACATGATAAAAACTCTAAACGCTGTCTTTTCATGTATACCCCCTTATTAAAAAAATCATCTTCCAACAGCATAAAAACTCTAAACGTTGCCTTTTCATGCATACTCTCTTATTAAAAAAGAACATCATCCAACAGCATAAAAACTCAAAACGCTGTCTTTTCATGCATACCCCCATTGTTAAAAAAAACATCTTCCGACAGCATAAAAACTCTAAACGCTGTATTTTCATGCATACCCCCCTTATTAAAAAACATCTTCCGACAGCATAAAAACTCTAAACGCTGCCTTTTCATGCATACCCCCCTTATTAAAAAAGAACATCTTCCAACAACATAAAAACTCAAAACGCTGTCTTTTCATGCATACCCCCATTGTTAAAAAAAAACATCTTCCAACATTATAAAAACTCTAAACGCTGTCTTTTCATGCATACCCCCTTATTAAAAAAAACATCATTCAACAGCATAAAAACTATAAACGCTGTCTTTTCATGCATACCCCTTATTAAAAAAAACAACTTCCAACATCATAAAAACTCTAAACGCTGTCTTTTCATGCATACCCCTCTTATTAAAAAAACATCTTCCAACGGCATAAAAACTCTAAACGCTGTATTTTCATGCATACCCCCCTTATTAAAAAAACATCTTCCAACAGTATAAAAACTCTAAACGCTGTCTTTTCATGCATACCCCCTTATTAAAAAAAACATCTTCCAACAGCATAAAAACTCTAAACGCTGTCTTTTCATGAATACCCCGCTTATTAAAAGAAAACATCTTCCAACAGCATAAAAACTCTTAACGTTGTCTTTTCATGCATACCCCCCTTATTAAAAAAACATCTTCCAACATCATAAAAACTCTAAACGCTCTCTTTTCATGCATAACCCCTTTATTATAAAAAAAACATCTACCAACAGCATAAAAACTCTAAACGCTGTCTTTTCATGCAAACCCCCCTTGTTAAAAAAAAATTTCCCAACAGCATAAAAACTCTAAACACTATCTTTTCATACATACCCCCTTTTTTAAAAAAAACATATTCCAAAAGCATAAAAACTCTAAACGTTGTCTTTTCATGCATACTCCCCTTATTAAAAAAACATCTTCCAGCAGGATAAAAACTCTAAACGTTGTCTTTTTATGTATACCCCCTTATTAAAAAAAACATCTTCCAACAGCATAAAAACTCTAAACGCTGTCTTTTCATGCATATCCCCTTATTAAAAAAAACATCTTCTAACAGCATAAAAACTCAAAATGCTGTCTTTTCATGAATACCCCCTTTATTAAAAAACACCATCTTCCAACAGCATAAAAACTCTAAACGCTGTCTTTTCATACATACCCCCTTATTAAAAAACATCTTCCAACAGCATAAAAACTCTAAACGCTGTCTTTTCATGCATACCCCCCTTATTAAAAAAGAACATCTTCCAACAGCACAAAAACTCAAAACGCTGTCTTTTCATGCATACCCCCATTGTTAAAAAAAACATCTTCCAACAGCATAAAAACTCTAAACGCTGTCTTTTAATGCATACCCCCCTTATTAAAAAACATTTTCCAACAGCATAAAAACTCTAAACGCTGTCTTTTCATGCATACCCCCTTGTTATAAAAAACATTTTCCAACAGCATAAAAACTCTAAACGATGTCTTTTCATGCATACTCCCCTTATTAAAAAAAAACATCTTCCAACAGGTTAAAAACTCTAAACGCTGTCTTTTCATCCATATCCCCTTATTAAAAAAACATCTTCCAACAGCATAAAAACTCTAAACGATGTCTTTTCATGAATACCCCGCTTATTAAAAAAAAACATCTTCCAACAGCATAAAAACTCTAAACGCTGTCTTTTCATGTATACCCCCTTATTCAAAAAATCATCTTCCAACAGCATAAAAACTATAAACGCTGTCTTTTCATGCATATCCCCTTATTAAAAAAACATCTTCCAACAGCATAAAAACTCAAAATGCTGTCTTTTCATGAATACCCCCTTATTAAAAAACATCTTCCAACAGCATAAAAACTCTAAACGCTGTCTTTTCATGCATACCCCCTTATTAAAAAAGAACATCTTCCAACAGCATAAAAACTCAAAACGCTGTCTTTTCATGCATACCCCCATTGTTAAAAAAAACATCTTCCGACAGCATAAAAACTCTAAACGCTGTATTTTCATGCATACCCCCCTTATTAAAAAACATCTTCCGACAGCATAAAAAATCTAAACGCTGCCTTTTCATGCATACCCCCCTTATTAAAAAAGAACATCTACCAACAGCATAAAAACTCAAAACGTTGTCTTTTCATGCATACCCTCATTGTTAAAAAAAACATCTTCCAACATTATAAAAACTCTAAACGCTGTCTTTTCATGCATACCCCCTTATTAAAAAAACATCATTCAACAGCATAAAAACTCTAAACGCTGTCTTTTCATGCATACCCCTTATTAAAAAAAACAACTTCCAACATCATAAAAACTCTAAACGCTGTCTTTTCATGCATACCCCTCTTATTAAAAAAACATCTTCCAACGGCATAAAAACTCTAAACGCTGTATTTTCATGCATACCCCCTTATTAAAAAAAACATCTTCCAACAACATAAAATTTCTGAACGCTGTCTTTTCATGCATTACCCTCTTATTAAAAGAAAACATCTTCCAACAGCATAAAAACTCTTAACGTTGTCTTTTCATGCATACCCCCCTTATTAAAAAAACATCTTACAACATCATAAAAACTCTAAACGCTCTCTTTTCATGCATAACCACCTTATTATAAAAAAAACATCTACCAACAGCATAAAAACTCTAAACGCTGTCTTTTCATGCAAACCCCCCTTGTTAAAAAAAACATCTTCCAACAGCATAAAAACTCTAAACACTATCTTTTCATGCATACCCCCCTTATTAAAAAAAAACATCTTCCAACAGCATAAAAACTCTAAACGCTGTCTTTTCATGCATACTCCCCTTATTAAAAAAACATCTTCCAGCAGGATAAAAACTCTACACGCTGTCTTTTCATGTATACCCCCTTATTAAAAAAAACATCTTCCAACAGCATAAAAACTCTAAACGCTGTCTTTTCATGCATATCCCCTTATTAAAAAAAACATCTTCCAACAGTATAAAAACTCAAAATGCTGTCTTTTCATGAATACCACCTTTATTAAAAAACACCATCTTCCAACAGCATAAAAACTCTAAACGCTGTCTTTTCATACATACCCCCTTATTAAAAAACATCTTCCAACAGCATAAAAACTCTAAACGCTGTCTTTTCATGCATACCTCCCTTATTAAAAAAGAACAACTTCCAACAGCATAAAAACTCAAAACGCTGTCTTTTCATGCATACCCCCATTGTTAAAAAAAACATCTTCCAACAGCATAAAAACTCTAAACGGTGTCTTTTAATGCATACCCCCCTTATTAAAAAAATATTCCAACAGCATAAAAACTCTAAACGCTGTCTTTTCATGCATACCCCCCTTATTAAAAAAGAACATCTTCCAACAGCATAAAAACTCAAAACGCTGTCTTTTCATGCATACTCCCCTTCTTAAAAAAACATCTTCCAACAGCATAAAAACTCTAAACGCTGTCTTTTCATGCATACTCCCCTTCTTAAAAAACATCTTCTAACAGGATAAAAACTCTACACGCTGTCTTTTCATGTATACCCCCTTATTAAAAAAATCATCTTCCAACAGCATAAAAACTCTAAACGCTGTCTTTTCATGCATATCCCCTTATTAAAAAAAACATCTTCCAACAGCATAAAAACTCAAAATGCTGTCTTTTCATAAATACCCCCTTATTAAAAAACATCTTCCAACAGCATAAAAACTCTAAACGCTGTCTTTTCATGCATACCCCCTTATTAAAAAAGAACATCTTCCAACAGCATAAAAACTCAAAACGCTGTCTTTTCATGCATACCTCCATTGTTAAAAAAAACATCTTCCGACAGCATAAAAACTCTAAACGCTGCCTTTTCATGCATACCCCCCTTATTAAAAAATAACATCTTCCAACAGCATAAAAACTCAAAACGTTGTCTTTTCATGCATACCCCCATTGTTAAAAAAAACATCTTCCAACATCATAAAAACTCTAAACGCTGTCTTTTCATGCATACCCCCTTATTAAAAAAAATATCTTCCAAAAGCATAAAAACTCTAAACGCTGTCTTTTCATGCATACTCCCCTTATTACAAAAAACATCTTCCAACAGGATAAAAACTCTAAACGTTGTCTTTTTATGTATACCCCCTTATTAAAAAAACATCTTCCAACAGCATAAAAACTCTAAACGCTGTCTTTTCATGCATATCCCCTTATTAAAAAAAACATCTTCCAACAGCATAAAAACTCAAAATGCTGTCTTTTTATGAATACCCCCTTTATTAAAAAACACCATCTTCCAACAGCATAAAAACTCTAAACGCTGTCTTTTCATACATACCCCCTTATTAAAAAACATCTTCCAACATTATAAAAACTATAAACGCTGTCCTTTCATGCATACCCCCCTTATTAAAAAAGAACATCTTCCAACAGCATAAAAACTCCAAACGCCGTCTTTTCATGCATACCCTCCTTATTAAAAAAACATCTTACAACAGCATAAAAACTCAAAACGCTGTCTTTTCATTCATACCACCTTGTTAAAAAAACATCTTCCAACCGCATAAAAACTCTAAACGCTGTCTTTTCATGCATACCCCTCTTATTAAAAAAACATCTTCCAACATCATAAAAACTCTAAACGCTGTCTTTTCATGCATACCCCCTTATTAAAAAAAACATCATTCAACAGCATAAAAACTCTAAACGCTGTCTTTTCATGCATACCCCTTATTAAAAAAAACAACTTCCAACATCATAAAAACTCTAAACGCTGTCTTTTCATGCATACCCCTCTTATTAAAAAAACATCTTCCAACGGCATAAAAACTCTAAACGCTGTATTTTCATGCATACCCCCCTTATTAAAAAAACATCTTCCAACAGTATAAAAACTCTAAACGTTGTCTTTTCATGCATACCCCCTTATTAAAAAAAACATCTTCCAACAGCATAAAAACTCTAAACGCTGTCTTTTCATGAATACCCCGCTTATTAAAAGAAAACATCTTCCAACAGCATAAAAACTCTTAACGTTGTCTTTTCATGCATACCCCCCTTATTAAAAAAACATCTTCCAACATCATAAAAACTCTAAACGCTCTCTTTTCATGCATAACCCCCTTATTATAAAAAAAACATCTACCAACAGCATAAAAACTCTAAACGCTGTCTTTTCATGCAAACCCCCCTTGTTAAAAAAAAATTTCCCAACAGCATAAAAACTCTAAACACTATCTTTTCATGCATACCCCCTTTTTTAAAAAAAACATCTTCCAAAAGCATAAAAACTCTAAACGCTGTCTTTTCATGCATACTCCCCTTATTAAAAAAACATCTTCCAGCAGGATAAAAACTCTAAACGTTGTCTTTTTATGTATACCCCCTTATTAAAAAAAACATCTTCCAACAGCATAAAAACTCTAAACGCTGTCTTTTCATGCATACCCCCCTTATTAAAAAACATTTTCCAACAGCATAAAAACTCTAAACGCTGTCTTTTCATGCATACCCCCCTTATTAAAAAAGAACATCTTCCAACAGCATAAAAACTCAAAACGCTGTCTTTTCATGCATACTCCCCTTCTTAAAAAAACATCTTCCATCAGCATAAAAACTCTAAACGCTGTCTTTTCATGCATACTCCCCTTCTTAAAAAAACATCTTCCAACAGCATAAAATCTCTACACGCTGTCTTTTCATGTATACCCCCTTGTTCAAAAAATCATCTTCCAACAGCATAAAAACTCTAAACGCTGTCTTTTCATGCATATCCCCTTATTAAAAAAAACATCTTCCAACAGCATAAAAACTCAAAATGCTGTCTTTTCATGAATACCCCCTTATTAAAAAACATCTTCCAACAGCATAAAAACTCTAAACGCTGTCTTTTCATGCATACCCTCTTATTAAAAAAGAACATCTTCCAACAGCATAAAAACTCAAAACGATGTCTTTTCATGCATACCCCCATTGTTAAAAAAAACATCTTCCGACAGCATAAAAACTCAAAACGCTGTATTTTCATGCATACCCCCTTGTTAAAATAAACATCTTCCAACAGCATAAAAACTTGAAACGTTGTCTTTTCATGCATACCCCCCTTTTTAAAAAAACATCTTCTAACAGCATAAAAACTCTAAACGCTGTCTTTTCATGCATACTCCCCTTGATAAAAAAAACAACTTCCAATAGCATAAAAACTCTAAACGCTGTCTTTTCATGCATACACCCTTATTGAGAAAACATCTTCTAACAGGATAAAAACTCTAAACGTTGTCTTTTCATGCATACCCCCCTTTTTAAAAAAAACATCTTCCAACAGCATAAAAACTCTAAACGCTATCTTTTCATGCATACTCCCCTTATTTAAAAAAACAACTTCCAACAGGATAAAAACTCTAAACGCTGTCTTTTCATGTATTCCCCCCTTATTAAAAAAAACATCTTCCAACAGCATTAAAACTCTAAACGCTGTCTTTTCATGCATATTCCCTTATTAAAAAAACATCTTCCAACAGCATAAAAACTCAAAACGCTGTCTTTTCATTCATACCCCCTTATTAAAAAAATCATCTTCCAACAGCATAAAAACTCTAAACGCTGTCTTTTCATGCATATCCCCTTATTAAAAAAACATCTTCCAACAGCATAAAAACTCAAATTGCTGTCTTTTTATGAATACCCCCTTATTAAAAAACATCTTCCAACAGCATAAAAACTCTAAACGCTGTCTTTTCATGCATACCCCCTTATTAAAAAAGAACATCTTCCAACAGCATAAAAACTCAAAACGCTGTCTTTTCATGCATACCCCCGTTGTTAAAAAAAACATCTTCCGACAGCATAAAAACTCTAAACGCTGTATTTTCATGCATACCCCCCTTATTAAAAAACATCTTCCGACAGCATAAAAACTCTAAACGCTGCCTTTTCATGCATACCCCCCTTATTTAAAAAGAACATCTTCCAACAGCATAAAAACTCAAAACGTTGTTTTTCATGCATACCCTCATTGTTAAAAAAAACATCTTCCAATATTATAAAAACTCTAAACGCTGTCTTTTCATGCATACCCCCTTATTAAAAAAAACATCATTCAACAGCATAAAAACTCTAAACACTGTCTTTTCATGCATACACCCTTATTAAAAAAAAATCTTCCAACAGCATAAAAATTCTAAACGCTGTCTTTTCATGCATACCCTCTTTATTACAAAAAACATCTTTCAACAGCATAAAAACTCTAAACGCTGTCTTTTCATGCATACCCCCCTTATTAAAAAAACAACTTCCAACAGCATAAAAACTTTAAACGATGTCTTTTCATGCATAACCCCCTTATAAAAAAACATCTTCCAACAGCATAAAAACTCTAAACGCTGCCTTTTCATGCATACTCCCCTTATTAAAAAAACATCTTCCAACAGCATAAAAACTCTAAACGCTGCCTTTTCATGCATACCCCCCTTATTAAAGAAACATCTTCCAACAGTATAAAAACTCTAAACGCTATCTTTTCATGCATACCCCCTTATTAAAAAAAATATCTTCCAACAGCATAAAAACTCTAAACGTTGTCTTTTCATGCATACCCACCTTATTAAAAAAACATCTTCCAACAGCATAAAAACTATAAACGTTGTATTTTCATGCATACCTCCCTTATTAAAAAAATATCTTACTACAGTATAAAAACTCTAAACGTTGTCTTTTCATTCATACCCCCTTTATTAAAAAAACATCTTCCAACAGCATAAAAACTCTAAACGCTGTCTTTTCATGCATACCCCCTTATTAAAAAAAACATCTTCCAACAGCATAAAAACTCTAAACGCTGTCTTTTCATGCATACCCCCTTATTAAAAAAAACATCTTCCAACAGCATAAAAACTCTAAACGATGTCTTTTATGCATACCCCCTTATTAAAAAAAACATCTTCCAACAACATAAAAACTCTAAACGATGTCTTTTCATGCATACCACTCTTATTAAAAAAACATCTTCCAACAGCATAAAAACTCTAAACGCTGTCTTTTCATGCATACCCCCATTCTATAAAAAAACATCTTCCAACGGCATAAAAACTTTAAACGCTGTCTTTTCATGCATACCCCTCTTATTAAAAAAACAACTTCCAACAGCATAAAAACTCTAAACGTTGTCTTTTCATGCATACACCTTATTAAAAAAAACATCTTCCAACAACATAAAAACTCTAAACGCTGTCTTTTCATGCATACCTCCCTTCTTAAAAAAACATCTTCCAACAGCATAAAAACTCTAAACGCTGTCTTTTCATGCATACTCTCCTTCTTTAAAAAACATCTTCCAACATGATAAAAACTCTAAACGCTGTCTTTTTATTCATACCCCCTTATTAAAAAAACATCTTCCAACAGCATAAAAACTCAAAACGTTGTCTTTTCATGCATACCCCCATTGTTAAAAAAAACATCTTCCAACATCATAAAAACTCTAAACGCTGTCTTTTCATGCATACCCCCTTATTAAAAAAAACATCTTCCAAAAGCATAAAAACTCTAAACGCTGTCTTTTCATGCATACTCCCCTTATTACAAAAAACATCTTCCAACAGGATAAAAACTCTAAACGTTGTCTTTTTATGTATACCTCCTTATTAAAAAAACATCTTCCAACAGCATAAAAACTCTAAACGCTGTCTTTTCATGCATATCCCCATATTAAAAAAAACATCTTCCAACAGCATAAAAACTCAAAATGCTGTCTTTTTATGAATACCCCCTTTATTAAAAAACACCATCTTCCAACAGCATAAAAACTCTAAACGCTGTCTTTTCATACATACCCCCTTATTAAAAAACATCTTCCAACATTATAAAAACTCTAAACGCTGTCCTTTCATGCATACCCCCCTTATTAAAAAAGAACATCTTCCAACAGCATAAAAACTCCAAACGCCGTCTTTTCATGCATACCCTCCTTATTAAAAAAACATCTTACAACAGCATAAAAACTCAAAACGCTGTCTTTTCATTCATACCCCCTTGTTAAAAAAACATCTTCCAACCGCATAAAAACTCTAAACGCTGTCTTTTCATGCATACCCCTCTTATTAAAAAAACATCTTCCAACATCATAAAAACTCTAAACGCTGTCTTTTCATGCATACCCCCTTATTAAAAAAAACATCATTCAACAGCATAAAAACTCTAAACGCTGTCTTTTCATGCATATCCCTTATTAAAAAAAACAACTTCCAACATCATAAAAACTCTAAACGCTGTCTTTTCATGCATACCCCTCTTATTAAAAAAACATCTTCCAACGGCATAAAAACTCTAAACGCTGTATTTTCATGCATACCCCCATTATTAAAAAAACATCTTCCAACAGTATAAAAACTCTAAACGCTGTCTTTTCATGCATACCCCCTTATTAAAAAAAACATCTTCCAACAGCATAAAAACTCTAAACGCTGTCTTTTCATGAATACCCCGCTTATTAAAAGAAAACATCTTCCAACAGCATAAAAACTCTTAACGTTGTCTTTTCATGCATACCCCCTTATTAAAAAAACATCTTCCAACATCATAAAAACTCTAAACGCTCTCTTTTCATGCATAACCCCCTTATTATAAAAAAAACATCTACCAACAGCATAAAAACTCTAAACGCTGTCTTTTCATGCAAACCCCCCTTGTTAAAAAAAAATTTCCCAACAGCATAAAAACTCTAAACACTATCTTTTCATGCATACCCCCTTTTTTAAAAAAAACATCTTCCAAAAGCATAAAAACTCTAAACGCTGTCTTTTCATGCATACTCCCCTTATTAAAAAAACATCTTCCAGCAGGATAAAAACTCTAAACGTTGTCTTTTTATGTATACCCCCTTATTAAAAAAAACATCTTCCAACAGCATAAAAACTCTAAACGCTGTCTTTTCATGCATACCCCCCTTATTAAAAAACATTTTCCAACAGCATAAAAACTCTAAACGCTGTCTTTTCATGCATACCCCCCTTATTAAAAAAGAACATCTTCCAACAGCATAAAAACTCAAAACGCTGTCTTTTCATGCATACTCCCCTTCTTAAAAAAACATCTTCCATCAGCATAAAAACTCTAAACGCTGTCTTTTCCTGCATACTCCCCTTCTTAAAAAAACATCTTCCAACAGCATAAAATCTCTACACGCTGTCTTTTCATGTATACCCCCTTGTTCAAAAAATCATCTTCCAACAGCATAAAAACTCTAAACGCTGTCTTTTCATGCATATCCCCTTATTAAAAAAAACATCTTCCAACAGCATAAAAACTCAAAATGCTGTCTTTTCATGAATACCCCCTTATTAAAAAACATCTTCCAACAGCATAAAAACTCTAAACGCTGTCTTTTCATGCATACCCCCTTATTAAAAAAGAACATCTTCCAACAGCATAAAAACTCAAAACGATGTCTTTTCATGCATACCCCCATTGTTAAAAAAAACATCTTCCGACAGCATAAAAACTCTAAACGCTGTATTTTCATGCATACCCTCCTTATTAAAAAACATCTTCCGACAGCATAAAAACTCTAAACGCTGCCTTTTCATGCATACCCCCTTATTAAAAAAGAACATCTTCCAACAGCATAAAAACTCAAAACGTTGTCTTTTCATGCATACCCTCATTGTTAAAAAAAACATCTTCCAATATTATAAAAACTCTAAACGCTGTCTTTTCATGCATACCCCCTTATTAAAAAAAACATCATTCAACAGCATAAAAACTCTAAACACTGTCTTTTCATGCATACACCCTTATTAAAAAAAAATCTTCCAACAGCATAAAAATTCTAAACGCTGTCTTTTCATGCATACCCTCTTTATTACAAAAAACATCTTTCAACAGCATAAAAACTCTAAACGCTGTCTTTTCATGCATACCCCCCTTATTAAAAAAACAACTTCCAACAGCATAAAAACTTTAAACGATGTCTTTTCATGCATAACCCCCTTATAAAAAAACATCTTCCAACAGCATAAAAACTCTAAACGCTGCCTTTTCATGCATACTCCCCTTATTAAAAAAACATCTTCCAACAGCATAAAAACTCTAAACGCTGCCTTTTCATGCATACCCCCCTTATTAAAGAAACATCTTCCAACAGTATAAAAACTCTAAACGCTATCTTTTCATGCATACCCCCTTATTAAAAAAAATATCTTCCAACAGCATAAAAACTCTAAACGTTGTCTTTTCATGCATACCCACCTTATTAAAAAAACATCTTCCAACAGCATAAAAACTCTAAACGTTGTATTTTCATGCATACCTCCCTTATTAAAAAAACATCTTACTACAGTATAAAAACTCTAAACGTTGTCTTTTCATTCATACCCCCTTTATTAAAAAAAACATCTTCCAACAGCATAAAAACTCTAAACGCTGTCTTTTCATGCATACCCCCTTATTAAAAAAACATCTTCCAACAGCATAAAAACTCTAAACGCTGTCTTTTCATGCATACCCCCTTATTAAAAAAAACATCTTCCAACAGCATAAAAACTCTAAACGATGTCTTTTATGCATACCCCCTTATTAAAAAAAACATCTTCCAACAACATAAAAACTCTAAACGATGTCTTTTCTTGCATACCACTCTTATTAAAAAAACATCTTCCAACAGCATAAAAACTCTAAACGCTGTCTTTTCATGCATACCCCCATTCTATAAAAAAACATCTTCCAACGGCATAAAAACTTTAAACGCTGTCTTTTCATGCATACCCCTCTTATTAAAAAAACAACTTCCAACAGCATAAAAACTCTAAACGTTGTCTTTTCATGCATACACCTTATTAAAAAAAACATCTTCCAACAACATAAAAACTCTAAACGCTGTCTTTTCATGCATACCTCCCTTCTTAAAAAAACATCTTCCAACAGCATAAAAACTCTAAACGCTGTCTTTTCATGCATACTCTCCTTCTTTAAAAAACATCTTCCAACATGATAAAAACTCTAAACGCTGTCTTTTTATTCATACCCCCTTATTAAAAAAAACATCTTCCAACAGCATAAAAACTCTAAACGTTGTCTTTTCATGCATACCCCCCTAATTAAAAAAACATCTTCCAACAGCATAAAAACTCTAAACGCTGTCTTTTCATGCATACACCCTTATTAAAAAAAACATCTTCCAACAGCATAAAAATTCTAAACGCTGTCTTTTCATGCATACCCTCTTTATTACAAAAAACATCTTTCAACAGCATAAAAACTCTAAACGCTGTCTTTTCATGCATACCCCCTTATTAAAAAAACAACTTCCAACAGCATAAAAACTTTAAACAATGTCTTTTCATGCATACCCCCCTTATAAAAAAAACATCTTCCAACAGCATAAAAACTCTAAACGCTGCCTTTTCATGCATACTCCCCTTATTAAAAAAAACATCTTCCAACAGCATAAAAACTCTAAACGCTGCCTTTTCATGCATACCCCCCTTATTAAAGAAACATCTTCCAACAGTATAAAAACTCTAAACGCTATCTTTTCATGCATACCCCCTTATTAAAAAAAATATCTTCCAACAGCATAAAAACTCTAAACGCTGCCTTTTCATGCCTAACCCCCTTATTAAAAAAAACATCTTCCAACAGCATAAAAACTCTAAACGCTGTATTTTCATGCATACCCCCCTTATTAAAAAAACATCTTACAACAGCATAAAAACTCAAAACGCTGTCTTTTCATTCATACCCCCCTTGTTAAAAAAAACATCTTCCAACAGCATAAAAACTCTAAACGCTGTCTTTTCATGCATACCCCCCTTGTTAAAAAAAAACATCTTCCAACAGCATAAAAACTCTAAACGCTGTCTTTTCATGCATACCCTCCTTGTTAAAAAAAACATCTTCCAACAGCATAAAACTCTAAACGCTGTCTTTTCATTCATACCCCCCTTGTTAAAAAAAACATCTTCCAACAGCATAAAAACTCTAAACGCTGTCTTTTCATGCATACCCCCCTTGTTAAAAAAAAACATCTTCCAACAGCATAAAAACTCTAAACGCTGTCTTTTCATGCATACCCTCCTTGTTAAAAAAAACATCTTCCAACAGCATAAAAACTCTAAACGCTGTCTTTTCACGCATACCACCCTTATTAAAAAAACATCTTCCAACAGCATAAAATCTCTAAATGCTGTCTTTTCATTCATACCGCCCTTATTAAAAAAACATGTTCCAACAGCATAAAAACTCTAAACGCTGTCTTTTCATGCATACCCCCTTATTAAAAAAAATATATTCCAACAGCATAAAAACTCTAAACGCTGTTTTTTCTTGCATACCTCTTTATTTAAAAAAACATCTTCCAACAGCATAAAAACTCTAAACGTTGTCTTTTCATGTACCCCTCTTATTAGAAAAAAACATCTTCCAACAGCATAAAAACTCTTAACGTCGTCTTTTCATGCATAACCCCCTTATTAAAAAAACATCTTCCAACATCATAAAAACTCTAAACGCTCTCTTTTCATGCATAACCCCCTTATTATAAAAAAACATCTTCCAACAGCATAAAAACTCTAAACGCTGTCTTTTTATGCAAACCCCCCTTTTAAAAAAAACATTTTCCAACAGCATAAACACTCTAAACACTATCTTTTCATGCATACCCCTTTTTTAAAAAAAACATCTTCCAACAGCATAAAAACTCTAAACGCTGTCGTTTCATGCATACTCCCCTTATGAAAAAAAAACATCTTCCAACAGGATAAAAACTCTAAACGCTGTCTTTTTATGTATAACCCCTTATTAAAAAAACATCTTCCAACAGCATAAAAACTCTAAACGCTGTCTTTTCATGCATATCCCCTTATTAAAAAAAACATCTTCCAACAGCATAAAAACTAAAAATGCTGTCTTTTCATTCATACCCCCTTATTAAAAAAACATCTTCCAACAGCATAAAAACTCTAAACGTTGTCTTTTCATGCATACCCTCCTAATAAAAAAAAATCTTCCAACTGCATAAAAACTCTAAACGCTGTCTTTTTATGCATACCCCTTTATTAAAAAAACATCTTCCAACGGCATAAAAACTCTAAACGCTGTCTTTTCATGCATACCCCCACTTATTAAAAAAACATCTTACAACACCATAAAAACTCAAAACGCTGTCTTTTCGTTCATACCCCCCTTTTTAAAAAAAACATCTTCCAACAGCATAAAAACTCTAAACGCTGCCTTTTCATGCATACCCCCCTTATTAAAAAAACATCTTCCAACAGCATAAAAACTCTAAACGCTGTCTATTCATGCATACCCCCCTTGTTAAAAAAAACATCTTCCAACAACATAAAACTCTAAACGTTGTCTTTTCAGGCATACCCCCCTTGTTAAAAAAAACATCTTCCAAAAGCATAAAAACTCTAAACGCTGTCTTTTCACGCATACCACCCTTATTAAAAAAACATCTTCCAACAGCATAAAATCTCTAAACGCTGTCTTTTCATTCATACCCCCCTAATTAAAAAAACATGTTCCAACAGCATAAAAACTCTAAACGCTGTCTTTTCATGCATACCCCCATATTAAAAAAAACATATTCCAACAGCATAAAAACTCTAAACGCTGTTTTTTTCATGCATACCCCCTTATTTAAAAAAACATTTTCCAACAGCATAAAAACTCTAAACGTTGTCTTTTCATGTACCCCCCTTATTAGAAAAAAACATCTTCCAACAGCATAAAAACTCTTAACGTTGTCTTTTCATGCATACCCCCCTTATTAAAAAAAACATCTTCCGACATCATAAAAACTCTAAACGCTCTCTTTTCATGCATAACCCTCTTATTATAAAAAAAACATCTACCAACACCATAAAAACTGTCTTTTCATGCAAACCCCCCTTGTTAAAAAAAAAATTTCCTAACAGCATAAAAACTCTAAACACTATCTTTTCATGCATACCCCCTTTTTAAAAAAAAACATCTTCCAAAAACATAAAAACTCTAAACGCTGTCTTTTCATGCATACTCCCCTTATTAAAAAAAACATCTTCCAACAGGATAAAAACTCTAAACGTTGTCTTTTTATGTATACCCCCTTATTAAAAAAAACATCTTCCAACGGCATAAAAACTCTAAACGCTGTCTTTTCATGCATATCCCCTTATTAAAAAAAACATCTTCCAACAGCATAAAAACTCAAAATGCTGTCTTTTCATGAATACCCCCTTTATTAAAAAACACCATCTTCCAACAGTATAAAAACTCTAAACGCTGTCTTTTCATACATACCCCCTTATTAAAAAACATCTTCCAACAGCATAAAAACTCTAAACGCTGCCTTTTCATGCATATCCCCCATATTAAAAAAGAACATCTTCCAACAGCATAAAAACTCAAAACGCTGTCTTTTCATGCATACCCCCATTGTTAAAAAAACATCTTCCAACAGCATAAAAACTCTAAACGCTGTCTTTTCATGCATACCCCCCTTATTAAAAAACATTTTCCAACAGCATAAAAACTCTAAACGCTGTCTTTTCATGCATACCCCCCTTATTAAAAAAGAACATCTTCCAACAGCATAAAAACTCAAAACGCTGTCTTTTCATGCATACTCCCCTTCTTAAAAAAAACATCTTCCAACAGCATAAAAACTCTAAACGCTGTCTTTTCATGCATACTCCCCTTCTTAAAAAAACATCTTCCAACATGATAAAAACTCTAAACGCTGTCTTTTCATGTATACCCCCTTATTAAAAAAATCATCTTCCAACAGCATAAAAACTCTAAACGCTATCTTTTCATGCATACTCTCTTATTAAAAAAGAACATCTTCCAACAGCATAAAAACTCAAAACGCTGTCTTTTCATGCATACCCCCATTGTTAAAAAAAACATCTTCCGACAGCATAAAAACTCTAAACGCTGTATTTTCATGCATACCCCCCTTATTAAAAAACATCTTCCGACAGCATAAAAACTCTAAACGCTGCCTTTTCATGCATACCCCCCTTATTAAAAAAGAACATCTTCCAACAACATAAAAACTCAAAACGTTGTCTTTTCATGCATACCACCATTGTTAAAAAAAACATCTTCCAACATTATAAAAACTCTAAACGCTGTCTTTTCATGCATACCCCCTTATTAAAAAAAACATCATTCAACAGCATAAAAACTCTAAACGCTGTCTTTTCATGCATACCCCTTATTAAAAAAAACAACTTCCAACATCATAAAAACTCTAAACGCTGTCTTTTCATGCATACCCCTCTTATTAAAAAAACATCTTCCAACGGCATAAAAACTCTAAACGCTGTATTTTCATGCATACCCCCCTTATTAAAAAAAACATCTTCCAACAGTATAAAAACTCTAAACGTTGTCTTTTCATGCATACCCCCTTATTAAAAAAAAACATCTTCCAACAGCATAAAAACTCTAAACGTTGTCTTTTCATGAATACCCCGCTTATTAAAAGAAAACATCTTCCAACAGCATAAAAACTCTTAACGTTGTCTTTTCATGCATACCCCCCTTATTAAAAAAACATCTTCCAACATCATAAAAACTCTAAACGCTCTCTTTTCATGCATAACCCCTTTATTATAAAAAAAACATCTACCAACAGCATAAAAACTCTAAACGCTGTCTTTTCATGCAAACCCCCCTTGTTAAAAAAAAATTTCCCAACAGCATAAAAACTCTAAACACTATCTTTTCATGCATACCCCCTTTTTTAAAAAAAACATCTTCCAAAAGCATAAAAACTCTAAACGCTGTCTTTTCATGCATACTCCCCTTATTAAAAAAACATCTTCCAGCAGGAAAAAAACTCTAAACGTTGTCTTTTTATGTATACCCCCTTATTAAAAAAAACATCTTCCAACAGCATAAAAACTCTAAACGATGTCTTTTCATGCATATCCCCTTATTAAAAAAAACATCTTCTAACAGCATAAAAACTCAAAATGCTGTCTTTTCATGAATACCCCCTTTATTAAAAAACACCATCTTCCAACAGCATAAAAACTCTAAACGCTGTCTTTTCATACATACCCCCTTATTAAAAAACATCTTCCAACAGCATAAAAACTCTAAACGCTGTCTTTTCATGCATACCCCCCTTATTAAAAAAGAACATCTTCCAACAGCACAAAAACTCAAAACGCTGTCTTTTCATGCATACCCCCATTGTTAAAAAAAACATCTTCCAACAGCATAAAAACTCTAAACGCTGTCTTTTAATGCATACCCCCCTTATTAAAAAACATTTTCCAACAGCATAAAAACTCTAAACGCTGTCTTTTCATGCATACCCCCCTTGTTATAAAAAAACATTTTCCAACAGCATAAAAACTCTAAACGCTGTCTTTTCATGCATACTCCCCTTATTAAAAAAAACATCTTCCAACAGGTTAAAAACTCTAAACGCTGTCTTTTCATGCATATCCCCTTATTAAAAAAACATCTTCCAACAGCATAAAAACTCTAAACGATGTCTTTTCATGAATACCCCGCTTATTAAAAAAAAACATCTTCCAACAGCATAAAAACTCTAAACGCTGTTTTTTCATGCATACCCCCCTTGTTAAAAAAAAATTTCCCAACAGCATAAAAACTCTAAACACTATCTTTTCATGCATACCCCCTTTTTTAAAAAAAACATCTTCCAAAAGCATAAAAACTCTAAACGCTGTCTTTTCATGCATATCCCCTTATTAAAAAAACATCTTCCAACAGCATAAAAACTCAAAATGCTGTCTTTTCATGAATACCCCCTTTATTAAAAAACACCATCTTCCAACAGCATAAAAACTCTAAACGCTGTCTTTTCATACATACCCCCTTATTAAAAAACATCTTCCAACAGCATAAAAACTCTAAACGCTGTCTTTTTATGCATACCCCCCTTATTAAAAAAGAACATCTTCCAACAGCATAAAAACTCAAAACGCTGTCTTTTCATGCATACCCCCATTGTTAAAAAAAAACAACTTCCAACAGCATAAAAACTCTAAACGCTGTCTTTTAATGCATACCCCCCTTATTAAAAAACATTTTCCAACAGCATAAAAACTCTAAACGCTGTCTTCTCATGCATACCCCCCTTATTAAAAAAGAACATCTTCCAACAGCATAAAAACTCAAAACGCTGTCTTTTCATGCATACTCCCCTTCTTAAAAAAACATCTTCCAACAGCATAAAAACTCTAAACGCTGTCTTTTCATGCATACTCCCCTTCTTAAAAAAACATCTTCCAACAGGATAAAAACTCTACACGCTGTCTTTTCATGTATACCCCCTTATTAAAAAAATCATCTTCCAACAGCATAAAAACTCTAAACGTTGTCTTTTCATGCATATCCCCTTATTAAAAAAACATCTTCCAACAGCATAAAAACTCAAAATGCTGTCTTTTCATGAATACCCCCTTATTAAAAAACATCTTCCAACAGCATAAAAACTCTAAACGCTGTCTTTTCATGCATACCCCCTTATTAAAAAAGAACATCTTCCAACAGCATAAAAACTCAAAACGCTGTCTTTTCATGCATACCTCCATTGTTAAAAAAAACATCTTCCGACAGCATAAAAACTCTAAACGCTGCCTTTTCATGCGTACCCCCCTTATTAAAAAATAACATCTTCCAACAGCATAAAAACTCAAAACGTTGTCTTTTCATGCATACCCCCATTGTTAAAAAAAACATCTTCCAACATCATAAAAACTCTAAACGCTGTCTTTTCATGCATACCCCCTTATTAAAAAAAACATCATTCAACAGCATAAAAACTCTAAAAGCTGTCTTTTCATGCATACCCCTTATTAAAAAAAACAACTTCCAACATCATAAAAACTCTAAACGCTGTCTTTTCATGCATACCCCTCTTATTAAAAAAACATCTTCCAACGGCATAAAAACTCTAAACGCAGTATTTTCATGCATACCCCCCTTATTAAAAAAACATCTTCCAACAGTATAAAAACTCTAAACGTTGTCTTTTCATGCATACCCCCTTATTAAAAAAAACATCTTCCAACAACATAAAATTTCTGAACGCTGTCTTTTCATGCATTACCCTCTTATTAAAAGAAAACATCTTCCAACAGCATAAAAACTCTTAACGTTGTCTTTTCATGCATACCCCTCTTATTAAAAAAACATCTTCCAACATCATAAAAACTCTAAACACTCTCTTTTCATGCATAACCCCCTTATTATAAAAAAAACATCTACCAACAGCATAAAAACTCTAAACGCTGTCTTTTCATTCAAACCCCCCTTGTTAAAAAAAAATTTCCCAACAGCATAAAAACTCTAAACACTATCTTTTCATGCATACCCCCTTTTTTAAAAAAAAAACATCTTCCAAAAGCATAAAAACTCTAAACGCTGTCTTTTCATGCATACTCCCCTTATTACAAAAAACATCTTCCAACAGGATAAAAACTCTAAACGTTGTCTTTTTATGTATACCCCCTTATTAAAAAAACATCTTCCAACAGCATAAAAACTCTAAACGCTGTCTTTTCATGCATATCCCCTTATTAAAAAAAACATCTTCCAACAGCATAAAAACTCAAAATGCTGTCTTTTTATGAATACCCCCTTTATTAAAAAACACCATCTTCCAACAGCATAAAAACTCTAAACGCTGTCTTTTCATACATACCCCCTTATTAAAAAACATATTCCAACAGCATAAAAACTCTAAACGCTGTCCTTTCATGCATACCCCCATTATTAAAAAAGAACATCTTCCAACAGCATAAAAACTCAAAACGCTGTCTTTTCATACATACCCCCATTGTTAAAAAAAACATCTTCCAACAGCATAAAAACTCTAAACGCTGTCTTTTCATGCATACCCCCCTTATTAAAAAACATTTTTCAACAGCATAAAAACTCTAAACGCTGTCTTTTCATGCATACCCCCCTTATTAAAAAAGAACATCTTCCAACAGCATAAAAACTCAAAACGCTGTCTTTTCATGCATACTCCCCTTCTTAAAAAAAACATCTTCCAACAGCATAAAAACTCTAAACGCTGTCTTTTCATGCATACTCCCCTTCTTAAAAAAACATCTTCCAACAGGATAAAAACTCTACACGCTGTCTTTTCATGTATACCCCCTTATTCAAAAAATCATCTTCCAACAGCATAAAAACTCTAAACGCCGTCTTTTCATGCATATCCCCTTATTAAAAAAAACATCTTCCAACAGCATAAAAACTCAAAATGCTGTCTTTTCATGAATACCCCCTTATTAAAAAACATCTTCCAACAGCATAAAAACTCTAAACGCTGTCTTTTCATGCATACCCCCTTATTAAAAAAGAACATCTTCCAACAGCATAAAAACTCAAAACGCTGTCTTTTCATGCATACCCCCATTGTTAAAAAAAACATCTTCCGACAGCATAAAAACTCTAAACGCTGTATTTTCATGCATACCCCCCTTATTAAAAAACATCTTCCGACAGCATAAAAACTCTAAACGCTGCCTTTTCATGCATACCCCCCTTATTAAAAAAGAACATCTTCCAACAGCATAAAAACTCAAAACGTTGTCTTTTCATGCATACCCTCATTGTTAAAAAAACATCTTCCAATATTATAAAAACTCTAAACGCTGTCTTTTCATGCATACCCCCTTATTAAAAAAACATCATTCAACAGCATAAAAACTCTAAACGCTGTCTTTTCATGCATACCCCTTATTAAAAAAAACAACTTCCAACATCATAAAAACTCTAAACGCTGTCTTTTCATGCATACCCCTCTTATTAAAAAAACATCTTCCAACGGCATAAAAACTCTAAACGCTGTATTTTCATGCATACCCCCCTTATTAAAAAAACATCTTCCAACAGTATAAAAACTCTAAACGCTGTCTTTTCATGCATACCCCCTTATTAAAAAAAACATCTTCCAACAACATAAAATTTCTGAACGCTGTCTTTTCATGCATTACCCTCTTATTAAAAGAAAACATCTTCCAACAGCATAAAAACTCTTAACGTTGTCTTTTCATGCATACCCCCCTTATTAAAAAAACATCTTCCAACATCATAAAAACTCTAAACGCTCTCTTTTCATGCATAACCCCCTTATTATAAAAAAAACATCTACCAACAGCATAAAAACTCTAAACGCTGTCTTTTCATTCAAACCCCCCTTGTTAAAAAAAAATTTCCCAACAGCATAAAAACTCTAAACACTATCTTTTCATGCATACCCCCTTTTTTAAAAAAAAACATCTTCCAAAAGCATAAAAACTCTAAACGCTGTCTTTTCATGCATACTCCCCTTATTACAAAAAACATCTTCCAACAGGATAAAAACTCTAAACGTTGTCTTTTTATGTATACCCCCTTATTAAAAAAACATCTTCCAACAGCATAAAAACTCTAAACGCTGTCTTTTCATGCATATCCCCTTATTAAAAAAAACATCTTCCAACAGCATAAAAACTCAAAATGCTGTCTTTTTATGAATACCCCCTTTATTAAAAAACACCATCTTCCAACAGCATAAAAACTCTAAACGCTGTCTTTTCATACATACCCCCTTATTAAAAAACATATTCCAACAGCATAAAAACTCTAAACGCTGTCCTTTCATGCATACCCCCATTATTAAAAAAGAACATCTTCCAACAGCATAAAAACTCAAAACGCTGTCTTTTCATACATACCCCCATTGTTAAAAAAAACATCTTCCAACAGCATAAAAACTCTAAACGCTGTCTTTTCATGCATACCCCCCTTATTAAAAAACATTTTTCAACAGCATAAAAACTCTAAACGCTGTCTTTTCATGCATACCCCCCTTATTAAAAAAGAACATCTTCCAACAGCATAAAAACTCAAAACGCTGTCTTTTCATGCATACTCCCCTTCTTAAAAAAAACATCTTCCAACAGCATAAAAACTCTAAACGCTGTCTTTTCATGCATACTCCCCTTCTTAAAAAAACATCTTCCAACAGGATAAAAACTCTACACGCTGTCTTTTCATGTATACCCCCTTATTCAAAAAATCATCTTCCAACAGCATAAAAACTCTAAACGCCGTCTTTTCATGCATATCCCCTTATTAAAAAAAACATCTTCCAACAGCATAAAAACTCAAAATGCTGTCTTTTCATGAATACCCCCTTATTAAAAAACATCTTCCAACAGCATAAAAACTCTAAACGCTGTCTTTTCATGCATACCCCCTTATTAAAAAAGAACATCTTCCAACAGCATAAAAACTCAAAACGCTGTCTTTTCATGCATACCCCCATTGTTAAAAAAAACATCTTCCGACAGCATAAAAACTCTAAACGCTGTATTTTCATGCATACCCCCCTTATTAAAAAACATCTTACGACAGCATAAAAACTCTAAACGCTGCCTTTTCATGCATACCCTCCTTATTAAAAAAGAACATCTTCCAACAGCATAAAAACTCAAAACGTTGTCTTTTCATGCATACCCTCATTGTTAAAAAAAACATCTTCCAATATTATAAAAACTCTAAACGCTGTCTTTTCATGCATACCCCCTTATTAAAAAAAACATCATTCAACAGCATAAAAACTCTAAACGCTGTCTTTTCATGCATACCCCTTATTAAAAAAAACAACTTCCAACATCATAAAAACTCTAAACGCTGTCTTTTCATGCATATCCCTCTTATTAAAAAAACATCTTCCAACGGCATAAAAACTCTAAACGCTGTATTTTCATGCATACCCCCCTTATTAAAAAAACATCTTCCAACAGTATAAAAACTCTAAACGCTGTCTTTTCATGCATACCCCCTTATTAAAAAAAACATCTTCCAACAACATAAAATTTCTGAACGCTGTCTTTTCATGCATTACCCTCTTATTAAAAGAAAACATCTTCCAACAGCATAAAAACTCTTAACGTTGTCTTTTCATGCATACCCCCCTTATTAAAAAAACATCTTCCAACATCATAAAAACTCTAAACGCTCTCTTTTCATGCATAACCCCCTTATTATAAAAAAAACATCTACCAACAGCATAAAAACTCTAAACGCTGTCTTTTCATTCAAACCCCCCTTGTTAAAAAAAAATTTCCCAACAGCATAAAAACTCTAAACACTATCTTTTCATGCATACCCCCTTTTTTTAAAAAAAAACATCTTCCAAAAGCATAAAAACTCTAAACGCTGTCTTTTCATGCATACTCCCCTTATTACAAAAAACATCTTCCAACAGGATAAAAACTCTAAACGTTGTCTTTTTATGTATACCCCCTTATTAAAAAAACATCTTCCAACAGCATAAAAACTCTAAACGCTGTCTTTTCATGCATATCCCCTTATTAAAAAAACATCTTCCAACAGCATAAAAACTCAAAATGTTGTCTTTTTATGAATACCCCCTTTATTAAAAAACACCATCTTCCAACAGCATAAAAACTCTAAACGCTGTCTTTTCATACATACCCCTTATTAAAAAACATATTCCAACAGCATAAAAAGTCTAAACGCTGTCCTTTCATGCATACCCCCATTATTAAAAAAGAACATCTTCCAACAGCATAAAAACTCAAAACGCTGTCTTTTCATACATACCCCCATTGTTAAAAAAAACATCTTCCAACAGCATAAAAACTCTAAACGCTGTCTTTTCATGCATACCCCCCTTATTAAAAAACATTTTTCAACAGCATAAAAACTCTAAACGCTGTCTTTTCATGCATACCCCCCTTATTAAAAAAGAACATCTTCCAACAGCATAAAAACTCAAAACGCTGTCTTTTCATGCATACTCCCCTTCTTAAAAAAAACATCTTCCAACAGCATAAAAACTCTAAACGCTGTCTTTTCATGCATACTCCCCTTCTTAAAAAAACATCTTCCAACAGGATAAAAACTCTACACGCTGTCTTTTCATGTATACCCCCTTATTCAAAAAATCATCTTCCAACAGCATAAAAACTCTAAACGCCGTCTTTTCATGCATATCCCCTTATTAAAAAAAACATCTTCCAACAGCATAAAAACTCAAAATGCTGTCTTTTCATGAATACCCCCTTATTAAAAAACATCTTCCAACAGCATAAAAACTCTAAACGCTGTCTTTTCATGCATACCCCCCATGTTAAAAAAAACTTCTTTCAACAGCATAAAAACTTTAAACGCTGTCTTTTCATGCAAACCCCCCTTGTTAAAAAAAACATCATCCAACAGCATAAAAACTCTAAACGCTATCTTTTCATGCATACCCCCTTATTAAAAAAACAACTTCCAACAGCATAAAAACTCTAAACGTTGTCTTTTCATGCATACCCCCCTTATTAAAAAAACATCTTCCAACAATATAAAAACTCTAAACGATGTCTTTTCATGCATACCCCCCTTATTAAAAAAACATCTTCCAACAGTATAAAAACTCTAAATGCTGTCTTTTCATGCGTACCCCCCTTATTAAAAAAACATCTTCCAACAGCATAAAATCTCTGAACGCTGTCTTTTCATGCATACCCCCCTTATTAAAAAAAAACATCTTCCAACAGCATAAAAACTCTAAACGCTGTATTTTCATGCATACCCCCTTATTAAAAAAACATCTTCCAACAGTATAAAAACTCTAAACGCTGTCTTTTCATGCGTACCCCCCTTATTAAAAAAAACATCTTCCAACAGCATAAAATCTCTGAACGCTGTCTTTTCATGCATACCCTCCTTATTAAAAAAAACATCTTCCAACAGCATAAAAACTCTAAACGCTGTCTTTTCATGCATACCTCCTTATTAAAAAAACAACTTCCAACATCTTAAAAACTCTAAACGCTGTCTTTTCATGCATACCCCTCTTATTAAAAAAACAACTTCCAATGGCATAAAAACTCTAAACGTTGTATTTTCATGCATACCCCACATATTAAAAAAATATCTTCCAACAGTATAAAAACTCTAAACGCTGTCTTTTCATGCATAACCCCTTATTAAAAAAAACATCTTCCAACAGCATAAAAACTCAAAACGCTGTCTTTTCATGCATAACCCCTTATTAAAAAAAACATCTTCCGACAGCATAAAAACTCTAAACGCTGCCTTTTCATGCATACCCCCCTTATTAAAAAAGAACATCTTCCAACAGCATAAAAACTCAAAACGTTGTCTTTTTATGCATACCCCCATTGTTAAAAAAAACATCTTCCAACATCATAAAAACTCTAAACGCTGTCTTTTCATGCATACCCCCTTATTAAAAAAACATCATTCAACAGCATAAAAACTCTAAACGCTGTCTTTTCATGCATACCCCCCTTGTTAAAAAAAACAACTTCCAACATCATAAAAACTCTAAACGCTGCCTTTTCATGCATACCCCTCTTATTAAAAAAACATCTTCCAACGGCATAAAAACTCTAAACGCTGTATTTTCATGCATACCCCCTTTATTAAAAAAACATCTTCCAACAGCATAAAAACTCTAAACGCTGTCTTTTCATGCATACCCCCTTATTAAAAAAAACATCTTCCAACAACATAAAATCTCTGAACGCTGTCTTTTCATGCATTACCCTCTTATTAAAAGAAAACATCTTCCAACAGCATAAAAACTCTAAACGCTGTGTTTTCATGCATACCCCCTTATTAAAAAATACATCTTCCAACAGCATAAAAACTCTAAATGCTGTCTTTTATGCATACCCCCTTATTAAAAAAACATCTTCAAACAGCATAAAAACTCTAAACGCTGTCTTTTCATGCATACCACTCTTATTAAAAAAAACATCTTCCAACAGCATAAAAACTCTAAACGCTGTCTTTTCATGCATATCCCCTTATTAAAAAAAACATCTTCCAGCAGCATAAAAACTCAAAACGCTGTCTTTTCATGCATACCCCCATTATTAAAAAACATCTTCCAACAGCATAAAAACTCTAAACGTTGTCTTTTCATGCATACACCCCTTATTAAAAAAACATCTTTCAAAAACATAAAAACTCTGAACGCTGTCTTTTCATGCATACCCCCCTTTTTAAAAAAAACATCTTCCAACAGCATAAAAACTCTAAACGCTGTCTTTTTATGTATACCCCCATTTTTTAAAAAAACATCTTCCAACAACGTAAAAACTCTAAACGCTGTCTTTTCATGCATACCCCCTTATTAAAAAAACATCTTCCAACAGCATAAAAACTCTAAACGCTGTCTTTTCATGCATACCCCCTTATTAAAAAACATTTTCCAACAGCATAAAAACTGTAAACGCTGTCTTTTCATGCATACCCCCCTTATTAAAAAAGAACATCTTCCAACAGCATAAAAACTCAAAACGCTGTCTTTTCATGCATACTCCCCTTCTTAAAAAAACATCTTCCAACAGCATAAAAACTCTAAACGCTGTCTTTTCATGCATACTCCCCTTCTTAAAAAAACATCTTCCAACAGGATAAAAACTCTAAACGCTGTCTTTTCATGCATACTCCCCTTATTAAAAAAACATCTTCCAACAGGATAAAAACTCTAAACGCTGTCTTTTCATGCATATCCCCTTATTAAAAAAATCATCTTCCAACAGCATAAAAACTCAAAATCCTGTCTTTTCATGTATACCCCCTTATTAAAAAACATCTTCCAACAGCATATAAACTCTAAACGCTGTCTTTTCATGCATACCCCCTTATTAAAAAAGAACATCTTCCAACAGCATAAAAACTCAAAACGCTGTCTTTTCATGCATACCCCCATTGTTAAAAAAAACATCTTCCGACAGCATAAAAACTCTAAACGCTGTATTTTCATGCATACCCCTCTTATTAAAAAACATCTTCCGAAAGCATAAAAACTCTAAACGCTGCATTTTCATGCATACCCCCATTATTAAAAAACATCTTCCAACAGCATAAAAACACTAAACGTTGTCTTTTCATGCATACACCCCTTATTAAAAAAAACATCTTCCAAAAACATAAAAACTCTAAACGTTGTCTTTTCATGCATACCCCACTTCTTAAAAAAACGCCTTCCAACAGCATAAAAACTCTAAACGCTGTCTTTTCATGCATACCCCCATTTTTTAAAAAAACATATTCGAACAACGTAAAAACTCTAAACGCTGTCTTTTCATGCATACCCCCTTATTAAAAAAAAATATCTTCCAACAGCATAAAAACTCTAAACGTTGTCTTTTCATGCATACCCCCCTAATAAAAAAAAACATCTTCCAACAGCATAAAAACTCTAAACGCTGTCTTTTCATGCATACACCCTTATTAAAAAAAACATCTTCCAATAGCATAAAAATTCTAAACGCTGTCTTTTCATGCATACCCTCTTTATTAAAAAAAACATCTTTCAACAGCATAAAAACTCTAAACGATGTCTTTTCATGCATACCCCCTGATTAAAAAAACATCTTCCAACAGCATAAAAACTTTAAACGCTGTATTTTCATGCATACCCCCCTTATTAAAAAAACATCTTCCAACAGTATAAAAACTCTAAACGCTGTCTTTTCATGCGTAGCCCCCTTATTAAAAAAAACATCTTCCAACAGCATAAAATCTCTGAACGCTGTCTTTTCATGCATACCCCCCTTATTAAAAAAAACATCTTCCAACAGCATAAAAACTCTAAATGCTGTCTTTTCATGCATACCCCCTTATTAAAAAAAACATCTTCCAACAGCATAAAATCTCTGAACGCTGTCTTTTCATGCATACACCCTTATTAAAAAAAACATCGTCCAACATCATAAAAATTCTAAACGCTGTCTTTTCATGCATACCCTCTTTATTAAAAAAACATCTTTCAACAGCATAAAAACTCTAAACGATGTCTTTTCATGCATACCCCCTTATTAAAAAAACATCTTCCAACAGCATAAAAACTCTAAACGCTGTCTTTTCATGCGTACCCCCCTTATTAAAAAAAACATCTTCCAACAGCATAAAATCTCTGAACGCTGTCTTTTCATGCATACCGTCTTTATTAAAAAAAAACATCTTTCAACAGCATAAAAACTCTAAACGATGTCTTTTCATGCATACCCCCTTATTAAAAAAACATCTTCCAGCAGCATAAAAACTCTAAACGCTGTCTTTTCATGCATACCCCCCTTATTAAAAAAACATCTTCCAACAGTATAAAAACTCTAAACGCTGTCTTTTCATGCGTACCCCCCTTATTAAAAAAAACATCTTCCAACAGCATAAAATCTCTGAACGCTGTCTTTTCATGCATACCGTCTTTATTAAAAAAAACATCTTTCAACAGCATAAAAACTCTAAACGATGTCTTTTCATGCATACCCCCTTATTAAAAAAACATCTTCCAACAGCATAAAAACTCTAAACGCTGTATTTTCATGCATATCCCCCTTATTAAAAAAACATCTTCCAACAGTATAAAAACTTTAAACGCTGTCTTTTCATGCGTACCCCGGTTATTAAAAAAACATCTTCCAACAGCATAAAATCTCTGAACGCTGTCTTTTCATGCATACCCTCCTTATTAAAAAAAACATCTTCCAACAGCATAAAAACTCTAAACGCTGTCTTTTCATGCATACCCCCTTATTAAAAAAAACATCTTCCAACAGCATAAAATCTCTGAACGCTGTCTTTTATGCATACCCCCTTATTAAAAAAAACATCTTCCAACAACATAAAATCTCTGAACGCTGTCTTTTCATGCATTACCCCCTTATTAACAAAAACATCTTCCAACAGCATAAAAACTCTAAACGCTGTGTTTTCATGCATACCCCCTTATTATAAAAAACATCTTCCAACAGCATAAAAACTCTAAACGCTGTCTTTTATGCATACCCCCTTATTAAAAAAGAACATCTTTCAACAGCATAAAAACTCAAAACGTTGTCTTTTCATGCATACCCCCATTGTTAAAAAAAACATCTTCCAACAGCATAAAAACTCTAAACGCTGTCTTTTCATGCATACCCCCCTTATTAAAAAAACATCTTCCAACAATATAAAAACTCTAAACGATGTCTTTTCATGCATACCCCCCTTATTAAAAAAACATCTTCCAACAGTATAAAAACTCTAAACGCTGTCTTTTCATGCGTACCCCCCTTATTAAAAAAACATCTTCCAACAGCATAAAATCTCTGAACGCTGTCTTTTCATGCATACCCCCCTTATTAAAAAAAAACATCTTCCAACAGCATAAAAACTCTAAACGCTGTATTTTCATGCATACCCCCTTATTAAAAAAACATCTTCCAACAGTATAAAAACTCTAAACGCTGTCTTTTCATGCGTACCCCCCTTATTAAAAAAAACATCTTCCAACAGCATAAAATCTCTGAACGCTGTCTTTTCATGCATACCCTCCTTATTAAAAAAAACATCTTCCAACAGCATAAAAACTCTAAACGCTGTCTTTTCATGCATACCTCCTTATTAAAAAAACAACTTCCAACATCTTAAAAACTCTAAACGCTGTCTTTTCATGCATACCCCTCTTATTAAAAAAACAACTTCCAATGGCATAAAAACTCTAAACGTTGTATTTTCATGCATACCCCACATATTAAAAAAATATCTTCCAACAGTATAAAAACTCTAAACGCTGTCTTTTCATGCATAACCCCTTATTAAAAAAAACATCTTCCAACAGCATAAAAACTCTAAACGCTGTCTTTTCATGCATAACCCCTTATTAAAAAAAACATCTTCCAACAGCATAAAAACTCTAAACGCTGTCTTTTCATGCATACCCCTCTATTAAAAAAAACATCTTACAACAACATAAAAACTCAAAACGCTGTCTTTTCATTCATACCCCCTTTGTTAAAAAAACATCTTCCAACAGCATAAAAACTCTAAACGCTGTCTTTTCATGCATACCCCCTTATTAAAAAAAACATCTTCCAACAGCATAAAAACTCTAAACGCTGTCTTTTCATGCATACCCCCCTTGTTAAAAAAAAACATCTTCCAACAGCATAAAAACTATAAACGTTGTCTTTTCATGCATACCCCCCTTGTTAAAAAAAAACATCTTCCAACAGCATAAAAACTCTAAACGCTGTCTTTTCACGCATACCACTCTTATTAAAAAAACATCTTCCAACAGCATAAAATCTCTAAACGCTGTCTTTTCATTCATACTCCCCTTATTAAAAAAACATGTTCCAACAGCATAAAAACTCTAAACGCTGTCTTTTCATGCATATCCCCTTATTAAAAAAAACATATTCCAACAGCATAAAAACTCTAAACGCTGTTTTTTCATGCATACCCCCTTATTTAAAAAAACATCTTCCAACAGCATAAAAACTCTAAACGCTGTCTTTTCATGTACCCCTCTTATTAGAAAAAAACATCTTCCAACAGCATAAAAACTCTTAACGTTGTCTTTTCATGCATAACCCCCTTATTAAAAAAACATCTTCCAACATCATAAAAACTCTAAACGTTATCTTTTCATGCATAACCCCCTTATTATAAAAAAACATCTTCCAACAGCATAAAAACTCTAAACACTGTCTTTTCATGCAAACCCCCCTTGTTAAAAAAAACATTTTCCAACAGCATAAAAACTCTAAACACTATCTTTTCATGCATACCCCCTTTTTTAAAAAAAACATCTTCCAACAGCATAAAAGCTCTAAACGCTGTCTTTTCATGCATACTCCCCTTATTAAAAAAACATCTTCCAACAGGATAAAAACTCTAAACGCTGTCTTTTTATGTATAACCCCTTATTAAAAAAATCATCTTCCAACAGCATAAAAACTCTAAACGCTGTCTTTTCATGCATATCCCCTTATTAAAAAAAACATCTTCCAACAGCATAAAAACTCAAAATTCTGTCTTTTCATACATACACTCTTATTAAAAAAACATCTTCCAACAGCATAAAAACTCTAAACGTTGTCTTTTCATGCATACCCCCCTAATTAAAAAAACATCTACCAACAGCATAAAAAATCTAAACGCTGTCTTTTCATGCATACCCCCTTATTAAAAAAAACATCTTCCAACAGCATAAAAACTCTAAACGCTGTCTTTTCATGCATACCCCCCTTATTAAAAAAAACATCTTACAACACCATAAAAACTCAAAACGCTGTCTTTTCGTTCATACCCCCCTTGTTAAAAAAAACATCTTCCAACAACTTAAACACTCTAAACGCTGCCTTTTCATGCATACCCCCCTTGTTAAAAAAAACATCTTCCAACAGCATAAAACTCTAAACGTTGTCTTTTCATGCATACCCCCCTTGTTAAAAAAAACATCTTCCAACAGGATAAAAACTCTAAACGCTTTCTTTTCATGTATACCCCCTTATTAAAAAAATCATCTTCCAACAGCATAAAAACTCTAAACGCTGTCTTTTCATGCATATTCCCTTATTAAAAAAACATCTTCCAACAGCATAAAAACTCAAAATGCTGTCTTTTCATGAATACCCCCTTATTAAAAAACATTTTCCAACAGCATAAAAACTCTAAACGCTGTCTTTTCATGCATACCCCCTTATTAAAAAAAAACATCTTCCAACAGCATAAAAACTCAAAACGCTGTCTTTTCATGCATACCCCCATTGTTAAAAAAAACATCTTCCGACAGCATAAAAACTATAAACGCTGTATTTTCATGCATACCCCCCTTATTAAAAAACATCTTCCGACAGCATAAAAACTCTAAACGCTGTCTTTTCATGCATACCCCCCTTATTAAAAAAGAACATCTTCCAACAGCATAAAAACTCAAAACGTTGTCTTTTCATGCATACCCTCATTGTTAAAAAAAACATCTTCCAACATTATAAAAACTCTAAACGCTGTCTTTTCATGCATACCCCCTTATTAAAAAAAACATCATTCAACAGCATAAAAACTCTAAACGCTGTCTTTTCATGCATACCCCTTATTAAAAAAAACAACTTCCAACATCATAAAAACTCTAAACGCTGTCTTTTCATGCATACTCCCCTTCTTAAAAAAAAACATCTTCCAACAGCATAAAAACTCTAAACGCTGTCTTTTCATGCATACCCCCTTACTAAAAAAAACATCTTCCAACAGCATAAAAACTCTAAACGCTGTATTTTCATGCATACCCCCTTATTAAAAAAACATCTTCCAACAGTATAAAAACTCTAAACGCTGTCTTTTCATGCATACCCCCTTATTAAAAAAACATTATCCAACAACATAAAATCTCTGAACGCTGTCTTTTCATTCATTACCCTCTTATTAAAAGAAAACATTTTCCAACAGCATAAAAACTCTTAACGTTGTTTTTTCATGCATACCCCCCTTTTTAAAAAAAACATCTTCCAACATTATAAAAACTCTAAACGCTCTCTTTTCATGCATAACCCCCTTATTATAAAAAAAACATCTACCAACAGCATAAAAACTCTAAACGCTGTCTTTTCATGCAAACCCCCCTTGTTAAAAAAAAATTTCCCAACAGCATAAAAACTCTAAACACTATCTTTTCATGCATAACCCCTTTTTAAAAAATACATCTTCCAAAAGTATAAAAACTCTAAACGCTGTCTTTTCATGCATACTCCCTTTATTAAAAAAAACATCTTCCAACAGGATAAAAACTCTAAACGTTGTCTTTTTATGTATACCCCCTTATTAAAAAAAACATCTTCCGACAGCATAAAAACTCTAAACGCTGTCTTTTCATGCATATCCCCTTATTAAAAAAAACATCTTCCAACAGCATAAAAACTCAAAATGCTGTCTTTTCATGAATACCCCCTTTATTAAAAAACACCATCTTCCAACAGCATAAAAACTCTAAACGCTGTCTTTTCATACATACCCCCTTATTAAAAAACATCTTCCAACAGCATAAAAACTCTAAACGCTGTCTTTTCATGCATACCCCCCTTATTAAAAAAGAACATCTTTCAACAGCATAAAAACTCAAAACGCTGTCTTTTCATGCATACCCCCATTGTTAAAAAAAACATCTTCCAACAGCATAAAAACTCTAAACGCTGTCTTTTCATGCATACCCCCCTTATTAAAAAACATTTTCCAACAGCATAAAAACTCTAAACGCTGTCTTTTCATGCATACCCCCCTTATTAAAAAAGAACATCTTCCAACAGCATAAAAACTCAAAACGCTGTCTTTTCATGCATACTCCCCTTCTTAAAAAAAACATCTTCCAACAGCATAAAAACTCTAAACGCTGTCTTTTCATGCATACTCCCCTTCTTAAAAAAACATCTTCCAATAGGATAAAAACTCTAAACGCTGTATTTTCATGTATACCCCTTTATTAAAAAAATCATCTTCCAACAGCATAAAAACTCTAAACGCTGTCTTTTCATGCATATCCCCTTATTAAAAAAACATCTTCCAACAGCATAAAAACTCAAATTGCTGTCTTTTTATGAATACCCCCTTATTAAAAAACATCTTCCAACAGCATAAAAACTCTAAACGCTGTCTTTTCATGCATACCCCCTTATTAAAAAAGAACATCTTCCAACAGCATAAAAACTCAAAACGCTGTCTTTTCATGCATACCCCCGTTGTTAAAAAAAACATCTTCCGACAGCATAAAAACTCTAAACGCTGTATTTTCATGCATACCCCCCTTATTAAAAAACATCTTCCGACAGCATAAAAACTCTAAACGCTGCCTTTTCATGCATACCCCCCTTATTTAAAAAGAACATCTTCCAACAGCATAAAAACTCAAAACGTTGTCTTTTCATGCATACCCTCATTGTTAAAAAAAACATCTTCCAATATTATAAAAACTCTAAACGCTGTCTTTTCATGCATACCCCCCTTATTAAAAAAGAACATCTTCCAACAGCATAAAAACTCAAAACGCTGTCTTTTCATGCATACCCCCATTGTTAAAAAAAACATCTTCCAACAGCATAAAAACTCTAAACGCTGTCTTTTCATGCATACCCCCCTTATTAAAAAACATTTTCCAACAGCATAAAAACTCTAAACGCTGTCTTTTCATGCATACCCCCTTATTAAAAAAGAACATCTTCCAACAGCATAAAAACTCTAAACGCTGTTTTTTCATGCATACCCCCCATATTAAAAAAAAACATCTTCCAACAGCATAAAAACTTTAAACGCTATCTTTTCATGCATATCCCCTTATTAAAAAAAACATCTTCCAGCAGCATAAAAACACAAAACGTTGTCTTTTCATGCATACCCCCATTATTAAAAAAAAACATCTTCCAACAGCATTAAAACTCTAAACGCTGTCTTTTAATGCATACCCCCTTATTAAAAAAACATCTTCCAACAGCATAAAAACTCTAAACGCTGTCTTTTCATGCATACCCCCTTATTAAAAAAACATCTTCCAACAGCATAAAAACTCTAAACGCCGTCTTTTCATGCATACCCTCCTTATTAAAAAAACATCTTACAACAGCATAAAAACTCAAAACGCTGTCTTTTCATTCATACCCCCCTTGTTAAAAAAACATCTTCCAACCGCATAAAAACTCTAAACGCTGTCTTTTCATGCATACCCCTCTTATTAAAAAAAACATCTTCCAACAGCATAAAAACTCTAAACGCTGTTTTTTCATGCATACCCCCCTTGTTAAAAAAAACATCTTCCAATAGCATAAAAACTCTAAACGCTGTCTTTTCATGCATACCCCTCTTATTAAAAAAACCATCTTCCAACAGCATAAAAACTCTAAACGCTGTCTTTTCATGCATACCCCCCTTGTTAAAAAAAAACATCTTCCAATAGCATAAAAACTCTAAACGTTGTCTTTTCATGCATACCCCTCTTGTTAAAAAAAACATCTTCCAACAGCATAAAATCTCTAAACGCTGTCTTTTCACGCATACCACCCTTATTAAAAAAAACATCTTCCAACAGCATAAAATATCTAAACGCTGTCATTTCATTCATACCCCCTTATTAAAAAAACATGTTCCAACAGCATAAAAACTCTAAACGCTGTCTTTTCATTCACACCCACCTTATTAAAAAAACATCTTCCAACAGCATAAAAACTCTAAACGCTGTCTTTTCATGCATACCCCCCTTATTAAAAAACATTTTCCAACAGCATAAAAACTCTAAACTGTGACGACCCGCCCTTCTCGACCCTCGAAAATCGACACAAAATACTCAACTTCCAATATGCCGACGATCGAACGCCGGAAAAGACAGATTGTAGGAAAAGAAAGAAGGTAGAAGAAGAAGAATGAACTAAACAACATCAAAACCTCACAGACGCAGCGGAATAAAATATAATATATAGAACAGAACTTTACACAAATCAAAACTATATCTGTTTATATACAATACATCATCAGAGTCTATCAATACAACCAACCATAATCAGTCAGACAATCCTAACAATCACAGCAGCGGAATATACACAAATACGAGAAATACGTCTCGGACTCCAGCTCCTCTCCTGAGCTCCATAGCAACCTATCCTGTAAATATACTCGGTCTGACCCGAGCATTATAATAAAATAACACCCGAGTCAGTCTGGAATACCAGCGCATCATAAATACATCCAAACTGATTATTAAAGTTCAAAAATCCTTTGAAACAAAAGCATCTCGTAAGACCACGCCACAAATAAACATGTCGGGTTTTTACCTTACGATAGCTAAAACACTTTTTATAAAAATCCTCTGATATTATAATAGTGTCTAGATACAAATACTTATTAAAATAGCTGAAATTGTTACATGATTAAATTCCAGCATACTAGGTATACAAACAAATACCGTACAAGGCACGTAGGGAAAATGGATTTCCAACGAATGACTAGGCACTGGGGTACCACCTGTCACAGTACGTGGCCTAGATCACAGTACCGAGGAGTACGCCCGCTCCCCTGCAACACAAAGCCGGAATCATCCCTTACTGGATAATTCCAAGTAAAATCACCCCACGGTTGTGATCAGCAACCGCACCACTAAGCCGAAATAAAAGGGACATCTAGACAGGGATGACCTTACTCTCAAGTGGGGGCTACCCACGAAGCCTTGCTGCATAACCCCTGATTTTCAGTCATTCCCGGTTGATGAGGCTTGAGGCTAAGCGTTACCTTTACAGAACATTTCACTTTGAATGCCCATCGTCCACCTGACGATGTCACGAAAGCATTCGTCCATACAAATCCGTTCCGGGTCCGAACGGAACCGAAGGCACTACTCCTACTACATCCATTTTGGAAATATCCTCAGGATTAGTAGCGACTAGCCCTTGCACTTCACTGCTCCATCTTCGACTCCGAAATCGTTTTCGCGAAACGTACAAACCGGATCGAAGTGGTTTTCGAGTCTCCAGACCTAGAATCCTGGTATACGGAAACTCGATCCCGGTCTCTTCGAAACGATCAGCGCATTTGGCCCATATTGATAGTCGGTGATTTAACTATCAATTAATGTTCACAAACATCCATACACATCCATCACACAATAAATAATCTCCATATTATTTATTTGCCTCTAATATCTTTCAAAGATATATTTTCACATTTTCAAAACTCGTTTGAAAACAATTTTCCAAAACTCTTCCTTTACAAGGTAAATCCTTTACCCTTTATTCCCATCGGGAATAACCAAGTATAAAACAATTTGCATTTAAAACAGTTAAAAATACTTTATACTGAAATATACTTTAAAATATGAAAATTACTTCTATTTATTTACTAAAAATATAAATTTAAAATATGTGAAGAAACTAGTTATTAACACATAAACTTTGATTTAAAGATAGGGTTTCAGTTTAACTAAATTCAAAATAGCGTTACAAGAAGAAAAATACTAATTTTAACAACTAAAGTTAAAACCAACTTTTAAATAAATCCATTTGTAAAATAATTGCTAATATACTCCCAAATTATTACGGTATTAAAAGTTATAAATTTATTCCTTTAAAAATAACGATTTCTTAAAAATACTTTTAAAACGATCTAAAACTTAACCTTAGTTAAATAAAATCTTTTTATAAACATTTACTTGGTTTTTCCCAGGGAAACACTTTCCCGTTTCTAAACATTCCAAAGTAATCTTTCATATAAATCCACTGATTTATTTCAAGTCAATTTATGATTTCAACATAAATTTCCAATTCCATACTTAACTATAACTCCCTCCGAAGTTAAATCACAATTTTTCATTTCCGGAAATTCATTTTTAAATATAGTTTAAACATTTTGGTGAATTTTCAATGGAAGCCAAATTTCCAATGAAATACGGCATTTCAAAACATTCTATTTTCCATTTGAACTTGTTAATTTATAGTTGGAAACTCCTTTTTAACATATTTTTAATTTCCGGATAACATTAGTCGTTATTAAAATAAACACCGTTATTTTAAACAATTTATAATTTCATAAATTTAATCTCCAGAAAACTATACTTTCCATTTACCCATTTCATAAACTTTCCATTATATTCAAAATCCCAATTTGGCCCAATTTACATTTTTCCTTTCAAATCCGATTTCAAAATTTATTCTTTGAAATTCTAAACTTAACAATTCATTTTATTTCGTAAAAACACTTTTTTAGCCATTTATAATTTAATTATGTGATTACAATTTATGCCACAATGTCACAGAACAACTAAATCTCCAGATTTATCAATCACATCATATAAACAGGTATTACTATCAATTATAAAATAATTGCTACATTGTGAGGAATCCAGTTGGATCCCTCCAACCTGTTTCTCCCTGCATCCACAAATATTAGCTCATCACAATATAAATATCAATCCAGACTGATAATAACAATTATATTCAGCCATCCACACAGATATTTAAATATCAACTATTTATAATGTCTAGCATCCAGATGTGAGTGAGAAAAACTCACTTTGAGTTTCGGCGAGCGTTCGAAATTTTAAATTAAACCGGACGACGTCCGATTTAACTCAAATTTCTACTTGCTCGGAATGACTCCGGATCTGCGCCATCACGTAGCATGCGTTCCTGCGATCCCAACGCATCCAAAATCGCCTAAATCTGATATCGTATGAACACGTTACGGTTTTATAAAGTTTGAAACGTAATTTAAAAACAATTTCCCTTTATTAATTTAAAACTACCATCTCAGCCCTACATCACGAAACGAGCCTGCTCCCCTATCTTTCTTCACGCGTGAACGTTCCCTGGAACCAAAGAAACCCAAACACGCGACTTAGGGTTGAAATTTGCGGCCACCACGACGAGCGTAAGCTTGATCGGCGAACACCATTGCATTGCCCTAGTCTCCACGCTCTACCACCAGAAATCGCGCCGAGCTCGGTCAACAAATGGCACCGAAAACTGTGCTCGAACCGACCATGAACGGGCTTCGACAACTCCCTCCACGTGACACTAAAATCCATCTCCACCATTGGATGCTTAGATCACGAGATTCTCTTCACTTTTCCAGTTGAGGGTTTTCGAAATCGTCGCGTGGATTGAACGAAAATGGAGGAAGAAATAAGAAGCGTTTTCGGCCATTGAATAAAACGAACGGCGGCTAACGTATAAGCTAGGGTTTAAGAGAATAAATGAATATATATAATTGTTTTAATATTATTAAATTAATAAAATATCTCAATTTAACAGTTAAAGCACACGACATCCAATTCTCACGTTCCGACAGGCGTTTCTAGGGTTTTTCCGCGTTCCGGACACAATGGAACAAGTTTCGTAAGCTAATTTGATCGTATGCGCGAGATACGGAATTAAACGATCAATTTAAAATTAAATCGGTTAAATCGATTTCGATGCGTTTCGAGCTGCCACGGTCAAACGACAACTCCGATTGCTACGAAAATTGAAATCCGATAATAACTAACTATTACGGATCCAATGGAACTGGTTTCGTCGAATTCCGAGACTGTGCCCCGGAAGGCTACTTTAACTCGTCTATTAAATCGGCGATTTTCTGAAATCGTCGAAAACGCTTCAAATTTCACTTTTTAAATTTTATTAACTTAACAATAAATCATATAAAATTTATAAACACATTAAAAATCATTCTGGCTCAATCCGGACCAAAATCTGATTAAATTGCATTTTAATAATATTAAATTCATTTTTAAATTAATATAAAATTCCAAATAATAACTTATCGACTTTTAAATTCATCTAAAAATCCAACAATATTATTTATAACCAATTGAACTTAAAAATACATGTAAACACCATTTTTATAATCATTTATCCCAAATTCACCTTTTATCCCAATTTCGAATATTTAATTATTATTATCCAATCTCAGATTAAATCTCCACATTAGAAATTATCACTTGTTATTTTAGTTTAAACCAATTCTTTTTAGTTCAAACCAATTCAAAATCCACATTGAACATTTAAAATGAATTAAATGTCCACAGATCCCGTACTAAAAATTCTGGGATGTTACATTCCTCCCCCCTTATAAAAATTTCGTCCCCGAAATTTGCTAGGGTAGGAAATACTCTCCAACCTATTTACTTCCCAATTTGCTTAGTTAAAAGCTTATATTCACTTTCCAAAACCCTTTAACCCAAACCCAAATCCATTTGCCTCATTTACTCTAAAGCCTTTATTTTAACATTCGCTTTCAAAATAACTTTACTAGTTAATAAAAATTTCCCAAAAAGCCCAAAAATTTTCTAACTCTCAAAATTTCTGAAAATTTTTGGCAGAGTCTCCTTTGCACGGAGGAGCTTCTGCGATATCGCAGGATACACAAATATATATACATCGGCTCACACGGCCGGAAACCAAAATATATCACAATATATATCATTTTCCCAATTATATTTACGTAGGCGTACCTTTTTAGCAAATTTTTAATAGCAAGCGACTAATATAACGCATATACGCGCTCCAACTCTCTCGAACGCCTCCCGTACCTGTACTAAACTCAAGAAAACTCATCAATTTCAAGATATGAGCATTTTCATAACATTTCCAATACAAATGCAAGCCAAACATATCCATTGCATAACCAAACCAAGCAAACTTCATCATTAACAATGTTAACCATAATTATTTCAACAATCCAAAGATTTCAATCACTTTCGAATCACTTATTCAAGTCTACTTCATTTTATTTCACTTGAATGCCTTAAATTCAAGTTTTCAATCACCTTTCAAGTTACTTATTCAAGTCCAACTATTTTATTTCATTTGAATGATTTACATTCAAGTTCACCATATACCATTCATATTTATTTCACCAATTCATTTCCACTTCAACATGATTACATATGCCTTTCTTACATTTTTAATTTTAACTTACATTCCAAATTTGATTTACAATCAAATTTCATTTTAAACTTGAAACATTTGCATTTCAGTTATGATCCATTTCCATTCATATGCAAACATTACTTATTAAAAGGTCAATTCATTCCTATTGATTCAAAATCAATTTCATTTGCTATTCTTAACCAATTCACTTGCATTCATATACAAAACTCTTTGAATTGGGTTCCCATTCATATCAATTTAATCACAATTCAATTCCAATTGCTTTTAAACACTCAATTGCAAATACATGCAAATTTCCATGTCATTCAAGCAAAACAATTGCCACTTAAGCTTATCACCATTTAAAATTATTTCCAACTTGGATTCATATAAATTTTATTCCATTACAAGGTTCACAAACCAAATATTTTCTCTTTCCAATGTAATTGTTAAATTACATTTTCCTTACATCTTTATTTCCATTAACCAAATTCAAGTTTATATTAATATCATTCATTCCTGAGTTATTTACAACTCTTATATTTTTAACTCATCACATTAATTAATTTAAAACTCACTTCACTTGCATTTCAGTTTATTTCCTAACAAATTTCATTCGGAATTACTTAAATAAGCCCATTCACAATCATTTGTTTTTCTTTCAAGTTACTTAAGTTCTTTCACAAAATTTCCATCATCTTCTTACATCAATTTTATTTTATTTTCATTTGATTCTCATCCAATCAATTTCAATTCATTTACAACTTTAATGCTCTTTGTTTATTTATCCAATCCATGTACAAATTATTTTATTAACAAAGAGACCATTTAAATTATTTCTCTCATTTGAATTTTATTTACAATTCAAACCATCACTATTATAAGCTAATTACATTATTCATTTTCACTTCCAACATTTATTGCCAAACTTAAATTCCATCCCAAAACTGGATTTTATTTACCTTTCAAACTTTGACCAACTATCAAAATCCTATTTATTACCATACAAATTCCATTTAATTAAGCTTACACAAGATTTATTTCCAAACAATCATTTTGGATTTAGTTGAGTAAACATTTACTTCATTCATCATCACCTCAACTAAATTAAATTTCCATTAAACTAAATTCTTATCCCATTTTAATTCAAGGTTAACTAAATTATATATGCATTTTCAATTTAATTCCTTTCCAGAATTAATTCAAGTTCATCTACGTTTTATTTAGCCCACCTGAATTTAAACCATTTCCTTTACTACTTTAAATAAGAATTTAATTACATTCATTCTTATTCATAACACAACGGAATTTTAATATTCAGCTTAATTCCATTTTAGTCAAAGTTAAACCCAATTCAGTTTAATCTTAATTCTCCATATCCAAGTTCAACTTATTTACTAACTTCAGTTCACTTACCTCTTTTATATTTTATAATTGTTTCACCTTACTTTGCATTCCATTTAAAATTAAGTTCGAATTCCCCATTCCATTTATTATTTCCATTTGTGATTATAATTCCATTTTACTTGAGTTAAAATCAAATCTTCCATTCTCAAGTTCTCCAACTTATTTACTTGTAAGTTTATATTACTCATTTCAAACCAATCCACATTTTTATAATCACAATGATAAATTTTAACACTTAATAACTTAAGAATATGAATTCATTTGCACAATCATAAGCATTTACATTTCACCGTTATCTCAACTTCCATTTAATTCCAATTCATTTAGATTTAATTCAATTTCAAATCCTTAATTTTATTTAACTTATCATAAGTTAAATCCAGATATATTTCATTCACCTTCTTTTATTCAAAGTAAATTTACATTCCATATATATCCAATTCTTCTTTAAATCAACTTTCCTTCATAAATTATGTAGTTGAATCATTTCAACTTTCACATTTTTATTTTAAAATAGAATTTCCAGAATTCAATTTACCCGGATTTATTTCAAAACCAATTCGAAATAAAAATCAACACATTCCCATTTGATACTCAAATCAAATACCAAATTCCAAAGCAATTTGTTTTTACCAAACAATTTTCTTTTTGAAAAATTCTAAAATCACTTGTTTCCCAAACAAGTCCAAACAATATCATAACCAACTATTTTGGTAGCAATCCATCACTTTAGAAACTCGAAAATTAATTCTAATGATGTGGCCAGCATCATCAGGATTATTTTCCAGCGACCGAAGTGAGTTCAATGCTTTCCACTCCCAAAATCCACCTCAAAACAATTCCTATTCAAAAATATTTCCCCAAAATATACTCCATTCTTACAAATGCTTTTGAAAACATTTCTAACATTTCCACAAAGTCAAACTCCCAAAACTTTGTTTAATTCCATTTGAAATCCCTTTCAAAATTTCCGGGGTCAAAATTCTAGTTTAAATCAAATTTTAATTTTTTTTTCTTATTTAAAACATATCCAGTCAATCCCATTTGGTTATAAACCATTTTAATATTTTAACTTCTTATTTTCTTATATATATCATTTCAAATTTTAGATCATGTTTTAATTTCTTATTTGATTATAGAAGAAACAACCAAACAAGCATCCAATACATATAATAATTTAGAAAATTATTTCTTTTTATATCAAAATACAATTTTGGGTAAAATTATTTCATTTACCCACTTTAAAAATAATACTATGTCGGTTTATCTTGTTTAAGAGTTTAGAAACCCCTATCGATACGGTTGTACTTCCCGCACCGACCAGAATTCATAAACACTCAACCGATAAGTCAACACAGTACAAAACAACTTTATATCCACTAACAAGTACGCTCTCATAGCTATTATTACACTCAACTCATTATAGAGTACCTTTGACTCTATTTAAATGGGTAATTTTCCCACCAAAGCCTAGGTTGTCGCCAACCTAAGCTCTGATACCAACTGTGACGACCCGCCCTTCTCGACCCTCGAAAATCGACACAAAATACTCAACTTCCAATATGCCGACGATCGAACGCCGGAAAAGACAGATTGTAGGAAAAGAAAGAAGGTAGAAGAAGAAGAATGAACTAAACAACATCAAAACCTCACAGACGCAGCGGAATAAAATATAATATATAGAACAGAACTTTACACAAATCAAAACTATATCTGTTTATATACAATACATCATCAGAGTCTATCAATACAACCAACCATAATCAGTCAGACAATCCTAACAATCACAGCAGCGGAATATACACAAATACGAGAAATACGTCTCGGACTCCAGCTCCTCTCCTGAGCTCCATAGCAACCTATACTGTAAATATACTCGGTCTGACCCGAGCATTATAATAAAATAACACCCGAGTCAGTCTGGAATACCAGCGCATCATAAATACATCCAAACTGATTATTAAAGTTCAAAAATCCTTTGAAACAAAAGCATCTCGTAAGACCACGCCACAAATAAACATGTCGGGTTTTTACCTTACGATAGCTAAAACACTTTTTATAAAAATCCTCTGATATTATAATAGTGTCTAGATACAAATACTTATTAAAATAGCTGAAATTGTTACATGATTAAATTCCAGCATACTAGGTATACAAACAAATACCGTACAAGGCACGTAGGGAAAATGGATTTCCAACGAATGACTAGGCACTGGGGTACCACCTGTCACAGTACGTGGCCTAGATCACAGTACCGAGGAGTACGCCCGCTCCCCTGCAACACAAAGCCGGAATCATCCCTTACTGGATAATTCCAAGTAAAATCACCCCACGGTTGTGATCAGCAACCGCACCACTAAGCCGAAATAAAAGGGACATCTAGACAGGGATGACCTTACTCTCAAGTGGGGGCTACCCACGAAGCCTTGCTGCATAACCCCTGATTTTCAGTCATTCCCGGTTGATGAGGCTTGAGGCTAAGCGTTACCTTTACAGAACATTTCACTTTGAATGCCCATCGTCCACCTGACGATGTCACGAAAGCATTCGTCCATACAAGTCCGTTCCGGGTCCGAACGGAACCGAAGGCACTACTCCTACTACATCCATTTTGGAAATATCCTCAGGATTAGTAGCGACTAGCCCTTGCACTTCACTGCTCCATCTTCGACTCCGAAATCGTTTTCGCGAAACGTACAAACCAGATCGAAGTGGTTTTCGAGTCTCCAGACCTAGAATCCTGGTATACGGAAACTCGATCCCGGTCTCTTCGAAACGATCAGCGCATTTGGCCCATATTGATAGTCGGTGATTTAACTATCAATTAATGTTCACAAACATCCATACACATCCATCACAAAATAAATAATCTCCATATTATTTATTTGCCTCTAATATCTTTCAAAGATATATTTTCACATTTTCAAAACTCGTTTGAAAACAATTTTCCAAAACTCTTCCTTTACAAGGTAAATCCTTTACCCTTTATTCCCATCGGGAATAACCAAGTATAAAACAATTTGCATTTAAAACAGTTAAAAATACTTTATACTGAAATATACTTTAAAATATGAAAATTACTTCTATTTATTTACTAAAAATATAAATTTAAAATATGTGAAGAAACTAGTTATTAACACATAAACTTTGATTTAAAGATAGGGTTTCAGTTTAACTAAATTCAAAATAGCGTTACAAGAAGAAAAATACTAATTTTAACAACTAAAGTTAAAACCAACTTTTAAATAAATCCATTTGTAAAATAATTGCTAATATACTCCCAAATTATTACGGTATTAAAAGTTATAAATTTATTCCTTTAAAAATAACGATTTCTTAAAAATACTTTTAAAACGATTTAAAACTTAACCTTAGTTAAATAAAATCTTTTTATAAACATTTACATGGTTTTTCCCAGGGAAACACTTTCCCGTTTCTAAACATTCCAAAGTACTCTTTCATATAAATCCACTGATTTATTTCAAGTCAATTTATGATTTCAACATAAATTTCCAATTCCATACTTAACTATAACTCCCTCCGAAGTTAAATCACAATTTTTCATTTCCGGAAATTCATTTTTAAATATAGTTTAAACATTTTGGTGAATTTTCAATGGAAGCCAAATTTCCAATGAAATACGGCATTTCAAAACATTCTATTTTCCATTTGAACTTGTTAATTTATAGTTGGAAACTCCTTTTTAACATATTTTTAATTTCCGGATAACATTAGTCGTTATTAAAATAAACACCGTTATTTTAAACAATTTATAATTTCATAAATTTAATCTCCAGAAAACTATACTTTCCATTTACCCATTTCATAAACTTTCCATTATATTCAAAATCCCAATTTGGCCCAATTTACATTTTTCCTTTCAAATCCGATTTCAAATTTTATTCTTTGAAATTCTAAACTTAACAATTCATTTTATTTCGTAAAAACACTTTTTTAGCCATTTATAATTTAATTCTGTGATTACAATTTATGCCACAATGTCACAGAACAACTAAATCTCCAGATTTATCAATCACATCATATAAACAGGTATTACTATCAATTATAAAATAATTGCTACATTGTGAGGAATCCAGTTGGATCCCTCCAACCTGTTTCTCCCTGCATCCACAAATATTAGCTCATCACAATATAAATATCAATCCAGACTGATAATAACAATTATATTCAGCCATCCACACAGATATTTAAATATCAACTATTTATAATGTCTAGCATCCAGATGTGAGTGAGAAAAACTCACTTTGAGTTTCGGCGAGCGTTCGAAATTTTAAATTAAACCGGACGACGTCCGATTTAACTCAAATTTCTACTTGCCCGGAATGACTCCGGATCTGCGCCATCACGTAGCATGCGTTCCTGCGATCCCAACGCATCCAAAATCGCCTAAATCTGATATCGTATGAACACGTTACGGTTTTATAAAGTTTGAAACGTAATTTAAAAACAATTTCCCTTTATTAATTTAAAACTACCATCTCAGCCCTACATCGCGAAACGAGCCTGCTCCCCTATCTTTCTTCACGCGTGAACGTTCCCTGGAACCAAAGAAACCCAAACACGCGACTTAGGGTTGAAATTTGCGGCCACCACGACGAGCGTAAGCTTGATCGGCGAACACCATTGCATTGCCCTAGTCTCCACGCTCTACCACCAGAAATCGCGCCGAGCTCGGTCAACAAATGGCACCGAAAACTGTGCTCGAACCGACCATGAACGGGCTTCGACAACTCCCTCCACGTGACACTAAAATCCATCTCCACCATTGGATGCTTAGATCACGAGATTCTCTTCACTTTTCCAGTTGAGGGTTTTCGAAATCGTCGCGTGGATTGAACGAAAATGGAGGAAGAAATAAGAAGCGTTTTCGGCCATTGAATAAAACGAACGGCGGCTAACGTATAAGCTAGGGTTTAAGAGAATAAATGAATATATATAATTGTTTTAATATTATTAAATTAATAAAATATCTCAATTTAACAGTTAAAGCACACGACATCCAATTCTCACGTTCCGACAGGCGTTTCTAGGGTTTTTCCGCGTTCCGGACACAATGGAACAAGTTTCGTAAGCTAATTTGATCGTATGCGCGAGATACGGAATTAAACGATCAATTTAAAATTAAATCGGTTAAATCAATTTCGATGCGTTTCGAGCTGCCACGGTCAAACGACAACTCCGATTGCTACGAAAATTGAAATCCGATAATAACTAACTATTACGGATCCAATGGAACTGGTTTCGTCGAATTCCGAGACTGCGCCCCGGAAGGCTACTTTAACTCGTCTATTAAATCGGCGATTTTCTGAAATCGTCGAAAACGCTTCAAATTTCACTTTTTAAATTTTATTAACCTAACAATAAATCATATAAAATTTATAAACACATTAAAAATCATTCTGGCTCAATCCGGACCAAAATCTGATTAAATTGCATTTTAATAATATTAAATTCATTTTTAAATTAATATAAAATTCCAAATAATAACTTATCGACTTTTAAATTCATCTAAAAATCCAACAATATTATTTATAACCAATTGAACTTAAAAATACATGTAAACACCATTTTTATAATCATTTATCCCAAATTCACCTTTTATCCCAATTTCGAATATTTAATTATTATTATCCAATCTCAGATTAAATCTCCACATTAGAAATTATCACTTGTTATTTTAGTTTAAACCAATTCTTTTTAGTTCAAACCAATTCAAAATCCACATTGAACATTTAAAATGAATTAAATGTCCACAGATCCCGTACTAAAAATTCTGGGATGTTACATCTAAACGCTGTCTTTTCATGCATACCCCCCTTATTAAAAAAGAACATCTTCCAACAGCATAAAAACTCAAAACGCTGTCTTTTCATGCATACTCCCCTTCTTAAAAAGAACATCTTCCAACAGCATAAAAACTCTAAACGCTGTCTTTTCATGCATACTCCCCTTCTTAAAAAAACATCTTCCAACAGGATAAAAACTCTAAACGTTGTCTTTTTATGTATACCCCCTTATTAAAAAAACATCTTCCAACTGCATAAAAACTCTAAACGCTGTCTTTTCATGCATATCCCCTTATTAAAAAAAACATCTTCCAACAGCATAAAAACTCAAAATGCTGTCTTTTTATGAATACCCCCTTTATTAAAAAAAACATCTTCCAACAGCATAAAAACTCTAAACGCCGTCTTTTCATGCATAATCTTCTTATTAAAAAAACATCTTCCAACAGCATAAAAACTCTAAACGCTGTCTTTTCATGCATACCCCCTTATTAAAAAAGAACATCTTCCAACAGCATAACAACTCAAAACGCTGTCTTTTCATGCATACCCCCATTGTTAAAAAAAACATCTTCCAACAGCATAAAAACTCTAAACGTTGTCTTTTCATGCATACCCCCCTTATTAAAAAACATTTTCCAACAGCATAAAAACTCTAAACGCTGTCTTTTCATGCATACCCCCCTTATTAAAAAAGAACATCTTCCAACAGCATAAAAACTCAAAACGCTGTCTTTTCATGCATACTCTCCTTCTTAAAAAAAACATCTTCCAACAGCATAAAAACTCTAAACGCTGTTTTTTCATGCATACCCCCCTTCTTAAAAAAACATCTTCCAACAGGATAAAAACTCTAAACGCTGTCTTTTCATGTATACCCCCTTATTCAAAAAATCATCTTCCAACAGCATAAAAACTCTAAACGCTGTCTTTTCATGCATATCCCCTTATTAAAAAAACATCTTCCAACAGCATAAAAACTCAAAATGCTTTCTTTTCATGAATACCCCCTTATTAAAAAACATCTTCCAACAGCATAAAAACTCTAAACGCTGTCTTTTCATGCATACCCCCTTATTAAAAAAGAACATCTTCCAACAACATAAAAACTCAAAACGCTGTATTTTCATGCATACCCCCATTGTTAAAAAAAACATCTTCCGACAGCATAAAAACTCTAAACGCTGTATTTTCATGCATACCCCCCTTATTAAAAAACATCTTCCGACAGCATAAAAACTCTAAACGCTGCCTTTTCATGCATACCCCCCTTATTAAAAAAGAACATCTTTCAACATCATAAAAACTCAAAACGTTGTCTTTTCATGCATACTTTCATTGTTAAAAAAAACATCTTCCAACATTATAAAAACTCTAAACGCTGTCTTTTCATGCATACCCCCTTATTAAAAAAAACATCATTCAACAGCATAAAAACTCTAAACGCTGTCTTTTCATGCATACCCCTTATTAAAAAAACAACTTCCAACATCATAAAAACTCTAAACGCTGTCTTTTCATGCATACCCCTCTTATTAAAAAAACATCTTCCAACGGCATAAAAACTCTAAACGCTGTATTTTCATGCATACCCCCCTTATTAAAAAAACATCTTCCAACAGTATAAAAACTCTAAACGCTGTCTTTTCATGCATACCCCCTTATTAAAAAAAACATCTTCCAACAACATAAAATTTCTGAACGCTGTCTTTTCATGCATTACCCTCTTATTAAAAGAAAACATCTTTCAACAGCATAAAAACTCTTAACGTTGTCTTTTCATGCATACCCCCCTTATTAAAAAAACATCTTCCAACATCATAAAAACTCTAAACGCTCTCTTTTCATGCATAAACCCCTTATTATAAAAAAAACATCTACCAACAGCATAAAAACTCTAAACGCTGTCTTTTCATGCAAACCCCCCTTGTTAAAAAAAAATTTCCCAACAGCATAAAAACTCTAAACACTATCTTTTCATGCATACCCCTTTTTTAAAAAAAACATCTTCCAAAAGCATAAAAACTCTAAACGCTGTCTTTTCATGCATACTCCCCTTATTAAAAAAAACATCTTCCAACAGGATAAAAACTCTAAACGTTGTCTTTTTATGTATACCCCCTTATTAAAAAAACATCTTCCAACAGCATAAAAACTCTAAACGCTGTCTTTTCATGCATATCCCCTTATTAAAAAAAACATCTTCCAACAGCATAAAATCTCAAAATGCTGTCTTTTTATGAATACCACCTTTATTAAAAAACACCATCTTCCAACAGCATAAAAACTCTAAACGCTGTCTTTTCATACATACCCCCTTATTAAAAAAATCTTCCAACAGCATAAAAACTCTAAACGCTGTCTTTTCATGCATACCCCCCTTCTTAAAAAACATCTTCCAACAGGATAAAAACTCAAAACGCTGTCTTTTCATGCATACCCCCATTGTTAAAAAAACATCTTCCAACAGCATAAAAACTCTAAACGCTGTCTTTTCATGCATACCCCCCTTATTAAAAAACATCTTCCAACAGCATACAAACTCAAAACGCTGTCTTTTCATGCATACTCCCCTTCTTAAAAAAAACATCTTCCAACAGCATAAAAACTCTAAACGGTGTCTTTTCATGCATACACTCCTTCTTAAAAAACATCTTCCAACAGGATAAAAACTCTAAACGCTGTCTTTTCATGTATACCCCCTTATTCAAAAAATCATCTTCCAACAGCATAAAAACTCTAAACGCAGTCTTTTCATGCATATCCCCTTATTAAAAAAAAACATCTTCCAACAGCATAAAAACTCAAAATGCTGTCTTTTCATGAATACTCCCTTATTAAAAAACATCTTCCAACAGCATAAAAACTCTAAACGCTGTCTTTTCATGCATACCCCCTTATTAAAAAAGAACATCTTCCAACAGCATAAAAACTCAAAACGTTGTCTTTTCATGCATACCCCCATTGTTAAAAAAAACATCTTCCGACAGCATAAAAACTCTAAACGCTGTATTTTCATGCATACCCCCCTTATTAAAAAACATCTTCCGACAGCATAAAAAATCTAAACGCTGCCTTTTCATGCATACCCCCCTTATTAAAAAAGAACATCTTCCAACAGCATAAAAACTCAAAACGTTGTCTTTTCATGCATACCCTCATTGTTAAAAAAAACATCTTCCAACATTATAAAAACTCTAAACGCTGTCTTTTCATGCATACCCCCTTATTAAAAAAAACATCATTCAACAGCATAAAAACTCTAAACGCTGTCTTTTCATGCATACCCCTTATTAAAAAAAACAACTTCCAACATCATAAAAACTCTAAATGCTGTCTTTTCATGCATACCCCTCTTATTAAAAAAACATCTTCCAACGGCATAAAAACTCTAAACGCTGTATTTTCATGCATACCCCCCTTATTAAAAAAACATCTTCCAACAGTATAAAAACTCTAAACGCTGTCTTTTCATGCATACCCCCTTATTAAAAAAAACATCTTCCAACAACATAAAATTTCTGAACGCTGTTTTTTCATGCATTACCCTCTTATTAAAAGAAAACATCTTCCAACAGCATAAAAACTCTTAACGTTGTCTTTTCATGCATACCCCCCTTATTAAAAAAACATCTTCCAACATCATAAAAACTCTAAACGCTCTCTTTTCATGCATAACCCCCTTATTATAAAAAAAACATCTACCAACAACATAAAAACTCTAAACGCTGTCTTTTCATGCAAACCCCCCTTGTTAATAAAAAATTTCCCAACAGCATAAAAACTCTAAACACTATCTTTTCATGCATACCCCCTTTTTAAAAAAAAAACATCTTCCAAAAGCATAAAAACTCTGAACGCTGTCTTTTCATGCATACTCCCCTTATTAAAAAAAACATCTTCCAACAGGATAAAAACTCTAAACGTTGTCTTTTTATGTATACCCCCTTATTAAAAAAACATCTTCCAACAGCATAAAAACTCTCAACGCTGTCTTTTCATGCATATCCCCTTATTAAAAAAAACATCTTCCAACAGCATAAAAACTCAAAATGTTGTCTTTTCATGAATACCCCCTTTATTAAAAAACACCATCTTCCAACAGCATAAAAACTCTAAACGCTGTCTTTTCATACATACCCCCTTATTAAAAAACATCTTCCAACAGCATAAAAACTCTAAACGCTGTCTTTTCATGCATACCCTCCTTATTAAAAAAGAACATCTTCCAACAGCATAAAAACTCAAAACGCTGTCATTTCATGCATGCCCCCATCGTTAAAAAAAACATCTTCCAACAGCATAAAAACTCTAAACGCTGTCTTTTCATGCATACCCCCCTTATTAAAAAACATTTTCCAACAGCATAAAAACTCTAAACGCTGTCTTTTCATGCATACCCCCCTTATTAAAAAAGAACATTTTCCAACAGCATAAAAACTCAAAACGTTGTCTTTTCATGCATACTCCCCTTCTTAAAAAAACATCTTCCAACAGCATAAAAACTCTAAACGCTGTCTTTTCATGCATACTCCCCTTCTTAAAAAAACATCTTCCAACAGGATAAAAACTCTACACGCTGTCTTTTCATGTATACCCCCTTATTAAAAAAATCATCTTCCAACAGCATAAAAACTCTAAATGCTGTCTTTTCATGCATATCCCCTTATTAAAAAAAACATCTTCCAACAGCATAAAAACTCAAAATGCTGTCTTTTCATGAATACCCCCTTATTAAAAAACATCTTCCAACAGCATAAAAACTCTAAACGCTGTCTTTTCATGCATACCCCCTTATTAAAAAAGAACATCTTCCAACAGCATAAAAACTCAAAACGCTGTCTTTTCATGCATACCCCCATTGTTAAAAAAAACATCTTCCGACAGCATAAAAACTCTAAACGCTGCCTTTTCATGCATACCCCCCTTATTAAAAAATAACATCTTCCAACAGCATAAAAACTCAAAAAGTTGTCTTTTCATGCATACCCCCATTGTTAAAAAAAACATCTTCCAACATCATAAAAACTCTAAACGCTGTCTTTTCATGCATACCCCCTTATTAAAAAAAACATCATTCAACAGCATAAAAACTCTAAAAGCTGTCTTTTCATGCATACCCCTTATTAAAAAAAACAACTTCCAACATCATAAAAACTCTAAACGCTGTCTTTTCATGCATACCCCTCTTATTAAAAAAACATCTTCCAACAGCATAAAAACTCTAAACGCTGTATTTTCATGCATACCCCCCTTATTAAAAAAACATCTTCCAACAGTATAAAAACTCTAAACGCTGTCTTTTCATGCATACCCCCTTATTAAAAAAAACATCTTCCAACAACATAAAATTTCTGAACGCTGTCTTTTCATGCATTACCCTCTTATTAAAAGAAAACATCTTCCAACAGCATAAAAACTCTTAACGTTGTCTTTTCATGCATACCCCCCTTATTAAAAAAACATCTTCCAACATCATAAAAACTCTAAACGCTCTCTTTTCATGCATAACCCCCTTATTATAAAAAAAACATCTACCAACAGCATAAAAACTCTAAACGCTGTCTTTTCATGCAAACCCCCCTTGTTAAAAAAAAATTTCCCAACAGCATAAAAACTCTAAACACTATCTTTTCATGCATACACCCTTTTAAAAAAAAAACATCTTCCAAAAGCATAAAAACTCTAAACGCTGTCTTTTCATGCATACTTCCCTTATTACAAAAAACATCTTCCAACAGGATAAAAACTCTAAACGTTGTCTTTTTATGTATACCCCCTTATTAAAAAAACATCTTCCAACAGCATAAAAACTCTAAACGCTGTCCTTTCATGCATATCCCCTTATTAAAAAAAACATCTTCCAACAGCATAAAAACTCAAAATGCTGTCTTTTTATGATTACCCCCTTTATTAAAAAACACCATCTTCCAACAGCATAAAAACTCTAAACGCTGTCTTTTCATACATACCCCCTTATTAAAAAACATATTCCAACAGCATAAAAACTCTAAACGCTGTCTTTTCATGCATACCCACCTTATTAAAAAAGAACATCTTCCAACAGCATAAAAACTCAAAACGCTGTCTTTTCATGCATACCCCTATTGTTAAAAAAAACGTCTTCCAACAGCATAAAAACTCTAAACGCTGTCTTTTCATGCATACCCCCCGTATTAAAAAACATTTTCCAACAGCATAAAAACTCTAAACGCTGTCTTTTCATGCATACCCCCCTTATTAAAAAAGAACATCTTCCAACAGCATAAAAACTCAAAACGCTGTCTTTTCATGCATACTCCCCTTCTTAAAAAAAACATCTTCCAACAGCATAAAAACTCTAAACGCTGTCTTTTCATGCATACTCCCCTTCTTAAAAAAACATCTTCCAACAGGATAAAAACTCTAAACGCTGTCTTTTCATGTATACCCCCTTATTCAAAAAATCATCTTCCAACAGCATAAAAACTCTAAACGCTGTCTTTTCATGCATATCCCCTTATTAAAAAAAACATCTTCCAACAGCATAAAAACTCAAAATGCTGTCTTTTCATGAATACCCCCTTATTAAAAAACATCTTCCAACAGCATAAAAACTCTAAACGCTGTCTTTTCATGCATACCCCCTTATTAAAAAAGAACATCTTCCAACAGCATAAAAACTCAAAACGCTGTCTTTTCATGCATACCCCCATTGTTAAAAAAACATCTTCCGACAGCATAAAAACTCTAAACGCTGTATTTTCATGCATACCCCTCTTATTAAAAAACATCTTCCGACAGCATAAAAACTCTAAACGTTGCCTTTTCATGCATACCCCCCTTATTAAAAAAGAACATCTTCCAACAGCATAAAAACTCAAAACGTTGTCTTTTCATGCATACCCTCATTGTTAAAAAAAACATCTTCCAATATTATAAAAACTCTAAACGCTGTCTTTTCATGCATACCCCCTTATTAAAAAAAACATCATTCAACAGCATAAAAACTCTAAACGCTGTCTTTTCATGCATACCCCTTATTAAAAAATCAACTTCCAACATCATAAAAACTCTAAACGCTGTCTTTTCATGCATACCCCTCTTATTAAAAAAACATCTTCCAACGGCATAAAAACTCTAAACGCTGTATTTTCATGCATACCCCCTTTATTAAAAAAACATCTTCCAACAGTATAAAAACTCTAAACGCTGTCTTTTCATGCATACCCCCTTATTAAAAAAAACATCTTCCAACAACATAAAATTTCTGAACGCTGTCTTTTCATGCATTACCCTCTTATTAAAAGAAAACATCTTCCAACAGCATAAAAACTCTTAACGTTGTCTTTTCATGCATACCCCCCTTATTAAAAAAACATCTTCCAACATCATAAAAACTCTAAACGCTCTCTTTTCATGCATAACCCCCTTATTATAAAAAAAACATCTACCAACAGCATAAAAACTCTAAACGCTGTCTTTTCATGCAAACCCCCCTTGTTAAAAAAAAGTTACCCAACAGCATAAAAACTCTAAACACTATCTTTTCATGCATACCCCCTTTTTTTTTAAAAAACAACTTCCAACATCATAAAAACTCTAAACGCTGTCTTTTAATGCATACCCCCTTATTAAAAAAAACATCTTCCAACAGCATAAAAACTCTAAACGCTGTATTTTCATGCATACCCCCCTTATTAAAAAAACATCTTCCAACAGTATAAAAACTCTAAACGCTGTCTTTTCATGCGTACCCCCTTATTAAAAAAACATCTTCCAACAACATAAAATCTCTGAAAGCTGTCTTTTCATGCATTACCCTCTTATTAAAAGAAAACATCTTCCAACAGCATAAAAACTCTTAACGTTGTCTTTTCATGCATACCCCCCTTATTAAAAAAAACATCTTCCAACAGCATAAAAACTCTAAACGCTGTCTTTTCATGCATACCCCCTTATTAAAAAAAACATCTTCCAACAACATAAAATCTCTGAAAGCTGTCTTTTCATGCATTACCCTCTTATTAAAAGAAAACATCTTCCAACAGCATAAAAACTCTTAACGTTGTCTTTTCATGCATACCCCCCTTATTAAAAAAAACATCTTCCAACATCATAAAAACTCTAAACGCTCTCTTTTCATGCATAACCTCCTTATTATAAAAAAAACATCTACCACCAGCATAAAAACTCTAAACGCTGTCTTTTCATGCAAACCCCCATTGTTAAAAAAAAAAATTTCCCAACAGCATCAAAACTCTAAACACAATCTTTTCATGCATACCCCCTTTTTTTTAAAAAAACATCTTCCAAAAGCATAAAAACTCTGAACGCTGTCTTTTCATGCATACTCCCCTTATTAAAAGAAACATCTTCCAACAGGATAAAAACTCTAAACGTTGTCTTTTTATGTATACCCCCTTATTAAAAAAAACATCTTCCAACAGCATAAAAACTCTAAACGCTGTCTTTTCATGCATATCCCCTTATTAAAAAAAACATCTTCCAACAGCATAAAAACTCAAAATGCTGTCTTTTCATGAATACCCCCTTTATTAAAAAACACCATCTTCCAACAGCATAAAAACTCTAAACGCTGTCTTTTCATACATACCCCCTTATTAAAAAACATCTTCCAACAGCATAAAAACACTAAACGATGTCTTTTCATGCATACCCCCCTTATTAAAAAAGAACATCTTCCAACAGCATAAAAACTCAAAACGCTGTCTTTTCATGCATACCCCCATTGTTAAAAAAAACATCTTCCAACAGCATAAAATTTCTAAACGCTGTATTTTCATGCATACCCCCCTTATTAAAAAACATTTTCCAACAGCATAAAAACTCTAAACGCTGTCTTTTCATGCATACCCCCCTTATTAAAAAAGAACATCTTCCAACAGCATAAAAACTCAAAACGCTGTCTTTTCATGCATACTCCCCTTCTTAAAAAAACATCTTCCAACAGCATAAAAACTCTAAACGCTGTCTTTTCATGCATACTCCCCTTCTTAAAAAAACATCTTCCAACAGGATAAAAACTCTACACGCTGTCTTTTCATGTATACCCCCTTATTAAAAAAATCATCTTCCAACAGCATAAAAACTCTAAACGCTGTCTTTTCATGCATATCCCCTTATTAAAAAAAACATCTTCCAAAAGCATAAAAACTCAAAATGTTGTCTTTTCATGAATACCCCCCTTATTAAAAAACTCTAAACGCTGCCTTTTCATGCATACCCCCCTTATTAAAAAAGAACATCTTCCAACAGCATAAAAACTCAAAACGTTGTCTTTTCATGCATACCCCCATTGTTAAAAAAAACATCTTCCAACATCATAAAAACTCTAAACGCTGTCTTTTCATGCATACCCCCTTATTAAAAAAAACATCATTCAACAGCATAAAAACTCTAAACGCTGTCTTTTCATGCATACCCCTTATTAAAAAAAACAACTTCCAACATCATAAAAACTCTAAACGATGTCTTTTCATGCATACCCCTCTTATTAAAAAAACATCTTCCAACGGCATAAAAACTCTAAACGCTGTATTTTCATGCATACCCCCCTTATTAAAAAAACATCTTCCAACAGCATAAAAACTCTAAACGCTGTCTTTTCATGCATACCCCCTTATTAAAAAAAACATCTTCCAACAACATAAAATCTCTGAACGCTGTCTTTTCATGCATTACCCTCTTATTAAAAGAAAACATCTTCCAACAGAATAAAAACTCTAAACGCTGTGTTTTCATGCATACCCCCTTATTAAAAAAAACATCTTCCAACAGCATAAAAACTGTAAATGCTGTCTTTTATGCATACTCCCTTATTAAAAAAACATCTTCAAACAGCATAAAAACTCTAAACGCTGTCTTTTCATGCATACCACTCTTATTAAAAAAACATCTTCCAACAGCATAAAAACTCTAAACGCTGTCTTTTCATGCATATCCCCTTATTAAAAAAACATCTTCCAGCAGCATAAAAACTCAAAACGCTGTCTTTTCATGCATACCCCCATTATTAAAAAACATCTTCCAACAGCATAAAAACTCTAAACGTTGTCTTTTCATGCATACACCCCTTATTAAAAAAAACATCTTCCAAAAACATAAAAACTCTAAACGCTGTCTTTTCATGCATACCCCCCTTTTTAAAAAAAACATCTTCCAACAGCATAAAAACTCTAAACGCTGTCTTTTCATGTATACCCCCATTTTTTAAAAAAACATCTTCCAACAACGTAAAAACTCTAAACGCTGTCTTTTCATGCATACCCCCTTATTAAAAAAACATCTTCCAACAGCATAAAAACTCTAAACGTTGTCTTTTCATGCATACCCCCCTAATTAAAAAAAACATCTTCCAACAGCATAAAAACTCTAAACGCTGTCTTTTCATGCATACACCCTTATAAAAAAACATCTTCCAACAGCATAAAAATTCTAAACGCTGTCTTTTCATGCATACCCTCTTTATTAAAAAAAACATCTTTCAACAGCATAAAAACTCTAAACGATGTCTTTTCATGCATACCCCCCTTATAAAAAAAACATCTTCCAACAGCATAAAAACTCTAAACGCTGTTTTTTCATGCATACCCCCCATATTAAAAAAAAACATCTTCCAACAGCATAAAAACTCTAAACGCTGTCTTTTCATGCATATCCCCTTATTAAAAAAAACATCTTCCAGCAGCATAAAAACTCAAAACGTTGTCTTTTCATGCATACCCCCATTATTAAAAAAAACATCTTCCAACAGCATTAAAACTCTAAACGCTGTCTTTTAATGCATACCCCCTTATTAAAAAAAACATCTTCCAACAGCATAAAAACTCTAAACGCTGTATTTTCATGCATACCCCCTTATTAAAAAAACATCTTCCAACAGCATAAAAACTCTAAACGCCGTCTTTTCATGCATAATCTCCTTATTAAAAAAACATCTTACAACAGCATAAAAACTCAAAACGCTGTCTTTTCATTCATACCCCCCTTGTTAAAAAAACATCTTCCAACCGCATAAAAACTCTAAACGCTGTCTTTTCATGCATACCCCTCTTATTAAAAAAACGTCTTCCAACAGCATAAAAACTCTAAACGCTGTCTTTTCATGCATACCCCCCTTGTTAAAAAAAACATCTTCCAATAGCATAAAAACTCTAAACGTTGTCTTTTCATGTATACCCCTCTTGTTAAAAAAAACATCTTCCAACAGCATAAAATCTCTAAACGCTGTCTTTTCATGCATACCACCCTTATTAAAAAAAACATCTTCCAACAGCATAAAATATCTAAACGTTGTCATTTCATTCATACCCCCCTTATTAAAAAAACATGTTCCAACAGCATAAAAATTGTAACGACCCGGAATTTTCGAACCCGAAAATTCCAGATAGTTAGAAGAAAAAGAAAGAGATAGAAGAAAGAAACAGAAGGAAGAAAGAAGAACAGAGAACACAACATCACACATTCGCAGCGGATTAAATATAATAACAAATAATAATATCAGTTATACAAAGAAAAACTGTATTTGTTAATTACATTTTAATACATCAGAGTTACAACATTCACAAATGTACTAGACAGTTAAAATTAACATGTCTCAGACAACTATAATATCACAGCGGAATATACTCCATACGTTCCTCCCATCCAGCTCGCCTTCTGAGCTCCAGAACGTCCTTACCTGAAATCTGTAATACTCGGTCTGACCCGAGCATTACATCAAAGTAACACCCGGGTCAGGCTGGAAACCAGCGTGAGTAAACTCATCTAACATGAAATTCAATCCATAGAACTTATTTAAACCCGGGTAACTCGTACTTTTCTATAAGTAAACAACTTATATAGTCAACACTTATTTTCACAAAACAATATCTAAGTATCCAACTTAGTTCAAATGGTCCATATTATCCCAAACCGGCCTATTTGATTTCACATATCAATCTATAAATATTTATAGAAGATTTCAAATCGAAGTGGTTTCGGGTATTAACTAATACCCGACTCCTGTCTCTTCGAATCCAATGTCATCTTAACCAAAGTTATTCAATGAAATACAATTCAAACTTTAAATACCGATGTCACCTTTATACAGTAATTCATCATCGATAGATAACCATATTATCACAGCTTAAACCAAACATATCATATCACATAGCATCACATATTAGAGATATTATCTATCTAAGGCATACAATATCATTCAATCATTCATAAGCAAGATTGATCACTTCCAAAATTAATTTAATTTATCTCTAATTAAATTAATTACTGATCTTTAATTACTTAGATTACCTTTACTTAACATTAATTACAAACTAATTAATTGCATTGATTCTTAATTAATTACTCATATTTATTATCTTATAATCACTTATATTGATTAATTTAACCCTTAATTAATCATACTCATTAATTGACTAACCCTTAATTAATTACTTTAATTAATCAATCCTTTAATTAATTACACTAAGTAATTAAGCCTTAATTACTTTCAACAAGTAATTATCCCTTTGGTTAATTAATTACATTGGTTAGTTACATTGATTAATTAACCCTAATTAATCACACCCATTAATTATTCTTTTGCTAACAATTAATTTTTCTTTAATTACTAATTTATTAATCAATAATTAATCTTTAATTTCCTTATTAATTAATCTTTAATTATCAATCAATTAATAAATTTAGATGATAATCATTATCTTAATCAATCTTCTTAATCATCTCAATATCTTACCCTATAACCTTGGAATCAAAAGCTTTAAGTTAAATTAAAGTTTAAACTCTTAATCTTTTAATTAAGCTATTTAATTATCTGATTAATTAGGCTTTTAAACAAATTAAGGATTTACTTAATTAATATCTTAAAATACTTTTCTCAACTTAAATTAACAAAACATAAAAATTCAATTTATTACTAAAAATAGTTTTAAGATAATTAATTTATCTTGGCTATGTTAAATTTTAAAACTTAACATCAAATTTATAACCTTAGAACAACCCGAGTATTTTCCATCAAAACCCGAGTTACTTCTACTTTCCCGAGCTTTCTTTTTTCTTCTTTCAAAACTTTGTTTTGTTTAAGTTTAAGTTAAAGCTGAAAACACATTTTTGCACTCAGTTCTACTCGAGTCCACAACCCCAAATACCCAAGCAAAACCCTCAAACACCCCGTGTCTTCCCCGAGTTTCTCTCGAACACTCACCTGCTTCGAGTCGTCACGCAACCCACACGAGACAAATCCCGAGTTCAACTCTTCTTCCCCAAAACTCAATCGAACCAGATAAACGTGCACGTGGTGCACGTACACCAACGTCTCCGACCACCGTAGGTCATCGCAGCGATCCTCGACGATCCTTCATACCCACTTGATCACGAATCCAAACCAAGATCGAACAGAACACAAACGAAACGAAAACGAGCTGATCTCACCAAAAACTATAACCACCATGGCCGGAAATCTTCACCGTTCCGATGCCTCTGACCTCGAGAAGCCATGCTGACTTGACCGAAGCTTCGCCTCGAACCCATCCATCGATTCCACTCCTCGCGATCGCCTATTGATCACCATCAACGTCGAAATTTCTCCTCGAACCTCGTCGACCAACTGACCTTCTAAAACCCTATTTCTCTCTGCTCCGGCCACCATGGCCATTATTAAATTCCCACGCCATTTTTCCAGAGACCCTCGCCTCCCCGACCAACTTCAGTCCAAAGCTAGAGCATCCAGTCGCCGATGATCATCGGTAAATGGGCAAAATCCCAAAAACAAGCAATTCTCGAATTCTCGGCCAATGCTAAATGAAAAATTACCAAGTTCATTTTAAAATTCATGATTCATTAACACGAATCAGATTATATAATTCAAAAATGAAATCATTGATATTGATTTTTAACGAAATCTTGATTTTTACTAAAATCTTATTATCTACAGTCTATTTTCCTAAATATAATTACTTTAAACTATTTTTAAAATCAAGATCATACTGTTACTTACATTTTCCTTTCAGAATTTAAAGTCTAATATTGAGTGTTTAAGAAGATAGGAATTTATTTGATGATGGTGTTGAGTCTGTAACTAATAATAGAGCACAGATATGAATATATACAGATATTCACACAGGTAAACAACAGTCTCATTCTTATGTCTAGATAAAATAAATCATGCAAACCATATCACACTTATCAAATAAGATCATCACATGCAATACTTAGAAACTGTTTTTAGATAAAAGTTTACTCACCTTATAATGTTTGAATGGAGAACAGAGAAGAGTTTTTGAAATCTGGAAATTATAACTTGATTTTGAAACTGCAGGCTTGATCTACTTTGATTAAGTTGAATTTTGAACTTGAATCTTTGCTTGCTTTAGTTTAGTTGAAACTTGATAGAGTTGAATTTTCTTAGCTTGATAAACTTGAAGATGCTTCAGGTTGTAATTGCAAAGATGATCGTACTGATGTCTCTTCATTTTTACATTTTTTTATTTTTGAAAGTGAAAAGAAAAATGAAAACCTGGTTTTTCTTTGGCATATGTTACTTAAAATTCAAATTAAAGAAAATAAAGTTTTTGCCACTTGTATCTTCCTCTAAGCTAACACTTGTTTGATTGTTAAGAGTAATATTTACATTTGTTTTAATGCATGCTTCATAATTTTACAAATGTCAAGATAATTTAACTATTATATTTATATCATAAATTCATGTGTCATCCCTACATATGTTTATTTTCAAGTATATATAAAGAAAAGAATTTTTAAATCTCTTTTTACTAAATCTCATTTTATATACTTACAATCCAATTTTAGAGATATATATATAGCCAAATTTTATTATATTTTCAAATTCACTTACATAACTAGGTATCTTTTATTATCATTATTTTATCTGTTCAATTAAATAAACCGGTTAATTATCAAGTTACCGAACGTCCAAAAATCCGGGTTATCACATTCCTCCCCCCTTAAAATCTTTTCGTCCTCGAAAAGGAACGAAGCCAAAATTTATTATTTACCTATTATCAGATAAATTTTCTCTTTGAACCTATTTTTTTTAAAAAAAAACACTTTAAAAATCTTTATAATATTACTAAATTAGTTTTTATAAAAATACTTTTATAACTCGATGTTTCAACAAGTCCATTCTCGTTCTCACAGAAATTCGGTCATACGTTGATCAGGCGTAAGACTGAAAATCTATAAGTACTTAGCAGACCCATTTTCAACACCCAGTGAAAATATTTGGAAAATACTTTATTTGAAAATATCGAAAACGTTTTTGAAAATAGAGGAAATATCTTTGGTGAGAATGCTCTGGAAATCATCACCCCCATCCATGGTCGCAGTTAACCCGATGGTTACGTTGCCGTCCCGGCAAAATCCACAGATAACTGTAGGTCTCCGCGCTCCTCGATTACGCCATGGAACCCGCTACAGATCGCAGTTATACCCGGGCCTTACGTTGCTATCACAACACAAACCCATATAACTGTAGGCATCAGCGCCACCGAATTTCGCTGCCAAATAATGAAACTTCTCCCACATAGGTCGCAGTCTACCGATATAAAATCAAACGCAGACAGTTGGCTCTCAGCGGCACACACGACTTTCGCTATGTTACCATAGTGTCACAGTCTACCGATATAAAATCAAACGTAGACAGTTGGCTCTCAGCGGCACACATGACTTCCGCTATGGTCTGCAGTAGATCGCAGTGACATCGAGTTAAACTGCCGTCACAGCATAACCCAAATGCCTCTGTGGGCATCAGCCCCTCGACTTTCGCTACACAAATAATCCTCAGGAACTAGTTTGTCCGGACTCCTCACAGGATCAACTTTAGAATCCCCCCTTGGGGTTCAAGGCAGTACCACCCAGTGGCACTCCTGAGAAGTTCATTTCAAGGAAGCGCCTTTTTTTCCAGAGCTATTTTGAAAACACTTTGTACTATACACTTATAGTATCTTCAAATCATATCCTTTATGATTTATCAAAATCTCATTTACTCAAAATCGATTACCAAAATCGATAATTCTCAAACTAGGCTTTCCAAATTCCCAAAATTGATTTTCCCAAAAATCAAAAGCCATTTCCAAATTCATAGGTTCTCAAAACCTTTTTCAAAATCATTCTCATAAGATCCTCTTTATATATATAGATATATATACTTTTAAAAATCTTTGGATCACTTCAAACTTGTATAAAACCTCTTTTTATACTTCAAATATTTCCAAAAACCCTTTTATTCTGGCTAGATTCAATAAGGGAAGTTTATCATATTACAAAATATAACTTTATTTATTGTCAAATCAAATATTCAAGTTTGATTTCTTTATAAAGTTATTTACCATTTACTTACCTCCATAAAGTAAATTTCAACCAAAGAAATACCCAATTCCATTATATTTCACATAATATACCTTTCATTTTCGAAAACCATTTCAAATTTCTTATCCTCAAATTTTAAATGCCAATTTCATTCAAACCCGTACGATGTACACATATCATCCGTACGCTATATCAATCTGATCGCTCAATCGATCACACAATTTCACTTCCGAACTAGTATTGTCCACCCGGCTTCCTAGTGCGGACTCAGATCTGGTTTCCTGATCAGAAACCGTCATTCTCCTTGCATAGTCACAACTATGATAGAGAATATCCAGAACCAATCAACAATCCATATCCAGGTTCGCCGTCGAAAATCGAGCGAAAAATCCTAACTCGGATCGATAATACTATCTCGAAATTCTGTGTTCGAATCTGGATCAAATCACTATGCGAATAGAATAATATACGTATATCCTACGTATTTATCTTTATTGGTTATTAGCCAAATCAATTCTCTTTTCTATTCACATTTCCTTTAATTCTATTCTCTTATTCTCAATTGCTTCCATTTACAATTGAGTTAATACTTCAATTATAAACAGTTTGAACTCTGACCCGTTTAAATTTAAAAATAGCTTGAAAAAGTTTTAAAATAGATAAGTAGTTGAAAAATAGTTATTAGTTTATAAAATAGCTGTAAAATAGTTAAGTAGTACAAAATAGTTAGATAATTGCAAAATAGTTTTTAAAATAGTGATTAGATATAAATAACTGAAAAATAGTAATTAGTTTATAAGACAGTTTCAAAATAGTTAAATAATTCTAAAATAATTGTAAAATAAGTATAGATAGTTTGGGGTTTAAGAAGAAAGATTGTATAGTAAATAGTTTGGAAAAATTTATTTGTATTAAAACAATTTATTTTAAAAAATTGTCCAGAGCCAAACTGTTTAATTTCCCAATCTACATTCCCAATTAATTTCCCTTTTATTCAATTTAAATTTCCTTTTCCATTTAAATTGACTCAACACTTCAATTTCCATTGAAATTTATTAAATCCCAATTTAAGTTGAATTAACCTTAATTCCTTTCCAAATTCAAATCAAATTTCATTTGATTTTTAAACATATTCAATTTTAATCACAATTCCAAATTATTTCAAATCAATTTGGATTAATTTCAAATTGAACCAGCTTCAATTTTATTTCAAAGTATTTTAATTCAAAATTTCCATTTAAATTTATGCTTATCCATCTTTAATCACAATTCTAATTAATTCAAATCGAATTCAATTTGAACTAATTCTATTCAAATCTCAACTTAAAATCATCTCGAATTATATAAATTCGAGTTAAATTTTAAATGTTGATTTAATCCCTTAAGTTAAATTTAACCTTACTTTTAAATTAAATCATCCTTTATTTTTAATTTAACAACTTAAATCTTTAAACCATTTAATTCTGTATCCAAATTCCAAAATTCCATTTTAAAATTATCTTAACTTATTACAAAGTTCAAATAAGAATTCAAAAACAATTTAATCTTCAGATTCTAATTTATTATCCATTTCTAACTTTAAAATAAATTCTTAGTTTCATAGATTATTTATAACAATAGAATGATATCAGGATAAATAAACATCCAAATTTATCCAAACACCAATTAACAACATCCCATTTCAATTTCCAGATCTCAAACCCATTTTGAGATTACTCATAACTCCCATTTAAACCCAACCATTTAACTTCTCAAGTTAAATTTTAATTTCATCTTGAAATTTCTAATTCAAGTTGTTCATTCTAAACTCATTTAACTTCCCTTAAGTTAAATTTAATTTAATTTAGTCAACTTGACCTAATTTGAATTCCCATTCAAATTTTTAAATCTTATAATAATAATCTTCCCATTTAAATTCAAAAACTTAACACTTTGGGTTTTCATATCACATTTCAATTTAAAACTTAACACTAAGAGTTATTTCAAATCATCCTTGATATTATGTATATCCTTATATATACATTTTCTTTACATACCAAGTTATACTTTAAATTTTAAACTATTCTTGGTTTTTAATTTCAAAACAAATTTCTTTAAAACGATCTCAAGTTTTCTGGACTTAGATTTAAAACTTCACAATTTTAAATTATTTTCAATTCCAATTTATAAGTTATACTCACTTAAATGTTTACTTCCCTAAACATTTCATTTTGCTAAATCATTAACAATATTCATTATTAAACACAATTACCATTTATGATAATAACCAAGATTATCATATCTGGAAACCAATTCATTATTATCTTTATTCTTGATAACATTTCTACAAATTCAAGATTTTAATTTTAGTTTGAATTCATTTCAAACTTATCTTCATTCAATTTTAATTTGGCTTTATTTCTATTACCACTTAATTTAATTCCAACATTTTAACAACCAATTACCTTAATATTTATTAGAAAGAAATATCATTTTATATATCAAAATATATTCTTATATAAAATCATTTAAAATCCTTATATTAGAAAATAACAATTACGCTCTCATATATATATATATATATACACTCAACTCGTTCTAGGGTACCATTGACCCTATCCTTAACGAGTAATCCCAACAGAGCCAAGGTTCTCGCTTAACCTTTTGCTCTGATACCAACTGTAACGACCCGGAATTTTCGAACCCGAAAATTCCAGATAGTTAGAAGAAAAAGAAAGAGATAGAAGAAAGAAACAGAAGGAAGAACGAAGAACAGAGAACACAACATCTCACATTCGCAGCGGATTAAATATAATAACAAATAATAATATCAGTTATACAAAGAAAAACTGTATTTGTTAATTACATTTTAATACATCAGAGTTACAACATTCACAAATGTACTAGACAGTTAAAATTAACATGTCTCAGACAACTATAATATCACAGCGGAATATACTCCATACGTTCCTGCCATCCAGCTCGCCTTCTGAGCTCCAGAACGTCCTTACCTGAAATCTGTAATACTCGGTCTGACCCGAGCATTACATCAAAGTAACACCCGGGTCAGGCTGGAAACCAGCGTGAGTAAACTCATCTAACATGAAATTCAATCCATAGAACTTATTTAAACCCGGGTAACTCGTACTTTTCTATAAGTAAACAACTTATATAGTCAACACTTATTTTCACAAAACAATATCTAAGTATCCAACTTAGTTCAAATGGTCCATATTATCCCAAACCGGCCTATTTGATTTCACATATCAATCTATAAATATTTATAGAAGATTTCAAATCGAAGTGGTTTCGGGTATTAACTAATACCCGACTCCTGTCTCTTCGAATCCAATGTCATCTTAACCAAAGTTATTCAATGAAATACAATTCAAACTTTAAATACCGATGTCACCTTTATACAGTAATTCATCATCGATAGATAACCATATTATCACAGTTTAAACCAAACATATCATATCACATAGCATCACATATTAGAGATATTATCTATCTAAGGCATACAATATCATTCAATCATTCATAAGCAAGATTGATCACTTCCAAAATTAATTTAATTTATCTCTAATTAAATTAATTACTGATCTTTAATTACTTAGATTACCTTTACTTAACATTAATTACAAACTAATTAATTGCATTGATTCTTAATTAATTACTCATATTTATTATCTTATAATCACTTATATTGATTAATTTAACCCTTAATTAATCATACTCATTAATTGACTAACCCTTAATTAATTACTTTAATTAATCAATCCTTTAATTAATTACACTAAGTAATTAAGCCTTAATTACTTTCAACAAGTAATTATCCCTTTGGTTAATTAATTACATTGGTTAGTTACATTGATTAATTAACCCTAATTAATCACACCCATTAATTATTCTTTTGCTAACAATTAATTTTTCTTTAATTACTAATTTATTAATCAATAATTAATCTTTAATTTCCTTATTAATTAATCTTTAATTATCAATCAATTAATAAATTTAGATGATAATCATTATCTTAATCAATCTTCTTAATCATCTCAATATCTTACCCTATAACCTTGGAATCAAAAGCTTTAAGTTAAATTAAAGTTTAAACTCTTAATCTTTTAATTAAGCTATTTAATTATCTGATTAATTAGGCTTTTAAACAAATTAAGGATTTACTTAATTAATATCTTAAAATACTTTTCTCAACTTAAATTAACAAAACATAAAAATTCAATTTATTACTAAAAATAGTTTTAAGATAATTAATTTATCTTGGCTATGTTAAATTTTAAAACTTAACATCAAATTTATAACCTGAGAACAACCCGAGTATTTTCCATCAAAACCCGAGTTACTTCTACTTTCCCGAGCTTTCTTTTTTCTTCTTTCAAAACTTTGTTTTGTTTAAGTTTAAGTTAAAGCTGAAAACACATTTTTGCACTCAGTTCTACTCGAGTCCACAACCCCAAATACCCAAGCAAAACCCTCAAACACCCCGTGTCTTCCCCGAGTTTCTCTCGAACACTCACCTGCTTCGAGTCGTCACGCAACCCACACGAGACAAATCCCGAGTTCAACTCTTCTTCCCCAAAACTCAATCGAACCAGATAAACGTGCACGTGGTGCACGTACACCAACGTCTCCGACCACCGTAGGTCATCGCAGCGATCCTCGACGATCCTTCATACCCACTTGATCACGAATCCAAACCAAGATCGAACAGAACTCAAACGAAACGAAAACGAGCTGATCTCACCAAAAACTATAACCACCATGGCCGGAAATCTTCACCGTTCCGATGCCTCTGACCTCGAGAAGCCATGCTGACCTGACCGAAGCTTCGCCTCGAACCCATCCATCGATTCCACTCCTCGCGATCGCCTATTGATCACCATCAACGTCGAAATTTCTCCTCGAACCTCGTCGACCAACTGACCTTCTAAAACCCTATTTCTCTCTGCTCCGGCCACCATGGCCATTATTAAATTCCCACGCCATTTTTCCAGAGACCCTCGCCTCCCCGACCAACTTCAGGCCAAAGCTAGAGCTTCCAGTCGCCGATGATCATCGGTAAATGGGCAAAATCCCAAAAACAAGCAATTCTCGAATTCTCGGCCAAAACTAAATGAAAAATTACCAAGTTCATTTTAAAATGCATGATTCATTAACACGAATCAGATTATATAATTCAAAAATGAAATCGTTGATATTGATTTTTAACGAAATCTTGATTTTTACTAAAATCTTATTATCTACAGTCTATTTTCCTAAATATAATTACTTTAAACTATTTTTAAAATCAAGATCATACTGTTACTTACATTTTCCTTTCAGAATTTAAAGTCTAATATTGAGTGTTTAAGAAGATAGGAATTTATTTGATGATGGTGTTGAGTCTGTAACTAATAATAGAGCACAGATATGAATATATACAGATATTCACACAGGTAAACAACAGTCTCATTCTTATGTCTAGATAAAATAAATCATGCAAACCATATCACACTTATCACATAAGATCATCACATGCAATACTTAGAAACTGTTTTTAGATAAAAGTTTACTCACCTTATAATGTTTGAATGGAGAACAGAGAAGAGTTTTTGAAATCTGGAAATTATAACTTGATTTTGAAACTGCAGGCTTGATCTACTTTGATTAAGTTGAATTTTGAACTTGAATCTTTGCTTGCTTTAGTTTAGTTGAAACTTGAAAGAGTTGAATTTTCTTAGCTTGATAAACTTGAAGATGCTTCAGGTTGTAATTGCAAAGATGATCGTACTGATGTCTCTTCATTTTTACATTTTTTTATTTTTGAAAGTGAAAAGAAAAATGAAAACCTGGTTTTTCTTTGGCATATGTTACTTAAAATTCAAATTAAAGAAAATAAAGTTTTTGCCACTTGTATCTTCCTCTAAGCTAACACTTGTTTGATTGTTAAGAGTAATATTTACATTTGTTTTAATGCATGCTTCATAATTTTACAAATGTCAAGATAATTTAACTATTATATTTATATCATAAATTCATGTGTCATCCCTACATATGTTTATTTTCAAGTATATATAAAGAAAAGAATTTTTAAATCTCTTTTTACTAAATCTCATTTTATATACTTACAATCCAATTTTAGAGATATATATATATATAGCCAAATTTTATTATATTTTCAAATTCACTTACATAACTAGGTATCTTTTATTATCATTATTTTATCTGTTCAATTAAATAAACCGGTTAATTATCAAGTTACCGAACGTCCAAAAATCCGGGTTATCACAAAAACTCTAAACGCTGTCTTTTCATTCACACCCACCTTATTAAAAAAAACATCTTCCAACAGCATAAAAACTCTAAACGCTGTCTTTTCATGCATACCCCCTTATTAAAAAAAACATATATTCCAACAGCAAAAAAACTCTAAACGCTGTCTTTTCATGCATACCCTCTTATTTAAAAAAACAACTTCCAACAGCATAAAAACTCTAAACGCTGTCTTTTCATGAATACCCCCCTTATTAGAAAAAAACATCTTCCAACAGCATAAAAACTCAAAACGCTGTCTTTTCATGCATACCCCCATTGTTAAAAAAAACATCTTCCGACAGCATAAAAACTCTAAACGCTGTATTTTCATGCATACCCCCCTTATTAATAAACATCTTCCGACAGCATAAAAACTCTAAACGCTGCCTTTTCATGTATACCCCCCTTATTAAAAAAGAACATCTTCCAACAGCATAAAAACTCAAAACGTTGTCTTTTCATGCATACCCCCATTGTTAAAAAAAACATCTTCCAACATTATAAAAACTCTAAACGCTGTCTTTTCATGCATACCCCCTTATTAAAAAAAACATCATTCAACAGCATAAAAACTCTAAACGTTGTCTTTTCATGCATACCCCTTATTAAAAAAAACAACTTCCAACATCATAAAAACTCTAAACGCTGTCTTTTCATGCATACCCCTCTTATTAAAAAAACATCTTCCAACGGCATAAAAACTCTAAACGCTGTATTTTCATGCATACCCCCCTTATTAAAAAAACATCTTCCAACAGTATAAAAACTCTAAATGCTGTCTTTTCATGCATACCCCCTTATTAAAAAAAAACATCTTCCAACAACATAAAATCTCTGAAAGCTGTCTTTTCATGCATTACCCTCTTATTAAAAGAAAACATCTTCCAACAGCATAAAAACTCTAAACGCTGTCTTTTCATGCATACCCCCTTATTAAAAAAAACATCTTCCAACAACATAAAATCTCTGAACGCTGTCTTTTCATGCATTACCCTCTTATTAAAAGAAAACATCTTCCAACAGCATAAAAACTCTAAACGCTGTGTTTTCATGCATACCCCCTTATTAAAAAAAACATCTTCCAACAGCATAAAAACTCTAAATGCTGTCTTTTATGCATACCCCCTTATTAAAAAAACATCTTCAAACAGCATAAAAACTCTAAACGCTGTCTTTTCATGCATACCACTCTTATTAAAAAAAACATCTTCCAACAGCATAAAAACTCTAAACGCTGTCTTTTCATGCATATCCCCTTATTAAAAAAATCATCTTCCAGCAGCATAAAAACTCAAAACGCTGTCTTTTCATGCATACCCCCATTATTAAAAAACATCTTCCAACAGCATAAAAACTCTAAACGTTGTCTTTTCATGCATACACCCCTTATTAAAAAAAACATCTTCCAAAAACATAAAAACTCTAAACGCTGTCTTTTCATGCATACCCCCCTTTTTAAAAAAAACATCTTCCAACAACATAAAAACTCTAAACGCTGTCTTTTTATGTATACCCCCATTTTTTTAAAAAACATCTTCCAACAACGTAAAAACTCTAAACGCTGCCTTTTCATGCATACCCCCTTATTAAAAAAACATCTTCCAACAGCATAAAAACTCTAAACGTTGTCTTTTCATGCATACCCCCTAATTAAAAAAAACATCTTCCAACAGCATAAAAACTCTAAACGCTGTCTTTTCATGCATACACCCTTATAAAAAACATCTTCCAACAGCATAAAAATTCTAAACGCTGTCTTTTCATGCATACCCTCTTTATTAAAAAAAACATCTTTCAACAGCATAAAAACTCTAAACGATGTCTTTTCATGCATACCCCCCTTATAAAAAAAATATCTTCCAACAGCATAAAAACTCTAAACGCTGTTTTTTCATGCATACCCCCCATATTAAAAAAAACATCTTCCAACAGCATAAAAACTCTAAACGCTGTCTTTTCATGCATATCCCCTTATTAAAAAAAACATCTTCCAGCAGCATAAAAACTCAAAACGTTGTCTTTTCATGCATACCCCCATTATTAAAAAAAACATCTTCCAACAGCATTAAAACTCTAAACGCTATCTTTTAATGGATACCCCCTTATTAAAAAAAACATCTTCCAACAGCATAAAAACTCTAAACGCTGTATTTTCATGCATACCCCCTTATTAAAAAAACAACTTCCAACAGCATAAAAACTCTAAACGCCGTCTTTTCATGCATACCCTCCTTATTAAAAAAAACATCTTACAACAGCATAAAAACTCAAAACGCTGTCTTTTCATTCATACCCCTTGTTAAAAAAACATCTTCCAACCGCATAAAAACTCTAAACGCTGTCTTTTCATGCATATCCCTCTTATTAAAAAAACGTCTTCCAACAGCATAAAAACTCTAAACGCTGTCTTTTCATGCATACCCCCCTTGTTAAAAAAAACATCTTCCAATAGCATAAAAACTCTAAACGTTGTATTTTCATGTATACCCCTCTTGTTAAAAAAAACATCTTCCAATAGCATAAAATCTCTAAACACTGTCTTTTCACGCATACCACCCTTATTAAAAAAAACATCTTCCAACAGCATAAAAACTCTAAACGCCGTCTTTTCATGCATACCCTCCTTATTAAAAAAAACATCTTACAACAGCATAAAAACTCAAAACGCTGTCTTTTCATTAATACCCCCCTTGTTAAAAAAACATCTTCCAACCGCATAAAAACTCTAAACGCTGTCTTTTCATGCATACCCCTCTTATTAAAAAAACGTCTTCCAACAGCATAAAAACTCTAAACGCTGTCTTTTCATGCATACCCCCCTTGTTAAAAAAACATCTTCCAATAGCATAAAAACTCTAAACGTTGTATTTTCATGTATACCCCTCTTGTTAAAAAAAACATCTTCCAACAGCATAAAATCTCTAAACGCTGTCTTTTCACGCATACCACCCTTATTAAAAAAAACATCTTCCAACAGCATAAAATATCTAAACGTTGTCATTTCATTCATACCCCCCTTATTAAAAAAACATGTTCCAACAGCATAAAAACTCTAAACGCTGTCTTTTCATTCACACCCACCTTATTAAAAAAAACATCTTCCAACAGCATAAAAACTCTAAACGCTGTCTTTTCATGCATACCCCCTTATTAAAAAAAACATATATTCCAACAGCAAAAAAACTCTAAACGCTGTCTTTTCATGCATACCCCCTTATTTAAAAAAACAACTTCCAACAGCATAAAAACTCTAAACGCTGTCTTTTCATGAATACCCCCCTTATTAGAAAAAAACATCTTCCAACAGCATAAAAACTCAAAACGCTGTCTTTTCATGCATACACCCATTGTTAAAAAAAACATCTTCCGACAGCATAAAAACTCTAAACGCTGTATTTTCATGCATACCCCCCTTATTAAAAAACATCTTCCGACAGCATAAAAACTCTAAACGCTGCCTTTTCATGCATACCCCCCTTATTAAAAAAGAACATCTTCCAACAGCATAAAAACTCAAAACGTTGTCTTTTCATGCATACCCCCATTGTTAAAAAAAACATCTTCCAACATTATAAAAACTCTAAACGCTGTCTTTGCATGCATACCCCCTTATTAAAAAAAACATCATTCAATAGTATAAAAACTCTAAACGCTGTCTTTTCATGCATACCCCTTATTAAAAAAAACAACTTCCAACATCATAAAAACTCTAAACGCTGTCTTTTCATGCATACCCCTCTTATTAAAAAAACATCTTCCAACGGCATAAAAACTCTAAACGCTGTATTTTCATGCATACCCCCCTTATTAAAAAAACATCTTCCAACAGTATAAAAACTGTAAACGCTGTCTTTTCATGCGTACCCCCTTATTAAAAAAACATCTTCCAACAACATAAAATCTCTGAAAGCTGTCTTTTCATGCATTACCCTCTTATTAAAAGAAAACATCTTCCAACAGGATAAAAACTCTTAACGTTGTCTTTTCATGCATACCCCCCTTATTAAAAAAAACATCTTCCAACATCATAAAAACTCTAAACGCTCTCTTTTCATGCATAACCTCCTTATTATAAAAAAAACATCTACCAACAGCATAAAAACTCTAAACGCTGTCTTTTCATGCAAACCCCCCTTGTTAAAAAAAAAATTTCCCAACAGCAACAAAACTCTAAACACAATCTTTTCATGCATACCCCCTTTTTTTAAAAAAAAACATCTTCCAAAAGCATAAAAACTCTAAACGCTGTCTTTTCATGCATACTCCCCTTATTAAAAAAACATCTTCCAACAGGATAAAAACTCTAAACGTTGTCTTTTTATGTATACCCCCTTATTAAAAAAAACATCTTCCAACAGCATAAAAACTCTAAACGCTGTCTTTTCATGCATATCCCCTTATTAAAAAAAACATCTTCCAACAGCATAAAAATTCTAAACGCTGTCTTTTCATGCATATCCCCCTTCTTAAAAAAAACATCTTCCAACAGCATAAAAACTCTAAACGCTGTCTTTTAATGCATACCCCCTTATTAAAAAACATTTTCCAACAGCATAAAAACTATAAACGCTGTCTTTTCATGCATACCCCCCTTATTAAAAAAGAACATCTTCCAACAGCATAAAAACTCAAAACGCTGTCTTTTCATGCATACTCCCCTTATTAAAAAAACATCTTCCAACAGGAAAAAAACTCTAAACGCTGTCTTTTCATGCATACTCCCCTTATTAAAAAAACATCTTCCAACAGGATAAAAACTCTAAACGCGGTCTTTTCATGCATATCCCCTTATTAAAAAAATCATCTTCCAACAGCATAAAAACTCAAAATCCTGTCTTTTCATGTATACCCCCTTATTAAAAAACATCTTCCAACAGCATATAAACTCTAAACGCTGTCTTTTCATGCATACCCCCTTATTAAAAAAGAACATCTTCCAACAGCATAAAAACTCAAAACGCTGTCTTTTCATGCATACCCCCATTGTTAAAAAAACATCTTCCGACAGCATAAAAACTCTAAACGTTGTATTTTCATGCATACCCCCCTTATTAAAAAAAACATCATTCAGCATAAAAACTCTAAACGCTGTCTTTTCATGCATACCCCTTATTAAAAAAACAACTTCCAACATCATAAAAACTCTAAACGCTGTCTTTTCATGCATACCCCTCTTATTAAAAAAACATCTTCCAACGGCATAAAAACTCTAAACGCTGTATTTTTATGCATACCCCCCTTATTAAAAAAACATCTTCCAACAGTATAAAAACTCTAAACGCTGTCTTTTCATGCATACCCCCTTATTAAAAAAAACATCTTCCAACAACATAAAATCTCTGAACGCAGTCTTTTCATGCATTACCCTCTTATTAAAAGAAAACACCTTCCAACAGCATAAAAACTCTAAACGCTGTGTTTTCATGCATACCCCCTTATTAAAAAAAACATCTTCCAACAGCATAAAAACTCTAAATGCCGTCTTTTATGCATACCCCCTTATTAAAAAAACATCTTCAAACAGCATAAAAACTCTAAACGCTGTCTTTTCATGCATACCACTCTTATTAAAAAAAACATCTTCCAACAGCATAAAAACTCTAAACGCTGTCTTTTCATGCATATCCCCTTATTAAAAAAAACATCTTCCAGCAGCATAAAAACTCAAAACGCTGTCTTTTCATGCATACCCCCATTATTAAAAAACATCTTCCAACAGCATAAAAACTCTAAACGTTGTCTTTTCATGCATACACCCCTTATTAAAAAAAACATCTTCCGAAAGCATAAAAACTCTAAACGCTGTCTTTTCATGCATATCTCTTTATTAAAAAAACATCATCCAGCAGCATAAAAACTCTAAACGCTGTCTTTTCATGCATACCCCCATTTTTTAAAAAAACATCTTCCAACAACGTAAAAACTCTAAACGCTGTCTTTTCCTGCATACCCCCTTATTAAAAAAACATCTTCCAACAGCATAAAAACTCTAAACGTTGTCTTTTCATGCATACCCCCCTAATTAAAAAAAACATCTTCCAACAGCATAAAAACTCTAAACGCTGTCTTTTCATGCATACACCCTTATAAAAAAACATCTTCCAACAGCATAAAAATTCTAAACGCTGTCTTTTCATGCATACCCTCTTTATTAAAAAAACATCTTTCAACAGCATAAAAACTCTAAACGATGTTTTTTCATGCATACCCTCCTTATAACAAAAAACATCTTCTAACAGCATAAAAACTCTAAACGCTGTTTTTTCATGCAAACCCCCCTTATTAAAAAAAACATCTTCCAACAGCATAAAAACTCTAAACGCTGTCTTTTCAAGCATACCCTTCTTATAAAAAAAACATCTTCTAACAGCATAAAAACTCTAAACGCTGTTTTTTCATGCAAACCCCCCTTATTAAAAAAAACATCTTCCAACAGCATAAAAACTCTAAACGCTGTCTTTTCAAGCATACCCCCCTTCTTAAAAAAACATCTTCCAACAGCATAAAAACTCTTAACGTTGTCTTTTCATGCATACCCCCCTTATTAAAAAAAACATCTTCCAACATCATAAAAACTCTAAACGCTCTCTTTTCATGCATAACCCCCTTATTATAAAAAAAACATCTACCAACAGCATAAAAACTCTAAACGCTGTATTTTCATGCAAACCCCCCTTGTTAAAAAAAATTTCCCAACAGCATAAAAACTCTAAACACTATCTTTTCATGCATACCCCCTTTTTTAAAAAAAAACATCTTCCAAAAGCAAAAAAACTCTAAACGCTGTCTTTTCATGCATACTCCCCTTATTAAAAAAAACATCTTCCAACAGGATAAAAACTCTAAACGTTGTCTTTTTATGTATACCCCTTATTAAAAAAAACATCTTCCAACAGCATAAAAACTCTAAACACTGTCTTTTCATGCATATCCCCTTATTAAAAAAAACATCTTCCAACAGCATAAAAATTCTAAACGCTGTCTTTTCATGCATACCCCCCTTCTTAAAAAAAACATCTTCCAACAGCATAAAAACTCTAAACGCTGTCTTTTCATGCATACCCCCTTATTAAAAAACATTTTCCAACAGCATAAAAACTGTAAACGCTGCCTTTTCATGCATACCCCCCTTATTAAAAAAGAACATCTTCCAACAGCATAAAAACTCAAAACGCTGTCTTTTCATGCATACTCCCCTTCTTAAAAAAACATCTTCCAACAGCATAAAAACTCTAAAAGCTGTCTTTTCATGCATACTCCCCTTCTTAAAAAAACATCTTCCAACAGGATAAAAACTCTAAACGCTGTCTTTTCATGTATACCCCCTTATTAAAAAAATCATCTTCCAACAGCATAAAAACTCTGAACGCTGTCTTTTCATGCATATCCCCTTATTAAAAAAAACATCTTCCAACAGCATAAAAACTCAAAATCCTGTCTTTTCATGAATACCCCCTTATTAAAAATCATCTTCCAACAGCATAAAAACTCTAAACGCTGTCTTTTCATGCATACCCCCTTATTAAAAAAGAACATCTTCCAACAGCATAAAAACTCAAAACGCTGTCTTTTCATGCATACCCCCATTGTTAAAAAAAACATCTTCCGACAGCATAAAAACTCTAAACGCTGTATTTTCATGCATACCCCCCTTTTAAAAAAACATCTTCCGAAAGCATAAAAACTCTAAACGCTGCATTTTCATGCATACCCCCATTATTAAAAAAGAACATCTTCCAACAGCATAAAAACTCAAAACGTTGTCTTTCCATGCATACCCCCATTGTTAAAAAAAACATCTTCCAACATCATAAAAACTCTAAACGATGTCTTTTCATGCATACCCTGTGATATCCCGGGAATTTGGACAATATCAATTTAATAATCTGCATTGGAAATTAAATTGATTTGATGATCTTTGTTAATAAAATTGAATAAATTTAATAATCTAATTAAATAAATATTTAATTAGTGATTTATCTTTTAAAAGTTTAATAGAATATTTTCTATTTATAATATATATGTATAATTGTATATATTATAAATAGATGAGTTGGTCTGAATTTAACAAATGAAATTATGTTTTCAAATTTCTAATATTTTGGGTAATTTGGAAATCATGATTTAATTTAAAACTATTAAGCTTTTGATAAATAACTATATAGTTTTAAAATACCTAATATAAATGTTTAATTGTTTAAAATAGATTTTTAGCTTAAGTTCAAATTTAAATAAAAAGGTTTGTTTTATTTCTTTTTAAATATTACTTGATATATATGATTTAAAAATAGAAGTAATTTATAATCTCTTTTATAAATTATTTAAATTTGTCAAATTTGATATTTTCAAATAATAATTATAATACTTTGTTTTTATAAACATAAATAGATAAAATTGTTATTTAAATGGTAGTTATATATGCATATATATAACTTGATTTTAAATTGGATTTTTAAATTTAAATTGAATATGAATTTGGATTTATAATAGAAATTAAAAGAATAAACATTTTAAAAATATTTGGATAAGCTTTTAATTTTATATAATTTGTTTACTTACATTTTCTTCAAAAGAGAAATGCATATATACATTTAGGTAAGTATTTATAAATAGTAAACTAGTATAAAAGCTTTTATTTACAATTTAAAATAAATAAATATATGTATTAATTACTAAAAAGACAAGTGTAACAAAATTAAGACACATATATTACAAGTGTTAGATAATTAAAATGATTTGGGACAAGTGTCATGTTTCTTTGATTTTTAACAAACCATAAATAAATTCATAAAGCCTATTTTTCATTTCTCCCATTTCCTTTCAGCTGTAACAAAAAGAAGATTTCAAAACTAAAATCTTGTAAGAATTTCTCACAAACAAAATTTCAAACCAGTTAACATTTTCTCAAAACCCTGTACAAACTCCTCTCAAAACCAAATCAGTAATCCTCCTCAAACCTGAAAAGTAAAACATAAGCCTGATCACTTTTTCTTCAATCTGATAGTCCTACTTCCTCAAACAAATCTTCTCGAAATCAAAAAGCCTGTTGTTTCATTCTCAAAAATCAATAATCAAAACCTGAACATTTTCTTCAAACCTGGATTTTTAAAGCAGAGATCATCAAAGCAACTTCTCCTCTGTTTTAAAAAAGGCAAGATCATTTCAGATAGCAGGTTTAAATCATCTTACCAATGCAAAAGATGCAAGTTTTTAAATTAAAGGAGCAAAAGCAACTCAAGTTTTAAAGATTCAAAAGCCTGTTGTTTCAGTTTCAAAAATCTGGAGGCTCTGCTTCTTTTAAAATAGGTGAGTAACTTTTAAAATTTAAATAAAATTAGGTTGCATGCTAGTATGGTCGAATATAAATGTGTATTGCATATATATATATAAGTGAATGTCTATATTTAATTGTATGCATGTCTGTAATATTCTCTGTTCTTGTTTTCCTGAATGTTAAAACAGTTCAAATCTATTGCATGTGATAAATTAATATGGATATGATATAATATGTTTGCATGAATGATTCATTCTGAAATATGATTGAAACTACCCTATATACATGGATGTATTTGTTTGAAAAATAGCTGAATTACTGAGTATATACATATGTGCATGTCTGTCTGGCCTCTGTTTGATTCTAACAGACTAAACCAAGTTTAAAAATCTATATCTCTAAATCGAATTCAAATCTGTTGATATTATAAACTAAGAAAACGTTTATTTTTGTGTGTAGTTTAAGTTAAAAATAATTCTATGGATAGATTATGTTGTATAGTTAACTAATGGTAAGTTTTACAGTGAATAACCAAATTTGGTGAAAATTCAACGTATTTAAAACAAGAATTCAAACACGCTATTTGAATTCATTTATAAAAATAAGAATTTTAGAAGTAAAATTGTGATTTTTAGTAGTTCATAATGTAAGGAATTTTAAGAGGACCATTTTCTCTTTAAAAATTAATTTCACCACCGTGGGTGGGGAAGACATCGGGACGGCAACGCTGGGAGGTGCGCATAGTTATGGTGAAGAGCTTGACCGTGGCCATTTGTTGAATTAAGGCTTGGATTGGGTTGGGCGATGGATTTTAGGGTTTAGTGTTGGTTTCAGTTGTGGTGGAATCGCGACCAATTTGGAAGTTCGTGACATGATCGGAATGCGTGAATTTTTGGCAGAGAGGTGGCGTCAGGATAAGGCTTTCGATCGATGGTAGTGTGGCTTCGATCAGAGAAATGTGGTGGGAGCAGTTCATCGATTTTGGGCCGGGACTGATTTTCGATGGTTCAAGCAAAAACTGTTTTTCGTTCGGGAAAGATGCACGTCATCGTCGAGAGGGCAGTGTCGATCAGTAGAAGAAGAGGCATCGAATTAGGGGATCGCGAGGCCGGATGGATCATCGGAGGGATGGTGCATGTGCACCGCGTGCACGTGATATCTCGGCATGGACGAATTGGAGATAGGCGAGAAGAATGGGTTTCGTTTCAGGCTGGGTTACTTCGATTGCACCGTGGTTCGTTGATAGTTGTTTGAGTCGATCGGAGTTGAACTTCCTGAGTTGAGCGGCACCGGAAATCAATTTCTGGGTGATCTGGAAGTTGATAGGTACAGGAGAAGAAGCTTTGTTCTCGGGATTGTCACGAGATTCTTGCGTGAGTTGTTCGAAGAAATGGAAGAAATGACTCGAAGTTGTTGAGTAGGCTCGAGTTTGGTTAAAGATTTTTAAACCTGTCAGTGTTTCAGAAATTTAAAATGGTATTTAAAATTTGAAGCAGATTTAAAACAGGTTTTAAAATCAAGTTTAAGTATGGATTCAAATTGAAATTTGTATCCTAGTTTTGAGATAAATTAAAGTTTTATAAAATCAAATATTTAAAACAAGTTAAGGTTTAAAGTATAATTTGAAATGAAATTTAAAAGAGTAAATTTAAAAGTAAAAAGTTTCAAATGACTTGTAAATGATAATTTAGTTGTAAATAAGAATGATGTTTTTATCTTAAGTAAATTAAGATTAATGATTTGTAATTCATTAATTAATAAGAGATTTAAAAGGTAATTAAGGTTTAATTAAATTAATTAAAAGTTAATTAATTTGAATTAAGAATCATTAATTAGATAAGTTAAGATTATTAATTAATGGATAGGAATAAATTAATCAAATAATTAAGGATGAATTAAGTTGTTGTTAGGTACTTAATTAATTAAGTAATTAGAGATTAATTTATTGATAATTAGAAATAAATAAGTTGCAATTAATAATGGTTAAGAAAGATAATTAAAGAATAGTTAATAGTTAATGTAGATCATTAACTAAGGATTATTAAAATAATTAATTGATGTGATTATTTTTTTATTAATTAAATAGATTAATTAATTAAGGTTAATTATTTGTGAAATTGTTTACTTAAATATAATTACTTAATGGAAGTACTCATTGAAATTAATCGAGTTTATTTTGATTAGTTAAGTTAATTAATTAAGTTTAATTAATTTAAAATAATCACTTAATGATTTGTGAAGTAAAATTACTTAATTGTAATTTAATGAAGATTAATTACTTAGGAAAGAAATTAATAGATAATTACTGATGTAATTAGTAGAGTAATTAAGGGAAGTTAATTACTTAATGGAATTAATCAAGAGATTAATTAAGAAATTAATTAAGGAATAATTAATTTATTTTAAGAAGTAATTAAGGTTAGTTAATTACTGAATGTGATTAATCAAAAGTGATAAATAAATTATGGTTTAATTAAAGATTAATTACTTAATGTAATTAAGTAATGATAAAATGTAATTAAGGATCATTAATTAATATAATTAATGATGTAATTAAGAATTGATTAATTAAGAAATAATTAATAACTGAGTGATTAATTAATGTAATTAATTAGGGAGTAATGTAATTAATTATAGTTAATTAATAGATAAAGTAATTAAAGGTTAATTACTATAATTAATTAAGAATAATTAATTTGTGAATTAATTTAATGCTAATTACTTGAATGTAATTAAATGTAATTAATCAAGGATGATTAATTAAAATGAATAATTGGATGGTGAATGATTAATTAATTGATAATTAATTAATAGTGACTTAAGTAAGATTGTTAATGATGGAAGTAATTAATTTAATTCATTTTAAATTAATTATAGATGGTAATTAATAAATTATTGCTTAAGGATACTGAATGATATTGATTTACCTTGAATGGTTTCTCAGAGATGAGATAATTGATACTGTATGATTTGGATGCTTTGGTTGCATAATAATGATGATATGGATTATCTGCTTTTAATGATAATGTCGATTATCTATTATGAATTATCTATCTGTATGTAAATAGATAATAGAATTGAATTGTTTTAACTTTAAAACAACTTGGCCTTAAAAGATACGTTTTGGATTTCGATGAGACCGGGATCGGGTTTCCGTATACCGGAATTCCAGGTCTGGAGACCCGAATACCACATCGATCCAAATTAACGTTAGGTCGTGAAATCCAAATGGAGCAAAGGAAGACTCGAGGTGTAAGAACTATTCTTTGTCAATATAACTCTGAGGGTGATTCCGTAATGAGTTGACGGAGATAGTACTTTCAGATTCGAGATTAAGATTCAGAGTGCAAGGGTTATTGTCGTTAACTCTGAGGGTGATTCCAATACGAGTGTAACGAGATAATGCCTTCGGTTTCGTTCGAACCCGGAACGAACTTGTATGGATTGAATGCTTTCAGAACATCGTCAGGTGGACGATGAGCATTCTAAGTGATGTCCTGATTAAAGGTAATCGTAGCCTCAAGCCTCATCAACCGGGAATGGCTAAAACAGGGGAGGTGCAGCAAGGTTAGTGGGTAGCACCCAAGTAGGACAAGATTATCCCTGTCTAGAGGTCCCTTCTTATTATTCGCTTGTGTGGGCAGTTGATTGCAACAAATGCTGGGATGTCTTGTGCGGGAATTATCCAGTAAGGGATGTTCCGGCCTTGTGTTGCAGGGGATTGGGAGTGATCCTCGGTACGGTGATCTAGGCCACGTACTGTGACGGGCGGTACCCCGGTAGCCCTGCCATTGTATGGAAACCCAACTTCCAATAAGTGATAACGGACTTGATTGTATACCTATGTATGCTGGAATTTAATAATGTAACAATTTCAGCTATTTCATATTTATTTGAAAACCTTAGACCTATTATAATACAATCGAATTTCCTATCAAATGTTTTGGTTAGCGTAAGGTAAAAACTTACCCATGTTTATTTGTGGGGAGTCTTACGTGATACCTTTTTCTTTCAAATGGTTTTTGAAGTTAAACAAGTTTAACCTGTTACTCACACCAGACCCATGTCTGACCCAAGTTGTTTATTTCTGTTTTATAAACTCTTGGGTACTCAAATTTTTACGAGTAGCCAAGGGATTCAGGTTAGCTTTGACGAGTTATCTGGAGGAGCAATGGAGCAGGAGGCTTCGACGTTGTAGATATAGATAGTAGTTCCGCTGTGTTAATCTCTGATTAGAGTTTTGTGTTGAGTTGTAATAACTAGACAGATGTTTATAACTGTCTAGTATGTGTTGTATAATCTGTGTAACTCTGATAGTCATTGTATATGATGTAATACTTTTGTTATTAATATAATTTATTCGTTCCGCTGTTGAGATTCTGTTATTGTTCTTTCTTTCTTCTATTCTTTTCTACTTTCTCACCTCTTCTTTTCTTCAAAACGATGCATCATTCTGTGGAATGAGTGGCGGGTCGTTACATACCCCCTTATTAAAAAAAACATCATTCAACAGCATAAAAACTCTAAACGCTGTCTTTTCATGCATACCCCTTATTAAAAAAAACAACTTCCAACATCATAAAAACTCTAAACGCTGTCTTTTCATGCATACCCCTCTTATTAAAAAAACATCTTCCAACGGCATAAAAACTCTAAACGCTGTATTTTCATGCATACCCCCCTTATTAAAAAAACATCTTCCAACAGTATAAAAACTCTAAACGCTGTCTTTTCATGCATACCCCCTTATTAAAAAAAACATCTTCCAACAACATAAAATCTCTGAACGCAGTCTTTTCATGCATTACCCTCTTATTAAAAGAAAACATCTTCCAACAGCATAAAAACTCTAAACGCTGTGTTTTCATGCATACCCCCTTATTAAAAAAAACATCTTCCAACAGCATAAAAACTCTAAATGCCGTCTTTTATGCATACCCCTTATTAAAAAAACATCTTCAAACAGCATAAAAACTCTAAACGCTGTCTTTTCATGCATACCACTCTTATTAAAAAAAACATCTTCCAACAGCATAAAAACTCTTAACGCTGTCTTTTCATGCATATCCCCTTATTAAAAAAAACATCTTCCAGCAACATAAAAACTCAAAACGCTGTCTTTTCATGCATACCCCCATTATTAAAAAACATCTTCCAACAGCATAAAAACTCTAAACGTTGTCTTTTCATGCATACACCCCTTATTAAAAAAAACATCTTCCAAAAGCATAAAAACTCTAAACGCTGTCTTTTCATGCATATCCCCTTATTAAAAAAACATCTTCCAGCAGCATAAAAACTCTAAACGCTGTCTTATCATGCATACCCCCATTTTTAAAAAAAAACATCTTCCAACAACGTAAAAACTCTAAACGCTGTCTTTTCATGCATACCCCCTTATTAAACACTACGCCATAAATGGCCAACTGCAACACAAAAAAAATGTTGGCTCAGGCCCGAAAAATGTTGCCATAGGTCTATGGCAACACTTTTAGGGTGATGCAATTTTTGCCGTTGCCTTAGACCTCAAAGGCAACATTTTGACTATCTAAGGCAACATAAGTAATATTGTTGCAATAGAACCCTATTTGGGTCTATGGCAACACCCATAGGTATCTGTAGCAACATTCCAAAATGTTGCTATAGATATTAACTTTCTGAATTTGTGGGGCCCACAATGTAGAGCATATTAGATTTTTTAATAAAAATAAATATTTATTTAATAAAATGCTATTGCACAGAATTTGATATTTAAACAGTAATTTATTTAAATAAATATTTTATTCCAACATTTGAAATAGTACAAATTCCTGACTCCACTATTTTACAATTCAATGATATATAACACTGATATTCACATATACAGATATTCCTCACTACATCACTCAGTTCACTCATTACATATGCAGTTTCAATTTATACAGACAGCGACACCGATAAATATATGATGAGCCGAGTTCCGAGCCGAAGGCGAGCCGAAAAGCGGGTCCGGGCGCAGCGCCGGCGGGGGTCCGGGGCACCGCAGTCCCGGCGGGGATCGACCTCCATACTTCTAAACCACCAGCCCGATTCATCCGATTTCGGAAGATCGAGCCTTCTTTGAAACGACGTAAAATGATGCACCACACATACTTCTAAACCACCAGCCTCCATCCTCTAATTGCCTCACCAACAAACTATTTCAGTTGCCAAATTCGACTTCCGGTTGCCAAATCGTCTAATCACCTAATCACAATCGCTGATTACCCATTCCGACAACCCAAACATCATCAAACTTTCACACTGCAAATTCGCAACAAAACCAAGCACCACCCTTGGCTGATAGCAAACAACATTGCTTCTCACTGCAAGCTATATATCTACAGATTTGGACCATCAACTCTAAGCAGACTGCTTCGCCTTTCATCAACAAGAGAATCAAAGGTCAGTTCATACATGTACATTAGTTCAAAGCACCAAGCTATATAACTTCAGATTTGGACCATCATTAGCCTACAAAAGAAAAACCAAACTCGTTTACTCAATATCAAATGAACTCAATATCAAATGAACGGGGAACATATTCACCCGCATTCCTTGGCATTATACTAAAAAGAGAAGACTATTTGCTACCTGGCATATGAGAAGGACCTGGATCGATTTCAGGCTTAAGGGAAGTAAAAACTGCAGTAGTTCTAGGCAAAACATCAGAAGCAATAGCAGTACTGAGCTGGGCATTTAAACAAATAAATTGCAAGCATATAACATAACTCGCTTTATTCGACCCTTTGACTTCACCAATACCATCAAGCATAACCTTCTTACCCAAAGTAACACTACAATGCAGTTATCAGTGATAATCCACTGCCCTTATCACATCAGCAACCAACAGTAGTGAAATAGGTGAATTACCTTCGACAATAGCAGCTATAGGAAAACCCGAAAGTAGACAGCAACTAGGGTCGATGCAATTCAAGGTCGATTCAAGCACAACGAATACGTACATCAATGGAGGAACTGGAGTAATAGGTATAACAAGAGAGAAGTAACAGAGCCTCCTAGCAGCGGGAAATCATTGTCAGCGGGAGACACATCGCCACTGCCTATCTTCTCACCGCATCCAGATCTAAACTCATAAGAGCGAACAGAAAACGAAGTTGTGTCCTCTGAATATTGGAGTGGAAGATTGAATAGAAATGTAATAGCATCAGATCCGATTGGGTTAAAAGTGAACATCTTTCATACAGATTAGGGAAAACGAAATTAGGGATTTGGAAATTGGGGGTGAGAACGAAATGATATGAAAAGTAAAGCGGGAAAACGAAAATTTGGGGCAAATTGCAGTGGTGATCCAGTTTAACAATCAGATTAAATGTAGACCGTTGGATCGTATTCACGCGGATTGCTAATTTTATTAATTTTTTAATTTGAATACATCTATTGCAACACTATATAAAAATGTTGCATCGTGTTACACTTGTTTAGCTAGAGCAACACATTTTTATGGCTAAGGTAACACCATAAATACAACGTTGCAGTAGGACCTAAATTTTATATCTATCGCAACATTTTAGCTGGCAACACCTTGCAAAAATGTTGCAGAAGGTCATTTATGGCGTAGTGAAAAAAACATCTTCCAACAGCATAAAAACTCTAAACGCTGTCCTTTCAAGCATACCCCCTTCTTAAAAAAACATCTTCCAACAGCATAAAAACTCTAAACGTTGTCTTTTCATACATACCCCCCTTATTAAAAAAACATCTTCCAACAGCATAAAAACTCTAAACGCTGTCTTTTCATTCATACCCCCCCTTGTTAAAAAAACATCTTCCAACCGCATAAAAACTCTAAACGCTGTCTTTTCATGCATACCCCCTTATTAAAAAAAACATCTTCCAACAGCATAAAAACTCTAAACGCTATCTTTTCATGCATACCCCCCTTGTTAAAAAAAACATCTTCCAATAGCATAAAAACTCTAAACGTTGTCTTTTCATGTATACCCCTCTTGTTAAAAAAAAACATCTTCCAACAGCATAAAATCTCTAAATGCTGTCTTTTCACGCATACCACCCTTATTAAAAAAACATCTTCCAACAGCATAAAATATCTAAACGTTGTCATTTCATTCATACCCCCCTTATTAAAAAAACATGTTCCAACAGCATAAAAACTCTAAACGTTGTCTTTTCATTCACACCCACCTTATTAAAAAAACATCTTCCAACAGCATAAAAACTCTAAACGCTGTCTTTTCATGCATACCCCCTAATTAAAAAAAACATATTCCAACAGCAAAAAAACTCTAAACGCTGTCTTTTCATGCATACCCCCTTATTTAAAAAAACAACTTCCAACAGCATAAAAACTCTAAACGTTGTCTTTTCATGCATATCCCTTTATTAAAAAAAACATCTTCCAGCAGCATAAAAACTCAAAACGCTATATTTTCATGCATACCCCCATTATTAAAAAACATCTTCCAACAGCATAAAAACACTAAACGTTGTCTTTTCATGCATACACCCCTTATTAAAAAAAACATCTTCCAAAAACATAAAAACTCTAAACGTTGTCTTTTCATGCATACTCCACTTCTTAAAAAAACGCCTTCCAACAGCATAAAAACTCTAAACGCTGTCTTTTCATGCATACCCCCATTTTTTAAAAAAACATCTTCCAACAACGTAAAAACTCTAAACGCTGTCTTTTCATGCGTACCCCCTTATTAAAAAAATATATCTCCAACAGCATAAAAACTCTAAACGTTGTCTTTTCATGCATACCCCCCTAATAAAAAAAAACATCTTCCAACAGCATAAAAACTCTAAACGCTGTCTTTTCATGCATACACCCTTATTAAAAAAAACATCTTCCAATAGCATAAAAATTCTAAACGCTGTCTTTTCATGCATACCCTCTTTATTAAAAAAACATCTTTCAACAGCATAAAAACTCTAAACGATGTCTTTTCATGCATACCCCCTGATTAAAAAAACATCTTCCAACAGCATAAAAATTCTAAACGCTGTATTTTCATGCATACCCCCCTTATTAAAAAAACATCTTCCAACAGTATAAAAACTCTAAACGCTGTCTTTTCATGCGTACCCCCCTTATTAAAAAAAACATCTTCCAACAGCATAAAATCTCTGAACGCTGTCTTTTCATGCATACCCCCCTTATTAAAAAAAACATCTTCCAACAGCATAAAAACTCTAAATGCTGTCTTTTCATGCATACCCCCTTATTAAAAAAAACATCTTCCAACAGCATAAAATCTCTAAACGCTGTCTTTTCATGCATACACCCTTATTAAAAAAAACATCGTCCAACAGCATAAAAATTCTAAACGCTGTCTTTTCATGCATACCCTCTTTATTAAAAAAACATCTTTCAACAGCATAAAAACTCTAAACGATGTCTTTTCATGCATACCCCCTTATTAAAAAAACATTTTCCAACAGCATAAAAACTCTAAACGCTGTCTTTTCATGCATACCCCCCTTATTAAAAAAACATCTTCCAACAGTATAAAAACTCTAAACGCTGTCTTTTCATGCGTACCCCGCTTATTAAAAAAAACATCTTCCAACAGCATAAAATCTCTGAACGCTGTCTTTTCATGCATACCGTCTTTATTAAAAAAAACATCTTTCAACAGCATAAAAACTCTAAACGATGTCTTTTCAAGCATACCCCCTTACTAAAAAAACATCTTCCAACAGCATAAAAACTCTAAACGCTGTATTTTCATGCATATCCCCCTTATTAAAAAAACATCTTCCAACAGTATAAAAACTCTAAACGCTGTCTTTTCATGCGTACCCCGCTTATTAAAAAAAACATCTTCCAACAGCATAAAATCTCTGAACGCTGTCTTTTCATGCATACCCTCCTTATTAAAAAAAACATCTTCCAACAGCATAAAATCTCTGAACGCTGTCTTTTATGCATACCCCCTTATTAAAAAAAACATCTTCCAACAGCATAAAATCTCTAAACGCTGTCTTTTCATGCATACACCCTTATTAAAAAAAACATCGTCCAACAGCATAAAAATTCTAAACGCTGTCTTTTCATGCATACCCTCTTTATTAAAAAAACATCTTTCAACCGCATAAAAACTCTAAACGATGTCTTTTCATGCATACCCCCTTATTAAAAAAACATTTTCCAACAGCATAAAAACTCTAAACGCTGTCTTTTCATGCATACCCCCCTTATTAAAAAAACATCTTCCAAAATTATAAAAACTCTAAACGATGTCTTTTCATGCATACCCCCCTTATTAAAAAAACATCTTCCAACAGTATAAAAACTCTAAACGCTGTCTTTTCATGCGTACCCCCCTTATTAAAAAAACATCTTCAACAACATAAAATCTCTGAACGCTGTCTTTTCATGCACCACCCTTATTAAAAAAAACATCTTCCAACAGCATAAAAACTCTAAACGCTGTATTTTCATGCATACCCCCTTATTAAAAAAACATCTTCCAACAGTATAAAAACTCTAAACGCTGTCTTTTCATGCGTACCCCCCTTATTAAAAAAAACATCTTCCAACAGCATAAAATCTCTGAACGCTGTCTTTTCATGCATACCCTTCTTATTAAAAAAAACATCTTCCAACAGCATAAAAACTTTAAACGCTGTCTTTTCATGCATACCTCTTTATTAAAAAAAACAACTTCCAACATCATAAAAACTCGAAACGCTGTCTTTTCATGCATACCCCTCTTATTAAAAAAACATCTTCCAATGGCATAAAAACTCTAAACGCTGTATTTTCATGCATACCCCACATATTAAAAAAATATCTTCCAACAGTATAAAAACTCTAAACGCTGTCTTTTCATGCATAACCCCTTATTAAAAAAACATCTTTCAACAGCATAAAAACTCTAAACGCTGTCTTTTCATGCATACCCCCCCTATTAAAAAAAACATCTTACAACAGCATAAAAACTCAAAACGCTGTCTTTTCATTCATACCCCCTTTGTTAAAAAAAACATCTTCCAACAGCATAAAAACTCTAAACGCTGTCTTTTCATGCATACCCCCTTATTAAAAAAAACATCTTCCAACAGCATAAAAACTCTAAACGCTGTCTTTTCATGCATACCCCCCTTGTTAAAAAAAACATCTTCCAACAGCATAAAAACTATAAACGTTGTCTTTTCATGCATACCCCCCTTGTTAAAAAAAACATCTTCCAACAGCATAAAAACTCTAAACGCTGTCTTTTCACGCATACCACTCTTATTAAAAAAACATCTTCCAACAACATAAAATCTCTAAACGCTGTCTTTTCATTCATACTCCCCTTATTAAAAAAACATGTTCCAACAGCATAAAAACTCTAAACGTTGTCTTTTCATGCATATCCCCTTATTAAAAAAAACATATTCCAACAGCATAAAAACTCTAAACGCTGTTTTTTCATGCATACCCCCTTATTTAAAAAAACATCTTCCAACAGCATAAAAACTCTAAACGCTGTCTTTTCATGTACCCCTCTTATTAACAAAAAACATCTTCCAACAGCATAAAAACTCTTAACGTTGTCTTTTCATGCATAACCCCCTTATTAAAAAAACATCTTCCAACATCATAAAAACTCTAAACGCTCTCTTTTCATGCATAACCCCCTTATTATAAAAAAACATCTTCCAACAGCATAAAAACTCTAAACGCTGTCTTTTCATGCAAACCCCCCTTGTTAAAATAAACATTTTCCAACAGCATAAAAACTCTAAACACTATCTTTTCATGCATACCCCCTTTTTTAAAAAAAACATCTTCCAACAGCATAAAAGCTCTAAACGCTGTCTTTTCATGCATACTCCCCTTATTAAAAAAAAACCTCTTCCAACAGGATAAAAACTCTAAACGCTGTCTTTTTATGTATAACCCCTTATTAAAAAAAACATCTTCCAACAGCATAAAATCTCTAAACGCTGTCTTTTCATGCATACACCCTTATTAAAAAAAACATCGTCCAACAGCATAAAAATTCTAAACGCTGTCTTTTCATGCATACCCTCTTTATTAAAAAAACATCTTTCAACCGCATAAAAACTCTAAACGATGTCTTTTCATGCATACCCCCTTATTAAAAAAACATTTTCCAACAGCATAAAAACTCTAAACGCTGTCTTTTCATGCATACCCCCCTTATTAAAAAAACATCTTCCAACAGTATAAAAACTCTAAACGCTGTCTTTTCATGCGTACCCCGCTTATTAAAAAAAACATCTTCCAACAGCATAAAATCTCTGAACGCTGTCTTTTCATGCATACCGTCTTTATTAAAAAAACATCTTTCAACAGCATAAAAACTCTAAACGATGTCTTTTCATGCATACCCCCTTATTAAAAAAACATCTTCCAACAGCATAAAAACTCTAAACGCTGTATTTTCATGCATATCCCCCTTATTAAAAAAACATCTTCCAACAGTATAAAAACTCTAAACGCTGTCTTTTCATGCGTACCCCGCTTATTAAAAAAAACATCTTCCAACAGCATAAAATCTCTGAACGCTGTCTTTTCATGCATACCCTCCTTATTAAAAAAAACATCTTCCAACAGCATAAAAACTCTAAACGCTGTCTTTTCATGCATACCCCTTATTAAAAAAAACATCTTCCAACAGCATAAAATCTCTGAACGCTGTCTTTTATGCATACCCCCTTATTAAAAAAAACATCTTCCAACAGCATAAAATCTCTGAACGCTGTGTTTTCATGCATTACCCCCTTATTATAAAAAACATCTTCCAACAGCATAAAAACTCTAAACGCTGTCTTTTATGCATACCCCCTTATTAAAAAAACATCTTCCAAAAGCATCAAAACTCTAAACGCTGTCTTTTCATACATACCCCCTTATTAAAAAAAACATCTTCCAACAGCATAAAAACTCTAAACGCTGTCTTTTCATGCATACCCCCCTTATTAAAAAAACATCTTCCAAAATTATAAAAACTCTAAACGATGTCTTTTCATGCATACCCCCCTTATTAAAAAAACATCTTCCAACAGTATAAAAACTCTAAACGCTGTCTTTTCATGCGTACCCCCCTTATTAAAAAAACATCTTCAACAACATAAAATCTCTGAACGCTGTCTTTTCATGCACCCCCCTTATTAAAAAAAACATCTTCCAACAGCATAAAAACTCTAAACGCTGTATTTTCATGCATACCCCCTTATTTAAAAAACATCTTCCAACAGTATAAAAACTCTAAACGCTGTCTTTTCATGCGTACCCCCCTTATTAAAAAAAACATCTTCCAACAGCATAAAATCTCTGAACGCTGTCTTTTCATGCATACCCTTCTTATTAAAAAAAACATCTTCCAACAGCATAAAAACTTTAAACGCTGTCTTTTCATGCATACCCTTCTTATTAAAAAAAACATCTTCCAACAGCATAAAAACTTTAAACGCTGTCTTTTCATGCATACCTCCTTATTAAAAAAACAACTTCCAACATCATAAAAACTCGAAACGCTGTCTTTTCATGCATACCCCTCTTATTAAAAAAACATCTTCCAATGGCATAAAAACTCTAAACGCTGTATTTTCATGCATACCCCACATATTAAAAAAATATCTTCCAACAGTATAAAAACTCTAAACGCTGTCTTTTCATGCATAACCCCTTATTAAAAAAACATCTTTCAACAGCATAAAAACTCAAAACGCTGTCTTTTCATTCATACCCCCTTTGTTAAAAAAAACATCTTCCAACAGCATAAAAACTCTAAACGCTGTCTTTTCATGCATACCCCCTTATTAAAAAAAACATCTTCCAACAGCATAAAAACTCTAAACGCTGTCTTTTCATGCATACCCCCCTTGTTAAAAAAAACATCTTCCAACAGCATAAAAACTATAAACGTTGTCTTTTCATGCATACCCCCCTTGTTAAAAAAAACATCTTCCAACAGCATAAAAACTCTAAACGCTGTCTTTTCACGCATACCACTCTTATTAAAAAAACATCTTCCAACAACATAAAATCTCTAAACGCTGTCTTTTCATTCATACTCCCCTTATTAAAAAAACATGTTCCAACAGCATAAAAACTCTAAACGTTGTCTTTTCATGCATATCCCCTTATTAAAAAAAAACATATTCCAACAGCATAAAAACTCTAAACGCTGTTTTTTCATGCATACCCCCTTATTTAAAAAAACATCTTCCAACAGCATAAAAACTCTAAACGCTGTCTTTTCATGTACCCCTCTTATTAACAAAAAACATCTTCCAACAGCATAAAAACTCTTAACGTTGTCTTTTCATGCATAACCCCCTTATTAAAAAAACATCTTCCAACATCATAAAAACTCTAAACGCTCTCTTTTCATGCATAACCCCCTTATTATAAAAAAACATCTTCCAACAGCATAAAAACTCTAAACGCTGTCTTTTCATGCAAACCCCCCTTGTTAAAAAAAACATTTTCCAACAGCATAAAAACTCTAAACACTATCTTTTCATGCATACCCCCTTTTTTTAAAAAAACATCTTCCAACAGCATAAAAGCTCTAAACGCTGTCTTTTCATGCATACTCCCCTTATTAAAAAAAAACCTCTTCCAACAGGATAAAAACTCTAAACGCTGTCTTTTTATGTATAACCCCTTATTAAAAAAAACATCTTCCAACAGCATAAAAACTCTAAACGCTGTCTTTTCATGCATATCCCCTTATTAAAAAAAACATCTTTCAACAGCATAAAAACTCAAAATTCTGTCTTTTCATACATACCCCCTTATTAAAAAAAACATCTTCCAACAGCATAAAAACTCTAAACGTTGTCTTTTCATGCATACCCCCCTAATTAAAAAAACATCTTCCAACAGCATAAAAACTCTAAACGCTGTCTTTTCATGCATACCCCCTTATTAAAAAAAACATCTTCCAACAGCATAAAAACTCTAAACGCTGTCTTTTCATGCATACCCTCCTTATTAAAAAAAACATCTTACAACACCATAAAAACTCAAAACGCTGTCTTTTCGTTCATACCCCCCTTGTTAAAAAAAACATCTTCCAACAACTTAAACACTCTAAACGCTGCCTTTTCATGCATACCCCCCTTATTAAAAAAAACATCTTCCAACAGCATAAAAACTCTAAACGCTGTCTTTTCATGCATACCCCCCTTGTTAAAAAAAACATCTTCCAACAGCATAAAACTATAAACGTTGTCTTTTCATGCATACCCCCCTTGTTAAAAAAACATCTTCCAACAGGATAAAAACTCTAAACGCTGTCTTTTCATGTATACCCCCTTATTAAAAAAATCATCTTCCAACAGCATAAAAACTCTAAACGCTGTCTTTCCATGCATATCCCCTTATTAAAAAAAACATCTTCCAACAGCATAAAAACTCAAAATGCTGTCTTTTCATGAATACCCCCTTATTAAAAAACATCTTCCAACAGCATAAAAACTCTAAACGCTGTCTTTTCATGCATACCCGCTTATTAAAAAAGAACATCTTCCAACAGCATAAAAACTCAAAACGCTGTCTTTTCATGCATACCCCCATTGTTAAAAAAAACATCTTCCGACAGCATAAAAACTATAAACGCTGTATTTTCATGCATACCCCCCTTATTAAAAAACATCTTCCGACAGCATAAAAACTCTAAACGCTGTCTTTTCATGCATACCCCCCTTATTAAAAAAGAACATCTTCCAACAGCATAAAAACTCAAAACGTTGTCTTTTCATGCATACCCCCATTGTTAAAAAAAACATCTTCCAACATTATAAAAACTCAAAACGCTGTCTTTTCATTCATACCCCCTTTGTTAAAAAAAACATCTTCCAACAGCATAAAAACTCTAAACGCTGTCTTTTCATGCATACCCCCTTATTAAAAAAAACATCTTCCAACAGCATAAAAACTCTAAACGCTGTCTTTTCATGCATACCCCCCTTGTTAAAAAAAACATCTTCCAACAGCATAAAAACTATAAACGTTGTCTTTTCATGCATACCCCCCTTGTTAAAAAAAACATCTTCCAACAGCATAAAAACTCTAAACGCTGTCTTTTCACGCATACCACTCTTATTAAAAAAACATCTTCCAACAACATAAAATCTCTAAACGCTGTCTTTTCATTCATACTCCCCTTATTAAAAAAACATGTTCCAACAGCATAAAAACTCTAAACGTTGTCTTTTCATGCATATCCCCTTATTAAAAAAAAACATATTCCAACAGCATAAAAACTCTAAACGCTGTTTTTTCATGCATACCCCCTTATTTAAAAAAACATCTTCCAACAGCATAAAAACTCTAAACGCTGTCTTTTCATGTACCCCTCTTATTAACAAAAAACATCTTCCAACAGCATAAAAACTCTTAACGTTGTCTTTTCATGCATAACCCCCTTATTAAAAAAACATCTTCCAACATCATAAAAACTCTAAACGCTCTCTTTTCATGCATAACCCCCTTATTATAAAAAAACATCTTCCAACAGCATAAAAACTCTAAACGCTGTCTTTTCATGCAAACCCCCCTTGTTAAAAAAAACATTTTCCAACAGCATAAAAACTCTAAACACTATCTTTTCATGCATACCCCCTTTTTTTAAAAAAACATCTTCCAACAGCATAAAAGCTCTAAACGCTGTCTTTTCATGCATACTCCCCTTATTAAAAAAAACCTCTTCCAACAGGATAAAAACTCTAAACGCTGTCTTTTTATGTATAACCCCTTATTAAAAAAAACATCTTCCAACAGCATAAAAACTCTAAACGCTGTCTTTTCATGCATATCCCCTTATTAAAAAAAACATCTTTCAACAGCATAAAAACTCAAAATTCTGTCTTTTCATACATACCCCCTTATTAAAAAAAACATCTTCCAACAGCATAAAAACTCTAAACGTTGTCTTTTCATGCATACCCCCCTAATTAAAAAAACATCTTCCAACAGCATAAAAACTCTAAACGCTGTCTTTTCATGCATACCCCCTTATTAAAAAAAACATCTTCCAACAGCATAAAAACTCTAAACGCTGTCTTTTCATGCATACCCTCCTTATTAAAAAAAACATCTTACAACACCATAAAAACTCAAAACGCTGTCTTTTCGTTCATACCCCCCTTGTTAAAAAAAACATCTTCCAACAACTTAAACACTCTAAACGCTGCCTTTTCATGCATACCCCCCTTATTAAAAAAAACATCTTCCAACAGCATAAAAACTCTAAACGCTGTCTTTTCATGCATACCCCCCTTGTTAAAAAAAACATCTTCCAACAGCATAAAACTATAAACGTTGTCTTTTCATGCATACCCCCCTTGTTAAAAAAACATCTTCCAACAGGATAAAAACTCTAAACGCTGTCTTTTCATGTATACCCCCTTATTAAAAAAATCATCTTCCAACAGCATAAAAACTCTAAACGCTGTCTTTCCATGCATATCCCCTTATTAAAAAAAACATCTTCCAACAGCATAAAAACTCAAAATGCTGTCTTTTCATGAATACCCCCTTATTAAAAAACATCTTCCAACAGCATAAAAACTCTAAACGCTGTCTTTTCATGCATACCCGCTTATTAAAAAAGAACATCTTCCAACAGCATAAAAACTCAAAACGCTGTCTTTTCATGCATACCCCCATTGTTAAAAAAAACATCTTCCGACAGCATAAAAACTATAAACGCTGTATTTTCATGCATACCCCCCTTATTAAAAAACATCTTCCGACAGCATAAAAACTCTAAACGCTGTCTTTTCATGCATACCCCCCTTATTAAAAAAGAACATCTTCCAACAGCATAAAAACTCAAAACGTTGTCTTTTCATGCATACCCCCATTGTTAAAAAAAACATCTTCCAACATTATAAAAACTCTAAACGCTGTCTTTTCATGCATACCCCCTTATTAAAAAAAACATCATTCAACAGCATAAAAACTCTAAACGCTGTCTTTTCATGCATACCCCTTATTAAAAAAAACAACTTCCAACATCATAAAAACTCTAAACGCTGTCTTTTCATGCATACCCCTCTTATTAAAAAAACATCTTCCAACGGCATAAAAACTCTAAACACTATCTTTTCATGCATACCCCCTTTTTTAAAAAAAACATCTTCCAACAGCATAAAAGCTCTAAACGCTGTCTTTTCATGCATACTCCCCTTATTAAAAAAAAACATCTTCCAACAGGATAAAAACTCTAAACGCTGTCTTTTTATGTATAACCCCTTATTAAAAAAAACATCTTCCAACAGCATAAAAACTCTAAACGCTGTCTTTTCATGCATATCCCCTTATTAAAAAAAACATCTTCCAACAGCATAAAAACTCAAAATTCTGTCTTTTCATACATACCCCCTTATTAAAAAAAACATCTTCCAACAGCATAAAAACTCTAAACGTTGTCTTTTCATGCATACCCCCCTAATTAAAAAAACATCTTCCAACAGCATAAAAACTCTAAACGCTGTCTTTTCATGCATACCCCCTTATTAAAAAAAACATCTTCCAACAGCATAAAAACTCTAAACGCTGTCTTTTCATGCATACCCTCCTTATTAAAAAAAACATCTTACAACACCATAAAAACTCAAAACGCTGTCTTTTCGTTCATACCCCCCTTGTTAAAAAAAACATTTTCCAACAACTTAAACACTCTAAACGCTGCCTTTTCATGCATACCCCCCTTATTAAAAAAAACATCTTCCAACAGCATAAAAACTCTAAACGCTGTCTTTTCATGCATACCCCCCTTGTTAAAAAAAACATCTTCCAACAGCATAAAACTATAAACGTTGTCTTTTCATGCATACCCCCCTTGTTAAAAAAAACATCTTCCAACAGGATAAAAACTCTAAACGCTGTCTTTTCATGTATACCCCCTTATTAAAAAAATCATCTTCCAACAGCATAAAAACTCTAAACGCTGTCTTTTCATGCATATCCCCTTATTAAAAAAAACATCTTCCAACAGCATAAAAACTCAAAATGCTGTCTTTTCATGAATACCCCCTTATTAAAAAACATCTTCCAACAGCATAAAAACTCTAAACGCTGTCTTTTCATGCATACCCCCTTATTAAAAAAGAACATCTTCCAACAGTATAAAAACTCAAAACGCTGTCTTTTCATGCATACCCCCATTGTTAAAAAAAACATCTTCCGACAGCATAAAAACTATAAACGCTGTATTTTCATGCATACCCCCCTTATTAAAAAACATCTTCCGACAGCATAAAAACTCTAAACGCTGTCTTTTCATGCATACCCCCCTTATTAAAAAAGAACATCTTCCAACAGCATAAAAACTCAAAACATTGCCTTTTCATGCATACCCCCATTGTTAAAAAAAACATCTTCCAACATTATAAAAACTCTAAACGCTGTCTTTTCATGCATACCCGCTTATTAAAAAAAACATCATTCAACAGCATAAAAACTCTAAACGCTGTCTTTTCATGCATACCCCTTATTAAAAAAAACAACTTCCAACAGCATAAAAACTCTAAACGCTGTCTTTTCATGCATACCCCCATTTTTTAAAAAAACATCTTCCAACAACGTAAAAACTCTAAACGCTGTCTTTTCATGCATACCCCCTTATTAAAAAAAATCTTTCAACAGCATAAAAACTCTAAACGTTGTCTTTTCATGCATACCCCCTAATTAAAAAAAACATCTTCCAACAGCATAAAAACTCTAAACGCTGTCTTTTCATGCATACACCCTTATAAAAAAACATCTTCCAACAGCATAAAAATTCTAAACGCTGTCTTTTCATGCATACCCTCTTTATTAAAAAAAACATTTTTCAACAGCATAAAAACTCTAAACGAGGTCTTTTCATGCATACCCACCTTATAAAAAAAACAACTTCCAACAGCATAAAAACTCTAAACGCTGTTTTTTCATGCATACCCCCCATATTAAAAAAAAACATCATTCAACAGCATAAAAACTCTAAACGCTGTCTTTTCATGCATATCCCCTTATTAAAAAAAACATCTTCCAGCAGCATAAAAACTCAAAACGTTGTCTTTTCATGCATACCCTCATTATTAAAAAAAACATCTTCCAACAGCATTAAAACTCTAAACGCTGTCTTTTAATGCATACCCCCTTATTAAAAAAAACATCTTCCAACAGCATAAAAACTCTAAACGCTGTCTTTTCATGCATACCCCCTTATTAAAAAAACATCTTCCAACAGCATAAAAACTCTAAACGCCGTCTTTTCATGCATACCCTCCTTATTAAAAAAAACATCTTACAACAGCATAAAAACTCAAAACGCTGTCTTTTCATTCATACCCTCCTTGTTAAAAAAACATCTTCCAACCGCATAAAAACTATAAACGCTGTCTTTTCATTCATACCCCTCTTATTAAAAAAAAAACATCTTCCAACAGCATAAAAACTCTAAACGCTGTCTTTTCATGCATACCCCCCTTGTTAAAAAAAACATCTTCCAACAGCATAAAAACTCTAAACGTTGTCTTTTCATGCATACCCCCCTAATTAAAAAAACATCTTCCAACAGCATAAAAACTCTAAACGCTGTCTTTTCATGCATACCCCCTTATTAAAAAAAACATCTTCCAACAGCATAAAAACTATAAACGCTGTATTTTCATGCATACCCCCCTTATTAAAAAACATCTTCCGACAGCATAAAAACTCTAAACGCTGTCTTTTCATGCATACCCCCCTTATTAAAAAAGAACATCTTCCAACAGCATAAAAACTCAAAACGTTGTCTTTTCATGCATACCCCCATTGTTAAAAAAAACATCTTCCAACATTATAAAAACTCTAAACGCTGTCTTTTCATGCATACCCCCTTATTAAAAAAAACATCATTCAACAGCATAAAAACTCTAAACGCTGTCTTTTCATGCATACCCCTTATTAAAAAAAACAACTTCCAACATCATAAAAACTCTAAACGCTGTCTTTTCATGCATACCCCTCTTATTAAAAAAACATCTTCCAACGGCATAAAAACTCTAAACACTATCTTTTCATGCATACCCCCTTTTTTAAAAAAAACATCTTCCAACAGCATAAAAGCTCTAAACGCTGTCTTTTCATGCATACTCCCCTTATTAAAAAAAAACATCTTCCAACAGGATAAAAACTCTAAACGCTGTCTTTTTATGTATAACCCCTTATAAAAAAAAACATCTTCCAACAGCATAAAAACTCTAAACGCTGTCTTTTCATGCATATCCCCTTATTAAAAAAAACATCTTCCAACAGCATAAAAACTCAAAATTCTGTCTTTTCATACATACCCCCTTATTAAAAAAAACATCTTCCAACAGCATAAAAACTCTAAACGTTGTCTTTTCATGCATACCCCCCTAATTAAAAAAACATCTTCCAACAGCATAAAAACTCTAAACGCTGTCTTTTCATGCATACCCCCTTATTAAAAAAAACATCTTCCAACAGCATAAAAACTCTAAACGCTGTCTTTTCATGCATACCCTCCTTATTAAAAAAACATCTTACAACACCATAAAAACTCAAAACGCTGTCTTTTCGTTCATACCCCCCTTGTTCAAAAAAACATTTTCCAACAACTTAAACACTCTAAACGCTGCCTTTTCATGCATACCCCCCTTATTAAAAAAAACATCTTCCAACAGCATAAAAACTCTAAACGCTGTCTTTTCATGCATACCCCCCTTGTTAAAAAAAACATCTTCCAACAGCATAAAACTATAAACGTTGTCTTTTCATGCATACCCCCCTTGTTAAAAAAAACATCTTCCAACAGGATAAAAACTCTAAACGCTGTCTTTTCATGTATACCCCCTTATTAAAAAAATCATCTTCCAACAGCATAAAAACTCTAAACGCTGTCTTTTCATGCATATCCCCTTATTAAAAAAAACATCTTCCAACAGCATAAAAACTCAAAATGCTGTCTTTTCATGAATACCCCCTTATTAAAAAACATCTTCCAACAGCATAAAAACTCTAAACGCTGTCTTTTCATGCATACCCCCTTATTAAAAAAGAACATCTTCCAACAGTATAAAAACTCAAAACGCTGTCTTTTCATGCATACCCCCATTGTTAAAAAAAACATCTTCCGACAGCATAAAAACTATAAACGCTGTATTTTCATGCATACCCCCCTTATTAAAAAACATCTTCCGACAGCATAAAAACTCTAAACGCTATCTTTTCATGCATACCCCCCTTATTAAAAAAGAACATCTTCCAACAGCATAAAAACTCAAAACGTTGTCTTTTCATGCATACCCCCATTGTTAAAAAAAACATCTTCCAACATTATAAAAACTCTAAACGCTGTCTTTTCATGCATACCCCCTTATTAAAAAAAACATCATTCAACAGCATAAAAACTCTAAACGCTGTCTTTTCATGCATACCCCTTATTAAAAAAAACAACTTCCAACATCATAAAAACTCTAAACGCTGTCTTTTCATGCATACCCCTCTTATTAAAAAAACATCTTCCAACGGCATAAAAACTCTAAACACTATCTTTTCATGCATACCCCCTTTTTTAAAAAAAAACATCTTCCAACAGCATAAAAGCTCTAAACGCTGTCTTTTCATGCATACTCCCCTTATTAAAAAAAAACATCTTCCAACAGGATAAAAACTCTAAACGCTGTCTTTTTATGTATAACCCCTTATTAAAAAAAACATCTTCCAACAGCATAAAAACTCTAAACGCTGTCTTTTCATGCATATCCCCTTATTAAAAAAAACATCTTCCAACAGCATAAAAACTCAAAATTCTGTCTTTTCATACATACCCCCTTATTAAAAAAAACATCTTCCAACAGCATAAAAACTCTAAACGTTGTCTTTTCATGCATACCCCCCTAATTAAAAAAACATCTTCCAACAGCATAAAAACTCTAAACGCTGTCTTTTCATGCATACCCCCTTATTAAAAAAAACATCTTCCAACAACATAAAAACTCTAAACGCTGTCTTTTCATGCATACCCTCCTTATTAAAAAAAACATCTTACAACACCATAAAAACTCAAAACGCTGTCTTTTCGTTCATACCCCCCTTGTTAAAAAAAACATTTTCCAACAACTTAAACACTCTAAACGCTGCCTTTTCATGCATACCCCCCTTATTAAAAAAAACATCTTCCAACAGCATAAAAACTCTAAACGCTGTCTTTTCATGCATACCCCCCTTGTTAAAAAAAACATCTTCCAACAGCATAAAACTATAAACGTTGTCTTTTCATGCATACCCCCCTTGTTAAAAAAAACATCTTCCAACAGGATAAAAACTCTAAACGCTGTCTTTTCATGTATACCCCCTTATTAAAAAAATCATCTTCCAACAGCATAAAAACTCTAAACGCTGTCTTTTCATGCATATCCCCTTATTAAAAAAAACATCTTCCAACAGCATAAAAACTCAAAATGCTGTCTTTTCATGAATACCCCCTTATTAAAAAACATCTTCCAACAGCATAAAAACTCTAAACGCTGTCTTTTCATGCATACCCCCTTATTAAAAAAGAACATCTTCCAACAGTATAAAAACTCAAAACGCTGTCTTTTCATGCATACCCCCATTGTTAAAAAAAACATCTTCCGACAGCATAAAAACTATAAACGCTGTATTTTCATGCATACCCCCCTTATTAAAAAACATCTTCCGACAGCATAAAAACTCTAAACGCTGTCTTTTCATGCATACCCCCCTTATTAAAAAAGAACATCTTCCAACAGCATAAAAACTCAAAACATTGCCTTTTCATGCATACCCCCATTGTTAAAAAAAACATCTTCCAACATTATAAAAACTCTAAACGCTGTCTTTTCATGCATACCCGCTTATTAAAAAAAACATCATTCAACAGCATAAAAACTCTAAACGCTGTCTTTTCATGCATACCCCTTATTAAAAAAAACAACTTCCAACAGCATAAAAACTCTAAACGCTGTCTTTTCATGCATACCCCCATTTTTTAAAAAAACATCTTCCAACAACGTAAAAACTCTAAACGCTGTCTTTTCATGCATACCCCCTTATTAAAAAAAATCTTTCAACAGCATAAAAACTCTAAACGTTGTCTTTTCATGCATACCCCCTAATTAAAAAAAACATCTTCCAACAGCATAAAAACTCTAAACGCTGTCTTTTCATGCATACACCCTTATAAAAAAACATCTTCCAACAGCATAAAAATTCTAAACGCTGTCTTTTCATGCATACCCTCTTTATTAAAAAAAACATTTTTCAACAGCATAAAAACTCTAAACGAGGTCTTTTCATGCATACCCACCTTATAAAAAAAACAACTTCCAACAGCATAAAAACTCTAAACGCTGTTTTTTCATGCATACCCCCCATATTAAAAAAAAACATCATTCAACAGCATAAAAACTCTAAACGCTGTCTTTTCATGCATATCCCCTTATTAAAAAAAACATCTTCCAGCAGCATAAAAACTCAAAACGTTGTCTTTTCATGCATACCCTCATTATTAAAAAAAACATCTTCCAACAGCATTAAAACTCTAAACGCTGTCTTTTAATGCATACCCCCTTATTAAAAAAAACATCTTCCAACAGCATAAAAACTCTAAACGCTGTCTTTTCATGCATACCCCCTTATTAAAAAAACATCTTCCAACAGCATAAAAACTCTAAACGCCGTCTTTTCATGCATACCCTCCTTATTAAAAAAAACATCTTACAACAGCATAAAAACTCAAAACGCTGTCTTTTCATTCATACCCTCCTTGTTAAAAAAACATCTTCCAACCGCATAAAAACTATAAACGCTGTCTTTTCATTCATACCCCTCTTATTAAAAAAAAAACATCTTCCAACAGCATAAAAACTCTAAACGCTGTCTTTTCATGCATACCCCCCTTGTTAAAAAAAACATCTTCCAACAGCATAAAAACTCTAAACGTTGTCTTTTCATGCATACCCCCCTAATTAAAAAAACATCTTCCAACAGCATAAAAACTCTAAACGCTGTCTTTTCATGCATACCCCCTTATTAAAAAAAACATCTTCCAACAGCATAAAAACTCTAAACGCTGTCTTTTCATGCATACCCTCCTTATTAAAAAAAACATCTTACAACACCATAAAAACTCAAAACGCTGTCTTTTCGTTCATACCCCCCTTGTTAAAAAAAACATCTTCCAACAACTTAAACACTCTAAACGCTGCCTTTTCATGCATACCCCCCTTATTAAAAAAAACATCTTCCAACAGCATAAAAACTCTAAACGCTGTCTTTTCATGCATACCCCCCTTGTTAAAAAAAACATCTTCCAACAGCATAAAACTATAAACGTTGTCTTTTCATGCATACCCCCCTTGTTAAAAAAAACATCTTCCAACAGGATAAAAACTCTAAACGCTGTCTTTTCATGTATACCCCCTTTTTAAAAAAATCATCTTCCAACAGCATAAAAACTCTAAACGCTGTCTTTTCATGCATATCCCCTTATTAAAAAAAACATCTTCCAACAGCATAAAAACTCAAAATGCTGTCTTTTCATGAATACCCCCTTATTAAAAAACATCTTCCAACAGCATAAAAACTCTAAACGCTGTCTTTTCATGCATACCCCCTTATTAAAAAAGAACATCTTCCAACAGCATAAAAACTCAAAACGCTGTCTTTTCATGCATACCCCCATTGTTAAAAAAAACATCTTCCGACAGCATAAAAACTATAAACGCTGTATTTTCATGCATACCCCCCTTATTAAAAAACATCTTCCGACCGCATAAAAACTCTAAACGCTGTCTTTTCATGCATACCCCCCTTATTAAAAAAGAACATCTTCCAACAGCATAAAAACTCAAAACGTTGTCTTTTCATGCATACCCCCATTGTTAAAAAAAACATCTTCCAACATTATAAAAACTCTAAACGCTGTCTTTTCATGCATACCCCCTTATTAAAAAAAACATCATTCAACAGCATAAAAACTCTAAACGCTGTCTTTTCATGCATACCCCTTATTAAAAAAAACAACTTCCAACATCATAAAAACTCTAAACGCTGTCTTTTCATGCATACCCCTCTTATTAAAAAAACATCTTCCAACGGCATAAAAACTCTAAACGCTGTATTTTCATGCATACCCCACTTATTAAAAAAACATCTTCCAACAGTATAAAAACTCTAAACGCTGTCTTTTCATGCATACCCCCTTATTAAAAAAAACATCTTCCAACAACATAAAATCTCTGAACGCTGTCTTTTCATGCATTACCCTCTTATTAAAAGAAAACATCTTCCAACAGCATAAAAACTCTTAACGTTGTCTTTTCATGCATACCCCCCTTATTAAAAAAAACATCTTCCAACATCATAAAAACTCTAAACGCTCTCTTTTCATGCATAACCCCCTTATTATAAAAAAAACATCTACCAACAGCATAAAAACTCTAAACGCTGTCTTTTCATGCAAACCCCCCTTGTTAAAAAAAAATTTCCCAACAGCATAAAAACTCTAAACACTATCTTTTCATGCATACCCCCTTTTTAAAAAAAACATCTTCCAAAAGTATAAAAACTCTAAACGTTTTCTTTTCATGCATACTCCCCTTATTAAAAAAAACATCTTCCAAAAGTATAAAAACTCTAAACGCTGTCTTTTCATACATATCCCCTTATTAAAAAAAAATCTTCCAACAGCATAAAAACTCAAAATGCTGTCTTTTCATGAATACCCCCTTTATTAAAAAACACCATCTTCCAACAGCATAAAAACTCTAAACGCTGTCTTTTCATACATACCCCCTTATTAAAAAACATCTTCCAACAGCATAAAAACTCTAAACGCTGTCTTTTCATGCATACCCCCCTTATTAAAAAAGAACATCTTCCAACAGCATAAAAACTCAAAACGCTGTCTTTTCATACATACCCCCATTGTTAAAAAAAACATCTTCCAACAGCATAAAAACTCTAAACGCTGTCTTTTCATGCATACCCCCCTTATTAAAAAAGAACATCTTCCAACAGCATAAAAACTCAAAACGTTGTCTTTTCATGCATACTCCCCTTCTTAAAAAAAACATCTTCCAACAGCATAAAAACTCTAAACGCTGTCTTTTCATGCATACTCCCCTTCTTAAAAAAACATCTTCCAACAGGATAAAAACTCTAAACGCTGTCTTTTCATGTATACCCCTTTATTAAAAAAATCATCTTCCAACAACATAAAAACTCTAAACACTGTCTTTTCATGCATACCTCCTTATTAAAAAAGAACATCTTCCAACAGCATAAAAACTCAAAACGCTGTCTTTTCATGCATACCCCCATTGTTAAAAAAAACATCTTCCGACAGCATAAAAACTCTAAACGCTGTATTTTCATGCATACCCCCCTTATTAAAAAACATCTTCCGACAGCATAAAAACTCTAAACGCTGCCTTTTCATGCATACCCCCCTTATTAAAAAAGAACATCTTCCAACAGCATAAAAACTCAAAACGTTGTCTTTTCATGCATACCCCCATTGTTAAAAAAAACATCTTCCAACATCATAAAAACTCTAAACGCTGTCTTTTCATGCATACCCCCTTATTAAAAAAAACATCATTCAACAGCATAAAAACTCTAAACGCTGTCTTTTCATGCATACCCCTTATTAAAAAAAACAACTTCCAACATCATAAAAACTCTAAACGCTGTCTTTTCATGCATACCCCTCTTATTAAAAAAACATCTTCCAACGGCATAAAAACTCTAAACGCTGTATTTTCATGCATACCCCCCTTATTAAAAAAACATCTTCCAACAGTATAAAAACTCTAAACGCTATCTTTTCATGCATACCCCCTTATTAAAAAAAACATCTTCCAACAACATAAAATCTCTGAACGCTGTCTTTTCATGCATTACCCTCTTATTAAAAGAAAACATCTTCCAACAGCATAAAAACTCTAAACGCTGTGTTTTCATGCATACCCCCTTATTAAAAAAAACATCTTCCAACAGCATAAAAACTCTAAATGCAGTCTTTTATGCATACCCCCTTATTAAAAAAACATCTTCAAACAGCATAAAAACTCTAAACGCTGTCTTTTCATGCATACCACTCTTATTAAAAAAAACATCTTCCAACAGCATAAAAACTCTAAACGCTGTCTTTTCATGCATATCCCCTTATTAAAAAAAACATCTTCCAGCAGCATAAAAACTCAAAACGTTGTCTTTTCATGCATACCCCCATTATTAAAATACATCTTCCAACAGCATAAAAACTCTAAACGTTGTCTTTTCATGCATACACCCCTTATTAAAAAAACATCTTCCAAAAACATAAAAACTCTAAACGCTGTCTTTTCATGCATACCCCCCTTTTTAAAAAAAACAACTTCCAACAGCATAAAAACTCTAAACGCTGTCTTTTCATGCATACCCCCATTTTTTAAAAAAACATCTTCCAACAACGTAAAAACTCTAAACGCTGTCTTTTCATGCATACCCCCTTATTAAAAAAAATCTTCCAACAGCATAAAAACTCTAAACGTTGTCTTTTCATGCATACCCCCCTAATTAAAAAAAACATCTTCCAACAGCATAAAAACTCTAAACGCTGTCTTTTCATGCATACACCCTTATAAAAAAACATCTTCCAACAGCATAAAAATTCTAAACGCTGTCTTTTCATGCATACCCTCTTTATTAAAAAAAACATTTTTCAACAGCATAAAAACTCTAAACGAGGTCTTTTCATGCATACCCACCTTATAAAAAAAACAACTTCCAACAGCATAAAAACTCTAAACGCTGTTTTTTCATGCATACCCCCCATATTAAAAAAAAACATCATCCAACAGCATAAAAACTCTAAACGCTGTCTTTTCATGCATATCCCCTTATTAAAAAAAACATCTTCCAGCAGCATAAAAACTCAAAACGTTGTCTTTTCATGCATACCCTCATTATTAAAAAAAACATCTTCCAACAGCATTAAAACTCTAAACGCTGTCTTTTAATGCATACCCCCTTATTAAAAAAAAACATCTTCCAACAGCATAAAAACTCTAAACGCTGTCTTTTCATGCATACCCCCTTATTAAAAAAACATCTTCCAACAGCATAAAAACTCTAAACGCCGTCTTTTCATGCATACCCTCCTTATTAAAAAAAACATCTTACAACAGCATAAAAACTCAAAACGCTGTCTTTTCATTCATACCCTCCTTGTTAAAAAAACATCTTCCAACCGCATAAAAACTATAAACGCTGTCTTTTCATTCATACCCCTCTTATTAAAAAAAAACATCTTCCAACAGCATAAAAACTCTAAACGCTGTCTTTTCATGCATACCCCCCTTGTTAAAAAAAACATCTTCCAATAGCATAAAAACTCTAAACGTTGTCTTTTCATGCATACCCCTCTTGTTAAAAAAAAACATCTTCCAACAGCATAAAATCTCTAAACGCTGTCTTTTCACGCATACCACCCTTATTAAAAAAACATCTTCCAACAGCATAAAATATCTAAACGCTGTCATTTCATTCATACCCCCCTTATTAAAAAAACATGTTCCAACAGCATAAAAACTCTAAACGATGTCTTTTCATTCACACCCACCTTATTAAAAAAAACATCTTCCAACAGCATAAAAACTCTAAACGTTGTCTTTTCATGCATACCCCCCTTATTAAAAAACATTTTCCAACAGCATAAAAACTCTAAACGCTGTCTTTTCATGCATACCCCCTTTATTAAAAAAGAACATCTTCCAACAGCATAAAAACTCAAAACGCTGTCTTTTCATGCATACTCCCCTTCTTAAAAAAAACATCTTCCAACAGCATAAAAACTCTAAACGCTGTCTTTTCATGCATACTCCCCTTCTTAAAAAAACATCTTCCAACAGGATAAAAACTCTAAACGTTGTCTTTTTATGTATACCCCCTTATTAAAAAAAACATCTTCCAACAGCATAAAAACTCTAAACGCTGTCTTTTCATGCATATCTCCTTATTAAAAAAACATCTTCCAACAGCATAAAAACTCAAAATGCTGTCTTTTCATGAATACCCCCTTTATTAAAAAACATCATCTTCCAACAGAATAAAAACTCTAAACGCTGTCTTTTCATACATACTCCCTTATTAAAAAACATCTTCCAACAGCATAAAAACTCTAAACGCTGTCTTTTCATGCATACCCCCCTTATTAAAAAAGAACATCTTCCAACAGCATAAAAACTCAAAACGCTGTCTTTTCATGCATACCCCCATTGTTAAAAAAAACATCTTCCAACAGCATAAAAACTCTAAACGCTGTCTTTTCATGCATACCCCCCTTATTAAAAAACATTTTCCAACAGCATAAAAACTCTAAATGCTGTCTTTTCATGCATACCCCCCTTATTAAAGAAGAACATCTTCCAACAGCATAAAAACTCAAAACGCTGTCTTTTCATGCATACTCCCCTTCTTAAAAAAAACATCTTCCAACAGCATAAAAACTCTAAACGCTGTCTTTTCATGCATACTCCCCTTCTTAAAAAAACATCTTCCAACAGGATAAAAACTCTAAACGCTGTCTTTTCATGCATACCCCCATTGTTAAAAAAAACATCTTCCAACATTATAAAAACTCTAAACGCTGTCTTTTCATGCATACCCCCTTATTAAAAAAAACATCGTTCAACAGCATAAAAACTCTAAACGCTGTCTTTTCATGCATATCCCTTATTAAAAAAAACAACTTCCAACATCATAAAAACTCTAAACGCTGTCTTTTCATGCATACCCCTCTTTTTAAAAAAACATCTTCCAACGGCATAAAAACTCTAAATGCTGTATTTTCATGCATACCCCCCTTATTAAAAAAACATCTTCCAACAGTATAAAAACTCTAAAGGCTGTCTTTTCATGCATACCCCCTTATTAAAAAAAACATCTTCCAACAACATAAAATCTCTGAACGCTGTATTTTCGTGCATTACCCTCTTATTAAAAGAAAACATCTTCCAACAGCATAAAAACTCTTAACGTTGTCTTTTCATGCATACCCCCCTTATTAAAAAAACATCTTCCAACATCATAAAAACTCTAAACGCTCTCTTTTCATGCATAACCCCCTTATTATAAAAAAAACATCTACCAACAGCATAAAAACTCTAAACGCTGTCTTTTCATGCAAACCCCCCTTGTTAAAAAAAAATTTCCCAACAGCATAAAAACTCTAAACACTATCTTTTCATGCATACCCCCTTTTTTTTTAAAAAAAACATCTTCCAAAAGCATAAAAACTCTAAACGCTGTCTTTTCATGCATACTCCCCTTATTAAAAAAAACATCTTCCAACAGGATAAAAACTCTAAACGTTCTATTTTTATGTATACCTCCTTATTAAAAAAACATCTTCCAACAGCATAAAAACTCTAAACGCTGTCTTTTCATGCATATCCCCTTATTAAAAAAACATCTTCCAACAGCATAAAAACTCAAAATGCTGTCTTTTCATGAATACCCCCTTTATTAAAAAACACCATCTTCCAACAGCATAAAAACTCTAAACGCTGTCTTTTCATACATACCCCCTTATTAAAAAACATCTTCCAACAGCATAAAAACTCTAAACGCTGTCTTTTCATGCATACCCCCCTTATTAAAAAAGAACATCTTCCAACAGCATAAAAACTCAAAACGCTGTCTTTTCATGCATACCCCCATTGTTAAAAAAAACATTTTCCAACAGCATAAAAACTCTAAACGCTGTCTTTTCATGCATACCCCCCTTATTAAAAAACATTTTCCAACAGCATAAAAACTCTAAACGCTGTCTTTTCATGCATACCCCCCTTATTAAAAAAGAACATCTTCCAACAGCATAAAAACTCAAAACGCTGTCTTTTCATGCATACTCCCCTTCTTAAAAAAAACATCTTCCAACAGCATAAAAACTCTAAACGCTGTCTTTTCATGCATACTCCCCTTCTTAAAAAAACATCTTCCAACAGGATAAAAACTCTAAACGCTGTCTTTTCATGCATACCCCCATTGTTAAAAAAAACATCTTCCAACATTATAAAAACTCTAAACGCTGTCTTTTCATGCATACCCCCTTATTAAAAAAACATCATTCAACAGCATAAAAACTCTAAACGCTGTCTTTTCATGCATATCCCTTATTAAAAAAACAACTTCCAACATCATAAAAACTCTAAACGCTGTCTTTTCATGCATACCCCTCTTTTTAAAAAAACATCTTCCAACGGCATAAAAACTCTTAACGCTGTATTTTCATGCATACCCCCCTTATTAAAAAAACATCTTCCAACAGTATAAAAACTCTAAACGCTGTCTTTCATGCATACCCCCTTATTAAAAAAACATCTTCCAACAACATAAAATCTCTAAACGCTGTCTTTTCGTGCATTACCCTCTTATTAAAAGAAAACATCTTCCAACAGCATAAAAACTCTTAACGTTGTCTTTTCATGCATACCCCCTTATTAAAAAAACATCTTCCAACATCATAAAAACTCTAAACGCTCTCTTTTCATGCATAACCCCCTTATTATAAAAAAAACATCTACCAACAGCATAAAATCTCTAAACGCTGTCTTTTCATGCAAACCCCCCTTGTTAAAAAAAAATTTCCCAACAGCATAAAAACTCTAAACACTATCTTTTCATGCATACCCCTTTTTTTAAAAAAAAACATCTTCCAAAAGCATAAAAACTCTAAACGCTGTCTTTTCATGCATACTCCCCTTATTAAAAAAAACATCTTCCAACATGATAAAAACTCTAAACGTTGTCTTTTTATGTATACCCCTTATTAAAAAAAACATCTTCCAACAGCATAAAAACTCTAAACGCTGTTTTTCATGCATATCCCCTTATTAAAAAAACATCTTCCAACAGCATAAAAACTCAAAATGCTGTCTTTTCATGAATACCCCCTTTATTAAAAAACACCATCTTCCAACAGCATAAAAACTCTAAACGCTGTCTTTTCATACATACCCCCTTATTAAAAAACATCTTCCAACAGCATAAAAACTCTAAACGCTGTCTTTTCATGCATACCCCCCTTATTAAAAAAGAACATCTTCCAACAGCATAAAAACTCAAAACGCTGTCTTTTCATGCATACCCCCATTGTTAAAAAAAACATTTTCCAACAGCATAAAAACTCTAAACGCTGTCTTTTCATGCATACCCCCCTTATTAAAAAACATTTTCCAACAGCATAAAAACTCTAAACGCTGTCTTTTCATGCATACCCCCCTTATTAAAAAAGAACATCTTCCAACAGCATAAAAACTCAAAACGCTGTCTTTTCATGCATACTCCCCTTCTTAAAAAAAACATCTTCCAACAGCATAAAAACTCTAAACGCTGTCTTTTCATGCATACTCCCCTTCTTAAAAAAACATCTTCCAACAGGATAAAAACTCTAAACGCTGTCTTTTCATGTGTACCCCCTTATTAAAAAAATCATCTTCCAACAGCATAAAAACTCTAAACGCTGTCTTTTCATGCATATCCCCTTATTAAAAAAACATCTTCCAACAGCATAAAAACTCAAAATGCTGTCTTTTCATGAATACCCCCTTATTAAAAAACATCTTCCAACAGCATAAAACTCTAAACGCTGTCTTTTCATGCATACCCCCCTTATTAAAAAACATTTTCCAACAGCATAAAAACTCTAAACGCTGTCTTTTCATGCATACCCCCCTTATTAAAAAAGAACATCTTCCAACAGCATAAAAACTCAAAACGCTGTCTTTTCATGCATACTCCCCTTCTTAAAAAAAACATCTTCCAACAGCATAAAAACTCTAAACGCTGTCTTTTCATGCATACTCCCCTTCTTAAAAAAACATCTTCCAACAGGATAAAAACTCTAAACGCTGTCTTTTCATGCATACCCCCATTGTTAAAAAAAACATCTTCCAACATTATAAAAACTCTAAACGCTGTCTTTTCATGCATACCCCCTTATTAAAAAAACATCATTCAACAGCATAAAAACTCTAAACGCTGTCTTTTCATGCATATCCCTTATTAAAAAAACAACTTCCAACATCATAAAAACTCTAAACGCTGTCTTTTCATGCATACCCCTCTTTTTAAAAAAACATCTTCCAACGGCATAAAAACTCTTAACGCTGTATTTTCATGCATACCCCCCTTATTAAAAAAACATCTTCCAACAGTATAAAAACTCTAAACGCTGTCTTTCATGCATACCCCCTTATTAAAAAAACATCTTCCAACAACATAAAATCTCTAAACGCTGTCTTTTCGTGCATTACCCTCTTATTAAAAGAAAACATCTTCCAACAGCATAAAAACTCTTAACGTTGTCTTTTCATGCATACCCCCTTATTAAAAAAACATCTTCCAACATCATAAAAACTCTAAACGCTCTCTTTTCATGCATAACCCCCTTATTATAAAAAAAACATCTACCAACAGCATAAAATCTCTAAACGCTGTCTTTTCATGCAAACCCCCCTTGTTAAAAAAAAATTTCCCAACAGCATAAAAACTCTAAACACTATCTTTTCATGCATACCCCTTTTTTTAAAAAAAAACATCTTCCAAAAGCATAAAAACTCTAAACGCTGTCTTTTCATGCATACTCCCCTTATTAAAAAAAACATCTTCCAACATGATAAAAACTCTAAACGTTGTCTTTTTATGTATACCCCTTATTAAAAAAAACATCTTCCAACAGCATAAAAACTCTAAACGCTGTTTTTCATGCATATCCCCTTATTAAAAAAACATCTTCCAACAGCATAAAAACTCAAAATGCTGTCTTTTCATGAATACCCCCTTTATTAAAAAACACCATCTTCCAACAGCATAAAAACTCTAAACGCTGTCTTTTCATACATACCCCCTTATTAAAAAACATCTTCCAACAGCATAAAAACTCTAAACGCTGTCTTTTCATGCATACCCCCCTTATTAAAAAAGAACATCTTCCAACAGCATAAAAACTCAAAACGCTGTCTTTTCATGCATACCCCCATTGTTAAAAAAAACATTTTCCAACAGCATAAAAACTCTAAACGCTGTCTTTTCATGCATACCCCCCTTATTAAAAAACATTTTCCAACAGCATAAAAACTCTAAACGCTGTCTTTTCATGCATACCCCCCTTATTAAAAAAGAACATCTTCCAACAGCATAAAAACTCAAAACGCTGTCTTTTCATGCATACTCCCCTTCTTAAAAAAAACATCTTCCAACAGCATAAAAACTCTAAACGCTGTCTTTTCATGCATACTCCCCTTCTTAAAAAAACATCTTCCAACAGGATAAAAACTCTAAACGCTGTCTTTTCATGTGTACCCCCTTATTAAAAAAATCATCTTCCAACAGCATAAAAACTCTAAACGCTGTCTTTTCATGCATATCCCCTTATTAAAAAAACATCTTCCAACAGCATAAAAACTCAAAATGCTGTCTTTTCATGAATACCCCCTTATTAAAAAACATCTTCCAACAGCATAAAACTCTAAACGCTGTCTTTTCATGCATACCCCCTTATTAAAAAAGAACATCTTCCAACAGCATAAAAACTCAAAACGCTGTCTTTTCATGCATACCCCCATTGTTAAAAAAAACAGTTTCCAACAGCCTAAAAACTCTAAACGCTGTCTTTTCATGCATACCCCCCTTATTAAAAAACATTTTCCAACAGCATAAAAACTCTAAACGCTGTCTTTTCATGCATACCCCCCTTATTAAAAAAGAACATCTTCCAACAGCATAAAAACTCAAAACGCTGTCTTTTCATGCATACTCCCCTTCTTAAAAAAAACATCTTCCAACAGCATAAAAACTCTAAACGCTGTCTTTTCATGCATACTCCCCTTCTTAAAAAAACATCTTCCAACAGGATAAAAACTCTAAACGCTGTCTTTTCATGTGTACCCCCTTATTAAAAAAATAATCTTCCAACAGCTTAAAAACTCTAAACGCTGTCTTTTCATGCATATCCCCTTATTAAAAAAAACATCTTCCAACAGCATAAAAACTCAAAATGCTGTCTTTTCATGAATACCCCCTTATTAAAAAACATCTTCCAACAGCATAAAAACTCTAAACGCTGTCTTTTCATGCATACCCCCTTATTAAAAAAGAACATCTTCCAACAGCATAAAAACTCAAAACGCAGTCTTTTCATGCATACCCCCATTGTTAAAAAAAACATCTTCCGACAGCATAAAAACTCTAAACGCTGTATTTTCATGCATACCCCCCTTATTAAAAAACATCTTCCGACAGCATAAAAACTCTAAACGCTGCCTTTTCATGCATACCCCCCTTATTAAAAAAGAACATCTTTCAACAGCATAAAAACTCAAAACGTTGTCTTTTCATGCATACTCCCATTGTTAAAAAAAACATCTTCCAACATCATAAAAACTCTAAACGCTGTCTTTTCATGCATACCCCCTTATTAAAAAAAACATCATTCAACAGCATAAAAACTCTTAACGTTGTCTTTTCATGCATACCCCCCTTATTAAAAAAAACATCTTCCAACATCATAAAAACTCTAAACGCTGTCTTTTCATGCATACCCCTCTTATTAAAAAAACATCCTCCAACGGCATAAAAACTCTAAACGCTGTATTTACATGCATACCCCCCTTATTAAAAAAACATCTTCCAACAGTATAAAAACTCTAAACGCTGTGTTTTCATGCATACCCCCTTATTAAAAAAAACATCTTCCAACAAAATAAAATCTCTGAACGCTGTCTTTTCATGCATTACCCTCTTATTACAAGAATACATCTTCCAACAGCATAAAAACTCTAAACGCTGTGTTTTCATGCATACCCCCTTATTAAAAAAATATCTTCCAACAGCATAAAAACTCTAAATACTGTCTTTTATGCATACCCCCTTATTAAAAAAACATCTTCAAACAGCATAAAAACTCTAAACGCTGTCTTTTCATGCATACCACTCTTATTAAAAAAAACATCTTCCAACAGCATAAAAACTCTAAACGCTGTCTTTTCATGCATATCCCCTTATTAAAAAAAACATCTTCCAGCAGCATAAAAACTCAAAACGCTGTCTTTTCATGCATACCCCCATTATTAAAAAACATCTTCCAACAGCATAAAAACTCTAAACATTGTCTTTTCATGCATACACCCCTTATTAAAAAAACATCTTCCAAAAACATAAAAACTCTAAACGCTGTCTTTTCATGCATACCCCCCTAATTAAAAAAAATATCTTCCAACAGCATAAAAACTCTAAACGCTGTATTTTCATGCATACACCCTTATAAAAAAACGTCTTCCAACAGCATAAAAATTCTAAACGCTGTCTTTTCATGCATACCCTCTTTATTAAAAAAACATCTTTCAACAGCATAAAAACTCTAAACGATGTCTTTTCATGCATACCCCCCTTATAAAAAAAACATCTTCCAACAGCATAAAAATTCTAAACGCTGTTTTTTCATGCATACCCCCCATATTAAAAAAAAACATCTTCCAACAGCATAAAAACTCTAAACGCTGTCTTTTCATGCATATCCCCTTATTAAAAAAAACATCTTCCAGCAGCATAAAAACTCAAAACGTTGTATTTTCATGCATACCCCCATTATTAAAAAAAAACATCTTCCAACAGCATTAAAACTCTAAACGCTGTCTTTTAATGCATACCCCCTTATTAAAAAAAACATCTTCCAACAGCATAAAAACTCTAAACGCTGTCTTTTCATGCATACCCCCTTATTAAAAAAACATCTTTCAACAGCATAAAAACTCTAAACGCCGTCTTTTCATGCATACCCTCCTTATTAAAAAAAATCTTACAACAGCATAAAAACTCAAAACGCTGTCTTTTCATTCATACCCTCCTTGTTAAAAAAACATCTTCCAACCGCATAAAAACTCTAAACGCTGTCTTTTCATGCATACCCCTCTTATTAAAAAAAACATCTTCCAACATCATAAAAACTCTAAACGCTGTCTTTTCATGCATACCCCCTTATTAAAAAAAACATCATTCAACAGCATAAAAACTCTAAACGATGTCTTTTCATGCATACCCCTTATTAAAAAAAACAACTTCCAACATCATAAAAACTCTAAACGCTGTCTTTTCATGCATACCGCTCTTATTAAAAAAACATCTTCCAACGGCATAAAAACTCTAAACGCTGTATTTACATGCATACCCCCCTTATTAAAAAAACATCTTCCAACGGTATAAAAACTCTAAACGCTGTCTTTTCATGCATACCCCCTTATTAAAAAAAACATCTTCCAACAAAATAAAATCTCTGAACGCTGTCTTTTCATGCATTACCCTCTTATTAAAAGAAAACATCTTCCAACAGCATAAAAACTCTAAACGCTGTGTTTTCATGCATACCCCCTTATTAAAAAAACATCTTCCAACAGCATAAAAACTCTAAATGCTGTCTTTTATGCATACCTCCTTATTAAAAAAACATCTTCAAACAGCATAAAAACTCTAAACGCTGTCTTTTCATGCATACCACTCTTATTAAAAAAAACATCTTCCAACAGCATAAAAACTCTAAACGCTGTCTTTTCATGCATATCCCCTTATTAAAAAAAACATCTTCCAGCAGCATAAAAACTCAAAACGCTGTCTTTTCATGCATACCCCATTATTAAAAAACATCTTCCAACAGCATAAAAACTCTAAACGTTGTCTTTTCATGCATACACCCCTTATTAAAAAAAACATCTTCCAAAAACATAAAAACTCTAAACGCTGTCTTTTCATGCATACCCCCCTAATTAAAAAAAACATCTTCCAACAGCATAAAAACTCTAAACGCTGTATTTTCATGCATACACCCTTATAAAAAAACGTCTTCCAACAGCATAAAAATTCTAAACGCTGTCTTTTCATTCATACCCTCTTTATTAAAAAAAACATCTTTCAACAGCATAAAAACTCTAAACGATGTCTTTTCATGCATACCCCTCTTATAAAAAAAACATCTTCCAACAGCATAAAAATTCTAAACGCTGTTTTTTCATGCATACCCCCTATATTAAAAAAAACATCTTCCAACAGCATATAAACTCTAAACGCTGTCTTTTCATGCATATCCCCTTATTAAAAAAAACATCTTCCAGCAGCATAAAAACTCAAAACGTTGTCTTTTCATGCATACCCTCATTATTAAAAAAAAACATCTTCCAACAGCGTTAAAACTCTAAACGCTGTCTTTTAATGCATACCCCCTTATTAAAAAAAACATCTTCCAACAGCATAAAAATTCTAAACGCTGTCTTTTCATGCATACCCCCTTATTAAAAACACATCTTCCAACAGCATAAAAACTCTAAACGCCGTCTTTTCATGCATACCCCTCTTATTAAAAAAAACATCTTCCAACAACATAAAAATTCTAAACGCTGTTTTTTCATGCATACCCCCCATATTAAAAAAAAACATCTTCCAACAGCATAAAAACTCTAAACGCTGTCTTTTCATGCATATCCCCTTATTAAAAAAACATCTTCCAGCAGCATAAAAACTCAAAACGTTGTCTTTTCATGCATACCCCCATTATTAAAAAAAAACATCTTCCAACAGCATTAAAACTCTAAACGCTGTCTTTTAATGCATACCCCCTTATTAAAAAAACATCTTCCAACAGCATAAAAACTCTGAACGCTGTCTTTTCATGCATACCCCCTTATTAAAAAAACATCTTCCAACAGCATAAAAACTCTAAACGCCGTCTTTTCATGCATACCCTCCTTATTAAAAAAAACATCTTACAACAGCATAAAAACTCAAAACGCTGTCTTTTCATTCATACCCCCCTTGTTAAAAAAACATCTTCCAACCGCATAAAAACTCTAAACGCTGTCTTTTCATGCATACCCCTCTTATTAAAAAAAACATCTTCCAACAGCATAAAAACTCTAAACGCTGTCTTTTCATGCATACCCCTCTTGTTAAAAAAAAATCTTCCAATAGCATAAAAACTCTAAACGTTGTCTTTTCATGCATACCCCTCTTGTTAAAAAAAAACATCTTCCAACAGCATAAAATCTCTAAACGTTGTCTTTTCACGCATACCACCCTTATTAAAAAAACATCTTCCAACAGCATAAAATATCTAAACGCTGTCATTTCATTCATACCCTCTTTATTAAAAAAACATGTTCCAACAGCATAAAAACTCTAAACGCTGTCTTTTCATTCACACCCACCTTATTAAAAAAACATCTTCCAACAGCATAAAAACTCTAAACGTTGTCTTTTCATGCATACCCCCTTATTAAAAAAAACAACTTCCAACAGCATAAAAACTCTAAACGCTGTCTTTTCATGAATACCCTCCTTATTAGAAAAAAACATCTTCCAACAGCATAAAAACTCTGAACGCTGTCTTTTCATGCATATCCCCTTATTAAAAAAAACATCTTCCAGCAGCATTAAAACTCAAAACGCTATCTTTTCATGCATACACCCTTATTAAAAAAAACATCTTCCAAAAACATAAAAACTCTAAACGTTGTCTTTTCATGCATACCCCACTTCTTAAAAAAACGCCTTCCAACAGCATAAAAACTCTAAACGCTGTCTTTTCATGCATACCCCCATTTTTTAAAAAAACATCTTCCAACAACGTAAAAACTCTAAACGCTGTATTTTCATGCATACCCCCTTACTAAAAAAAACATCTTCCAACAGCATAAAAACTCTAAACGTTGTCTTTTCATGCACACCCCCCTAATAAAAAAAAACATCTTCCAACAGCATAAAAACTCTAAACGCTGTCTTTTCATGCATACACCCTTATTAAAAAAAACATCTTGCAACAGCATAAAAATTCTAAACGCTGTCTTTTCATGCATACCCTATTTATTAAAAAAAAAACATTTTTCAACAGCATAAAAACTCTAAACGATGTCTTTTCATGCATAACCCCTGATTAAAAAAACATCTTCCAACAGCATAAAAACTCTAAACGCTGTATTTTCATGCATACCCCCCTTATTAAAAAACATCTTTCAACAGTATAAAAACTCTAAACGCTGTCTTTTCATGCGTACCCCCCTTATTAAAAAAAACATCTTCTAATAGCATAAAATCTCTGAACGCTGTCTTTTCATGCATACCCCCCTTATTAAAAAAACATCTTCCAACAGTATAAAAACTCTAAATGCTGTCTTTTCATGCATACCCCCTTATTAAAAAAAACATCTTCCAACAGCATAAAATCTCTGAACGCTGTCTTTTCATGCATACACCCTTATTAAAAAAAACATCGTCCAACAGCATAAAAATTCTAAACGCTGTCTTTTCATGCATACCCTCTTTATTAAAAAAAACATTTTTCAACAGCATAAAAACTCTAAACGATGTCTTTTCATACATACCCCCTTATTAAAAAAACATCTTCCAACAGCATAAAAACTCTAAACGCTGTCTTTTCATGCGTACCCCCCTTATTAAAAAAAACATCTTTCAACAGCATAAAATCTCTGAACGTTGTCTTTTCATGCATACCGTCTTTATTAAAAAAACATTTTTCAACAGCATAAAAACTCTAAACGATGTCTTTTCATGCATACCCCCTTATTAAAAAAACATCTTCCAACAGCATAAAAACTCTAAGCGCTGTCTTTTCATGCGTACCCCGCTTATTAAAAAAAACATCTTCCAACAGCATAAAATCTCTGAACGCTGTCTTTTCATGCATACCCTCCTTATTAAAAAAACATCTTCCAACAGCATAAAAACTCTAAACGCTGTCTTTTCATACATACCCCCTTATTAAAAAAAACATCTTCCAACAGCATAAAATCTCTGAACGCTGTCTTTTATGCATACCCCCTTATTAAAAAAAACATCTTCCAACAACATAAAATCTCTGAACGCTGTCTTTTCATGCATTACCCCGTTATTAAAAAAAAACATCTTCCAACAGCATAAAAACTCTAAACGCTGTCTTTTATGCATATCCCCTTATTAAAAAAACATCTTCCAACAGCATAAAAACTCTAAACGCTGTCTTTTCATGCATACCCCCTTATTAAAAAAAACATCTTCCAACAGCATAAAAACTCTAAACGCTGTCTTTTCATGCATACCCCCCTTATTAAAAAAACATCTTCCAACAATATAAAAACTCTAAACGATGTCTTTTCATGCATATCCCCCTTATTAAAAAAACATCTTCCAACAGTATAAAAACTCTAAACGCTGTCTTTTCATGCGTACCCCCCTTATTAAAAAAAACATCTTCCAACAGCATAAAATCTCTGAACGCTGTCTTTTCATGCATACCCCCTTATTAAAAAAACATCTTCCAACAGTATAAAAACTCTAAACGCTGTCTTTTAATGCGTACCCCCCTTATTATAAAAAACATCTTCCAACAGCATAAAATCTCTGAACGCTGTCTTTTCATGCATACCCTCCTTATTAAAAAAAAACATCTTCCAACAGTATAAAAACTCTAAACGCTGTCTTTTCATGCATACCCCCTTATTAAAAAAAACATCTTCCAACAGCATAAAATCTCTAAACGCTGTCTTTTCATGCATACCCCTTATTAAAAAAAACAACTTCCAACATCATAAAAACTCTAAACGCTGTCTTTTCATGCAAACCCCTCTTATTAAAAAAACATCTTCCAATGGCATAAAAACTCTAAACGCTGTATTTTCATGCATACCCCCCTTATTAAAAAAATATCTTCCAACAGCATAAAAACTCTAAACGCTGTCTTTTCATGCATACCCCCTTATTAAAAAAAACATCTTCCAATAGCATAAAAACTCTAAACGTTGTCTTTTCATGCATACCCCCCTTATTAAAAAAACATCTTACAACAGCATAAAAACTCAAAACGCTGTCTTTTCATTCATACCCCCCTTGTTAAAAAAAACATCTTCCAACAGCATAAAAACTCTAAACGCTGTCTTTTCATGCATACCCCCCTTATTAAAAAAACATCTTCCAACAGCATAAAAGCTCTAAACGCTGTCTTTTCATGCATACCCCCCTTGTTAAAAAAAACATCTTCCAACAGCATAAAAACTTTAAACGCTGTCTTTTCACGCATACCACCCTTATTAAAAAAACATCTTCCAACAGCATAAAATCTCTAAACGCTGTCTTTTCATTCATACTCCCCTTATTAAAAAAACATGTTCCAACAGCATAAAAACTCTAAACGCTGTCTTTTCATGCATACCCCCTTATTAAAAAAAACATATTCCAACAACATAAAAACTCTAAACGCTGTTTTTTCATGCATATCCCCTTATTTAAAAAAACATATTCCAACAGCATAAAAACTCTAAACGCTGTCTTTTCATGTACCCCTCTTATTAGAAAAAAACATCTTCCAACAGCATAAAAACTCTTAACGTTGTCTTTTCATGCATAACCCCCTTATTAAAAAAACATCTTCCAACATCATAAAAACTCTAAACGCTCTCTTTTCATGCATAACCCCCTTATTATAAAAAAACATCTTCCAACAACATAAAAACTCTAAACGCTGTCTTTTCATGCAAACCCCCCTTGTTAAAAAAACATTTTCCAACAGCATAAAAACTCTAAACACTATCTTTTCATGCATACCCCCTTTTTTAAAAAAAACATCTTCCAACAGCATAAAAGCTCTAAACGCTGTCTTTTCATGCATACTCCCCTTATTAAAAAAAACATCTTCCAACAGGATAAAAACTCTAAACGCTGTCTTTTTATGTATAACCCCTTATTAAAAAAAACATCTTCCAACTGCATAAAAACTCTAAACGCTGTCTTTTCATGCATATCCCCTTATTAAAAAAAACATCTTCCAACAGCATAAAAACTCAAAATGCTGTCTTTTCATTCATACCCCCTTATTAAAAAAAACATCTTCCAACAGCATAAAAACTCTAAACGTTGTCTTTTCATGCATACCCCCCTAATTAAAAAAACATCTTCCAACAGCATAAAAACTCTAAACGCTGTCTTTTCATGCATACCCCCTTATTAAAAAAAACATCTTCCAACAGCATAAAAACTCTAAATGCTGTCTTTTCATGCATACCCCCCTTATTAAAAAAAACATCTTACAACACCATAAAAACTCAAAACGCTGCCTTTTCGTTCATACCCCCTTGTTAAAAAAAACATCTTCCAACAACTTAAAAACTATAAACGCTGCCTTTTCATGCATACCCCCCTTATTAAAAAAAACATCTTCCAACAGCATAAAAACTCTAAACGCTGTCTTTTCATGCATACCCCCCTTGTTAAAAAAAACATCTTCCAACAGCATAAAACTCTAAACGTTGTCTTTTCATGCATACCTCCCTTGTTAAAAAAAACATCTTCCAAAAGCATAAAAACTCTAAACGCTGTCTTTTCACGCATACCATCCTTTTTAAAAAAACATCTTCCAACAGCATAAAATCTCTAAACGCTGTCTTTTCATTCATACCCCCTAATTAAAAAAACATGTTCCAACAGCATAAAAACTCTAAACACTGTCTTTTCATGCATACCCCCTTATTAAAAAAAACATATTCCAACAACATAAAAACTCTAAACGCTGTTTTTTCATGCATACCCCCTTATTTAAAAAAACATCTTCCAACAGCATAAAAACTCTAAACGCTGTCTTTTCATGTACCCCCTTATTAGAAAAAAACATCTTCCAACAGCATAAAAACTCTTAACGTTGTCTTTTCATGCATACCCCCCTTATTAAAAAAAACATCTTCCAACATCATAAAAACTCTAAACGCTCTCTTTTCATGCATAACCCCCTTATTATAAAAAAAACATCTACCAACAGCATAAAAACTCTAAACGCTGTCTTTTCATGCAAACCCCCCTTGTTAAAAAAAAATTTCCCAACAGCATAAAAACTCTAAACACTATCTTTTCATGCATACCCCCTTTTTTGAAAAAAAACATCTTCCAAAAGCATAAAAACTCTAAACGCTGTCTTTTCATGCATATCCCCTTATTAAAAAAAACATCTTCCAGCAGCATAAAAACTCAAAACGCTGTCTTTTCATGCATACCCCCATTATTAAAAAACATCTTCCAACAGCATAAAAACTCTAAACGTTGTCTTTTCATGCATACATCCCTTATTAAAAAAAACATCTTCCAAAAACATAAAAACTCTAAACGCTGTCTTTTCATGCATACCCTCCTTTTTAAAAAAAACATCTTCCAACAGCATAAAAACTCTAAACGCTGTCTTTTCATGCATACCCCCATTTTTTAAAAAAACATCTTCCAACAACGTAAAAACTCTAAACGCTGTCTTTTCATGCATACCCCCTTATTAAAAAAACATCTTCCAACAGCATAAAAACTCTAAACGTTGTCTTTTCATGCATACCCCTCTAATTAAAAAAACATCTTCCAACAGCATAAAAACTCTAAACGCTGTCTTTTCATGCATACCCCCTTTTTTAAAAAAACCATCTTCCAACAGCATAAAAGCTCTAAACGCTGTCTTTTCATGCATACTCCCCTTCTTAAAAAAACATCTTCCAACAGCATAAAAACTCTTAACGCTGTCTTTTCATGCATACACCCTTATTAAAAAAAACATCTTCCAACAGCATAAAATCTCTAAACGCTGTCTATTCATGCATACCCCCTTTTTTAAAAAAAGCATCTTCCAACAGCATAAAAGCTCTAAACGCTGTCTTTTCATGCATACTCCCCTTCTTAAAAAAACATCTTCTAACAGCATAAAAACTCTAAACGCTGTCTTTTCATGCATACCCCCTTATTAAAAAAAACATCTTCCAACAGCATAAAATCTCTAAACGCTGTCTTTTCATTCATACTCCCCTTATTAAAAAAACATGTTCCAACAGCAAAAAAACTCTAAACGCTGTCTTTTCATGCATACCCCCTAATTAAAAAAACATATTCCAACAACATACAAACTCTAAACGCTGTTTTTTCATGCATACCCCCTTATTTAAAAAAACATCTTCCAACAGCATAAAAACTCTAAACGCTGTCTTTTCATGTACCCCTCTTATTAGAAAAAAAACATCTTCCAACAGCATAAAAACTCTTAACGTTGTCTTTTCATGCATAACCCCCTTATTATAAAAACATCTTCCAACATCATAAAAACTCTAAACGCTCTCTTTTCATGCATAACCCCCTTATTATAAAAAAACATCTTCCAACAGGATAAAAACTCTAAACGCTGTCTTTTCATGCAAACCCCCCTTGTTAAAAAAAACATTTTCCAACAGCATAAAAACTCTAAACACTATCTTTTCATGCATACCCCCTTTTTTAAAAAAACCATCTTCCAACAGCATAAAAGCTCTAAACGCTGTCTTTTCATGCATACTCCCCTTCTTAAAAAAACATCTTCCAACAGCATAAAAACTCTAAACGCTGTCTTTTCATGCATACACCCTTATTAAAAAAACAACTTCCAACAGCATAAAATCTCTAAACGCTGTCTATTCATGCATACCCCTTTTTTTAAAAAAACCATCTTCCAACAGCATAAAAACTCTAAACACTATCTTTTCATGCATACCCCCTTTTTTATAAAAACCATCTTCCAACAGCATAAAAGCTCTAAACGCTGTCTTTTCATGCATACTCCCCTTCTTAAAAAAACATCTTCCAACAGCATAAAAACTCTAAACGCTGTCTTTTCATGCATACACCCTTATTAAAAAAACATTTTCCAACAGCATAAAAACTCTAAACGCCGTCTTTTCATGCATACCCTCCTTATTAAAAAAAACATCTTACAACAGCATAAAAACTCAAAACGCTGTCTTTTCATTCATACCCCCCTTGTTAAAAAAACATCTTCCAACCGCATAAAAACTCTAAACGCTGTCTTTTCATGCATACCCCTCTTATTAAAAAAACATCTTCCAACAGCATAAAAACTCTAAACGCTGTCTTTTCATGCATACCCCCCTTGTTAAAAAAAACATCTTCCAATAGCATAAAAACTCTAAACTTTGTCTTTTCATGCATACCCCTCTTGTTAAAAAAAAACATCTTCCAACAGCATAAAATATCTAAACGCTGTCTTTTCACGCATACCACCCTTATTAAAAAAAACATCTTCCAACAGCATCAAATATCTAAACGCTGTCATTTCATTCATACCCCCCTTATTAAAAAAACATGTTCCAACAGCATAAAAACTCTAAACGCTGTCTTTTCATTCACACCCACCTTATTAAAAAAAACATCTTCCAACAGCATAAAAACTCTAAACGCTGTCTTTTCATGCATACCCCCTTATTAAAAAAAACATATTCCAACAGCAAAAAAACTCTAAACGCTGTCTTTTCATGCATACCCCCTTATTTAAAAAAACAACTTCCAATAGCATAAAAACTCTAAACGCTGTCTTTTCATGAATACACCCCTTATTAGAAAAAAACATCTTCCAACAGCATAAAAACTCTAAACGCTGTCTTTTCATGCATATCCCTTATTAAAAAAAAACATCTTCCAGCAGCATAAAAATTCAAAACGCTATCTTTTCATGCATACCCCCATTATTAAAAAACATCTTCCAACAGCATAAAAACACTAAACGTTGTCTTTTCATGCATACACCCCTTATTAAAAAAAACATCTTCCAAAAACATAAAAACTCTAAACGTTGTCTTTTCATGCATACCCCACTTCTTAAAAAAACGCCTTCCAACAGCATAAAAACTCTAAACACTGTCTTTTCATGCATACCCCCATTTTTTAAAAAAACATCTTCCAACAACGTAAAAACTCTAAACGCTGTATTTTCATGCATACCCCCTTATTAAAAAAACATCTTCCAACAGCATAAAAACTCTAAACGTTGTCTTTTCATGCACACCCCCCTAATAAAAAAAAAACATTTTCCAACAGCATAAAAACTCTAAACGCTGTCTTTTCATGCATACACCCTTATTAAAAAAAACATCTTGCAACAGCATAAAAATTCTAAACGCTGTCTTTTCATGCATACCCTATTTATTAAAAAAAAAACATTTTTCAACAGCATAAAAACTCTAAACGATGTCTTTTCATGCATAACCCCTGATTAAAAAAACATCTTCCAACAGCATAAAAACTCTAAACGCTGTATTTTCATGCATACCCCCCTTATTAAAAAACATCTTTCAACAGTATAAAAACTCTAAACGCTGTCTTTTCATGCGTACCCCCCTTATTAAAAAAAACATCTTCTAATAGCATAAAATCTCTGAACGCTGTCTTTTCATGCATACCCCCCTTATTAAAAAAACATCTTCCAACAGTATAAAAACTCTAAATGCTGTCTTTTCATGCATACCCCCTTATTAAAAAAAACATCTTCCAACAGCATAAAATCTCTGAACGCTGTCTTTTCATGCATACACCCTTATTAAAAAAAACATCGTCCAACAGCATAAAAATTCTAAACGCTGTCTTTTCATGCATACCCTCTTTATTAAAAAAAACATTTTTCAACAGCATAAAAACTCTAAACGATGTCTTTTCATACATACCCCCTTATTAAAAAAACATCTTCCAACAGCATAAAAACTCTAAACGCTGTCTTTTCATGCGTACCCCCCTTATTAAAAAAAACATCTTTCAACAGCATAAAATCTCTGAACGTTGTCTTTTCATGCATACCGTCTTTATTAAAAAAACATTTTTCAACAGCATAAAAACTCTAAACGATGTCTTTTCATGCATACCTCCTTATTAAAAAAACATCTTCCAACAGCATAAAAACTCTAAGCGCTGTCTTTTCATGCGTACCCCGCTTATTAAAAAAAACATCTTCCAACAGCATAAAATCTCTGAACGCTGTCTTTTCATGCATACCCTCCTTATTAAAAAAACATCTTCCAACAGCATAAAAACTCTAAACGCTGTCTTTTCATACATACCCCCTTATTAAAAAAAACATCTTCCAACAGCATAAAATCTCTGAACGCTGTCTTTTATGCATACCCCCTTATTAAAAAAAACATCTTCCAACAACATAAAATCTCTGAACGCTGTCTTTTCATGCATTACCCCGTTATTAAAAAAAACATCTTCCAACAGCATAAAAACTCTAAACGTTGTGTTTTCATGCATACCCCCTTATTATAAAAAACATCTTCCAACAGCATAAAAACTCTAAACGCTGTCTTTTATGCATATCCCCTTATTAAAAAAACATCTTCCAACAGCATAAAAACTCTAAACGCTGTCTTTTCATGCATACCCCCTTATTAAAAAAAACATCTTCCAACAGCATAAAAACTCTAAACGCTGTCTTTTCATGCATACCCCCCTTATTAAAAAAACATCTTCCAACAATATAAAAACTCTAAACGATGTCTTTTCATGCATATCCCCCTTATTAAAAAAACATCTTCCAACAGTATAAAAACTCTAAACGCTGTCTTTTCATGCATACCCCCCTTATTAAAAAAAACATCTTCCAACAGCATAAAATCTCTGAACGCTGTCTTTTCATGCATACCCCCTTATTAAAAAAACATCTTCCAACAGTATAAAAACTCTAAACGCTGTCTTTTAATGCGTACCCCCCTTATTATAAAAAACATCTTCCAACAGCATAAAATCTCTGAACGCTGTCTTTTCATGCATACCCTCCTTATTAAAAAAAACATCTTCCAACAGTATAAAAACTCTAAACGCTGTCTTTTCATGCATACCCCCTTATTAAAAAAAACATCTTCCAACAGCATAAAATCTCTAAACGCTGTCTTTTCATGCATACCCCTTATTAAAAAAAACAACTTCCAACATCATAAAAACTCTAAACGCTGTCTTTTCATGCAAACCCCTCTTATTAAAAAAACATCTTCCAATGGCATAAAAACTCTAAACGCTGTATTTTCATGCATACCCCCCTTATTAAAAAAATATCTTCCAACAGCATAAAAACTCTAAACGCTGTCTTTTCATGCATACCCCCTTATTAAAAAAAACATCTTCCAATAGCATAAAAACTCTAAACGTTGTCTTTTCATGCATACCCCCCTTATTAAAAAAACATCTTACAACAGCATAAAAACTCAAAACGCTGTCTTTTCATTCATACCCCCCTTGTTAAAAAAAATATCTTCCAACAGCATAAAAACTCTAAACGCTGTCTTTTCATGCATACCCCCCTTATTAAAAAACATCTTCCAACAGCATAAAAGCTCTAAACGCTGTCTTTTCATGCATACCCCCCTTGTTAAGAAAAACATCTTCCAACAGCATAAAAACTCTAAACGCTGTCTTTTCACGCATACCACCCTTATTAAAAAAACATCTTCCAACAGCATAAAATCTCTAAACGCTGTCTTTTCATTCATACTCCCCTTATTAAAAAAACATGTTCCAACAGCATAAAAACTCTAAACGCTGTCTTTTCATGCATACCCCCTTATTAAAAAAAACATATTCCAACAACATAAAAACTCTAAACGCTGTTTTTTCATGCATATCCCCTTATTTAAAAAAACATATTCCAACAGCATAAAAACTCTAAACGCTGTCTTTTCATGTACCCCTCTTATTAGAAAAAAACATCTTCCAACAGCATAAAAACTCTTAACGTTGTCTTTTCATGCATAACCCCCTTATTAAAAAAACATCTTCCAACATAATAAAAACTCTAAACGCTCTCTTTTCATGCATAACCCCCTTATTATAAAAAAACATCTTCCAACAACATAAAAACTCTAAACGCTGTCTTTTCATGCAAACCCCCCTTGTTAAAAAAACATTTTCCAACAGCATAAAAACTCTAAACACTATCTTTTCATGCATACCCCCTTTTTTAAAAAAAACATCTTCCAACAGCATAAAAGCTCTAAACGCTGTCTTTTTATGTATAACCCCTTATTAAAAAAAACATCTTCCAACTGCATAAAAACTCTAAACGCTGTCTTTTCATGCATATCCCCTTATTAAAAAAAACATCTTCCAACAGCATAAAAACTCAAAATGCTGTCTTTTCATTCATACCCCCTTATTAAAAAAAACATCTTCCAACAGCATAAAAACTCTAAACGTTGTCTTTTCATGCATACCCCCCTAATTAAAAAAACATCTTCCAACAGCATAAAAACTCTAAACGTTGTCTTTTCATGCATACCCCCTTATTAAAAAAAACATCTTCCAACAGCATAAAAACTCTAAATGCTGTCTTTTCATGCATACCCCCCTTATTAAAAAAAACATCTTACAACACCATAAAAACTCAAAACGCTACCTTTTCGTTCATACCCCCTTGTTAAAAAAAACATCTTCCAACAACTTAAAAACTATAAACGCTGCCTTTTCATGCATACCCCCCTTATTAAAAAAAACATCTTCCAACAGCATAAAAACTCTAAACGCTGTCTTTTCATGCATACCCCCCTTGTTAAAAAAAACATCTTCCAACAGCATAAAACTCTAAACGTTGTCTTTTCATGCATACCTCCCTTGTTAAAAAAAACATCTTCCAAAAGCATAAAAACTCTAAACGCTGTCTTTTCACGCATACCACCCTTTTTAAAAAAACATCTTCCAACAGCATAAAATCTCTAAACGCTGTCTTTTCATTCATACCCCCTAATTAAAAAAACATGTTCCAACAGCATAAAAACTCTAAACACTGTCTTTTCATGCATACCCCCTTATTAAAAAAAACATATTCCAACAACATAAAAACTCTAAACGCTGTTTTTTCATGCATACCCCCTTATTTAAAAAAACATCTTCCAACAGCATAAAAACTCTAAACGCTGTCTTTTCATGTACCCCCTTATTAGAAAAAAACATCTTCCAACAGCATAAAAACTCTTAACGTTGTCTTTTCATGCATACCCCCCTTATTAAAAAAAACATCTTCCAACATCATAAAAACTCTAAACGCTCTCTTTTCATGCATAACCCTCTTATTATAAAAAAAACATCTACCAACAGCATAAAAACTCTAAACGCTGTCTTTTCATGCAAACCCCCCTTGTTAAAAAAAAATTTCCCAACAGCATAAAAACTCTAAACACTATCTTTTCATGCATACCCCCTTTTTTGAAAAAAAACATCTTCCAAAAGCATAAAAACTCTAAACGCTGTCTTTTCATGCATATCCCCTTATTAAAAAAAACATCTTCCAGCAGCATAAAAACTCAAAACGCTGTCTTTTCATGCATACCCCCATTATTAAAAAACATCTTCCAACAGCATAAAAACTCTAAACGTTGTCTTTTCATGCATACATCCCTTATTAAAAAAAACATCTTCCAAAAACATAAAAACTCTAAACGCTGTCTTTTCATGCATACCCTCCTTTTTAAAAAAAACATCTTCCAACAGCATAAAAACTCTAAACGCTGTCTTTTCATGCATACCCCCATTTTTTAAAAAAACATCTTCCAACAACGTAAAAACTCTAAACGCTGTCTTTTCATGCATACCCCCTTATTAAAAAAACATCTTCCAACAGCATAAAAACTCTAAACGTTGTCTTTTCATGCATACCCCTCTAATTAAAAAAACATCTTCCAACAGCATAAAAACTCTAAACGCTGTCTTTTCATGCATACCCCCTTTTTTAAAAAAACCATCTTCCAACAGCATAAAAGCTCTAAACGCTGTCTTTTCATGCATACTCCCCTTCTTAAAAAAACATCTTCCAACAGCATAAAAACTCTAAACGCTGTCTTTTCATGCATACACCCTTATTAAAAAAAACATCTTCCAACAGCATAAAATCTCTAAACGCTGTCTATTCATGCATACCCCCTTTTTTAAAAAAAGCATCTTCCAACAGCATAAAAGCTCTAAACGCTGTCTTTTCATGCATACTCCCCTTCTTAAAAAAACATCTTCTAACAGCATAAAAACTCTAAACGCTATCTTTTCATGCATACCCCCTTATTAAAAAAAACATCTTCCAACAGCATAAAATCTCTAAACGCTGTCTTTTCATTCATACTCCCCTTATTAAAAAAACATGTTCCAACAGCAAAAAAACTCTAAACGCTGTCTTTTCATGCATACCCCCTAATTAAAAAAACATATTCCAACAACATACAAACTCTAAACGCTGTTTTTTCATGCATACCCCCTTATTTAAAAAAACATCTTCCAACAGCATAAAAACTCTAAACGCTGTCTTTTCATGTACCCCTCTTATTAGAAAAAAAACATCTTCCAACAGCATAAAAACTCTTAACGTTGTCTTTTCATGCATAACCCCCTTATTAAAAAAACATCTTCCAACATCATAAAAACTCTAAACGCTCTCTTTTCATGCATAACCCCCTTATTATAAAAAAACATCTTCCAACAGGATAAAAACTCTAAACGCTGTCTTTTCATGCAAACCCCCCTTGTTAAAAAAAACATTTTCCAACAGCATAAAAACTCTAAACACTATCTTTTCATGCATACCCCCTTTTTTAAAAAAACCATCTTCCAACAGCATAAAAGCTCTAAACGCTGTCTTTTCATGCATACTCCCCTTCTTAAAAAAACATCTTCCAACAGCATAAAAACTCTAAACGCTGTCTTTTCATGCATACACCCTTATTAAAAAAACAACTTCCAACAGCATAAAATCTCTAAACGCTGTCTATTCATGCATACCCCCTTTTTTAAAAAAACCATCTTCCAACAGCATAAAAACTCTAAACACTATCTTTTCATGCATACCCCCTTTTTTAAAAAAACCATCTTCCAACAGCATAAAAGCTCTAAACGCTGTCTTTTCATGCATACTCCCCTTCTTAAAAAAACATCTTCCAACAGCATAAAAACTCTAAACGCTGTCTTTTCATGCATACACCCTTATTAAAAAAACATTTTCCAACAGCATAAAAACTCTAAACGCCGTCTTTTCATGCATACCCTCCTTATTAAAAAAACATCTTACAACAGCATAAAAACTCAAAACGCTGTCTTTTCATTCATACCCCCCTTGTTAAAAAAACATCTTCCAACCGCATAAAAACTCTAAACGCTGTCTTTTCATGCATACCCCTCTTATTAAAAAAACATCTTCCAACAGCATAAAAACTCTAAACGCTGTCTTTTCATGCATACCCCCCTTGTTAAAAAAAACATCTTCCAATAGCATAAAAACTCTAAACTTTGTCTTTTCATGCATACCCCTCTTGTTAAAAAAAAACATCTTCCAACAGCATAAAATATCTAAACGCTGTCTTTTCACGCATACCACCCTTATTAAAAAAAACATCTTCCAACAGCATCAAATATCTAAACGCTGTCATTTCATTCATACCCCCCTTATTAAAAAAACATGTTCCAACAGCATAAAAACTCTAAACGCTGTCTTTTCATTCACACCCACCTTATTAAAAAAAACATCTTCCAACAGCATAAAAACTCTAAACGCTGTCTTTTCATGCATACCCCCTTATTAAAAAAAACATATTCCAACAGCAAAAAAACTCTAAACGCTGTCTTTTCATGCATACCCCCTTATTTAAAAAAACAACTTCCAATAGCATAAAAACTCTAAACGCTGTCTTTTCATGAATACACCCCTTATTAGAAAAAAACATCTTCCAACAGCATAAAAACTCTAAACGCTGTCTTTTCATGCATATCCCTTATTAAAAAAAAACATCTTCCAGCAGCATAAAAACTCAAAACGCTATCTTTTCATGCATACCCCCATTATTAAAAAACATCTTCCAACAGCATAAAAACACTAAACGTTGTCTTTTCATGCATACACCCCTTATTAAAAAAAACATCTTCCAAAAACATAAAAACTCTAAACGTTGTCTTTTCATGCATACCCCACTTCTTAAAAAAACGCCTTCCAACAGCATAAAAACTCTAAACACTGTCTTTTCATGCATACTCCCATTTTTTAAAAAAACATCTTCCAACAACGTAAAAACTCTAAACGCTGTCTTTTCATGCATACCCCCTTATTAAAAAAAAACATCTTCCAACAGCATAAAAACTCTAAACGTTGTCTTTTCATGCATACCCCCCTAATAAAAAAAACATCTTCCAACAGCATAAAAACTCTAAACGCTGTCTTTTCATGCATACACCCTTATTAAAAAAACATCTTCCAATAGCATAAAAATTCTAAACGCTGTCTTTTCATGCATACCCTCTTTATTAAAAAAAAACATCTTTCAACAGCATAAAAACTCTAAACGATGTCTTTTCATGCATACCCCCTGATTAAAAAAACATCTTCCAACAGCATAAAAACTCTAAACGCTGTATTTTCATGCATACACCCTTATAAAAAAACGTCTTCCAACAGCATAAAAATTCTAAACGCTGTCTTTTCATGCATATCCTCTTTATTAAAAAAAACATCTTCCAACAGCATAAAAACTCTAAACGCTGTCTTTTCATGCATACACCCTTATTAAAAAAACATCTTCCAATAGCATAAAAATTCTAAACGCTGTCTTTTCATGCATACCCTCTTTATTAAAAAAAACATCTTTCAACAGCATAAAAACTCTAAACGATGTCTTTTCATGCATACCCCCTGATTAAAAAAACATCTTCCAACAGCATAAAAACTCTAAACGCTGTATTTTCATGCATACACCCTTATAAAAAAACGTCTTCCAACAGCATAAAAATTCTAAACGCTGTCTTTTCATGCATATCCTCTTTATTAAAAAAAACATCTTTCAACAGCATAAAAACTCTAAACGATGTCTTTTCATGCATACCCCCCTTATAAAAAAAACATCTTCCAACAGCATAAAAATTCTAAACGCTGTTTTTTCATGCATACCCCCCATATTAAAAAAAAACATCTTCCAACAGCATAAAAACTCTAAACGCTGTCTTTTCATGCATATCCCCTTATTAAAAAAACATCTTCCAGCAGCATAAAAACTCAAAACGTTGTATTTTCATGCATACCCCCATTATTAAAAAAAACATCTTCCAACAGCATTAAAACTCTAAACGATGTCTTTTAATGCATACCCCCTTATTAAAAAAAACATCTTCCAACAGCATAAAAACTCTAAATGCTGTCTTTTCATGCATACCGCTTATTAAAAAAGAACATCTTCCAACAGCATAAAAACTCTAAACGCTGTCTTTTCATGCATACCCCCTTATTAAAAAAAACATCATTCAACAGCATAAAAACTCTAAACGCTGTCTTTTCATGCATACCCCCTTGTTAAAAAAACATCTTCCAACAGCATAAAAACTCCAAACGCCGTCTTTTCATGCATACCCTCCTTATTAAAAAAACATCTTACAACAGCATAAAAACTCAAAACGCTGCCTTTTCATTCATACCCCCCTTGTTAAAAAAACATCTTCCAACCGCATAAAAACTCTAAACGCTGTCTTTTCATGCATACCCCTCTTATTAAAAAAAACATCTTCCAACATCATAAAAACTCTAAACGCTGTCTTTTCATGCATACCCCCTTATTAAAAAAAACATCATTCAACAGCATAAAAACTCTAAACGCTGTCTTTTCATGCATACCCCTTATTAAAAAAAACAACTTCCAACATCATAAAAACTCTAAACGCTGTCTTTTCATGCATACCCCTCTTATTAAAAAAACATCTTCCAACGGCATAAAAACTCTAAACGCTGTATTTACATGCATACCCCCCTTATTAAAAAAACATCTTCCAACAGTATAAAAACTCTAAACGCTGTCTTTTCATGCATACCCCCTTATTAAAAAAAACATCTTCCAACAAAATAAAATCTCTGAACGCTGTCTTTTCATGCATTACCCTCTTATTAAAAGAAAACATCTTCCAACAGCATAAAAACTCTAAACGCTGTGTTTTCATGCATACCCCCTTATTAAAAAAACATCTTCCAACAGCATAAAAACTCTAAATGTTGTCTTTTATGCATACCCCCTTATTAAAAAAACATCTTCAAACAGCATAAAAACTCTAAACGCTGTCTTTTCATGCATACCACTCTTATTAAAAAAAACATCTTCCAACAGCATAAAAACTCTAAACGCTGTCTTTTCATGCATATCCCCTTATTAAAAAAACATCTTCCAGCAGCATAAAAACTCAAAACGCTGTCTTTTCATGCATACCCCCATTATTAAAAAACATCTTCCAACAGCATAAAAACTCTAAACGTTGTCTTTTCATGCATACACCCCTTATTAAAAAAACATCTTCCAAAAACATAAAAACTCTAAACGCTGTCTTTTCATGCATACCCCCTAATTAAAAAAAACATCTTCCAACAGCATAAAAACTCTAAACGCTGTATTTTCATGCATACACCCTTATAAAAAAACGTCTTCCAACAGCATAAAAATTCTAAACGCTGTCTTTTCATTCATACCCTCTTTATTAAAAAAAACATCTTTCAACAGCATAAAAACTCTAAACGATGTCTTTTCATGCATACCCCCCTTATAAAAAAAACATCTTCCAACAGCATAAAAATTCTAAACGCTGTTTTTTCATGCATACCCCCCATATTAAAAAAAACATCTTCCAACAGCATAAAAACTCTAAACGCTGTCTTTTCATGCATATCCCCTTATTAAAAAAAACATCTTCCAGCAGCATAAAAACTCAAAACGTTGTCTATTCATGCATACCCCCATTATTAAAAAAAACATCTTCCAACAGCATTAAAACTCTAAACGTTGTCTTTTAATGCATACCCCCTTATTAAAAAAAACATCTTCCAACAGCATAAAAACTCTAAACGCTGTCTTTTCATGCATACCCCCTTATTAAAAAAACATCTTCCAACAGCATAAAAACTCTAAACGCCGTCTTTTCATGCATACCCTCCTTATTAAAAAAAACATCTTACAACAGCATAAAAACTCAAAACGCTGTCTTTTCATTCATACCCCCCTTGTTAAAAAAACATCTTCCAACCGCATAAAAACTCTAAACGCTGTCTTTTCATGCATACCCCTCTTATTAAAAAAAACATCTTCCAACAACATAAAAATTCTAAACGCTGTTTTTTCATGCATACCCCCCATATTAAAAAAAACATCTTCCAACAGCATAAAAACTCTAAACGCTGTCTTTTCATGCATATCCCCTTATTAAAAAAACATCTTCCAGCAGCATAAAAACTCAAAACGTTGTCTTTTCATGCATACCCCCATTATTAAAAAAAAACATCTTCCAACAGCATTAAAACTCTAAACGCTGTCTTTTAATGCATACCCCCTTATTAAAACAAACATCTTCCAACAGCATAAAAACTCTAAACGCTGTCTTTTCATGCATACCCCATTATTAAAAAAACATCTTCCAACAGCATAAAAACTCTAAACGCCGTCTTTTCATGCATACCCTCCTTATTAAAAAAACATCTTACAACAGCATAAAAACTCAAAACGCTGTCTTTTCATTCATACCCCCTTTTTAAAAAAACATCTTCCAACCGCATAAAAACCCTAAACGCTGTCTTTTCATGCATACCCCTCTTATTAAAAAAAACATCTTCCAACAGCATAAAAACTCTAAACGCTGTCTTTTCATGCATACCCCTCTTATTAAAAAAAAATCTTCCAATAGCATAAAAACTCTAAACGTTGTCTTTTCATGCATACCCCTCTTGTTAAAAAAAAACATCTTCCAACAACATAAAATCTCTAAACGCTGTCTTTTCACGCATACCACCCTTATTAAAAAAAACATCTTCCAACAGCATAAAATATCTAAACGCTGTCATTTCATTCATACCCCCTTTATTAAAAAAACATGTTCCAACAGCATAAAAACTCTAAACGTTGTCTTTTCATTCACACCCACCTTATTAAAAAAAACATCTTCCAACAGCATAAAAACTCTAAACGCTGTCTTTTCATGCATACCCCCTTATTAAAAAAACAACTTCCAATAGCATAAAAACTCTAAACGCTGTCTTTTCATGAATACCCCCCTTACTAGAAAAAAACATCTTCCAACAGCATAAAAACTCTGAACGCTGTCTTTTCATGCATATCCCCTTATTAAAAAAAAACATCTTCCAGCAGCATTAAAACTCAAAACGCTATCTTTTCATGCATACACCCTTATTAAAAAAAACATCTTCCAAAAACATAAAAACTCTAAACGTTGTCTTTTCATGCATACCCCACTTCTTAAAAAAACGCCTTCCAACAGCATAAAAACTCTAAACGCTGTCTTTTCATGCATACCCCCATTTTTTAAAAAAACATCTTCCAACAACGTAAAAACTCTAAACGCTGTATTTTCATGCATACCCCCTTATTAAAAAAAAACATCTTCCAACAGCATAAAAACTCTAAACGTTGTCTTTTCATGCACACCCCCCTAATAAAAAAAACATCTTCCAACAGCATAAAAACTCTAAACGCTGTCTTTTCATGCATACACCCTTATTAAAAAAAACATCTTGCAACAGCATAAAAATTCTAAACGCTGTCTTTTCATGCATACCCTCTTTATTAAAAAAAAACATTTTTCAACAGCATAAAAACTCTAAACGATGTCTTTTCATGCATAACCCCTGATTAAAAAAACATCTTCCAACAGCATAAAAACTCTAAACGTTGTATTTTCATGCATACCCCCCTTATTAAAAAAACATCTTTCAACAGTATAAAAACTCTAAACGCTGTCTTTTCATGCGTACCCTTATTAAAAAAAACATCTTCCAACAGCATAAAATCTCTGAACGCTGTCTTTTCATGCATACCCCCCTTATTAAAAAAACATCTTCCAACAGTATAAAAACTCTAAATGCTGTCTTTTCATGCATACCCCCTTATTAAAAAAAAACATCTTCCAACAGCATAAAATCTCTGAACGCTGTCTTTTCATGCATACACCCTTATTAAAAAAAACATCGTCCAACAGCATAAAAATTCTAAACGCTGTCTTTTCATGCATACCCTCTTTATTAAAAAAACATTTTTCAACAGCATAAAAACTCTAAACTATGTCTTTTCATGCATACCCCCTTATTAAAAAAACATCTTCCAACAGCATAAAAACTCTAAACGCTGTCTTTTCATGCGTACCCCCCTTATTAAAAAAAACATCTTTCAACAGCATAAAATCTCTGAACGCTGTCTTTTCATGCATACCGTCTTTATTAAAAAAACATTTTTCAACAGCATAAAAACTCTAAACGATGTCTTTTCATGCATACCCCCTTATTAAAAAAACATCTTCCAACAGCATAAAAACTCTAAGCGCTGTCTTTTCATGCGTACCCCGCTTATTAAAAAAACATCTTCCAACAGCATAAAATCTCTGAACGCTGTCTTTTCATGCATACCCTCCTTATTAAAAAAAACATCTTCCAACAGCATAAAAACTCTAAACGCTGTCTTTTCATGCATACCCCCTTATTAAAAAAAACATCTTCCAACAGCATAAAATCTCTGAACGCTGTCTTTTATGCATACCCCCTTATTAAAAAAAACATCTTCCAACAACATAAAATCTCTGAACGCTGTTTTTTCATGCATTACCCCGTTATTAAAAAAAAACATCTTCCAACAGCATAAAAACTCTAAACGTTGTGTTTTCATGCATACCCCCTTATTATAAAAAAAATCTTCCAACAGCATAAAAACTCTAAACGCTGTCTTTTATGCATATCCCCTTATTAAAAAAACATCTTCCAACAGCATAAAAACTCTAAACGCTGTCTTTTCATGCATACCCCCTTATTAAAAAAACATCTTCCAACAGCATAAAAACTCTAAACGCTGTCTTTTCATGCGTACCCCCCTTATTAAAAAAACATCTTCCAACAATATAAAAACTCTAAACGATGTCTTTTCATGCATATCCCCCTTATTAAAAAAACATCTTCCAACAGTATAAAAACTCTAAACGCTGTCTTTTCATGCGTACCCCCCTTATTAAAAAAACATCTTCCAACAGCATAAAATCTCTGAACGCTGTCTTTTCATGCATACCCCCCTTATTAAAAAAAACATCTTCCAACAGCATAAAATCTCTAAACGCTGTATTTTCATGCATACCCCTTATTAAAAAAACATCTTCCAACAGTATAAAAACTCTAAACGCTGTCTTTTAATGCGTACCCCCCTTATTAAAAAAAACATCTTCCAACAGCATAAAATCTCTGAACGCTGTCTTTTCATGCATACCCTCCTTATTAAAAAAAACATCTTCCAACAGTATAAAAACTCTAAACGCTGTCTTTTCATGCATACCCCCTTATTAAAAAAAACATCTTCCAACAGCATAAAATCTCTAAACGCTGTCTTTTCATGCATACCCCCTTATTAAAAAAAACATATTCCAACAACATAAAAACTCTAAACGCTGTTTTTTCATGCATATCCCCTTATTTAAAAAAACATATTCCAACAGCATAAAAACTCTAAACGCTGTCTTTTCATGTACCCCTCTTATTAGAAAAAAACATCTTCCAACAGCATAAAAACTCTTAACGTTGTCTTTTCATGCATAACCCCCTTATTAAAAAAACATCTTCCAACATCATAAAAACTCTAAACGCTCTCTTTTCATGCATAACCCCCTTATTATAAAAAAACATCTTCCAACAGCATAAAAACTCTAAACGCTGTCTTTTCATGCAAACCCCCCTTGTTAAAAAAACATTTTCCAACAGCATAAAAACTCTAAACACTATCTTTTCATGCATACCCCCTTTTTTTAAAAAAACATCTTCCAACAGCATAAAAGCTCTAAACGCTGTCTTTTCATGCATACTCCCCTTATTAAAAAAAAACATCTTCCAACAGGATAAAATCTCTAAACGCTGTCTTTTTATGTATAACCCCTTATTAAAAAAAACATCTTCCAACTGCATAAAAACTCTAAACGCTGTCTTTTCATGCATATCCCCTTATTAAAAAAACATCTTCCAACAGCATAAAAACTCAAAATGCTGTCTTTTCATTCATACCCCCTTATTAAAAAAAACATCTTCCAACAGCATAAAAACTCTAAACGTTGTCTTTTCATGCATACCCCCCTAATTAAAAAAACATCTTCCAACAGCATAAAAACTCTAAACGCTGTCTTTTCATGCATACCCCCTTATTAAAAAAAACATCTTCCAACAGCATAAAAACTCTAAATGCTGTTTTTTCATGCACACCCCCCTTATTAAAAAAACATCTTACAACACCATAAAAACTCAAAACGCTGCCTTTTCGTTCATACCCCCCTTGTTAAAAAAAACATCTTCCAACAACTTAAAAACTATAAACGCTGCCTTTTCATGCATACCCCCCTTATTAAAAAAAACATCATCCAACAGCATAAAAACTCTAAACGCTGTCTTTTCATGCATACCCCCCTTGTTAAATAAAACATCTTCCAACAGCATAAAACTCTAAACGTTGTCTTTTCATGCATACCCCCCTTGTTAAAAAAAACATCTTCCAAAAGCATAAAAACTCTAAACGCTGTCTTTTCACGCATACCACCCTTTTTAAAAAAACATCTTCCAACAGCATAAAATCTCTAAACGCTGTCTTTTCATTCATACCCCCCTAATTAAAAAAACATGTTCCAACAGCATAAAAACTCTAAACACTGTCTTTTCATGCATACCCCCTTATTAAAAAAAACATATTCCAACAACATAAAAACTCTAAACGCTGTTTTTTCATGCATACCCCCTTATTTAAAAAAACATCTTCCAACAGCATAAAAACTCTAAACGCTGTCTTTTCATGTACCCCCTTATTAGAAAAAAACATCTTCCAACAGCATAAAAACTCTTAACGTTGTCTTTTCATGCATACCCCCCTTATTAAAAAAAACATCTTCCAACATCATAAAAACTCTAAACGCTCTCTTTTCATGCATAACCCCCTTATTATAAAAAAAAACATCTACCAACAGCATAAAAACTCTAAACGCTGTCTTTTAATGCAAACCCCCCTTGTTAAAAAAAAATTTCCCAACAGCATAAAAACTCTAAACACTATCTTTTCATGCATACCCTCTTTTTTGAAAAAAAACATCTTCCAAAAGCATAAAAACTCTAAACACTGTCTTTTCATGCATATCCCCTTATTAAAAAAAACATCTTCCAGCAGCATAAAAACTCAAAACGCTGTCTTTTCATGCATACCCCCATTATTAAAAAACATCTTCCAACAGCATAAAAACTCTAAACGTTGTCTTTTCATGCATACATCCCTTATTAAAAAAAACATCTTCCAAAAACATAAAAACTCTAAACGCTGTCTTTTCATGCATACCCTCCTTTTTAAAAAAAACATCTTCCAACAGCATAAAAACTCTAAACGCTGTCTTTTCATGCATACCCCCATTTTTTAAAAAAACATCTTCCAACAACGTAAAAACTCTAAACGCTGTCTTTTCATGCATACCCCCTTATTAAAAAAACATCTTCCAACAGCATAAAAACTCTAAACGTTGTCTTTTCATGCATACCCCCCTAATTAAAAAAACATCTTCCAACAGCATAAAAACTCTAAACGCTGTCTTTTCATGCATACCCCCTTTTTTAAAAAAACCATCTTCCAACAGCATAAAAGCTCTAAACGCTGTCTTTTCATGCATACTCCCCTTCTTAAAAAAACATCTTCCAACAGCATAAAAACTCTAAACGCTGTCTTTTCATGCATACACCCTTATTAAAAAAAACATCTTCCAACAGCATAAAATCTCTAAACGCTGTCTATTCATGCATACCCCCTTTTTTTAAAAAACCATCTTCCAACAGCATAAAAACTCTAAACACTATCTTTTCATGCATACCCCCTTTTTTAAAAAAACCATCTTCCAACAGCATAAAAGCTCTAAACGCTGTCTTTTCATGCATACTCCCCTTCTTAAAAAAACATCTTCCAACAGCATAAAAACTCTAAACGCTGTCTTTTCATGCATACACCCTTATTAAAAAAACATCTTCCAACAGCATAAAAACTCTAAACGCCGTCTTTTCATGCATACCCTCCTTATTAAAAAAAACATCTTACAACAGCATAAAAACTCAAAACGCTGTCTTTTCATTCATACCCCCCTTGTTAAAAAAACATCTTCCAACCGCATAAAAACTCTAAACGCTGTCTTTTCATGCATACCCCTCTTATTAAAAAAAACATCTTCCAACAGCATAAAAACTCTAAACGCTGTCTTTTTGTAAAGACCCGCAAATCCGTCTTCCGAAAACCCGACACTGCTACGTCCACAGTAGCAACTGTCGAACGATCGGGTGGCGGAAACGCGAACTTTAATGTTTAAAAGAAGAGATAGAAGAGAAGATAGAAGAAAAAGAGAAGAAGAACAACAACAGAACAAGAGCAGAAACAGAAACAGAAAACAATAACAGAATCTCACATATCGCAGCGGAACCATATATAATAGATAAATGAATATCATTTAAAAACAAAAGAATTATATCTGTTATTACATTACATCACATCATATCATCAGAGTCAATAAAAAACAATGGACAGTTATATAAACTTGTCCTCATACAGAATACACAGCGGAATAAATACTATCAGATACAAATACTACGTCTCGTCATCCAGCTTGCTTCCAAAGCTCCAGAATATCCAGAATATCCTGATAATATAACTCTAGGCTGCCCGTGTGGAAATTGGTGGGCACCCAGAGTTTAGAAGGGAACAATAAACTCCGAGTCAGTCATGGTGACTGGTGTGAGATCGTAAAACAGTTATTCTTTAAAAATAAACAGCAGAAAAACTTTAATGTCAATTCGCAATGCTTTTGGAAAATGAAACTACCATAAGACCTCCCGCCACACACACAATGCAAACGCAGACTTGGAGGAGATTTCTTCTTATGATAGTCAAAGATGCTTACTACGCGAAAATCAAATTCTTTTTGATATTATTATTAGTGCATAGTGTAGAAAACATTTCGAAAGTAGAATATCAATCTTAGCCAGCATAGGTACCATTATAGTATGCTTGCTATAGCTGCCATATTAGATGGCAGGTCCTACAACTAAAACCGTACAAGTCACGTATTGGAGTTTGGATTCCCAACAAATGGTCAGTCTAAGGAACTTCCTTTCCACGATGGGTACGTCCGTGGAATAGACGACCCGAGAACCTAACCGGATCTCTGCCAACACAAGGCCGGGTTACCTCTGCAAAAATAGGTAACTACTGACACGCGTATGCCATCCCCCGATCGTCACCGATCTTCCCGAGGATACCCGATTCGCAACAACCAAAAAGAAATAAATTTTTGCAGCAACCACAGAGGTTAAGTATCTGGGCTCCATACCATGATACCACCTTTATCCAGAAGGAATGACATACACTAAGGGGCGCTACTCCCTAGAACCTTGCCGCATCCTTCCTGTTTCGACCATTTCCGGGGTGTGAGGCTCGATGAAGTCTCGTCCACAAAGCTACGCTTTCTCAAAAAGCCCTGCTTCGGGTCAAACAAAATGATCAACCAATGATCACAAAGATATAAGATCAAACAAATGATCATATCGCAAATGATCAAACACTGATCATTTCACAGCAACACTCAGTATGCCATGTTACCAAATTGGGATATATCGCTGATAAATTTCAACTACATAACCTCTGAGCTCGTACGTCTCAGAGAAGGGTGTTAAGCTAAGAGAATAAATTCTCCGCCACCAACAGAAATGTATTTGAAAGAAATCAGCTCTATATCTCAAATTGTAACGTAAGACACACAATCCATACAAGTCTGTTCCGGGATCGAACAGAACCGAAGGCACTTCTCACGAAGCCCTTCCAATTCCGGATAATTTTCAATCACGTCAGGACTTCCCGTCACTAAGGGTGATAAAACCTCTAAATCGAAGATCAGTCGATGTAGAGTGTAACAGTCCAAAAACTCGGCCTTCGAAAATCGGCACCCGTACTTCACTTGTACTCAAAATGCCGTAGATTCAAACGCCGAATCTGGCTTCCCGGAGCTATAATATTAATCTTAGCCAGCATAGACATTTCGAACTATGCCTACTATAGCTACCATCTAAATAGTGGTGACCACCGTACGTAAATGGCAGGTTCTACAACTAAAACCGTACAAGTTCCGTATTGGAGAAATGGATTTCCAACAAATGGTCAGGCTAAGGAACTTCCTTCCGCCGCATGGGAACGCCTCTGGCGGGACGTCCCGAGAGACAAACTGCTCTCTGCCAAACAAGGCCGGGTTACCCCTGTAACAGGTAACTCACGAATATGCCACCTCCCGGTCCTTTGGGACCTTTATCCGAGGCCTCGATAACCAACATCACACATAATAAAGTGTATCCACATGAGTAAGTATCTGGGCTCCATACCATGACACCACCCTTTTCCAGAAGGAAATGACATACCCTAAAGGGCGCGACCCTCATAACCTTGCCGCAACGATCCTGTTTCGACCATTTCCGGGTTGTGAGGCCCTGATGAAGTCTCGTCCACAAAGCTACGCTTTGTCACAAAGCCATGCTTTGGGTCAACAGATGATCAACCTATGATCACAAAGATAAATGATCAAACAAATGATCATATCACAAATGATCAAACACTGATCATCACACAGCAACACTCAGCATGCCACATTACCAAATTGGGATATATCGCTGATAAATTTCAACTACATAACCTCTGAGCTCGTACGTCTCAGAGAAGGGTGTTAAGCTAAGAGAATAAATTCTCCACCACCAACAGAAATGTATTTGAAAGAAATCGGCTTTATATCTCAAAGTGTAATGTCAGACATACAATCCATACAAGTCTGTTCCGGGATCGAACAGAACCGAAGGCACTTCTCACGAGCCCTTGCAAATCCGGATAATTTCCAATCACGTCCGGACTTCCCGTCACTAAGGATGATAAAACCTCTATATCGGGGATCAGCCGATGCAGAGTAACTCGACGGTAATCCTTCCGTTTTCAAAAATATCCGGTCTTCAACACCGGTCTTCAAATGCTATCCATATACGACGTATCACATATTCGGAATGGGTTATACGACCCAAAGGTCCTCTCCCGGCTAAACCGAATAGTGAGCGAAATATTTAAAAACATATGGATATGGGATTTCAATTAAGTCACAACTTAAACCCAGAACTTTTCTTTTAAATGGTTAAACAAATTACCATTTCAAATCTTTAAACAAGAAGATTCAACCTTTACGGTTTAAACAGTTTCCACACTTTAATCTTTTAAACAAAAGATTCATTCACAGATTTTCCAAATTAATTTCCCTTTCAATTTGATTAACTCGTTAAATCTTTAAGATTTAACTTATAGCTTTCAAAACAATCCCATTTCAAATGATTTAAACCAATCATTATTTTAAATCTGTTAAAGATAACAGATTCAAATCATAGCTTTTCAAAACAATTCATTCATAACTTGGAAATTATCTTCATTTCAAACTAGAAATCATTCAACACAAATTGGAAGTTCATTTCTTATGTGAAAGCTTTTACTATTTGAAAACAAATAGTTTTTATTTCGGAAAATCTTATTCATCCATACGAGTTGAAATCCTTGGGTTAAGTTCAAATTCTCAAAATTATACTTTTAAATGGTTTAAATTCAGATAAACACATTTATAACATTTTCAATCTCTAGTTTCAAATCATAGGATTCAACTTCCAACTTGAATTCAAATTTAAATCAAATTATTTAAATTTTCAAACCTTGATTAAGTTATTCAAAATAACTTTTATATTTGAAATTCCATTCCGAAAGCTTTTCACTTTAAACCCAAATTTCAAATTTCAAAATCAATTGAAATTAAAATTTCAATTTCAAAAACATTGATTTGAATTATCTGTGACTTAACCGATTTCCACGTGAAATCCATATTTGTGTGTGTAAAAGTGTAGTCCAGGGGTTTCACACAGTAGTGCAACATCATACAATCATCACATATCAGAATACAGAAATATAATTCGATAAGCGGTATAAGAACAACGCTTATCGTTCATTCACAGATCATAGATATATAAAGGTCACAGATAAGTAAACTACAGATCACAACATAAATCAGGATGTATCACAAAACATCATATATCAGGGATATCAAACAATTCAGCATCCAATAAAATCTAAACATCCATAAGTAAGGTCAATTAAATTGTCCGATTAATTCAAATTAGATTAATTACTTATGCATTACTAATCTTGGTTAATCAACATCAATAAATTACAAATCATTTTCATTAATTATTCTTTAATTAATCAAGTTCTTGCTTAATCTAATATAAACCTTCTATCTTGATTTATTCCTTAATCACTTGGTTAATCAGGCTTAAATCATTCATTTATAAATCAAATAAATTATTCTTTTATTATCTTATCAATTAGATCATTGAATTACCTTAATTATTTCTAAGATAATCCATTTCTTTTATCAATGATTTCATTGTCATTAAAGTGTAAAACATTACACTTTAAATTTAGATTTAAATTTCCTTTTGGATTTAAGATTCAAAATGATCTCTTAAGTACCAACTAAATTAACATTCATGGTTACTTTATCATTAGGTACAAATTAAAAGGGCGTTTATATTACCTTAAGAAAATCCTGTAAATAACTTCAAGTTCAAAGTAAAACAAAACCCGAGTGTTCCCTTATTTTTCTCCGAGCATCACTCTGGTGCTTTGATTCTTTAATTCCTTATATATATTCTTTGAATTTGAAAACAGTATTTAACTTCCTATATCATGCTACAGTTGAAAACCCGAGGAACTCATGCCTTAACCCGATTAGCACTTCGAGTTCCCACCATCTTTCCCCCGAGTCAACTCTCGTACGCATCTTCTTCTCTCCCCCTTTTTCTTTTCTTTTACAAAGATAAATTTTTTTTTAAGTTATAACAGCCGTTAAAACAACATACTCACGCACACACCCAGGTAACCCGAAGTACCTTCCCCATCTTACTCGAGTATCACTCGAGTCGAAGCTTCTCGCGACCTCACTGACACGCCACGCCACCGTGCACGTGCACGGTGGTTCGCCTCCCCTCCGGCGACCCTCGCTGCCACCCACAAACCCCAAATCAACCCAATAATCGAAAACAAAACCCAATTTAACATAAAACTCTTGAAATCGAAAAGTTATCAGTAGCTCGAACCAGAAACTCGCATACCCAACAGAAAACGCCACGTTCTTCCATCCCCGACTGCTGGAGGCGACGAAACTCCATCCACGTCATGGCCCTACCTTCCTTGACCCTTACTCAGAATCACACGTAACTCGATCGAGCATTGGCGACGCGATCATCAATTTACAGAACATAGAAAATTTTGAACTTAAACCCTAATATTGATCATTCCCCAAAATTCACGCATTAGAAAAATTGTTTAGTATTTTTCCTAGGTTAATACATCTTTAAACTTGCACCATACGAAATTTCAACAATTTATATTAATCGGATCAACCAATATTGACAGAAATGCAATTTCCGTTCACATTCAAATTACACCATAAACATTGAATTAAAAATCAACGTTTCTGCTTTAAAAATCCTAACTTTGTATGCTAATTCAAGATAGGGAATCAAATTTCCAAATTAAAATGTTTGAAATTTTACTAATGATTTATATTTTTACTGTAACTTGAAGAACAGTGTCCTCAATCTACTGTAAAGCTTCAAAGTGATGACCAAAATATGATGAAGATTAACAACCTATTTTGTTTAAAAAGAATCCTAAGTTTTAAAAGGATTTATCTAAAGAAATATACATCTTTCTCTACTTTCTTGTACTGAGACATGAAATATTGATGAACATCTCACCACAGAGCTTCCAGTATAATAGCCACATCGTAGAACAATTGATTTTCAATATATAGCAACATAAGATTATACGAACAAATTATCCAGTTTAAATTTCGAGATAGTATATTTACTCACAGGTGAAAACCAAGAAGCCTGGAAAAAGAAACAAAGTTGCTCACCCTGAAAAGTTTTGAAACAGAGAAGATCCTGTTTTGCTTTGAACTCGAATGATGTTAAGTTTGTAGATGGTGATGTTTGCATTTTCCTTTCTTGTTTGCTTCAACTTTCTTTTTGACATAGATTTGCATTTCCAGTTGAAACCTTCTAGATCTCTGGTTTGAATTGATTCATATTGTTGTTAAAAGTTGAAATTTTGTTTTTAAGTTGAGTTTTGTTTACTCCTATTTTCCATTTCTTTCCTTTGTTTTAAATCTGCATTTTTATGAAGCTTGTTGAGGTTTGAGTTGATATATAGGGAAGAAGCTTACAGGTGATATTTTGTACAGGTTGAGGTGTATTTGTACAAAGTGATAAGAATTTGTTTAGTACACTACAAAGCAGAGATATAATTTTTTTCTTTCTTTGTTTTATCAACAAGATCTCGGCTGATGCATACTGCATGGTGTACTAGAGGCAATGGCATTAAATGAAAGTACTTTACATTTCTACTTAAATATTATATTTGCTATCTTCTTTTACAAGCACACTTATATTTGGTTATCTACTTATCTTCATTTCGGCTGAAGTGATATTTGTTATGGTAGGTGAAGATGATTCATGTACTTTAGAAATGTTTTGTTTAGTAAAATAGGCATGGCTGGTAGGCTGTTTTCGGTGGCTAAGGAGGTTTGCATTTATTGCTTTGTACTTGGATGTTTTCATACTTGTCTTCTTTTCTATTCTTGCCTGCATAACATTTCTTTGCTATTTCTTTTCTTTTTAAAATGGTGGTTGCACTTATTATGTTGTCTTGTTTCTTAAATCCTATCACTTTGCAATATAAATGAATTAAATGTTGTTATATTTCTAACAATTGTATTTACTTATTTGAATGTAAGTTGTTTCCCTTTTGTTTTTCTCATTTTGATTACTTTTAAAATACAAGTGAACTTCGAATTTTCATTAAATCTTTCTTTATTATTTTTATTTGTTTTATACTCACTTAATTAAATCATACTTAAATGTATTTTATTATAACATACATTTTAAAATTTTATTTTCTATTTAAAGTCTAATTATCAACATTCACCTAATATTTATTGTCTTATATCTATTTTATAAACTCAAACCATCTTTAACCATCAATCCAAATATATATATATATATATATATTAAATTTGCTCGTATATACCTATATATATATACACTATTTACAATATTTTAATCTCAAATGATTTATACAGAATATACTTGGATATCGGGGAAACTCGCAATAAATAAATCGATTAATTTCACTTTAAAACATTTATTTTACTATTTTTATTCAGAATGAAATAATAATAACAATTTTAAATTCAAAAACTCAATTAATTATTAATTTAAATACTTATAAAATTTGGGGTCGTTACAGACTTCCCCCCTTAAAAGAATTTCGTCCTCGAAATTACCAAGGAGACAAAAAGATAGATGAAGAATATTTCATTAACTCAAACTGAACATTTATTGTGCATTTGGCTTACCAAATCAGAACATCAATAACAGATACAAGAACGAATCTGTTTAACACTTCACAAGATACTCGGGTTATCCAGATTTACGAAATACGCAGTGGCATCGATCAGTTCGAAGGGATAACTAACCATTCGTAGAATATATCCGAACCCAAAGAATAGACAGATATATGGATACGATTTCAAAATTTTCAGGTTTAGAAATTAAAGCATATCTATCAACCATAACAATCAAAGCAACCAAGGCAACCAATACATCCAAACAAACAATTTGGCCTATTTGGAGTTTATGTCCCATATCGAATCTTCTTTCTGGATCTACCAGAAATTATCGAAGAATTGAGAAAAGATGCTGAACAAAAGAGACTGATAGAGAAAAGATTTCTTCCTTGTTGTTACAGAGTATTGACCATTTATAGTCGTATTTCCCTGTCCCCTATCTCATCCTCTTCTTGCACTCATACTCACTATCAGTGGATAGTAAGAGAATTTACTGAGACATTCGAACGGATATCTGAGGATACTCATCCTAGAGTTTACTTCACTCTATCTCTAATGAGCTACTTAACGTGTTATACTCCTGAGCTAAAGTTCAACCTTAGCTCTGATACCACATGTAACAGTCCAAAAACTCGGCCTTCGAAAATCGGCACCCGTACTTCACTTGTACTCAAAATGCCGTAGATTCAAACGCCGAATCTGGCTTCCCGGAGCTATAATATTAATCTTAGCCAGCATAGACATTTCGAACTATGCCTACTATAGCTACCATCTAAACAGTGGTGACCACCGTACGTAAATGGCAGGTTCTACAACTAAAACCGTACAAGTTCCGTATTGGAGAAATGGATTTCCAACAAATGGTCAGGCTAAGGAACTTCCTTCCGCCGCATGGGAATGCCTCTGGCGGGACGTCCCGAGAGACAAACTGCTCTCTGCCAAACAAGGCCGGGTTACCCCTGTAACAGGTAACTCACGAATATGCCACCTCCCGGTCCTTTGGGACCTTTATCCGAGGCCTCGATAACCAACATCACACATAATAAAGTGTATCCACATGAGTAAGTATCTGGGCTCCATACCATGACACCACCCTTTTCCAGAAGGAAATGACATACCCTAAAGGGCGCGACCCTCATAACCTTGCCGCAACGATCCTGTTTCGACCATTTCCGGGTTGTGAGGCCCTGATGAAGTCTCGTCCACAAAGCTACGCTTTGTCACAAAGCCATGCTTTGGGTCAACAGATGATCAACCTATGATCACAAAGATAAATGATCAAACAAATGATCATATCACAAATGATCAAACACTGATCATCACACAGCAACACTCAGCATGCCACATTACCAAATTGGGATATATCGCTGATAAATTTCAACTACATAACCTCTGAGCTCGTACGTCTCTGAGAAGGGTGTTAAGCTAAGAGAATAAATTCTCCGCCACCAACAGAAATGTATTTGAAAGAAATCGGCTTTATATCTCAAAGTGTAATGTCAGACATACAATCCATACAAGTCTGTTCCGGGATCGAACAGAACCGAAGGCACTTCTCACGAAGCCCTTGCAAATCCGGATAATTTCCAATCACGTCCGGACTTCCCGTCACTAAGGATGATAAAACCTCTATATCGGGGATCAGCCGATGCAGAGTAACTCGACGGTAATCCTTCCGTTTTCAAAAATTTCCGGTCTTCAACACCGGTCTTCAAATGCTATCCATATACGACTTATCACATATTCGGAATGGGTTATACGACCCAAAGGTCCTCTCCCGGCTAAACCGAATAGTGAGCGAAATATTTAAAAACATATGGATATGGGATTTCAATTAAGTCACAACTTAAACCCAGAACTTTTCTTTTAAATGGTTAAACAAATTACCATTTCAAATCTTTAAACAAGAAGATTCAACCTTTACGGTTTAAACAGTTTCCACACTTTAATCTTTTAAACAAAAGATTCATTCACAGATTTTCCAAATTAATTTCCCTTTCAATTTGATTAACTCGTTAAATCTTTAAGATTTAACTTATAGCTTTCAAAACAATCCCATTTCAAATGATTTAAACCAATCATTATTTTAAATCTGTTAAAGATAACAGATTCAAATCATAGCTTTTCAAAACAATTCATTCATAACTTGGAAATTATCTTCATTTCAAACTAGAAATCATTCAACACAAATTGGAAGTTCATTTCTTATGTGAAAGCTTTTACTATTTGAAAACAAATAGTTTTTATTTCGGAAAATCTTATTCATCCATACGAGTTGAAATCCTTGGGTTAAGTTCAAATTCTCAAAATTATACTTTTAAATGGTTTAAATTCAGATAAACACATTTATAACATTTTCAATCTCTAGTTTCAAATCATAGGATTCAACTTCCAACTTGAATTCAAATTTAAATCAAATTATTTAAATTTTCAAACCTTGATTAAGTTATTCAAAATAACTTTTATATTTGAAATTCCATTCCGAAAGCTTTTCACTTTAAACCCAAATTTCAAATTTCAAAATCAATTGAAATTAAAATTTCAATTTCAAAAACATTGATTTGAATTATCTGTGACTTAACCGATTTCCACGTGAAATCCATATTTGTGTGTGTAAAAGTGTAGTCCAGGGGTTTCACACAGTAGTGCAACATCATACAATCATCACATATCAGAATACAGAAATATAATTCGATAAGCGGTATAAGAACAACGCTTATCGTTCATTCACAGATCATAGATATATAAAGGTCACAGATAAGTAAACTACAGATCACAACATAAATCAGGATGTATCACAAAACATCATATATCAGGGATATCAAACAATTCAGCATCCAATAAAATCTAAACATCCATAAGTAAGGTCAATTAAATTGTCCGATTAATTCAAATTAGATTAATTACTTATGCATTACTAATCTTGGTTAATCAACATCAATAAATTACAAATCATTTTCATTAATTATTCTTTAATTAATCAAGTTCTTGCTTAATCTAATATAAACCTTCTATCTTGATTTATTCCTTAATCACTTGGTTAATCAGGCTTAAATCATTCATTTATAAATCAAATAAATTATTCTTTTATTATCTTATCAATTAGATCATTGAATTACCTTAATTATTTCTAAGATAATCCATTTCTTTTATCAATGATTTCATTTTCATTAAAGTGTAAAACATTACACTTTAAATTTAGATTTAAATTTCCTTTTGGATTTAAGATTCAAAATGATCTCTTAAGTACCAACTAAATTAACATTCATGGTTACTTTATCATTAGGTAGAAATTAAAAGGGCGTTTATATTACCTTAAGAAAATCCTGTAAATAACTTCAAGTTCAAAGTAAAACAAAACCCGAGTGTTCCCTTATTTTTCTCCGAGCATCACTCTGGTGCTTTGCTTCTTTAATTCCTTATATATATTCTTTGAATTTGAAAACAGTATTTAACTTCCTATATCATGCTACAGTTGAAAACCCGAGGAACTCATGCCTTAACCCGATTAGCACTTCGAGTTCCCACCATCTTTCCCCCGAGTCAACTCTCGTACGCATCTTCTTCTCTCCCCCTTTTTCTTTTCTTTTACAAAGATAAATTTTTTTTTAAGTTATAACAGCCGTTAAAACAACATACTCGCGCACACACCCAGGTAACCCGAAGTACCTTCCCCATCTTACTCGAGTATCACTCGAGTCGAAGCTTCTCGCGACCTCACTGACACGCCACGCCACCGTGCACGTGCACGGTGGTTCGCCTCCCCTCCGGCGACCCTCGCTGCCACCCACAAACCCCAAATCAACCCAATAATCGAAAACAAAACCCAATTTAACATAAAACTCTTGAAATCGAAAAGTTATCAGTAGCTCGAACCAGAAACTCGCATACCCAACAGAAAACGCCACGTTCTTCCATCCCCGACTGCTGGAGGCGACGAAACTCCATCCACGTCATGGCCCTACCTTCCTTGACCCTTACTCAGAATCACACGTAACTCGATCGAGCATTGGCGACGCGATCATCAATTTACAGAACATAGAAAATTTTGAACTTAAACCCTAATATTGATCATTCCCCAAAATTCACGCATTAGAAAAATTGTTTAGTATTTTTCCTAGGTTAATACATCTTTAAACTTGCACCATACGAAATTTCAACAATTTATATTAATCGGATCAACCAATATTGACAGAAATGCAATTTCCGTTCACATTCAAATTACACCATAAACATTGAATTAAAAATCAACGTTTCTGCTTTAAAAATCCTAACTTTGTATGCTAATTCAAGATAGGGAATCAAATTTCCAAATTAAAATGTTTGAAATTTTACTAATGATTTATATTTTTACTGTAACTTGAAGAACAGTGTCCTCAATCTACTGTAAAGCTTCAAAGTGATGACCAAAATATGATGAAGATTAACAACCTATTTTGTTTAAAAAGAATCCTAAGTTTTAAAAGGATTTATCTAAAGAAATATACATCTTTCTCTACTTTCTTGTACTGAGACATGAAATATTGATGAACATCTCACCACAGAGCTTCCAGTATAATAGCCACATCGTAGAACAATTGATTTTCAATATATAGCAACATAAGATTATACGAACAAATTATCCAGTTTAAATTTCGAGATAGTATATTTACTCACTGGTGAAAACCAAGAAGCCTGGAAAAAGAAACAAAGTTGCTCACCTTGAAAAGTTTTGAAACAGAGAAGATCCTGTTTTGCTTTGAATTCGAATGATGTTAAGTTTGTAGATGGTGATGTTTGCATTTTCCTTTCTTGTTTGCTTCAACTTTCTTTTTGACATAGATTTGCATTTCCAGTTGAAACCTTCTAGATCTCTGGTTTGAATTGATTCATATTGTTGTTAAAAGTTGAAATTTTGTTTTTAAGTTGAGTTTTGTTTACTCCTATTTTCCATTTCTTTCCTTTGTTTTAAATCTGCATTTTTATGAAGCTTGTTGAGGTTTGAGTTGATATATAGGGAAGAAGCTTACAGGTGATATTTTGTACAGGTTGAGGTGTATTTGTACAAAGTGATAAGAATTTGTTTAGTACACTACAAAGCAGAGATATAATTTTTTTCTTTCTTTGTTTTATCAACAAGATCTCGGCTGATGCATACTGCATGGTGTACTAGAGGCAATGGCATTAAATGAAAGTACTTTACATTTCTACTTAAATATTATATTTGCTATCTTCTTTTACAAGCACACTTATATTTGGTTATCTACTTATCTTCATTTCGGCTGAAGTGATATTTGTTATGGTGGGTGAAGATGATTCATGTACTTTAAAAATGTTTTGTTTAGTAAAATAGGCATGGCTGGTAGGCTGTTTTCGGTGGCTAAGGAGGTTTGCATTTATTGCTTTGTACTTGGATGTTTTCATACTTGTCTTCTTTTCTATTATTGCCTGCATAACATTTCTTTGCTATTTCTTTTCTTTTTAAAATGGTGGTTGCACTTATTATGTTGTCTTGTTTCTTAAATCCTATCACTTTGCAATATAAATGAATTAAATGTTGTTATATTTCTAACAATTGTATTTACTTATTTGAATGTAAGTTGTTTCCCTTTTGTTTTTCTCATTTTGATTACTTTTAAAATACAAGTGAACTTCGAATTTTCATTAAATCTTTCTTTATTATTTTTATTTGTTTTATACTCACTTAATTAAATCATACTTAAATGTATTTTATTATAACATACATTTTAAAATTTTATTTTCTATTTAAAGTCTAATTATCAACATTCACCTAATATTTATTGTCTTATATCTATTTTATAAACTCAAACCATCTTTAACCATCAATCCAAATATATATATATATATATATATATATATATTAAATTTGCTCGTATATACCTATATATATATACACTATTTACAATATTTTAATCTCAAATGATTTATACAGAATATACTTGGATATCGGGGAAACTCGCAATAAATAAATCGATTAATTTCACTTTAAAACATTTATTTTACTATTTTTATTCAGAATGAAATAATAATAACAATTTTAAATTCAAAAACTCAATTAATTATTAATTTAAATACTTATAAAATTTGGGGTCGTTACATAGAGTAACTCGACGGTAATCCTTCCATTTTCAAAAATATCTGGTCTTCAACACCGGTCTTCGAATGCAATTCATAACGACGTATCACATATTCGGAATGGGTTATACGACCCCATGGTCCTTTCCCGGCTAACCCGAATAGTGAGCGCTTATTTAAAAATAAGTGTGGCATTCAAATTCATCCAATTCACAACAAATACCTATCTAAAGGTAATTATTGATAGTCGGTTATTTAACTATCAATAAAGATGCGCAACATCATCAGATTCCAAATAATTTTCCAAATTATTTCATCTCCCAAAATATCTTTTACTAGATATAAAATTTCCACACTTTAAAAATAAATCAACGTTTATTTTTTTCTAAAAAGTTTCCCTTTCCTTTTATAAATTCCATAGTGAATTTATATTTTCAAAATATCTACTGATATACGATTCTCAAATCGATTCCAAACATTCAATTTCAATTTATCTTTAAGAAGATAAAATCTCAAAACGTCTCATTTTCATTTTGGAAATCATTCCATACTTATTCAATAATAAGTGTTTCACAAATCTTTTATTTTCAACATTTGAAAATATCCGATATACTTAAATCAAATTAAGTATATATTCATTCTTTAAGGAAATCGTTTATTATAACAACATTTATTTGAGTCAAAACGAATGTTACGTAAAACATCGTTACGACGACTCAAAATCTCTAGTATAGGGATTCGAAATTAAGATAGATATATAAATCCCAATACTATATAAAACATTTCCTTTCGGAAATCATTTACTATAACAACAGTGTTATAGTCCATCATTTCCTTATATTTTCGAAAACGCCTATTTCAACAATAAATGTTGAAATCTATGATTTCGATTCATAATACATTTTAAAAACATCTTTAAAATGTTTAACTTCATTTTTAATATCACTTCTTCAAAAATAAATCCATTTTATTTAATAATATATTCACTGTCCAAAATCGTGAATATAATTCACTTAACCCAATTTCAATCATTTCTACACATTTTTATTTCAATAAAAATTCGCTATCCAAAATCGCGAATATACCTTCTTTAACATTTTAATTTATCAAATCCAATTGATTTCGAATTTATAAAACAACGTTTATAAATTCTATTTCCATTTTATAATAACTTCGTTTTATAAATCTCATTTTATTCACAATTCGATTCATAACTCAAACTTTATACCAACAATCCATATTATAAGTTAATAACTTATAATTCCTTTATTTTCAAAATCGTTCTTTTAAAACTTTACAGCTGAAATGTTTATTCCTTTATAAATCATTTTAACATCGTTTCCATTTTATAAATTTCTTAATTCTTTATTTCAAAAGAAATTACCTTTTTGTTAAAATTCACAAAATCCTAACCTTTATAACTTTAAAGTTTTAACGTTTATTTATTTAAAATAAACCAATTCAACAATTTAAATAAACGTATATTTCCAAAGATCACTTTTAAAAATTCTCTTTTAAAATCAACATCGTTATTTTTAGATTTCAAAATTTAAATCTGATGATGCAACAGCACCAATTCATCAATCACAACAGCAGACATCATATATCAATATGATAACAGAATATACATCAATATCTGTAAATGAATAAATACGGGTGAGGAATCCAGTTGGATCCCTCCAACCTGTTTCCCTGCATCCAAAGATGTTAGCACAATACAGAATTATCGCGGTATATGGGTTTTATAAAAATCCGCTTACTAACGGCGCAATAGGGTCTCATCCGCTGTACGAGGCGGGAAAATCATCAATCCAATATATACATATGCCAATATGTATATATTGCTATATATAATAGATATATCCTACTATATTTAATATCACATCCAAACAACAATCAATAACTGCAAACATCAATTTTTATTTTTATTTTTTTTTGAGTGAGAAAATCTCACCTTTGCTTTTATTTTGCCATCCCATTTACTTCAATCCTGATTTAGTTTTCCCGGTTTGACCTTGTATGAATATTTTATACAATTCTATTAATATTCGTATAAATCGAATAATCAATAACCACCTAAATGATTTGAATAAATCAATTATTTCATTTGAACCATTCGAACAACCCATTAAGATAAAATAATGTAATTTAACTAATTTTCCTTTAACAAATTTTAGTAACCAAACTAATTATAAAATTTGAACTCCCTAACAAAATTAGTGGGTTTAACATTTGGGTACGTTTATTATCATATATTATCATTATTATTATTATTTCTTTTATAAATAACCTCATAACCATTTAAACTTCCCATTTTCCCAAATTTAAACCATACATATATATGTGTATTTACTGTTTACACATATATTACTAAATTCCAATGAAAATAAATTTGCTTCTGACTTATATATATATATATACTTAGAAATAAACTATATAGATTCCAAGCCCAAATTTTATACCAACTTTCAACAATTTAAATTCCTATATTCCCTTTTCTGTTTGCATAAATTTTCCACAGTAAACTCTTTATTTATTTTTATTTTTTTCAAGCTAGAAATAAATAGACGTTTTCTAACCTATGTATGAATATAAACGTGAATTAAATCCAAAAAGGTCTGCATACCTCACCCGATCGATCTGGAAACTCGAACTCGAGCCCTCTGGAGCAACATTGCCATCACCACTGCTTTGCGTGCTCGAGCTCACGTACGCGAGCCACCAAGAGATACCGCCGCCTCGCACAGTTGTCCACTAGACTATCCCAACATCACGCGAACGTGACATTGAACTCGCGAGTGATCGCGGTCACAAACGAACAATCCCCGAAGCCTCAACGAACTCCACGACTACCATCCCAGCACGTCGCCGCTTCTGCCGTAAATATCGCGACGACTTCGCCTGACTTGATGTCGAATGTCCTTCGACCCATCTTCGAAATCGCGAATTCGATTGCACCTATCTCTCCTTACACGCGACTTCATACCCCTCGCGATGCCCACGCGAAAAATCCCCAACCCAGGCCAATGAACCCTAACTGCCTTCTCCTCCGATAATCAAGTCGCCTCCCCCACGCGAGCACGTGCGTCTCATTTCCATCGATTTCGTAGAGCTCTCATCATTCGCGATTTGCTTTGAAGAGGAACGGAATGGAAACTGATAAATTTGGGGGCTGTAGGCGTTCACCATTTTTTTTATTTAATTTTGAATGAAGAAAAGAATATTTCGTTTTGATTTGTTCTTCATTAAAATTGCTCGGCTGTGAGATAAGAGAAAGGGGAAGATGGTAATAAAATAGAAACAACATGGGTTGCACGATCTTCTCCCGTGATATTTGGCGTGATAAAAGGGAAGATAACGTGGCTGATGTCTTTAAATTTAAATTTAAATTTAAATTCGAATTTGAATAAATTTCGATGCGTTTACACGTCGTGTGCTCACAGATTAACTCCAAAAAATACGAAATTGGAAATCCGACAATAATACAATATTACGGACCCAATGGAACTGGTTTCGTCGAATTCCGAGACTGTTTGAAAATTGACTATTTTTAAATATCGATTCGAACGATAAAATTTTCAAAACTGAATAAATCATTTTCAAACTTGATTCTGAAGCTTCTATTACCTTCAGTATTATCATTACGAATTTTAAAAGCTTTCAAAATATTTTTCTTCAACTTTAAATTGAGGATTCAAATTTTTATTCAGCATTCAATAGATTAAATTTTAATGTTTAATCGCAAATTTCAAAGTTCAATCGGGGATTCAAATTAAATCGTCGTTCAAATATTTAAAATTAATTAAATATTCTCAATTTAATTTGTTCAAAATTCTGGGTCGTTACAGACTTCCCTCCTTAAAAGAATTTCGTCCTCGAAATTACAAGTTAGGAAAAAATGGTCCTTAACTCGTCTACTATTTTCCAACATTCAATAGTTTTATCAAATTTTCAAATCAAATCTCTCTACTAGAGATTCGTTATTAATTCAACTAACTTTTTTTTTTCAACTTCAATTATAAGTTCAAAACAACATTGTTTTACTTCTCAATTCAAATTTAAATTTAAATTTCAAATTTAAACTTTCAAAATTTTCTCAAAAAATTTCTAACGCCCTAAATTCCCGAAAAATTTCGCCAGCGTCTCCTTTGCGCGGCTAATACGGCACTACTACAAAACGTCCCTACGGACTCTCAGATTTCAAAAAGAAAAAGAAAAAGCCAAGCGGCTATACAAGAAATCATCAAAAACTCATATTATAATTCAAATACGTACCTTTTTGTCGAGCAATTCAAATTATCTGTGAAATCAAATTCAATTCCTTTATACCTGTATATCCTACTAGCCATAATATCTAGTTACAGCATTCAAACCATTTTGCAAATTCTATTACAAAAATTTTCAATATAAACTGCTTATACAGTTTTACTTCACTGTTGAAGTTATATCCATTATCTTCAATTTTACATTTCAAATTTTATTTGAATTCAATCTACACTTTCAATCTAATTTAGATTCAGTTTACTTCGGAATATTGAATTTCATCAAATATCTTTAGTTCACTTCAAACTAATCTTAAAGCTTCATTTTTTTTTCACACAATTCAAATTTGTTTCAACATTCAGTTTCAATTTCCTTTACATGCAATTGTAAATTTCATTCATTCGGAATTTATTTCTACTTACTTGAATTTATCTTTAGATTCAAACCATCTCGTTTCATTTAGCGCACAATTCAAGTTTCAATTTAACTAATTCAACTTCTATTTCATGAATTAATTAATTATCAAGGTAGTTTATTCGGATTCAATCCTTATTCATTTTTCTTTTCCAAGTTAGGGATTTTCTATTCAACGTGATTCAAATCAAATCACATTCCATTAGAATCCTATTTTCAATTATAAATTCATATTCACAATTTCATTCCATTATTGAATTTTAAATTTTCAATTACCTTCTTGAATTCTATTCCAAGTTATAAATTCATTTACAATTTGAATTTCATTCCAATCAGATCTCAACATTTTATAAGTTATCAATTTCATAATATTTCATGAATATTTTTATATAGTATTCCAGAGTCTTTTCCACCTTTCAAAGCCATTTTGAAAACAATTCAAATTATCCTTTTGAATTTCCAAAACAAACCCCAAATTTTCCAAACGCTTCCATTTAAAATAATTTGGCAGCAATTCCCTCTTTTGGAAACCCGAAAATGAACACCGGTGATGTCGCGATCATCATCGGAATTATTTTCCAGCGACCGAAAAGAGTTTAGAGCTTTTCATTTCTTCAAAACATTTTTCAAAACACTTGAAATTCATTTTCAAATCAAAAAGGATTTAAACTTTCCAAAATTTCCAAAATTCTCAAATTCTTTTCAAACATTTCCAAATACTTCTCTGGAATTCTACTTCCAATTATAAGTCACATTTATAATTTACATTCTCAAATTCTACTTGTATATGGATTCATTTCTTAACTTTGGAGTTATAATTCCAATTCTTATTCAATTTCAGTGATAATAATTCACTATTATTACTTCCTAACATCCATGCAACCATATACTATAGTATTTTATGGAAAAACATTCCTTTTCTATAAAAAAAATAGTTTTGGGTAAAATTATCTCATTTACCCTATTTAAAACAATACTGTGCCGAATTGTTCTATTCGAGTGTTTAGAAACCCCTTCGATACAGTTTTGCAAGACTGTGCCGACGAAGGTTCATGTGATGACCCAGAATTTTTGTATATTTGAAATGTGAATATTTAATTTATTTTAAATATCCGAAGGTTAAATTTTAACTTTAATTTCAAATATACAGTATTTATTTGGATAATTAATTATTAAATTTAATTATCGGGATTGGGTAAAATATTGAATCTTGATTTTAAGCCTGTTAAAAATAGTTCAAAGGTTCAGAAAATTTATTTTGTTAATATTGAAGGTGATGAAACTTTTAAAATTGAATTTAAAAGTGTTTTGACCAGTTTTGAAAATATAACATTTAAATTGAATTTAAAAATAGCCTTCCGAGGCACAGTCTTGGAATTCGACGAAACCAGTTCCATTGGGTCCGTAATATTGTATTATTACCGGATTTCAATTTTCGTAGTAATTGGAGTTGGTGTGTGAGCGTACGACATACAAACGCGTTGGAATTAAATCAAAAATTTAATATAAACAATATAAGCAAAACACTGTAGCTATATATTTTTCCAACACGTTCCTTTGCCTTCTCGAACACACTTCCTCGTTCTTTCAAAATGCAGACGCTTCATTTTCGTTTGAAAATAAAAATCAAAACAAAAGAGAAAAAAAAAATGGCCACTCCTTGTTCAAAACAAAATCGTGACTACCTCCACTTATTCCAAATCGCTGCCTTCAATTGTAAACGCAAGTCCCTTCTTCCCTTATCAATTCAAATCAATTTCTTCTTCTGTTGATCGAATCGAGTTCGATGCTCGACCGAGAAGGCGGCGCGCGGCTTCAGGAAGAGGCATGTGATCATTTGATAGTTAGATAGCGTGGCCGCTGTCGCGATGGTAATCTCGAGCTCGACGAAGGGACGACACGAGCTAGGGTTTCGAGCTCGCGAGCGCGGGGCCGCATGGAGGGAAGCTCGCTCTTGGATTTCATGCGCGCGTCGAAGGGGACTTGGGATGAAGTTGTCGCATCGATTTCGAGCTCGGTCAGAAGCTTGGAGGGGCACGCGATCTGGCGTATGTTGCGATGGTCGACGTCGAAGTAGTGGAGGGGCGATACGGTGGCAGCAGCGATTCATGGGGTTGGGCCTGGTTGGTCGGTGAAGTAGGAAGCTGCTAGGTATATTTGTTTTATTTCTTTAATACCGTAAATCAATATACCTTCTTTCATGCTTATTTTAATTCCAAAATAAATTTTAAGGTGTTGATTTCAAGAACAGAAAGGTATATTAATTTTTATTTTAAATTTTTATTTGGAAACGGTAAGTTTAGATTGTTAATTTCAAAACAGTGGATTTTAAATGTTTCCTAAGTTCAAACAATTTTGTCTAACAAATAATTAAATATATATACACCCTATTATAAAATTTATAACTTGGTTAGAAAAGGAAGTGTAAACTAGGTTGGTTTAACTATCATTTAAAATCAGTTAATTTAAATTATTAAAAGGGTAATTGGTTTTAGATTACTTCAAATATTAATAAATCATCAATGTATATTCAAGGTCAAAAATTGTAAAGAGGCGAGCCGGTTTGGATTGGATTGCAAATGAAAAGCAAAGGTGAGTTAATCTCACTCAGTTAAATTATAATTTAAATTTAAATGGTTAAATTTAAATAATTGATTGGATGATTGCATTGATTGATGTGCTATATTATATATAGTAGTATATACCAATATATACATATTGGCATATGTATATATTTGAGTTGTTGATATTCCCGCATTTATATAGCGGATGAGACCCTATGCGCCGCATAATAGCGGATGATTTTATATTAAAACCCATATACCGCGATATTCCACTTTGAAGTGAAATTGGTATTGTGCTAACATCTGTGGATGCAGGGAAACAGGTTGGAGGGATCCAACTGGATTCCTCAAAATATTTAATTTTGTTTAAATATTCTGTGATATGATTTTTGATATCCTGTGATGAATTATATGGATAATTGGATGTTATGGTTTGGTTGGATCGATTTGGATGTGCTGAATTATCAAAATCTCTATAATGGAATTTTTGAAAAGAAATAAAAGAGTAAATTTTTAAGTAAAATAATTATAAAGAGTTTGAAATAAATTTGAGAATAAATCTGATTTAGAATAAAAGTGATTCTCAAAATTCTAATAAATATGGAAAAGAAGAATTTTGAATAAACCGAGAAATATTGAATTTAGAAAACTTATGTGATATGATTTAAAGGAATAAATAATTTATTTTAATTCAATGTTTAAATGTAATTAAAAAGAAAGAAGGAAATTTGAAAATCAGAAACTTGTGTTTCGGTTTAAAGATTTTAAATCATAATGAGAATAAAATCTAGAAGTTAATGAATTTGGGAATAAATGGATTAAGTAAGGAAATCTATTTCAAAGTAATTAAATTGGAGAATTTAATTGTTAATTGATTTAAATACTTTAGGATTTGGAATTTAAAAGAGAAGTGAGATTTTGAAATTTATAAACTGGGTTTATAAAGTAAAATAAAATATCAGGAGATATTTGAGAATATAAATTCAAGGTGGGAATTTATAAAAGAGTATGAATTGGTTTAAAAATAAATGTTGATTTATTTTTAAAGGATGTGAAGAGAAGTGTATTTCCTTGGATTGCCAAGTACGTTTTTCAAATAAATTTTTAATATAAGTTAAAAGTTCTAATTGTGTTTTTAAAAGCATGTTTTAGGAAATTGATTTATTTCTAAAGGTTAATTTCCAAAGTAAGTATTTTCAAAAATCTATTATTGTAGTAATTATATAAAAGTGATTTGGTATTATGTTTTAAAGAGGAAATTTAGTTTATATTATAAAGTGGTTTATTTTAAAGTATATATTTTAATAAAGTATTAAAGTAGTTTGATTTCAATGTTATAAGATATATTTAAAATAAAGTGTTTTTAAATTATTTTAAAATTAAAAGTATTTTGTACTTGGTGATTCAGTGGAAATAATTATTTGGGAAATGTTTTCCGTAAGCGGAAACTGTTTTGAAATTGTTTTCAAATGAGCTTTGAAAATTTGGAAATATATCTTGGAAAGATATTTGGGCAAATAAATAATGTGGGAAATTATTTATTGTGTGATGGTTGCTTGTGGATGTTAATTGATAGTTAAATAACCGACTATCAATATTGGCCAAATGCGCTGATCGTTTCGAAGAGACCGGGATCGAGTTTCCGTATACCGGGATTCTAGGTCTGGAGATTCGAATACCACTTCGATCCGGTTTGTACGTTTCGTGTAACGATTTTGGAGGCGAAGATGGAGCAGTGAAGAGCAAGGGCTAGTCGCTACTAATCCTGAGGATATTTCCAAAATGGATGTAGTAGGAATAGTGCCTTCGGTTCCGTTCGAACCCGGGACGGACTTGTATGGACGAATGCTTGTGTGACATCGTCACGTGGACGATGGGCATTCTAAGGGATATGTTCTGAAAAAGGTATCGTTTAGCCTCGAGCCTCATCAACCGGGAATGACTGAAAATCAGGGGTTATGCAGCAAGGCTTCGTGGGTAGCACCCACTTGAGAGTAAGGTCATCCCTGTCTAGATGTCCCTTTTATTTCGGCTTAGTGGTGCGGTTGCTGATCCAACCGTGGGGTGATTTTATTTGGAATTATCCAGTAAGGGATGATTCCGGCCTTGTGTTGCAGGGGAGCGGGCGTACTCCTCGGTACTATGATCTAGGCCACGTACTGTGACAGGTGGTACCCCAGTGCCTAGTCATTCGTTGGAAATCCATTCTCCCTACGTGCCTTGTACGAGTTTTGTTTGTATTACCCACGTTGTGGCTAGTATGCTGGAATTTAATCATGTAACAATTTCAGCTATTTTAATAAGTATTTGTGAATAGACACTATTATAATATCAGAGGATTTTGATAAAAAGTGTTTTAGCTATCGTAAGGTAAAAACCCGACATGTTTATTTGTGGCGTGGTCTTACGAGATGCTTTTATTTTCAAAAGGATTTTTGAAACTTTAATAATCAATTGAGTGTGATTTTCTCACGCTGGTTTTCCAGACTGACTCGGGTATTGTTTTATATGATGCTCGGGTCAGACCGAGTATTATAGGTTACAGGATATGATGCTGTGGAGCTCAGGAGATGAGCTGGATGGCGAGACGTATTTCCCGTACTTGTTTATATATATATTCCGCTGTGTATTCAGTTGTATGTTATGGATGTTGATGTACTCTGGTGATGTATTCTGATGATGTATTGCATAAACAGATATAGTTTTGATTTGTGTAAAGATCTGTTGATATATATTATATTTTATTCCGCTGCGATGGTCAGATTCTGTTGTTGCTTTCTGTTTTCTCTTCTTCTACCTCTTCTTCTTAACTAAAATGGTTCGATTTTCCGGGTCTGGAAAGTCGGGTCGTTACAGTGGTATCAGAGCGAAGGTTGGCGATAACCTTGGCTCTGGTGGGAATTTTGAGAGTACTAATAGATATGAGCGCGTATTTGTTAGTGAATATAAAATGGTTTTATATTGTGTTGGTTGATTTATTGAGTGGCATATGAACCTTCGTCGGCACAGTCTGGACAACTGTATCGAAGGGGTTTCTAAACACTTGAATAGACCAGTTCGACACAATATTGTTTTAAATAGGGTGAATGAAATAATTTTGCCCAAATTATTTTGTATATAAAAGAAATAATTGTTCGAAACTTCTTATAGTTATATTTGGATGCTTGGTTGTTAGAAAATGACCATAATGAGTTAGTCTCATTATTGAGTAGAAATTGAAAACTTATAACCTAAGTTAAAGAATAAAATTTATATAACAAATGGAATTTGAAATATAGACTAAATGAAATTTATAAATTGAGATAAAACTTTATATACAAATGTGAATTATGAATGTGATTTATAATCAAATGAGATAAATTCATAAACAAATGGAATTTGTAAATGTAAATTGTAAATGTGACTTTTAACTTGAAATAAAATGTGATAGAATTCCAGAGTAATGTTTGGATATAAAATTGAATGGATTTTGAATTTGAAGTTTTGGGAAAGGTTTAAATTCCTTTGGATTTAAAAATAGTTTTTAAAGGTTTTGGGGAAATAATGGTGATATTATTTCATGAATATTTTTGAAATTTAATTGAAATCTGGTGGGATTTGGGATTTAAAAATGTTTGAATGTTTTAAAGTGATAAAAGCATTAAATTCTCTTTCGGTCGCTGGAAAATAATTTCGGTGATAACTGCAGCATCATCGATGTCTATTTTCGAGTTTCCAAAGAGAAATTGCTACCAAACTGTTTTAAATTGGAAATGATTGTGAACTGGGTTGGTTTTGAAATTCAAAGGGGAAATTGTTTGGTAAAAGCAGATTATTTTGGAAATTGGGATTTGAGGTGATATACCAGATATGTATGAGTTATTTATGGATTCAAAATGGTTTTGAAATAAAACCGGGTAATTGAATTCTGGGAATTCTATTTAAAATATAAATGTGGAAATTTAAAAGAATTAACAATATAAAGTATAGAATGAAGTTGATTAAAATAAGAAGGGAATGAAAGTTTAAATCTGGGATTATAATTATGAGATGGAAATAACTCAATGAGTAATATAAGTTGGTAGATAAAAGAGTTAGAGAACTTGAAGGTGAATGAATTGTAAAACTTGTATAAAATTGTATCCTAGATTTAAAATTTAATTCGAATATATGAAAGTAAATAAAATATATTTGAATTTAACTTAAGATAAGTTAAATAAGAATTGAGAATTGGAATTGAATTAAATGTAAATAAGTTGAAGTCGAATTGAATTGGATATAAAGGTAATGTAAAATGCTTATAATTGTGTAAAGAAATTCATATTCTTAAGTTCTTAAGTGTAATAATTTGAAATTTGATTATAAAGATGGAAATGGACTTAAATGAATAGTCCTAGATCTTAAGCAAGTAAGTTAAACTTATGAATAGAGATGAAATTGTAAGTCATAAATGGGAATCCATTACTTTGAACCATTAAGAGTTATAATTTGAATTTGTAATTATCAAATGGAAACGACTAAGATGAGCAATCTTAATTTTTAAATAAATCCAAACTTGAATTATAAGATAAATTGAACTTAAGATAATTAAGTGAAGTGATATTTGGAATTAAAAAGCAAGTATTTAATTTTAACCAGCGGAGGAACTAATTAGATAATAAATTAGTTAATGAAATTGAATTGTGAGTTAATGAAATTGGATTAAAATAGTGATGGTTTGAATTGCGAATGAAATCCAAATAAGTGAAAGTAAATTGGAAATGGCCTGGTTATTAATAAAATAATTCCAGATGAATTGAGTATGGAAAATAAAATTAATAATGATTGAGTGAATGAACCACTTATATTAAATAAATAAATGGATGGAATTTGATTAAATAAGAATCAAATGAAAGATGGAAATAAAACTTTAAAAGGTTGGTTAAATGGAAAATAAACTTAAGTTATTGACTTAAGTAAATGTTGAATGGAAACTGAACTCAAACAGAGGAGTGGTTTAAATAAGTTGAGAAATAGTTATTGAATGAATTAACTTGGATTGTTTTCGAGCTAAATAAAATTCAATTTTTGGAAGTTGGAGATGAATTGAATTTAAGGAAAAAAATTGGAAATGAAGTAGTAAATTGAAGTAAGTTGGAATTCATATGAAATTGGAATTCAATTTGAATATATACACTTCAGTGGTGAAGTAGTAAATAAATATAAGAAAAAAATTATATTGGACTTAAGAATTGAAGAATGAAATTCTTAAGAAAATTGGTATTGGAAATATACTTAGTAATTTTGGAATGGAAAAATATACTAAGTGAATAATTGAATGAAGACAAAAACTGAAAGTTGTGAAATGGATGATTGTGGATAAGTGAATAACAATCAAAATGAATGTGAATAAAAGAGAATTGATATAATTGGTAATCAATTGGAATTTATACGTAAGATGTACGTATATTGTAACGACCCAGAATTTTGAACGAATTAAATTGGAAATATTTAATTAATTTTAAATAATTGAACGATAATTTAATTTGAATCCCGAATAAAACTTTGAAATTTGCGGTTAAATTACAGAATTTAATCTATTGATAGTCGAATAAAAATTTGTATCTTCAGTTTTAAGCTGAAGAAAAATATTTCAAAAGCTTCTAAAATTTATATTGATAATACTGGAGATAATAGAAGCTTCAGAACCGAATTTAAAATTGATTTGTTCAGTTTTGAAAATAATCGTTCAAACCGATATTTAAAAATAGTCATTTTTCAAACAGTCTCAGAATTCGACGGAACCAGTTCCAGTGAGTCCGTAATATTGAATTATTGTCGAATTTCAATTTTCGTATTGATTGGAGTTATTCTGTGAGCGTACGACACCAAAACGTGTTGAAATAAAATTGAATTTAATTTTAGCATTTTAAATTTATAAGCCTGCCAACATACACGTTCACTCCTTTAACATCGCCTATAATCATGGAGGAAATCATGTGACCCACGCCTTCTTCTGATTTTTAAATATCCCTCCTCGTATACAAAATCGAACCGAGATTTTCTTCCCCCTTTCATAATTTATCTCGTTCGTTTCCTCCACTCGTTCCCAAATCAAAAGAAAGGGGGAAAACATCAGAAAAGGCTCGTTCCTCCTCATCTCAGTGCGATTTTTCGAAGAAAAGAGGGGATGCCATTTTCGTTCTAAATTAAATCGAAACGATTCATTTCAAACCTCGCGAAGTTATCAAAATCTGGAGATCGCTCGATCGATCATCAGAGAGGCGACAAGGACTACTGTCGCGAGACAAGTAATCAGAATTGAGGAGAAGCTCGACGTCTTGGCAAGGCATGGGAGCACGAACTCGATCGCGATTCGTATGGGTTGAGGCGCGTCTGTCAGGGGATGCGCGAGGCGAGGGAAGCGGCGTCTCAGTTCGTGGTCGTGGAGGTTGGCAACAACGTTGGCGAGTTTATCATTGGGAGGGAGTTCGATCGAGGGAGAGGTCGACTTCATCGTCGATGGGCCGCGCAATGGAGATGGTGGGTTCATGCCCCTGTCAGATCGCATTTCACTGCAAGGCTTCGGTCGAGAAGGAACGATGGTGGTTGAAGTATGGAGTTGTTTCTTGGATATCTCGATCGGCATAGGTTGTGGGTTCTCTGGTAAACCCTTTTCTCAAACTGAGTTTAATTTAATCAAAGTATATTCATACATAAGATTTTGTTTAAATAAAAGTTGGATTTTTAATATATATACATAGGCTATTTTTTTTTTTGGCATATGCAGTGAAATAAGGAAAAGATTGTTTACTGTCTAGGTCATATTGTGGAATTTAGGTATATACAGAAAATTATATATGATTTTGGAAGAAAAAAAATATATATACGTAATTTAAATTTACTAATTTATTTTAGTGATTAACTAATGTAATTATTTTGGTAACTAGGAAATACTTTATCAACAGAAATTAGTTTAAAACCAATTATTAGTTAAGACAAATTTTTAAACGAAAATTGATTATTCGATTTATCTCGAATATTAATACATTGTATAAATTGTTTTATACAAGGTTTAAAATCAAGAAACAGCTGAAAACGGAAATGGATTTCAAAATAAAAGCTAAGGTGAGATCTTCTCACTCACATTGAAAAGTGGAAATTTTCAGTTATTGATTTGATTGACTGTTTGATTTCTATTGAATGTGCTATTAGATATGATAGGATATATCTATATATATAGCAGTATATACATATTGGCATATGTATATATTGGATTGATTGATTCCCGCCTCGTATAGCGGATGAGACCCTATTGCGCCATTAGTAAGCGGATTTATAAAAACCTATATACCGCGATAATTCCGTACTGGAGCGGAATTGGTATTGTGCTGACGTCTTTGGATGCAGGGAAACAGGTTAGAGGGATCCAACTGGACCCCTCACATTGATTGAATTTATTTCTATTGTGATATGAATCTGTGAATGATTATAGTGATCCTATTAATCATATTGATATCTGGAAATTGTTTGAAAGCTAAAATTTAGCTGAATGGATGTTTGACATCATTGGATTCCAAAGATAAACGAAATTGAATTTTTGAGATTCAAGTAGAAAATTTCTAAGTGAATCAATTTTTGAAATTGAAGAAATTTTGAAGAAAAGAATTTAAAAGTATAAAAGTTGTTTTTATAATCGTATCGAATAAATTCCAGAATAAAGTGAAAATGCTAAATGAATGGATTTCATAAAACAGTGATTTTAAATTGAAGAAATTAATTTAAATTTGGATTTTTAAATAGATTAAAAGAAACGATTGAAATTTATTTTCTTAAAAAGGAATTTATTTAAAAGAAGATAAGTTGGAAATTCAGTTTGAAATTTAATTGGTAAATTGAAATAAGTTGTGAAATCAATGTAAAATAATTTCAATTTGAAGAATCCATTTAAAAATGGAATATTGAATGATTTGAGAAAAATAAGGAATTTATTTAGTAGTGATAAATAAATTTAGAAATCAATAATTGAAATTGATTTGATATTGAAGTTTTTATAAATAAAATTGGAATTTACAAATGCTGTTTATAAATACGAAATCACTTATTTTGATAAGTAAAATATAGAAGTAAATAAAAAGGAGATTTATAAGTCGAGGTTGTTATTAAAATAGAAATGGAATTTATAGACGTGTTTATAAATTCGAAATAGATTGAATTGGATAAATTTCTTTATAGAAGATTTTTAAAGAAAAGATATATTCACAACTCTGGACCGTGAATATATTATTGAATAAAATGGATTCATTTTTGAAGAAGTGATATTTTAAAATGAAGTAAATTGTCTTTAAAGATGTTTTAAAATGTATTACGAATCGAAACCATAGATTTCAACATTTATTGTTGAAATAGACGTTTTCGAGAAACTTAAGGAAATGGTGGACTATAACACTGTTGTTATAGTAAATGATTTCCGAAAGGAAATGTTTTATGTAGTATTGGGATTTATATATCTATCTTAAAATTCGAATCCCTATACTAGTGATTTTTGAGTCGTCGTAACGATGTTTTACGTAACACTCGTTTTGACTCAAATTGATGTCGTTATAGAAAATAGATTTCCTTAAAGAAATGAATATATACTTAATTTGATTTAAGTATATCGAACATTTTCAAATGCTGAAAATAAATAGATTTGTGAAATACTTATTATTTAATAAGTAAGGAAATACTTTTCCAATATGAAATGAACGTTTTGAGAATTTATCTTCTTAAAGATAAATTGAAATTGAATATTGAAAACGGTTTGAAAATCGAATATCAGTAGATATTCGAAAGTATAAATTCAATACGGAATTTATAAAAGAAAGCGAAGTTGTTTAAAAATAAATATTGATTTACTTTTGAAGTGTGGAAAATTGATTTGAAATTGTTTTCAAATGGTTAAGTGTGGAAATTTTATATCTAGTAAAGATATTTTTGAAGATGAAATAATTTGGAAAATTATTTGGAATCTGATGATGTTGCGCATCTTTATTGATAGTTAAATAACCGACTATCAATAATTACCTTTAGATAGGTATTTGTTGTGAATTGGATGAATTTGAATGCCACACTTATTTTTAAATAAGCGCTCACTATTCGGGTTAGCCGGGAAAGGACCATGGGGTCGTATAACCCATTCCGAATATGTGATACGTCGTTATGAATCGCATTTGAAGACCGGTGTTGAAGACCGGATATTTTTGAAAACGGAAGGATTACCGTCGAGTTACTCTACACCGACTGATCTTCGGTTTAGAGGTTTTATCACCCTTAGTGACGGGAAGTCCTGACGTGATTGAAAATTATCCGGAATTGCAAGGGCTTCGTGAGAAGTGCCTTCGGTTCTGTTCGATCCCGGAACAGACTTGTATGGATTGTGTGTCTGACGTTACAATTTGAGATATAAAGCTGATTTCTTTCAAATATATTTCTGTTGGTGGCGGAGAATTTATTCTCTTAGCTTAACACCCTTCTCTGAGACGTACGAGCTCAGAGGTTATGTAGTTGAAATTTATCAGCGATATATCCCAATTTGGTAACGTGGCATACTAAGTGTTGCTGTGAAATGATCAGTGTTTGATCATTTGTGATATGATCATTTGTTTGATCTTATATCTTTGTGATCATAGGTTGATCATTTTGTTTGACCCGAAGCAGGGCCTTTTATAGAAAGCGTAGCTTTGTGGACGAGACTTCGTCGAGCCTCACACCCCGGAAATGGTCGAAACAGGAAGGATGCAGCAAGGTTCTAGGGAGTAGCGCCTCTTAGTGTATGTCATTCCTTCTGGATAGAGGTGGTATCATGGTATGGAGCCCAGATACTTAACCTATGTGGTTGCTGCATTATTATCTATGTGGTTTGTTGGAAATCGGGGATCCTCGGGAAGATCGGTTACGATCGGGGGATGGCATACGCGTGTCAGTAGTTACCTACTTTTGCAGAGGTAACCCGGCATTGTGTTGGCAGAGATCTAACCGTAATGTTAGGTTATTTCTCGGGTCGTCTATTCCAGGGACGTACCCATCGTGGATAGGAAGTTCCTTAGCCTGACCATTTGTTGGAAATCCAAAGAAACAATACGTGACTTGTACGGTTTTAGTTGTATTACCTGCTATGGAATGTGGCGGTAACCTGCTATTGAACATAGTAGCTATAGTAGGCATAAGTGCGGAATGCCTATGCTGGCTAAGATTTATATTATACTTTCGAAACGTTTCTACACTATGCACTAATAATAATATCAAAAAGAATTTGATTTCCGCGTAGTAAGCATCTTTGACTATCATAAGAAGAAATCTCCTCCAAGTCTGCGTTTGCATTGTGTGTGTGGCGGGAGGTCTTATGGTAGTTTCATTTTCCAAAAGCATTGCGAATTGACATTAAAGTTTTCCTGTGTTTATTTTAAAGATAAACTGTTTTACGATCTCACACCAGTCACCATGACTGACTCGGAGTTTATTGTTTCCCTTCTAAACTCTGGGTGCCCACCAATTTCCACACGGGCAGTCTAGAGTTAGATTATTAGGTTATCTGGATATTCTGGAGCTTTGGAGATAAGCTGGATGGCGAGACGTAGTATTTGTATCTGATAGTATTTATTCCGCTGTGTATTCTGTATGAGGACAAGTTATATAACTGTCCATTGTTGTATTGAGTTGTATATTGACTCTGATGATTGATGTATGTATAAAATGATATAGTTCTTTGTTTTAAAAGACTAGTAATTATCTATTATATATTGTTCCGCTGCGATGTGTAAGATTCTGATATTATTTTCTATTCTGATGTTGTTCTGTTGTCCTTCTTTCTTCTTCTTCTCTTTTTTTTTCTTCTTTCTTAAACCCTCACTATTGGAGTTTCCGGCGTTCGATTTCTCGGCAGTCGATAAAGTGAGTATCGATGTCGAATTTTCGAAAGTCGAAAATTTCGGTATGTGACAAAGTGGTATCAGAGCATATGGTTAAGCGACAACCCTGCTCTGTTGGGTGTTACTCATTAGAGGTAGAGTCAGTAGTACTCTAGAATGAGTTTGAGTGTAATAATAGATATGAGCGCGTATTTGTTATTTGAATATAAAATTGTTTTGTATTGTGTTGACTTATCGGTTGATTGTTTATGGATTCTGGTCGGTGCAGTCTAGCTAACTGTAATCGATAGGGGTTTCTAAACTCTAAACAAGATAAACTGACACAGTATTGTTTTAAATAGGGTAAATGAAATAATTTTGCCCAAAACTATTTTTGTATAGAAAAGAAATGATTTTTCTATAAATTATTATAGTATATGGATGCTTGTTTGTTGGGAAGTGATAACATTGAAATGTTATCATTATTATATGAAATTGAATAAGAAATTCAAATCATAACTCCAAAGTTAAGAAATAAATTCACATATAAATGAAATTTGAGAATGTAAATTATAAATGTGAATTGTAATTTGAAACGGAATTCCAGAGAAGTATTTGGAAATGTTTTGAAAAGAATTTGAAAATTTTGGAGATTTGGAAAGTTTAAATTCCTTTTTGATTTGAAAATGAATTTCAAAGGTTTGAAAAATGTTTTGAAAAGATGAAAAACTCTAAACTCTTTTTGGTCGCTGGAAAATAACTTCGGTAATGACTGCAGCATCACCGGTGTTCATTTTCGGGTTTCCAAAAGAGAAATTGCTGCCAAATTTGTTTTAAATGGAAGTTGTTTGAAAATTTGGGTTTTGTTTTATAAATTCAAAGGATAATTTGAATTATTTTCAAAAATAGCTTTGAAAATGTTAGTAAGACTCTGGAATAGAATTCAAGAAGGTAATTGAAAATTTAAAATTCAATAATGGAATGAAATTGTGAATATGAATTCATAATTGAAAATAGAATTCTAATGGAACGAAATTGTAAAGTGAAAGTATGAATGATTGTATAAATCGGAATGTAAGTAAGTTGAAGACTTATAAATATTTGAAATTTGATTGAAAATGAGATTCAAATCGAAATGAATAAATGTGTGAATAAATAAATTTGAAATTTCAAGTGCAAGAAAATGAAATTGAAAGTTAAAATTCATTTTGAATTTGAAAGTAAATAAAATGGGAATTGAACTTGATTTGTGAAGAAAAAAAAAATGAAGTGAAGTATTAAACTCAAATTAGTAAGTGAAGCTAATTGATTATTGACCAAATGGATAAGGTTTGAACGAATTAAAATTCAATGATTATAAATGAAGATAAATTGAATTCCAATAGAATTGAAAGTGTGAATTACAAGTTCAAATGAATGTGAAATGAAGAATTAAATGAAATTGAATATGTAACTTCAATAGCGAATTTAAAGAGGATATAAGAAGCATATATTGAAAATTTGTAATCGAATTTGCAAAATGATTGAATGCTGTAACTAGATATAATGGCTAGTAGGATATACAGGTGTAAAGGAATTGGGATTTTAATTTTGAAGATAATTTGAATTGCTTGGAAAAGGTATGTATTTAAATTTGAATATGAGTTTTTGATGATTTCTTGTCTAGCCGCTTGGCTGTTTCTTTTTCTTTTTGAAATCTGAGAGTCCGTAGGGACGTTTTGTAGTCGTACCGTATTAGCCGCGCAAAGGAGACGCTGGCAAAATTTTTCGAAAATTTAGGGTGTTAGAAAATTTTTGAGAAAATTTTGAAATTAAAATTTGAATTTAAACTCGAATTTGAATTTTGAAGTTAAACAATGTTGTTTTGAAACTTATAATTGAAGTTGGAAATTTAGTTGAATGATAACGAATCTTTAGTAGAAAGATTTGTTTTGAAGAATTGATAAAACCATTGAATGTTGAAAAATAATAGACGAGTTAAGGACATTTTTCCTAACTTGTAATTTCGAGGACGAAATTCTTTTAAGGAGGGAAGTTTGTAACGACCCAGAATTTCGAACGAATTAAATTGGAAATATTTAATTAATTTTAAATAATTGAACGATAATTTAATTTGAATCCCGAATAAAACTTTGAAATTTGCGGTTAAATTACAGAATTTAATCTATTGATAGTCGAATAAAAATTTGTATCTTCAGTTTTAAGCTGAAGAAAAATATTTCAAAAGCTTCTAAAATTTATATTGATAATACTGGAGATAATAGAAGCTTCAGAACCGAATTTAAAATTGATTTGTTCAGTTTTGAAAATAATCGTTCAAACCGATATTTAAAAATAGTCATTTTTCAAACAGTCTCAGAATTCGACGGAACCAGTTCCAGTGAGTCCGTAATATTGAATTATTGTCGAATTTCAATTTTCGTATTGATTGGAGTTATTCTGTGAGCGTACGACACCAAAACGTGTTGAAATAAAATTGAATTTAATTTTAGCATTTTAAATTTATAAGCCTGCCGACATACACGTTCACTCCTTTAACATTGCCTATAATCACGGAGGAAATCATGTGACCCACGCCTTCTTCTGATTTTTAAATATCCCTCCTCGTATACAAAATCGAACCGAGATTTTCTTCCCCCTTTCATAATTTATCTCGTTCGTTTCCTCCACTCGTTCCCAAATCAAAAGAAAGGGGGAAAACATCAGAAAAGGCTCGTTCCTCCTCATCTCAGTGCGATTTTTCGAAGAAAAGAGGGGATGCCATTTTCGTTCTAAATTAAATCGAAACGATTCGTTTCAAACCTCGCGAAGTTATCAAAATCTGGAGATCGCTCGATCGATCATCAGAGAGGCGACAAGGACTACTGTCGCGAGACAAGTAATCAGAATTGAGGAGAAGCTCGACGTCTTGGCAAGGCATGGGAGCACGAACTCGATCGCGATTCGTATGGGTTGAGGCGCGTCTGTCAGGGGATGCGCGAGGCGAGGGAAGCGGCGTCTCAGTTCGTGGTCGTGGAGGTTGGCAACAACGTTGGCGAGTTTATCATTGGGAGGGAGTTCGATCGAGGGAGAGGTCGACTTCATCGTCGATGGGCCGCGCAATGGAGATGGTGGGTTCATGCCCCTGTCAGATCGCATTTCACTGCAAGGCTTCGGTCGAGAAGGAACGATGGTGGTTGAAGTATGGAGTTGTTTCTTGGATATCTCGATCGGCATAGGTTGTGGGTTCTCTGGTAAACCCTTTTCTCAAACTGAGTTTGATTTAATCAAAGTATATTCATACATAAGATTTTGTTTAAATAAAAGTTGGATTTTTAATATATATACATAGGCTATTTTTTTTTTGGCATATGCAGTGAAATAAGGAAAAGATTGTTTACTGTCTAGGTCATATTGTGGAATTTAGGTATATACAGAAAATTATATATGATTTTGGAAGAAAAAAAATATATATACGTAATTTAAATTTACTAATTTATTTTAGTGATTAACTAATGTAATTATTTTGGTAACTAGGAAATACTTTATCAACAGAAATTAGTTTAAAACCAATTATTAGTTAAGACAAATTTTTAAACGAAAATTGATTATTCGATTTATCTCGAATATTAATACATTGTATAAATTGTTTTATACAAGGTTTAAAATCAAGAAACAGCTGAAAACGGAAATGGATTTCAAAATAAAAGCTAAGGTGAGATCTTCTCACTCACATTGAAAAGTGGAAATTTTCAGTTATTGATTTGATTGACTGTTTGATTTCTATTGAATGTGCTATTAGATATGATAGGATATATCTATATATATAGCAGTATATACATATTGGCATATGTATATATTGGATTGATTGATTCCCGCCTCGTATAGCGGATGAGACCCTATTGCGCCATTAGTAAGTGGATTTATAAAAACCTATATACCGCGATAATTCCGTACTGGAGCGGAATTGGTATTGTGCTGACGTCTTTGGATGCAGGGAAACAGGTTGGAGGGATCCAACTGGACCCCTCACATTGATTGAATTTATTTCTATTGTGATATGAATCTGTGAATGATTATAGTGATCCTATTAATCATATTGATATCTGGAAATTGTTTGAAAGCTAAAATTTAGCTGAATGGATGTTTGACATCATTGGATTCCAAAGATAAACGAAATTGAATTTTTGAGATTCAAGTAGAAAATTTCTAAGTGAATCAATTTTTGAAATTGAAGAAATTTTGAAGAAAAGAATTTAAAAGTATAAAAGTTGTTTTTATAATCGTATCGAATAAATTCCAGAATAAAGTGAAAATGCTAAATGAATGGATTTCATAAAACAGTGATTTTAAATTGAAGAAATTAATTTAAATTTGGATTTTTAAATAGATTAAAAGAAACGATTGAAATTTATTTTCTTAAAAAGGAATTTATTTAAAAGAAGATAAGTTGGAAATTCAGTTTGAAATTTAATTGGTAAATTGAAATAAGTTGTGAAATCAATGTAAAATAATTTCAATTTGAAGAATCCATTTAAAAATGGAATATTGAATGATTTGAGAAAAATAAGGAATTTATTTAGTAGTGATAAATAAATTTAGAAATCAATAATTGAAATTGATTTGATATTGAAGTTCTTATAAATAAAATTGGAATTTACAAATGCTGTTTATAAATACGAAATCACTTATTTTGATAAGTAAAATATAGAAGTAAATAAAAAGGAGATTTATAAGTCGAGGTTTTTATTAAAATAGAAATGGAATTTATAGACGTGTTTATAAATTCGAAATAGATTGAATTGGATAAATTTCTTTATAGAAGATTTTTAAAGAAAAGATATATTCACAACTCTGGACCGTGAATATATTATTGAATAAAATGGATTCATTTTTGAAGAAGTGATATTTTAAAATGAAGTAAATTGTCTTTAAAGATGTTTTAAAATGTATTACGAATCCAAACCATAGATTTCAACATTTATTGTTGAAATAGACGTTTTCGAGAAACTTAAGGAAATGGTGGACTATAACACTGTTGTTATAGTAAATGATTTCCGAAAGGAAATGTTTTATGTAGTATTGGGATTTATATATCTATCTTAAAATCCGAATCCCTATACTAGTGATTTTTGAGTCGTCGTAACGATGTTTTACGTAACACTCGTTTTGACTCAAATTGATGTCGTTATAGAAAATAGATTTCCTTAAAGAAATGAATATATACTTAATTTGATTTAAGTATATCGAACATTTTCAAATGTTGAAAATAAATAGATTTGTGAAATACTTATTATTTAATAAGTAAGGAAATACTTTTCCAATATGAAATGAACGTTTTGAGAATTTATCTTCTTAAAGATAAATTGAAATTGAATATTGAAAACGATTTGAAAATCGAATATCAGTAGATATTCGAAAGTATAAATTCAATACGGAATTTATAAAAGAAAGCGAAGTTGTTTAAAAATAAATATTGATTTACTTTTGAAGTGTGGAAAATTGATTTGAAATTGTTTTCAAATGGTTAAGTGTGGAAATTTTATATCTAGTAAAGATATTTTTGAAGATGAAATAATTTGGAAAATTATTTGGAATCTGATGATGTTGCGCATCTTTATTGATAGTTAAATAACCGACTATCAATAATTACCTTTAGATAGGTATTTGTTGTGAATTGGATGAATTTGAATGCCACACTTATTTTTAAATAAGCGCTCACTATTCGGGTTAGCCGGGAAAGGACCATGGGGTCGTATAACCCATTCCGAATATGTGATACGTCGTTATGAATCGCATTTGAAGACCGGTGTTGAAGACCGGATATTTTTGAAAACGGAAGGATTACCGTCGAGTTACTCTACACCGACTGATCTTCGGTTTAGAGGTTTTATCACCCTTAGTGACGGGAAGTCCTGACGTGATTGAAAATTATCCGGAATTGCAAGGGCTTCGTGAGAAGTGCCTTCGGTTCTGTTCGATCCCGGAACAGACTTGTATGGATTGTGTGTCTGACGTTACAATTTGAGATATAAAGCTGATTTCTTTCAAATATATTTCTGTTGGTGGCGGAGAATTTATTCTCTTAGCTTAACACCCTTCTCTGAGACGTACGAGCTCAGAGGTTATGTAGTTGAAATTTATCAGCGATATATCCCAATTTGGTAACGTGGCATACTGAGTGTTGCTGTGAAATGATCAGTGTTTGATCATTTGTGATATGATCATTTGTTTGATCTTATATCTTTGTGATCATAGGTTGATCATTTTGTTTGACCCGAAGCAGGGCCTTTTATAGAAAGCGTAGCTTTGTGGACGAGACTTCGTCGAGCCTCACACCCCGGAAATGGTCGAAACAGGAAGGATGCAGCAAGGTTCTAGGGAGTAGCGCCCCTTAGTGTATGTCATTCCTTCTGGATAAAGGTGGTATCATGGTATGGAGCCCAGATACTTAACCTATGTGGTTGCTGCATTATTATCTATGTGGTTTGTTGGAAATCGGGGATCCTCGGGAAGATCGGTTACGATCGGGGGATGGCATACGCGTGTCAGTAGTTACCTACTTTTGCAGAGGTAACCCGGCCTTGTGTTGGCAGAGATCTAACCGTAATGTTAGGTTATTTCTCGGGTCGTCTATTCCAGGGACGTACCCATCGTGGATAGGAAGTTCCTTAGCCTGACCATTTGTTGGAAATCCAAAGAAACAATACGTGACTTGTACGGTTTTAGTTGTATTACCTGCTATGGAATGTGGCGGTAACCTGCTATTGAACATAGTAGCTATAGTAGGCATAAGTGCGGAATGCCTATGCTGGCTAAGATTTATATTATACTTTCGAAACGTTTCTACACTATGCACTAATAATAATATCAAAAAGAATTTGATTTCCACGTAGTAAGCATCTTTGACTATCATAAGAAGAAATCTCCTCCAAGTCTGCGTTTGCATTGTGTGTGTGGCGGGAGGTCTTATGGTAGTTTCATTTTCCAAAAGCATTGTGAATTGACATTAAAGTTTTCCTGTGTTTATTTTAAAGATAAACTGTTTTACGATCTCACACCAGTCACCATGACTGACTCGGAGTTTATTGTTTCCCTTCTAAACTCTGGGTGCCCACCAATTTCCACACGGGCAGTCTAGAGTTAGATTATTAGGTTATCTGGATATTCTGGAGCTTTGGAGATAAGCTGGATGGCGAGACGTAGTATTTGTATCTGATAGTATTTATTCCGCTGTGTATTCTGTATGAGGACAAGTTATATAACTGTCCATTGTTGTATTGAGTTGTATATTGACTCTGATGATTGATGTATGTATAAAATGATATAGTTCTTTGTTTTAAAAGACTAGTAATTATCTATTATATATTGTTCCGCTGCGATGTGTAAGATTCTGATATTGTTTTCTATTCTGATGTTGTTCTGTTGTCCTTCTTTCTTCTTCTTCTCTTTTTTTTTTCTTCTTTCTTAAACCCTCACTATTGGAGTTTCCGGCGTTCGATTTCTCGGCAGTCGATAAAGTGAGTATCGATGTCGAATTTTCGAAAGTCGAAAATTTCGGTATGTGACATATATTATTTTATTCGCATAGCTATTTGGTCCAGATGTCGAACACAGAATTTCGAGATAGTTTTATCGATCCGAATTACGATTTTTTACTCGATTTTCGACGGCGAACCTGGATATGGATTGTTGATTGATTCTGGATATTCTCTATCATAGTTTGTGGCTATGCAAGGAGAATGACGGTTTCTGATCAAGAAACCAGATCTGAGTCCGCACTAGGAAGTCGGGTGGACGATACTAGTTCGGAAGTGAAATTGTGTGATCGATTGAGCGATCGAATGTGATATTGCGTACGGATGATATATGTGCATCGTACGGGCTTAAGTAAAACAAATATTGAAAATTTGTAAAGAAAAGTATAAAATGACTTTGGAATTGTGATTGAATATTATTGCTTAATAGGATATACAGGTGTATAAAAGCAATGGATAATTGGGATTTTGATTTTAGAAGATAAAATTTAATGGCCCGACAAAAGGTATGTATTTGAATTTCTATATGAAATTTGATTGGGTTTTTGATCCAGCCACTTGGCTTTTTGTTTTCTTTTTGAGATTGGGAGGCCGTAGAGCCATTTTGTAGTAGTACCGAGCTAGCCGCGCAAAGGAGACGCTGGCGAAATTTTTCGGAAATTTAGAGAGTTAGAAAAAATTTTGAAAAATTTTGATAATTCAAAATTGAATTCAAATTTAAATTTGAATGGATAAGTAGGTGGTATGGGTTGAACTTATGAATAAGTTTGGGAAGTTAAAAGATGATTAGTGTATCATTAATAAAAGTTGGTTTGGGTATTGTTAAAACTGTTTGAATTTGCGAAATAGTTAACGGGGATTGAATCATTCTTCCTAACTAGTAATTTCGGGGACGAAATTCTTTTAAGGGGGGAGGAATGTGACGACCCGGAATTTTTGTATATTTGAAATGTGAATATTTAATTTATTTTAAATATCCGAAGGTTAAATTTTAACTTTAATTTCAAATATACAGTATTTATTTGGATAATTAATTATTAAATTTAATTATCGGGATTGGGTAAAATATTGAATCTTGATTTTAAGCCTGTTAAAAATAGTTCAAAGGTTCAGAAAATTTATTTTGTTAATATTGAAGGTGATGAAACTTTTAAAATTGAATTTAAAAGTGTTTTGACCAGTTTTGAAAATATAACATTTAAATTGAATTTAAAAATAGCCTTCCGAGGCACAGTCTTGGAATTCGACGAAACCAGTTCCATTGGGTCCGTAATATTGTATTATTACCGGATTTCAATTTTCGTAGTAATTGGAGTTGGTGTGTGAGCGTACGACATACAAACGCGTTGGAATTAAATCAAAAATTTAATATAAACAATATAAGCAAAACACTGTAGCTAGATATTTTTCCAACACGTTCCTTTGCCTTCTCGAACACACTTCCTCGTTCTTTCAAAATGCAGACGCTTCATTTTCGTTTGAAAATAAAAATCAAAACAAAAGAGAAAAAAAATGGCCACTCCTTGTTCAAAACAAAATCGTGCCTACCTCCACTTATTCCAAATCGCTGCCTTCAATTGTAAACGCAAGTCCCTTCTTCCCTTATCAATTCAAATCAATTTCTTCTTATGTTGATCAAATCGAGTTCGATGCTCGAACGAGAAGGCGGTGCGCGGCTTCAGGAAGAGGCATGTGATCATTTGATAGTTAGATAGCGTGGCCGCTGTCGCGATGGTAATCTCGAGCTCGACGAAGGGACGACACGAGCTAGGGTTTCGAGCTCACGAGCGCGGGGCCGCATGGAGGGAAGCTCGTTCTTGGATTTCGTGCGCGCGTCGAAGGGGACTTGGGATGAAGTTGTCGCATCGATTTCGAGCTCGGTCAGAAGTTTGGAGGGGCACGCGATCTGGCGTATGTTGCGATGGTCGACGTCGAAGTAGTGGAGGGGCGATACGGTGGCAGCAGCGATTCATGGGGTTGGGCCTGGTTGGTCGGCGAAGTAGGAAGCTGCTAGGTATATTTGTTTTATTTCTTTAATACCGTAAATCAATATACCTTCTTTCATGCTTATTTTAATTCCAAAATAAATTTTAAGGTGTTAATTTCAAGAACAGAAAGGTATATTAATTTTTATTTTAAATTTTTATTTGGAAACAGTAAGTTTAGATTGTTAATTTCAAAACAGTGGATTTTAAATGTTTCCTAAGTTCAAACAATTTTGTCTAACAAATAATTAAATATATATACACCCTATTATAAAATTTATAACTTGGTTAGAAAAGGAAGTGTAAACTAGGTTGGTTTAACTATCATTTAAAATCAGTTAATTTAAATTATTAAAAGGGTAATTGGTTTTAGATTACTTCAAATATTAATAAATCGTCAATGTATATTCAAGGTCAAAAATTGTAAAGAGGCGAGCCGGTTTGGATTGGATTGCAAATGAAAAGCAAAGGTGAGTTAATCTCACTCAGTTAAATTATAATTTAAATTTAAATGGTTAAATTTAAATAATTGATTGGATGATTGCATTGATTGATGTGCTATATTATATATAGTAGTATATACCAATATATACATATTGGCATATGTATATATTTGAGTTGTTGATATTCCCGCATTTATATAGCGGATGAGACCCTATGCGCCGCATAATAGCGGATGATTTTATATTAAAACCCATATACCGCGATATTCCACTTTGAAGTGAAATTGGTATTGTGCTAACATCTGTGGATGCAGGGAAACAGGTTGGAGGGATCCAACTGGATTCCTCAAAATATTTAATTTTGTTTAAATATTCTGTGATATGATTTTTGATATCCTGTGATGAATTATATGGATAATTGGATGTTATGGTTTGGTTGGATCGATTTGGATGTGCTGAATTATCAAAATCTCTATAATGGAATTTTTGAAAAGAAATAAAAGAGTAAATTTTTAAGTAAAATAATTATAAAGAGTTTGAAATAAATTTGAGAATAAATCTGATTTAGAATAAAAGTGATTCTCAAAATTCTAATAAATATGGAAAAGAAGAATTTTGAATAAACCGAGAAATATTGAATTTAGAAAACTTATGTGATATGATTTAAAGGAATAAATAATTTATTTTAATTCAATGTTTAAATGTAATTAAAAAGAAAGAAGGAAATTTGAAAATCAGAAACTTGTGTTTCGGTTTAAAGATTTTAAATCATAATGAGAATAAAATCTAGAAGTTAATGAATTTGGGAATAAATGGATTAAGTAAGGAAATCTATTTCAAAGTAATTAAATTGGAGAATTTAATTGTTAATTGATTTAAATACTTTAGGATTTGGAATTTAAAAGAGAAGTGAGATTTTGAAATTTATAAACTGGGTTTATAAAGTAAAATAAAATATCAGGAGATATTTGAGAATATAAATTCAAGGTGGGAATTTATAAAAGAGTATGAATTGGTTTAAAAATAAATGTTGATTTATTTTTAAAGGATGTGAAGAGAAGTGTATTTCCTTGGATTGCCAAGTACGTTTTTCAAATAAATTTTTAATATAAGTTAAAAGTTCTAATTGTGTTTTTAAAAGCATGTTTTAGGAAATTGATTTATTTCTAAAGGTTAATTTCCAAAGTAAGTATTTTCAAAAATCTATTATTGTAGTAATTATATAAAAGTGATTTGGTATTATGTTTTAAAGAGGAAATTTAGTTTATATTATAAAGTGGTTTATTTTAAAGTATATATTTTAATAAAGTATTAAAGTAGTTTGATTTCAATGTTATAAGATATATTTAAAATAAAGTGTTTTTAAATTATTTTAAAATTAAAAGTATTTTGTACTTGGTGATTCAGTGGAAATAATTATTTGGGAAATGTTTTCCGTAAGCGGAAACTGTTTTGAAATTGTTTTCAAATGAGCTTTGAAAATTTGGAAATATATCTTGGAAAGATATTTGGGCAAATAAATAATGTGGGAAATTATTTATTGTGTGATGGTTGCTTGTGGATGTTAATTGATAGTTAAATAACCGACTATCAATATTGGCCAAATGCGCTGATCGTTTCGAAGAGACCGGGATCGAGTTTCCGTATACCGGGATTCTAGGTCTGGAGACTCGAATACCACTTCGATCCGGTTTGTACGTTTCGTGTAACGATTTCGGAGGCGAAGATGGAGCAGTGAAGAGCAAGGGCTAGTCGCTACTAATCCTGAGGATATTTCCAAAATGGATGTAGTAGGAATAGTGCCTTCGGTTCCGTTCGAACCCGGGACGGACTTGTATGGACGAATGCTTGCGTGACATCGTCAGGTGGACGATGGGCATTCTAAGGGATATGTTCTGAAAAAGGTATCGTTTAGCCTCGAGCCTCATCAACCGGGAATGACTGAAAATCAGGGGTTATGCAGCAAGGCTTCGTGGGTAGCACCCACTTGAGAGTAAGGTCATCCCTGCCTAGATGTCCCTTTTATTTCGGCTTAGTGGTGCGGTTGCTGATCCCAACCGTGGGGTGATTTTATTTGGAATTTTCCAGTAAGGGATGATTCTGGCCTTGTGTTGCAGGGGAGCGGGCGTACTCCTCGGTACTCTGATCTAGGCCACGTACTGTGACAGGTGGTACCCCAGTGCCTAGTCATTCGTTGGAAATCCATTCTCCCTACGTGTCTTGTACGAGTTTTGTTTGTATTACCCACGTTGTGGCTAGTATGCTGGAATTTAATCAAGTAACAATTTCAGCTATTTTAATAAGTATTTGTGAATAGACACTATTATAATATCAGAGGATTTTGATAAAAAGTGTTTTAGCTATCGTAAGGTAAAAACCCGACATGTTTATTTGTGGCGTGGTCTTACGAGATGCTTTTATTTTCAAAAGGATTTTTGAAACTTTAATAATCAATTGAGTGTGATTTTCTCACGCTGGTTTTCCAGACTGACTCGGGTATTGTTTTATATGATGCTCGGGTCAGACCGAGTATTATAGGTTACAGGATATGATGCTGTGGAGCTCAGGTGATGAGCTGGATGGCGAGACGTATTTCCCGTACTTGTTTATATATATATATTCCGCTGTGTATTCAGTTGTATGTTATGGATGTTGATGTACTCTGGTGATGTATTCTGATGATGTATTGCATAAACAGAAATAGTTTTGATTTGTGTAAAGATCTGTTGATATATATTATATTTTATTCTGCTGCGATGGTCAGATTCTGTTGTTGCTTTCTGTTTTCTCTTCTTCTACCTCTTCTTCTTAACTAAAATGGTTCGATTTTCCGGGTCTGGAAAGTCGGGTCGTTACAGTTCATATACCACTCAATAAACCAATCATCACAATACAAAACAATTTTTATATTCACTAACAAATACGCGCTCGTATCTATTATTACACTCAACTCATTCTAGAGTACTACTGACTCTATCTCTAATGATTAACACCCAACAGAGCAGGGTTGTCGCTTAACCATATGCTCTGATACTGTCTTTTCATGCATACCCCCTTATTAAAAAAAACATATTCCAACAACATAAAAACTCTAAACGCTGTTTTTTCATGCATACCCCCTTATTTAAAAAAACATCTTCCAACAGCATAAAAACTCTAAACGCTGTCTTTTCATGTACCCCCTTATTAGAAAAAAACATCTTCCAACAGCATAAAAACTCTTAACGTTGTCTTTTCATGCATACCCCCCTTATTAAAAAAAACATCTTCCAACATCATAAAAACTCTAAACGCTCTCTTTTCATGCATAACCCCCTTATTATAAAAAAAACATCTACCAACAGCATAAAAACTCTAAACGCTGTCTTTTCATGCAAACCCCCCTTGTTAAAAAAAAATTTCCCAACAGCATAAAAACTCTAAACACTATCTTTTCATGCATACCCCCTTTTTTGAAAAAAAACATCTTCCAAAAGCATAAAAACTCTAAACGCTGTCTTTTCATGCATATCCCCTTATTAAAAAAAACATCTTCCAGCAGCATAAAAACTCAAAACGCTGTCTTTTCATGCATACCCCCATTATTAAAAAACATCTTCCAACAGCATAAAAACTCTAAACGTTGTCTTTTCATGCATACATCCCTTATTAAAAAAAACATCTTCCAAAAACATAAAAACTCTAAACGCTGTCTTTTCATGCATACCCTCCTTTTTAAAAAAAACATCTTCCAACAGCATAAAAACTCTAAACGCTGTCTTTTCATGCATACCCCCATTTTTTAAAAAAACATCTTCCAACAACGTAAAAACTCTAAACGCTGTCTTTTCATGCATACCCCCTTATTAAAAAAACATCTTCCAACAGCATAAAAACTCTAAACGTTGTCTTTTCATGCATACCCCTCTAATTAAAAAAACATCTTCCAACAGCATAAAAACTCTAAACGCTGTCTTTTCATGCATACCCCCTTTTTTAAAAAAACCATCTTCCAACAGCATAAAAGCTCTAAACGCTGTCTTTTCATGCATACTCCCCTTCTTAAAAAAACATCTTCCAACAGCATAAAAACTCTAAACGCTGTCTTTTCATGCATACACCCTTATTAAAAAAAACATCTTCCAACAGCATAAAATCTCTAAACGCTGTCTATTCATGCATACCCCCTTTTTTAAAAAAAGCATCTTCCAACAGCATAAAAGCTCTAAACGCTGTCTTTTCATGCATACTCCCCTTCTTAAAAAAACATCTTCTAACAGCATAAAAACTCTAAACGCTGTCTTTTCATGCATACCCCCTTATTAAAAAAAACATCTTCCAACAGCATAAAATCTCTAAACGCTGTCTTTTCATTCATACTCCCCTTATTAAAAAAACATTTTCCAACAGCAAAAAAACTCTAAACGCTGTCTTTTCATGCATACCCCCTAATTAAAAAAACATATTCCAACAACATACAAACTCTAAACGCTGTTTTTTCATGCATACCCCCTTATTTAAAAAAACATCTTCCAACAGCATAAAAACTCTAAACGCTGTCTTTTCATGTACCCCTCTTATTAGAAAAAAAACATCTTCCAACAGCATAAAAACTCTTAACGTTGTCTTTTCATGCATAACCCCCTTATTAAAAAAACATCTTCCAACATCATAAAAACTCTAAACGCTCTCTTTTCATGCATAACCCCCTTATTATAAAAAAACATCTTCCAACAGGATAAAAACTCTAAACGCTGTCTTTTCATGCAAACCCCCCTTGTTAAAAAAAACATTTTCCAACAGCATAAAAACTCTAAACACTATCTTTTCATGCATACCCCTTTTTTAAAAAAACCATCTTCCAACAGCATAAAAGCTCTAAACGCTGTCTTTTCATGCATACTCCCCTTCTTAAAAAAACATCTTCCAACAGCATAAAAACTCTAAACGCTGTCTTTTCATGCATACACCCTTATTAAAAAAACAACTTCCAACAGCATAAAATCTCTAAACGCTGTCTATTCATGCATACCCCCTTTTTTAAAAAAACCATCTTCCAACAGCATAAAAACTCTAAACACTATCTTTTCATGCATACCCCCTTTTTTAAAAAAACCATCTTCCAACAGCATAAAAGCTCTAAACGCTGTCTTTTCATGCATACTCCCCTTCTTAAAAAAACATCTTCCAACAGCATAAAAACTCTAAACGCTGTCTTTTCATGCATACACCCTTATTAAAAAAACATTTTCCAACAGCATAAAAACTCTAAACGCCGTCTTTTCATGCATACCCTCCTTATTAAAAAAAACATCTTACAACAGCATAAAAACTCAAAACGCTGTCTTTTCATTCATACCCCCCTTGTTAAAAAAACATCTTCCAACCGCATAAAAACTCTAAACGCTGTCTTTTCATGCATACCCCTCTTATTAAAAAAACATCTTCCAACAGCATAAAAACTCTAAACGCTGTCTTTTCATGCATACCCCCCTTGTTAAAAAAACATCTTCCAATAGCATAAAAACTCTAAACTTTGTCTTTTCATGCATACCCCTCTTGTTAAAAAAAAACATCTTCCAACAGCATAAAATATCTAAACGCTGTCTTTTCACGCATACCACCCTTATTAAAAAAAACATCTTCCAACAGCATCAAATATCTAAACGCTGTCATTTCATTCATACCCCCCTTATTAAAAAAACATGTTCCAACAGCATAAAAACTCTAAACGCTGTCTTTTCATTCACACCCACCTTATTAAAAAAACATCTTCCAACAGCATAAAAACTCTAAACGCTGTCTTTTCATGCATACCCCCTTATTAAAAAAAACATATTCCAACAGCAAAAAAACTCTAAACGCTGTCTTTTCATGCATACCCCCTTATTTAAAAAAACAACTTCCAATAGCATAAAAACTCTAAACGCTGTCTTTTCATGAATACACCCCTTATTAGAAAAAAACATCTTCCAACAGCATAAAAACTCTAAACGCTGTCTTTTCATGCATATCCCTTATTAAAAAAAAACATCTTCCAGCAGCATAAAAACTCAAAACGCTATCTTTTCATGCATACCCCCATTATTAAAAAACATCTTCCAACAGCATAAAAACACTAAACGTTGTCTTTTCATGCATACACCCCTTATTAAAAAAAACATCTTCCAAAAACATAAAAACTCTAAACGTTGTCTTTTCATGCATACCCCACTTCTTAAAAAAACGCCTTCCAACAGCATAAAAACTCTAAACACTGTCTTTTCATGCATACTCCCATTTTTTAAAAAAACATCTTCCAACAACGTAAAAACTCTAAACGCTGTCTTTTCATGCATACCCCCTTATTAAAAAAAAACATCTTCCAACAGCATAAAAACTCTAAACGTTGTCTTTTCATGCATACCCCCCTAATAAAAAAAACATCTTCCAACAGCATAAAAACTCTAAACGCTGTCTTTTCATGCATACACCCTTATTAAAAAAACATCTTCCAATAGCATAAAAATTCTAAACGCTGTCTTTTCATGCATACCCTCTTTATTAAAAAAAAACATCTTTCAACAGCATAAAAACTCTAAACGATGTCTTTTCATGCATACCCCCTGATTAAAAAAACATCTTCCAACAGCATAAAAACTCTAAACGCTGTATTTTCATGCATACACCCTTATAAAAAAACGTCTTCCAACAGCATAAAAATTCTAAACGCTGTCTTTTCATGCATACCCTCTTTATTAAAAAAAACATCTTTCAACAGCATAAAAACTCTAAACGATGTCTTTTCATGCATACCCCCCTTATAAAAAAAACATCTTCCAACAGCATAAAAATTCTAAACGCTGTTTTTTCATGCATACCCCCCATATTAAAAAAAAACATCTTCCAACAGCATAAAAACTCTAAACGCTGTCTTTTCATGCATATCCCCTTATTAAAAAAAACATCTTCCAGCAGCATAAAAACTCAAAACGTTGTATTTTCATGCATACCCTCATTATTAAAAAAAACATCTTCCAACAGCATTAAAACTCTAAACGATGTCTTTTAATGCATACCCCCTTATTAAAAAAAACATCTTCCAACAGCATAAAAACTCTAAATGCTGTCTTTTCATGCATACCGCTTATTAAAAAAGAACATCTTCCAACAGCATAAAAACTCTAAACGCTGTCTTTTCATGCATACCCCCTTATTAAAAAAAACATCATTCAACAGCATAAAAACTCTAAACGCTGTCTTTTCATGCATACCCCCTTGTTAAAAAAACATCTTCCAACAGCATAAAAACTCCAAACGCCGTCTTTTCATGCATACCCTCCTTATTAAAAAAACATCTTACAACAGCATAAAAACTCAAAACGCTGCCTTTTCATTCATACCCCCCTTGTTAAAAAAACATCTTCCAACCGCATAAAAACTCTAAACGCTGTCTTTTCATGCATACCCCTCTTATTAAAAAAAACATCTTCCAACATCATAAAAACTCTAAACGCTGTCTTTTCATGCATACCCCCTTATTAAAAAAAACATCATTCAACAGCATAAAAACTCTAAACGCTGTCTTTTCATGCATACCCCTTATTAAAAAAAACAACTTCCAACATCATAAAAACTCTAAACGCTGTCTTTTCATGCATACCCCTCTTATTAAAAAAACATCTTCCAACGGCATAAAAACTCTAAACGCTGTATTTACATGCATACCCCCCTTATTAAAAAAACATCTTCCAACAGTATAAAAACTCTAAACGCTGTCTTTTCATGCATACCCCCTTATTAAAAAAAACATCTTCCAACAAAATAAAATCTCTGAACGCTGTCTTTTCATGCATTACCCTCTTATTAAAAGAAAACATCTTCCAACAGCATAAAAACTCTAAACGCTGTGTTTTCATGCATACCCCCTTATTAAAAAAACATCTTCCAACAGCATAAAAACTCTAAATGTTGTCTTTTATGCATACCCCCTTATTAAAAAAACATCTTCAAACAGCATAAAAACTCTAAACGCTGTCTTTTCATGCATACCACTCTTATTAAAAAAACATCTTCCAACAGCATAAAAACTCTAAACGCTGTCTTTTCATGCATATCCCCTTATTAAAAAAAACATCTTCCAGCAGCATAAAAACTCAAAACGCTGTCTTTTCATGCATACCCCCATTATTAAAAAACATCTTCCAACAGCATAAAAACTCTAAACGTTGTCTTTTCATGCATACACCCCTTATTAAAAAAAACATCTTCCAAAAACATAAAAACTCTAAACGCTGTCTTTTCATGCATACCCCCTAATTAAAAAAAACATCTTCCAACAGCATAAAAACTCTAAACGCTGTATTTTCATGCATACACCCTTATAAAAAAACGTCTTCCAACAGCATAAAAATTCTAAACGCTGTCTTTTCATTCATACCCTCTTTATTAAAAAAAACATCTTTCAACAGCATAAAAACTCTAAACGATGTCTTTTCATGCATACCCCCCTTATAAAAAAAACATCTTCCAACAGCATAAAAATTCTAAACGCTGTTTTTTCATGCATACCCCCCATATTAAAAAAAACATCTTCCAACAGCATAAAAACTCTAAACGCTGTCTTTTCATGCATATCCCCTTATTAAAAAAAACATCTTCCAGCAGCATAAAAACTCAAAACGTTGTCTATTCATGCATACCCCCATTATTAAAAAAACATCTTCCAACAGCATTAAAACTCTAAACGTTGTCTTTTAATGCATACCCCCTTATTAAAAAAAACATCTTCCAACAGCATAAAAACTCTAAACGCTGTCTTTTCATGCATACCCCCTTATTAAAAAAACATCTTCCAACAGCATAAAAACTCTAAACGCCGTCTTTTCATGCATACCCTCCTTATTAAAAAAAACATCTTACAACAGCATAAAAACTCAAAACGCTGTCTTTTCATTCATACCCCCCTTGTTAAAAAAACATCTTCCAACCGCATAAAAACTCTAAACGCTGTCTTTTCATGCATACCCCTCTTATTAAAAAAAACATCTTCCAACAACATAAAAATTCTAAACGCTGTTTTTTCATGCATACCCCCCATATTAAAAAAAACATCTTCCAACAGCATAAAAACTCTAAACGCTGTCTTTTCATGCATATCCCCTTATTAAAAAAAACATCTTCCAGCAGCATAAAAACTCAAAACGTTGTCTTTTCATGCATACCCCCATTATTAAAAAAAAACATCTTCCAACAGCATTAAAACTCTAAACGCTGTCTTTTAATGCATACCCCCTTATTAAAACAAACATCTTCCAACAGCATAAAAACTCTAAACGCTGTCTTTTCATGCATACCCCATTATTAAAAAAACATCTTCCAACAGCATAAAAACTCTAAACGCCGTCTTTTCATGCATACCCTCCTTATTAAAAAAACATCTTACAACAGCATAAAAACTCAAAACGCTGTCTTTTCATTCATACCCCCTTTTTAAAAAAACATCTTCCAACCGCATAAAAACCCTAAACGCTGTCTTTTCATGCATACCCCTCTTATTAAAAAAAACATCTTCCAACAGCATAAAAACTCTAAACGCTGTCTTTTCATGCATACCCCTCTTATTAAAAAAAAAATCTTCCAATAGCATAAAAACTCTAAACGTTGTCTTTTCATGCATACCCCTCTTGTTAAAAAAAAACATCTTCCAACAACATAAAATCTCTAAACGCTGTCTTTTCACGCATACCACCCTTATTAAAAAAAACATCTTCCAACAGCATAAAATATCTAAACGCTGTCATTTCATTCATACCCCCTTTATTAAAAAAACATGTTCCAACAGCATAAAAACTCTAAACGTTGTCTTTTCATTCACACCCACCTTATTAAAAAAAACATCTTCCAACAGCATAAAAACTCTAAACGCTGTCTTTTCATGCATACCCCCTTATTAAAAAAACAACTTCCAATAGCATAAAAACTCTAAACGCTGTCTTTTCATGAATATCCCCCTTACTAGAAAAAAACATCTTCCAACAGCATAAAAACTCTGAACGCTGTCTTTTCATGCATATCCCCTTATTAAAAAAAAACATCTTCCAGCAGCATTAAAACTCAAAACGCTATCTTTTCATGCATACACCCTTATTAAAAAAAACATCTTCCAAAAACATAAAAACTCTAAACGTTGTCTTTTCATGCATACCCCACTTCTTAAAAAAACGCCTTCCAACAGCATAAAAACTCTAAACGCTGTCTTTTCATGCATACCCCCATTTTTTAAAAAAACATCTTCCAACAACGTAAAAACTCTAAACGCTGTATTTTCATGCATACCCCCTTATTAAAAAAAAACATCTTCCAACAGCATAAAAACTCTAAACGTTGTCTTTTCATGCACACCCCCCTAATAAAAAAAACATCTTCCAACAGCATAAAAACTCTAAACGCTGTCTTTTCATGCATACACCCTTATTAAAAAAAACATCTTGCAACAGCATAAAAATTCTAAACGCTGTCTTTTCATGCATACCCTCTTTATTAAAAAAAAACATTTTTCAACAGCATAAAAACTCTAAACGATGTCTTTTCATGCATAACCCCTGATTAAAAAAACATCTTCCAACAGCATAAAAACTCTAAACGTTGTATTTTCATGCATACCCCCCTTATTAAAAAAACATCTTTCAACAGTATAAAAACTCTAAACGCTGTCTTTTCATGCGTACCCTTATTAAAAAAAACATCTTCCAACAGCATAAAATCTCTGAACGCTGTCTTTTCATGCATACCCCCCTTATTAAAAAAACATCTTCCAACAGTATAAAAACTCTAAATGCTGTCTTTTCATGCATACCCCCTTATTAAAAAAAACATCTTCCAACAGCATAAAATATCTGAACGCTGTCTTTTCATGCATACACCCTTATTAAAAAGAACATCGTCCAACAGCATAAAAATTCTAAACGCTGTCTTTTCATGCATACCCTCTTTATTAAAAAAACATTTTTCAACAGCGTAAAAACTCTAAACTATGTCTTTTCATGCATACCCCCTTATTAAAAAAACATCTTCCAACAGCATAAAAACTCTAAACGCTGTCTTTTCATGCGTACCCCCCTTATTAAAAAAAACATCTTTCAACAGCATAAAATCTCTGAACGCTGTCTTTTCATGCATACCGTCTTTATTAAAAAAACATTTTTCAACAGCATAAAAACTCTAAACGATGTCTTTTCATGCATACCCCCTTATTAAAAAAACATCTTCCAACAGCATAAAAACTCTAAGCGCTGTCTTTTCATGCGTACCCCGCTTATTAAAAAAACATCTTCCAACAGCATAAAATCTCTGAACGCTGTCTTTTCATGCATACCCTCCTTATTAAAAAAAACATCTTCCAACAGCATAAAAACTCTAAACGCTGTCTTTTCATGCATACCCCCTTATTAAAAAAAACATCTTCCAACAGCATAAAATCTCTGAACGCTGTCTTTTATGCATACCCCCTTATTAAAAAAAACATCTTCCAACAACATAAAATCTCTGAACGCTGTTTTTTCATGCATTACCCCGTTATTAAAAAAAAACATCTTCCAACAGCATAAAAACTCTAAACGTTGTGTTTTCATGCATACCCCCTTATTATAAAAAACATCTTCCAACAGCATAAAAACTCTAAACGCTGTCTTTTATGCATATCCCCTTATTAAAAAAACATCTTCCAACAGCATAAAAACTCTAAACGCTGTCTTTTCATGCATACCCCCTTATTAAAAAAACATCTTCCAACAGCATAAAAACTCTAAACGCTGTCTTTTCATGCGTACCCCCCTTATTAAAAAAACATCTTCCAACAATATAAAAACTCTAAACGATGTCTTTTCATGCATATCCCCCTTATTAAAAAAACATCTTCCAACAGTATAAAAACTCTAAACGCTGTCTTTTCATGCGTACCCCCCTTATTAAAAAAACATCTTCCAACAGCATAAAATCTCTGAACGCTGTCTTTTCATGCATACCCCCCTTATTAAAAAAAACATCTTCCAACAGCATAAAATCTCTAAACGCTGTATTTTCATGCATACCCCTTATTAAAAAAACATCTTCCAACAGTATAAAAACTCTAAACGCTGTCTTTTAATGCGTACCCCCCTTATTAAAAAAAACATCTTCCAACAGCATAAAATCTCTGAACGCTGTCTTTTCATGCATACCCTCCTTATTAAAAAAAACATCTTCCAACAGTATAAAAACTCTAAACGCTGTCTTTTCATGCATACCCCCTTATTAAAAAAAACATCTTCCAACAGCATAAAATCTCTAAACGCTGTCTTTTCATGCATACCCCCTTATTAAAAAAAACATATTCCAACAACATAAAAACTCTAAACGCTGTTTTTTCATGCATATCCCCTTATTTAAAAAAACATATTCCAACAGCATAAAAACTCTAAACGCTGTCTTTTCATGTACCCCTCTTATTAGAAAAAAACATCTTCCAACAGCATAAAAACTCTTAACGTTGTCTTTTCATGCATAACCCCCTTATTAAAAAAACATCTTCCAACATCATAAAAACTCTAAACGCTCTCTTTTCATGCATAACCCCCTTATTATAAAAAAACATCTTCCAACAGCATAAAAACTCTAAACGCTGTCTTTTCATGCAAACCCCCCTTGTTAAAAAAACATTTTCCAACAGCATAAAAACTCTAAACACTATCTTTTCATGCATACCCCCTTTTTTTAAAAAAACATCTTCCAACAGCATAAAAGCTCTAAACGCTGTCTTTTCATGCATACTCCCCTTATTAAAAAAAAACATCTTCCAACAGGATAAAATCTCTAAACGCTGTCTTTTTATGTATAACCCCTTATTAAAAAAAACATCTTCCAACTGCATAAAAACTCTAAACGCTGTCTTTTCATGCATATCCCCTTATTAAAAAAAACATCTTCCAACAGCATAAAAACTCAAAATGCTGTCTTTTCATTCATACCCCCTTATTAAAAAAAACATCTTCCAACAGCATAAAAACTCTAAACGTTGTCTTTTCATGCATACCCCCCTAATTAAAAAAACATCTTCCAACAGCATAAAAACTCTAAACGCTGTCTTTTCATGCATACCCCCTTATTAAAAAAAACATCTTCCAACAGCATAAAAACTCTAAATGCTGTTTTTTCATGCACACCCCCCTTATTAAAAAAACATCTTACAACACCATAAAAACTCAAAACGCTGCCTTTTCGTTCATACCCCCCTTGTTAAAAAAAACATCTTCCAACAACTTAAAAACTATAAACGCTGCCTTTTCATGCATACCCCCCTTATTAAAAAAAACATCATCCAACAGCATAAAAACTCTAAACGCTGTCTTTTCATGCATACCCCCCTTGTTAAATAAAACATCTTCCAACAGCATAAAACTCTAAACGTTGTCTTTTCATGCATACCCCCCTTGTTAAAAAAAACATCTTCCAAAAGCATAAAAACTCTAAACGCTGTCTTTTCACGCATACCACCCTTTTTAAAAAAACATCTTCCAACAGCATAAAATCTCTAAACGCTGTCTTTTCATTCATACCCCCCTAATTAAAAAAACATGTTCCAACAGCATAAAAACTCTAAACACTGTCTTTTCATGCATACCCCCTTATTAAAAAAAACATATTCCAACAACATAAAAACTCTAAACGCTGTTTTTTCATGCATACCCCCTTATTTAAAAAAACATCTTCCAACAGCATAAAAACTCTAAACGCTGTCTTTTCATGTACCCCCTTATTAGAAAAAAACATCTTCCAACAGCATAAAAACTCTTAACGTTGTCTTTTCATGCATACCCCCCTTATTAAAAAAAACATCTTCCAACATCATAAAAACTCTAAACGCTCTCTTTTCATGCATAACCCCCTTATTATAAAAAAAACATCTACCAACAGCATAAAAACTCTAAACGCTGTCTTTTAATGCAAACCCCCCTTGTTAAAAAAAAATTTCCCAACAGCATAAAAACTCTAAACACTATCTTTTCATGCATACCCTCTTTTTTGAAAAAAAACATCTTCCAAAAGCATAAAAACTCTAAACGCTGTCTTTTCATGCATATCCCCTTATTAAAAAAAACATCTTCCAGCAGCATAAAAACTCAAAACGCTGTCTTTTCATGCATACCCCCATTATTAAAAAACATCTTCCAACAGCATAAAAACTCTAAACGTTGTCTTTTCATGCATACATCCCTTATTAAAAAAAACATCTTCCAAAAACATAAAAACTCTAAACGCTGTCTTTTCATGCATACCCTCCTTTTTTAAAAAAACATCTTCCAACAGCATAAAAACTCTAAACGCTGTCTTTTCATGCATACCCCCATTTTTTAAAAAAACATCTTCCAACAACGTAAAAACTCTAAACGCTGTCTTTTCATGCATACCCCCTTATTAAAAAAACATCTTCCAACAGCATAAAAACTCTAAACGTTGTCTTTTCATGCATACCCCCCTAATTAAAAAAACATCTTCCAACAGCATAAAAACTCTAAACGCTGTCTTTTCATGCATACCCCCTTTTTTAAAAAAACCATCTTCCAACAGCATAAAAGCTCTAAACGCTGTCTTTTCATGCATACTCCCCTTCTTAAAAAAACATCTTCCAACAGCATAAAAACTCTAAACGCTGTCTTTTCATGCATACACCCTTATTAAAAAAAACATCTTCCAACAGCATAAAATCTCTAAACGCTGTCTATTCATGCATACCCCCTTTTTTAAAAAAACCATCTTCCAACAGCATAAAAACTCTAAACACTATCTTTTCATGCATACCCCCTTTTTTAAAAAAACCATCTTCCAACAGCATAAAAGCTCTAAACGCTGTCTTTTCATGCATACTCCCCTTCTTAAAAAAACATCTTCCAACAGCATAAAAACTCTAAACGCTGTCTTTTCATGCATACACCCTTATTAAAAAAACATCTTCCAACAGCATAAAAACTCTAAACGCCGTCTTTTCATGCATACCCTCCTTATTAAAAAAAACATCTTACAACAGCATAAAAACTCAAAACGCTGTCTTTTCATTCATACCCCCCTTGTTAAAAAAACATCTTCCAACCGCATAAAAACTCTAAACGCTGTCTTTTCATGCATACCCCTCTTATTAAAAAAAACATCTTCCAACAGCATAAAAACTCTAAACGCTGTCTTTTTGTAAAGACCCGCAAATCCGTCTTCCGAAAACCCGACACTGCTACGTCCACAGTAGCAACTGTCGAACGATCGGGTGGCGGAAACGCGAACTTTAATGTTTAAAAGAAGAGATAGAAGAGAAGATAGAAGAAAAAGAGAAGAAGAACAACAACAGAACAAGAGCAGAAACAGAAACAGAAAACAATAACAGAATCTCACATATCGCAGCGGAACCATATATAATAGATAAATGAATATCATTTAAAAACAAAAGAATTATATCTGTTATTACATTACATCACATCATATCATCAGAGTCAATAAAAAACAATGGACAGTTATATAAACTTGTCCTCATACAGAATACACAGCGGAATAAATACTATCAGATACAAATACTACGTCTCGTCATCCAGCTTGCTTCCAAAGCTCCAGAATATCCAGAATATCCTGATAATATAACTCTAGGCTGCCCGTGTGGAAATTGGTGGGCACCCAGAGTTTAGAAGGGAACAATAAACTCCGAGTCAGTCATGGTGACTGGTGTGAGATCGTAAAACAGTTATTCTTTAAAAATAAACAGCAGAAAAACTTTAATGTCAATTCGCAATGCTTTTGGAAAATGAAACTACCATAAGACCTCCCGCCACACACACAATGCAAACGCAGACTTGGAGGAGATTTCTTCTTATGATAGTCAAAGATGCTTACTACGCGAAAATCAAATTCTTTTTGATATTATTATTAGTGCATAGTGTAGAAAACATTTCGAAAGTAGAATATCAATCTTAGCCAGCATAGGTACCATTATAGTATGCTTGCTATAGCTGCCATATTAGATGGCAGGTCCTACAACTAAAACCGTACAAGTCACGTATTGGAGTTTGGATTCCCAACAAATGGTCAGTCTAAGGAACTTCCTTTCCACGATGGGTACGTCCGTGGAATAGACGACCCGAGAACCTAACCGGATCTCTGCCAACACAAGGCCGGGTTACCTCTGCAAAAATAGGTAACTACTGACACGCGTATGCCATCCCCCGATCGTCACCGATCTTCCCGAGGATACCCGATTCGCAACAACCAAAAAGAAATAAATTTTTGCAGCAACCACAGAGGTTAAGTATCTGGGCTCCATACCATGATACCACCTTTATCCAGAAGGAATGACATACACTAAGGGGCGCTACTCCCTAGAACCTTGCCGCATCCTTCCTGTTTCGACCATTTCCGGGGTGTGAGGCTCGATGAAGTCTCGTCCACAAAGCTACGCTTTCTCAAAAAGCCCTGCTTCGGGTCAAACAAAATGATCAACCAATGATCACAAAGATATAAGATCAAACAAATGATCATATCGCAAATGATCAAACACTGATCATTTCACAGCAACACTCAGTATGCCATGTTACCAAATTGGGATATATCGCTGATAAATTTCAACTACATAACCTCTGAGCTCGTACGTCTCAGAGAAGGGTGTTAAGCTAAGAGAATAAATTCTCCGCCACCAACAGAAATGTATTTGAAAGAAATCAGCTCTATATCTCAAATTGTAACGTAAGACACACAATCCATACAAGTCTGTTCCGGGATCGAACAGAACCGAAGGCACTTCTCACGAAGCCCTTCCAATTCCGGATAATTTTCAATCACGTCAGGACTTCCCGTCACTAAGGGTGATAAAACCTCTAAATCGAAGATCAGTCGATGTAGAGTGTAACAGTCCAAAAACTCGGCCTTCGAAAATCGGCACCCGTACTTCACTTGTACTCAAAATGTCGTAGATTCAAACGCCGAATCTGGCTTCCCGGAGCTATAATATTAATCTTAGCCAGCATAGACATTTCGAACTATGCCTACTATAGCTACCATCTAAATAGTGGTGACCACCGTACGTAAATGGCAGGTTCTACAACTAAAACCGTACAAGTTCCGTATTGGAGAAATGGATTTCCAACAAATGGTCAGGCTAAGGAACTTCCTTCCGCCGCATGGGAACGCCTCTGGCGGGACGTCCCGAGAGACAAACTGCTCTCTGCCAAACAAGGCCGGGTTACCCCTGTAACAGGTAACTCACGAATATGCCACCTCCCGGTCCTTTGGGACCTTTATCCGAGGCCTCGATAACCAACATCACACATAATAAAGTGTATCCACATGAGTAAGTATCTGGGCTCCATACCATGACACCACCCTTTTCCAGAAGGAAATGACATACCCTAAAGGGCGCGACCCTCATAACCTTGCCGCAACGATCCTGTTTCGACCATTTCCGGGTTGTGAGGCCCTGATGAAGTCTCATCCACAAAGCTACGCTTTGTCACAAAGCCATGCTTTGGGTCAACAGATGATCAACCTATGATCACAAAGATAAATGATCAAACAAATGATCATATCACAAATGATCAAACACTGATCATCACACAGCAACACTCAGCATGCCACATTACCAAATTGGGATATATCGCTGATAAATTTCAACTACATAACCTCTGAGCTCGTACGTCTCAGAGAAGGGTGTTAAGCTAAGAGAATAAATTCTCCACCACCAACAGAAATGTATTTGAAAGAAATCGGCTTTATATCTCAAAGTGTAATGTCAGACATACAATCCATACAAGTCTGTTCCGGGATCGAACAGAACCGAAGGCACTTCTCACGAGCCCTTGCAAATCCGGATAATTTCCAATCACGTCCGGACTTCCCGTCACTAAGGATGATAAAACCTCTATATCGGGGATCAGCCGATGCAGAGTAACTCGACGGTAATCCTTCCGTTTTCAAAAATATCCGGTCTTCAACACCGGTCTTCAAATGCTATCCATATACGACGTATCACATATTCGGAATGGGTTATACGACCCAAAGGTCCTCTCCCGGCTAAACCGAATAGTGAGCGAAATATTTAAAAACATATGGATATGGGATTTCAATTAAGTCACAACTTAAACCCAGAACTTTTCTTTTAAATGGTTAAACAAATTACCATTTCAAATCTTTAAACAAGAAGATTCAACCTTTACGGTTTAAACAGTTTCCACACTTTAATCTTTTAAACAAAAGATTCATTCACAGATTTTCCAAATTAATTTCCCTTTCAATTTGATTAACTCGTTAAATCTTTAAGATTTAACTTATAGCTTTCAAAACAATCCCATTTCAAATGATTTAAACCAATCATTATTTTAAATCTGTTAAAGATAACAGATTCAAATCATAGCTTTTCAAAACAATTCATTCATAACTTGGAAATTATCTTCATTTCAAACTAGAAATCATTCAACACAAATTGGAAGTTCATTTCTTATGTGAAAGCTTTTACTATTTGAAAACAAATAGTTTTTATTTCGGAAAATCTTATTCATCCATACGAGTTGAAATCCTTGGGTTAAGTTCAAATTCTCAAAATTATACTTTTAAATGGTTTAAATTCAGATAAACACATTTATAACATTTTCAATCTCTAGTTTCAAATCATAGGATTCAACTTCCAACTTGAATTCAAATTTAAATCAAATTATTTAAATTTTCAAACCTTGATTAAGTTATTCAAAATAACTTTTATATTTGAAATTCCATTCCGAAAGCTTTTCACTTTAAACCCAAATTTCAAATTTCAAAATCAATTGAAATTAAAATTTCAATTTCAAAAACATTGATTTGAATTATCTGTGACTTAACCGATTTCCACGTGAAATCCATATTTGTGTGTGTAAAAGTGTAGTCCAGGGGTTTCACACAGTAGTGCAACATCATACAATCATCACATATCAGAATACAGAAATATAATTCGATAAGCGGTATAAGAACAACGCTTATCGTTCATTCACAGATCATAGATATATAAAGGTCACAGATAAGTAAACTACAGATCACAACATAAATCAGGATGTATCACAAAACATCATATATCAGGGATATCAAACAATTCAGCATCCAATAAAATCTAAACATCCATAAGTAAGGTCAATTAAATTGTCCGATTAATTCAAATTAGATTAATTACTTATGCATTACTAATCTTGGTTAATCAACATCAATAAATTACAAATCATTTTCATTAATTATTCTTTAATTAATCAAGTTCTTGCTTAATCTAATATAAACCTTCTATCTTGATTTATTCCTTAATCACTTGGTTAATCAGGCTTAAATCATTCATTTATAAATCAAATAAATTATTCTTTTATTATCTTATCAATTAGATCATTGAATTACCTTAATTATTTCTAAGATAATCCATTTCTTTTATCAATGATTTCATTGTCATTAAAGTGTAAAACATTACACTTTAAATTTAGATTTAAATTTCCTTTTGGATTTAAGATTCAAAATGATCTCTTAAGTACCAACTAAATTAACATTCATGGTTACTTTATCATTAGGTACAAATTAAAAGGGCGTTTATATTACCTTAAGAAAATCCTGTAAATAACTTCAAGTTCAAAGTAAAACAAAACCCGAGTGTTCCCTTATTTTTCTCCGAGCATCACTCTGGTGCTTTGATTCTTTAATTCCTTATATATATTCTTTGAATTTGAAAACAGTATTTAACTTCCTATATCATGCTACAGTTGAAAACCCGAGGAACTCATGCCTTAACCCGATTAGCACTTCGAGTTCCCACCATCTTTCCCCCGAGTCAACTCTCGTACGCATCTTCTTCTCTCCCCCTTTTTCTTTTCTTTTACAAAGATAAATTTTTTTTTAAGTTATAACAGCCGTTAAAACAACATACTCACGCACACACCCAGGTAACCCGAAGTACCTTCCCCATCTTACTCGAGTATCACTCGAGTCGAAGCTTCTCGCGACCTCACTGACACGCCACGCCACCGTGCACGTGCACGGTGGTTCGCCTCCCCTCCGGCGACCCTCGCTGCCACCCACAAACCCCAAATCAACCCAATAATCGAAAACAAAACCCAATTTAACATAAAACTCTTGAAATCGAAAAGTTATCAGTAGCTCGAACCAGAAACTCGCATACCCAACAGAAAACGCCACGTTCTTCCATCCCCGACTGCTGGAGGCGACGAAACTCCATCCACGTCATGGCCCTACCTTCCTTGACCCTTACTCAGAATCACACGTAACTCGATCGAGCATTGGCGACGCGATCATCAATTTACAGAACATAGAAAATTTTGAACTTAAACCCTAATATTGATCATTCCCCAAAATTCACGCATTAGAAAAATTGTTTAGTATTTTTCCTAGGTTAATACATCTTTAAACTTGCACCATACGAAATTTCAACAATTTATATTAATCGGATCAACCAATATTGACAGAAATGCAATTTCCGTTCACATTCAAATTACACCATAAACATTGAATTAAAAATCAACGTTTCTGCTTTAAAAATCCTAACTTTGTATGCTAATTCAAGATAGGGAATCAAATTTCCAAATTAAAATGTTTGAAATTTTACTAATGATTTATATTTTTACTGTAACTTGAAGAACAGTGTCCTCAATCTACTGTAAAGCTTCAAAGTGATGACCAAAATATGATGAAGATTAACAACCTATTTTGTTTAAAAAGAATCCTAAGTTTTAAAAGGATTTATCTAAAGAAATATACATCTTTCTCTACTTTCTTGTACTGAGACATGAAATATTGATGAACATCTCACCACAGAGCTTCCAGTATAATAGCCACATCGTAGAACAATTGATTTTCAATATATAGCAACATAAGATTATACGAACAAATTATCCAGTTTAAATTTCGAGATAGTATATTTACTCACAGGTGAAAACCAAGAAGCCTGGAAAAAGAAACAAAGTTGCTCACCCTGAAAAGTTTTGAAACAGAGAAGATCCTGTTTTGCTTTGAACTCGAATGATGTTAAGTTTGTAGATGGTGATGTTTGCATTTTCCTTTCTTGTTTGCTTCAACTTTCTTTTTGACATAGATTTGCATTTCCAGTTGAAACCTTCTAGATCTCTGGTTTGAATTGATTCATATTGTTGTTAAAAGTTGAAATTTTGTTTTTAAGTTGAGTTTTGTTTACTCCTATTTTCCATTTCTTTCCTTTGTTTTAAATCTGCATTTTTATGAAGCTTGTTGAGGTTTGAGTTGATATATAGGGAAGAAGCTTACAGGTGATATTTTGTACAGGTTGAGGTGTATTTGTACAAAGTGATAAGAATTTGTTTAGTACACTACAAAGCAGAGATATAATTTTTTTCTTTCTTTGTTTTATCAACAAGATCTCGGCTGATGCATACTGCATGGTGTACTAGAGGCAATGGCATTAAATGAAAGTACTTTACATTTCTACTTAAATATTATATTTGCTATCTTCTTTTACAAGCACACTTATATTTGGTTATCTACTTATCTTCATTTCGGCTGAAGTGATATTTGTTATGGTAGGTGAAGATGATTCATGTACTTTAGAAATGTTTTGTTTAGTAAAATAGGCATGGCTGGTAGGCTGTTTTCGGTGGCTAAGGAGGTTTGCATTTATTGCTTTGTACTTGGATGTTTTCATACTTGTCTTCTTTTCTATTCTTGCCTGCATAACATTTCTTTGCTATTTCTTTTCTTTTTAAAATGGTGGTTGCACTTATTATGTTGTCTTGTTTCTTAAATCCTATCACTTTGCAATATAAATGAATTAAATGTTGTTATATTTCTAACAATTGTATTTACTTATTTGAATGTAAGTTGTTTCCCTTTTGTTTTTCTCATTTTGATTACTTTTAAAATACAAGTGAACTTCGAATTTTCATTAAATCTTTCTTTATTATTTTTATTTGTTTTATACTCACTTAATTAAATCATACTTAAATGTATTTTATTATAACATACATTTTAAAATTTTATTTTCTATTTAAAGTCTAATTATCAACATTCACCTAATATTTATTGTCTTATATCTATTTTATAAACTCAAACCATCTTTAACCATCAATCCAAATATATATATATATATATATTAAATTTGCTCGTATATACCTATATATATATATACACTATTTACAATATTTTAATCTCAAATGATTTATACAGAATATACTTGGATATCGGGGAAACTCGCAATAAATAAATCGATTAATTTCACTTTAAAACATTTATTTTACTATTTTTATTCAGAATGAAATAATAATAACAATTTTAAATTCAAAAACTCAATTAATTATTAATTTAAATACTTATAAAATTTGGGGTCGTTACAGACTTCCCCCCTTAAAAGAATTTCGTCCTCGAAATTACCAAGGAGACAAAAAGATAGATGAAGAATATTTCATTAACTCAAACTGAACATTTATTGTGCATTTGGCTTACCAAATCAGAACATCAATAACAGATACAAGAACGAATCTGTTTAACACTTCACAAGATACTCGGGTTATCCAGATTTACGAAATACGCAGTGGCATCGATCAGTTCGAAGGGATAACTAACCATTCGTAGAATATATCCGAACCCAAAGAATAGACAGATATATGGATACGATTTCAAAATTTTCAGGTTTAGAAATTAAAGCATATCTATCAACCATAACAATCAAAGCAACCAAGGCAACCAATACATCCAAACAAACAATTTGGCCTATTTGGAGTTTATGTCCCATATCGAATCTTCTTTCTGGATCTACCAGAAATTATCGAAGAATTGAGAAAAGATGCTGAACAAAAGAGACTGATAGAGAAAAGATTTCTTCCTTGTTGTTACAGAGTATTGACCATTTATAGTCGTATTTCCCTGTCCCCTATCTCATCCTCTTCTTGCACTCATACTCACTATCAGTGGATAGTAAGAGAATTTACTGAGACATTCGAACGGATATCTGAGGATACTCATCCTAGAGTTTACTTCACTCTATCTCTAATGAGCTACTTAACGTGTTATACTCCTGAGCTAAAGTTCAACCTTAGCTCTGATACCACATGTAACAGTCCAAAAACTCGGCCTTCGAAAATCGGCACCCGTACTTCACTTGTACTCAAAATGCCGTAGATTCAAACGCCGAATCTGGCTTCCCGGAGCTATAATATTAATCTTAGCCAGCATAGACATTTCGAACTATGCCTACTATAGCTACCATCTAAACAGTGGTGACCACCGTACGTAAATGGCAGGTTCTACAACTAAAACCGTACAAGTTCCGTATTGGAGAAATGGATTTCCAACAAATGGTCAGGCTAAGGAACTTCCTTCCGCCGCATGGGAATGCCTCTGGCGGGACGTCCCGAGAGACAAACTGCTCTCTGCCAAACAAGGCCGGGTTACCCCTGTAACAGGTAACTCACGAATATGCCACCTCCCGGTCCTTTGGGACCTTTATCCGAGGCCTCGATAACCAACATCACACATAATAAAGTGTATCCACATGAGTAAGTATCTGGGCTCCATACCATGACACCACCCTTTTCCAGAAGGAAATGACATACCCTAAAGGGCGCGACCCTCATAACCTTGCCGCAACGATCCTGTTTCGACCATTTCCGGGTTGTGAGGCCCTGATGAAGTCTCGTCCACAAAGCTACGCTTTGTCACAAAGCCATGCTTTGGGTCAACAGATGATCAACCTATGATCACAAAGATAAATGATCAAACAAATGATCATATCACAAATGATCAAACACTGATCATCACACAGCAACACTCAGCATGCCACATTACCAAATTGGGATATATCGCTGATAAATTTCAACTACATAACCTCTGAGCTCGTACGTCTCTGAGAAGGGTGTTAAGCTAAGAGAATAAATTCTCCGCCACCAACAGAAATGTATTTGAAAGAAATCGGCTTTATATCTCAAAGTGTAATGTCAGACATACAATCCATACAAGTCTGTTCCGGGATCGAACAGAACCGAAGGCACTTCTCACGAAGCCCTTGCAAATCCGGATAATTTCCAATCACGTCCGGACTTCCCGTCACTAAGGATGATAAAACCTCTATATCGGGGATCAGCCGATGCAGAGTAACTCGACGGTAATCCTTCCGTTTTCAAAAATTTCCGGTCTTCAACACCGGTCTTCAAATGCTATCCATATACGACTTATCACATATTCGGAATGGGTTATACGACCCAAAGGTCCTCTCCCGGCTAAACCGAATAGTGAGCGAAATATTTAAAAACATATGGATATGGGATTTCAATTAAGTCACAACTTAAACCCAGAACTTTTCTTTTAAATGGTTAAACAAATTACCATTTCAAATCTTTAAACAAGAAGATTCAACCTTTACGGTTTAAACAGTTTCCACACTTTAATCTTTTAAACAAAAGATTCATTCACAGATTTTCCAAATTAATTTCCCTTTCAATTTGATTAACTCGTTAAATCTTTAAGATTTAACTTATAGCTTTCAAAACAATCCCATTTCAAATGATTTAAACCAATCATTATTTTAAATCTGTTAAAGATAACAGATTCAAATCATAGCTTTTCAAAACAATTCATTCATAACTTGGAAATTATCTTCATTTCAAACTAGAAATCATTCAACACAAATTGGAAGTTCATTTCTTATGTGAAAGCTTTTACTATTTGAAAACAAATAGTTTTTATTTCGGAAAATCTTATTCATCCATACGAGTTGAAATCCTTGGGTTAAGTTCAAATTCTCAAAATTATACTTTTAAATGGTTTAAATTCAGATAAACACATTTATAACATTTTCAATCTCTAGTTTCAAATCATAGGATTCAACTTCCAACTTGAATTCAAATTTAAATCAAATTATTTAAATTTTCAAACCTTGATTAAGTTATTCAAAATAACTTTTATATTTGAAATTCCATTCCGAAAGCTTTTCACTTTAAACCCAAATTTCAAATTTCAAAATCAATTGAAATTAAAATTTCAATTTCAAAAACATTGATTTGAATTATCTGTGACTTAACCGATTTCCACGTGAAATCCATATTTGTGTGTGTAAAAGTGTAGTCCAGGGGTTTCACACAGTAGTGCAACATCATACAATCATCACATATCAGAATACAGAAATATAATTCGATAAGCGGTATAAGAACAACGCTTATCGTTCATTCACAGATCATAGATATATAAAGGTCACAGATAAGTAAACTACAGATCACAACATAAATCAGGATGTATCACAAAACATCATATATCAGGGATATCAAACAATTCAGCATCCAATAAAATCTAAACATCCATAAGTAAGGTCAATTAAATTGTCCGATTAATTCAAATTAGATTAATTACTTATGCATTACTAATCTTGGTTAATCAACATCAATAAATTACAAATCATTTTCATTAATTATTCTTTAATTAATCAAGTTCTTGCTTAATCTAATATAAACCTTCTATCTTGATTTATTCCTTAATCACTTGGTTAATCAGGCTTAAATCATTCATTTATAAATCAAATAAATTATTCTTTTATTATCTTATCAATTAGATCATTGAATTACCTTAATTATTTCTAAGATAATCCATTTCTTTTATCAATGATTTCATTTTCATTAAAGTGTAAAACATTACACTTTAAATTTAGATTTAAATTTCCTTTTGGATTTAAGATTCAAAATGATCTCTTAAGTACCAACTAAATTAACATTCATGGTTACTTTATCATTAGGTAGAAATTAAAAGGGCGTTTATATTACCTTAAGAAAATCCTGTAAATAACTTCAAGTTCAAAGTAAAACAAAACCCGAGTGTTCCCTTATTTTTCTCCGAGCATCACTCTGGTGCTTTGCTTCTTTAATTCCTTATATATATTCTTTGAATTTGAAAACAGTATTTAACTTCCTATATCATGCTACAGTTGAAAACCCGAGGAACTCATGCCTTAACCCGATTAGCACTTCGAGTTCCCACCATCTTTCCCCCGAGTCAACTCTCGTACGCATCTTCTTCTCTCCCCCTTTTTCTTTTCTTTTACAAAGATAAATTTTTTTTTAAGTTATAACAGCCGTTAAAACAACATACTCGCGCACACACCCAGGTAACCCGAAGTACCTTCCCCATCTTACTCGAGTATCACTCGAGTCGAAGCTTCTCGCGACCTCACTGACACGCCACGCCACCGTGCACGTGCACGGTGGTTCGCCTCCCCTCCGGCGACCCTCGCTGCCACCCACAAACCCCAAATCAACCCAATAATCGAAAACAAAACCCAATTTAACATAAAACTCTTGAAATCGAAAAGTTATCAGTAGCTCGAACCAGAAACTCGCATACCCAACAGAAAACGCCACGTTCTTCCATCCCCGACTGCTGGAGGCGACGAAACTCCATCCACGTCATGGCCCTACCTTCCTTGACCCTTACTCAGAATCACACGTAACTCGATCGAGCATTGGCGACGCGATCATCAATTTACAGAACATAGAAAATTTTGAACTTAAACCCTAATATTGATCATTCCCCAAAATTCACGCATTAGAAAAATTGTTTAGTATTTTTCCTAGGTTAATACATCTTTAAACTTGCACCATACGAAATTTCAACAATTTATATTAATCGGATCAACCAATATTGACAGAAATGCAATTTCCGTTCACATTCAAATTACACCATAAACATTGAATTAAAAATCAACGTTTCTGCTTTAAAAATCCTAACTTTGTATGCTAATTCAAGATAGGGAATCAAATTTCCAAATTAAAATGTTTGAAATTTTACTAATGATTTATATTTTTACTGTAACTTGAAGAACAGTGTCCTCAATCTACTGTAAAGCTTCAAAGTGATGACCAAAATATGATGAAGATTAACAACCTATTTTGTTTAAAAAGAATCCTAAGTTTTAAAAGGATTTATCTAAAGAAATATACATCTTTCTCTACTTTCTTGTACTGAGACATGAAATATTGATGAACATCTCACCACAGAGCTTCCAGTATAATAGCCACATCGTAGAACAATTGATTTTCAATATATAGCAACATAAGATTATACGAACAAATTATCCAGTTTAAATTTCGAGATAGTATATTTACTCACTGGTGAAAACCAAGAAGCCTGGAAAAAGAAACAAAGTTGCTCACCTTGAAAAGTTTTGAAACAGAGAAGATCCTGTTTTGCTTTGAATTCGAATGATGTTAAGTTTGTAGATGGTGATGTTTGCATTTTCCTTTCTTGTTTGCTTCAACTTTCTTTTTGACATAGATTTGCATTTCCAGTTGAAACCTTCTAGATCTCTGGTTTGAATTGATTCATATTGTTGTTAAAAGTTGAAATTTTGTTTTTAAGTTGAGTTTTGTTTACTCCTATTTTCCATTTCTTTCCTTTGTTTTAAATCTGCATTTTTATGAAGCTTGTTGAGGTTTGAGTTGATATATAGGGAAGAAGCTTACAGGTGATATTTTGTACAGGTTGAGGTGTATTTGTACAAAGTGATAAGAATTTGTTTAGTACACTACAAAGCAGAGATATAATTTTTTTCTTTCTTTGTTTTATCAACAAGATCTCGGCTGATGCATACTGCATGGTGTACTAGAGGCAATGGCATTAAATGAAAGTACTTTACATTTCTACTTAAATATTATATTTGCTATCTTCTTTTACAAGCACACTTATATTTGGTTATCTACTTATCTTCATTTCGGCTGAAGTGATATTTGTTATGGTGGGTGAAGATGATTCATGTACTTTAGAAATGTTTTGTTTAGTAAAATAGGCATGGCTGGTAGGCTGTTTTCGGTGGCTAAGGAGGTTTGCATTTATTGCTTTGTACTTGGATGTTTTCATACTTGTCTTCTTTTCTATTATTGCCTGCATAACATTTCTTTGCTATTTCTTTTCTTTTTAAAATGGTGGTTGCACTTATTATGTTGTCTTGTTTCTTAAATCCTATCACTTTGCAATATAAATGAATTAAATGTTGTTATATTTCTAACAATTGTATTTACTTATTTGAATGTAAGTTGTTTCCCTTTTGTTTTTCTCATTTTGATTACTTTTAAAATACAAGTTGTAACAGCCCGCTTTTCCGTACCCCTTGAATAGACACTAATCTCCATCTATTTACTCAAGGTGAACGAAAAACCGAACCATTAGGGTTTTTAAAAGAAGAGGTAGAAGAAAAGATAGAAGAAAAGAGAAAGAAGAAACAAAAAAAACAACATCAGAAACAGAAACAATATCAGAATCTCACATATCGCAGCGGAACAATATATAATAGATAATTGAATAATCTTTAAAACAAAGAACTATATCTGTTATTACATTACATCACATCAACCATCAGAGTCAATATACAACAATGGACAGTTATATAACTTGTCCTCATACAGAATACACAGCGGAATAAATACTATCAGATACAAATACTACGTCTCGTCCTCCAGCTTATCTCCAAGCTCCAGAATATCCAGAATATCCTGATAACATAACTCTAGGCTGCCCGTGTGGAAATTGGTGGGCACCCAGAGTTTAGAAGGGAACAATAAACTCCGAGTCAGTCATGGTGACTGGTGTGAGATCGTAAAACAGTTATTCTTTAAAATAAACAACAGGATAATTTTAAAGTCAATTCGAAATGCTTTTGGAAAATGAAACTACCATAAGACCTCCCGCCACACACACAATGCAAACGCAGAATTGGAGGAGATTTCTTCTTATGATAGTCAAAGATGCTTACTACGCCAATCATTGGATTATTATTATTAATATCTAGTGTAGAAAACATTTCGAAAGTATAATATTAATCTTAGCCAGCATACGACCAGTATCGTATGCCTACTATAGCTACCATCTAAACAGTGGTGACCACCGTACGTAAATGGCAGGTTCTACAACTAAAACCGTACAAATTTCGTATTTGGGAAATGGGTTTCCAACAAATGGTCAGGCTAAGGAACTTCCTTTCCTCCTGCCGAATAGGATCGCCTCTGGCTGGACGTCCCGAGAGACAAACTGCTCTCTGCCAAACAAGGCCGGGTTACCCCTGTAACAGGTAACTCACGAATATGTCATCACCCGGTCCTTTGGGACCTTTATCCGAGCGCTCGATATCCAACATCACACATCATAAAGAAAGTGTATCCACATGAGTAAGTATCTGGGCTCCATACCATGATACCACCCCTTTCCAGAAGGAAATGACATACCCTAAAGGGCGCGACCCTCATAACCTTGCCGCAACATTCCTGTTTCGACCATTTCCGGGGTGTGAGGCTCGACGAAGTCTCGTCCACAAAGCTACGCTTTCTCAAAAAGCCCTGCTTCGGGTCCAACAAAATGATCAACCTATGATCACAAAGATATAAGATCAAATAAATGATCATATCACAAATGATCAAACACTGATCATTTTTCAGCAACACTCAGTATGCCACGTTACCAAATTGGGATATATCGCTGATAAATTTCAACTACATAACCTCTGAGCTCGTACGTCTCAGAGAAGGGTGTTAAGCTAAGAGAATAAATTCTCCGCCACCAACAGAAATGTATTTGAAAGAAATCAGCTTTATATCTCAAATTGTAACGTCAGACACACAATCCATACAAGTCTGTTCCGGGATCGAACAGAACCGAAGGCACTTCTCACGAAGCCCTTGCATATCCGGATAATTTTCAATCACGTCGGGACTTCCCGTCACTAAGGATGATAAAACCTCTAAACCGGAGATCAGCCGATGTAGAGTAACTCGACGGTAATCCTTCCGTTTTCAAAAATATCCGGTCTTCAACACCGGTCTTCGAATGCAATTCATAACGACGTATCACATATTCGGAATGGGTTATACGACCCCATGGTCCTTTCCCGGCTAACCCGAATAGTGAGCGTAAATTTAAAAATAAGTGTGGTATTCAAATTCATCCAATTCACAACCAATACCTATCTAAAGGTAATTATTGATAGTCGGTTATTTAACTATCAATAAAGATGCGCAACATCATCAGATTCCAAATAATTTTCCAAATTATTTCATCTTCAAAAATATCTTACTAGATATATAATTTTCCACACTTCAAAAATAAATCAACGTTTATTTTTAAAACGAATTCCCATTTCTTTATAAATTCCATATTGAATTTATATTTCAAAATATCTTCTGATATACGATTTTCAAATCGATTTTCAATATTCAATTTCAATTTATCTTTTCAAGGATAAATTCTCAAAACATTCATTTCATATTGGAAAAGCAATTCCATACTTATTTAAAAATAAGTGTTTCACAAATCTATTCATTTTCAACACTTGAAAATATTCGATATACTTAAATCAATATTAAGTACATATTCATACTTTAAGGAAATCATTCTCTTTAAACACATTTATTTGAGTCAAAACGAATGTTACGTAAAACATCGTTACGACGACTCAAAATCACTAGTATAGGGATTCGAAATTAAGATAGGTATATAAATCCCAATACTACATCAAAACATTTCCTTTCGGAAATCATTTACTATAACAACAGTGTTATAGTCCATCATTTCCTTATTTTTCGAAAACGTCTATTTCAACAATAAATGTTGAAATCTATGATTTCGATAGTTCACACGTTTTAAAACATCTTTTAAAACAATTAACTTCATTTCAAATATCACTTTCCAAAACTATCCATTTTACTTAACGATATATTCACTATCCAAAATCGTGAATATACTTTACTATTTACATTTCCCTATTTTCTACACGTTTTATTTCAATAATAATTCGCTATCCAAAATCGCGAATATATCTCCTTTGATAATCTTCTATATTTAATTTATCAAATTCAATTGATTGGTTTCCGAATTTATAAAACAACGTTTATAAATTCCATTTTCTGTTTTCTAAAACAACTCCGGTTTATAAATCTCATTTTATTAACTTCAAAAATTCACTTATAAGAATAAGTGATTTCGGATTTATAAAACAACGTTTATAAATCACATTTGTACTTTATAACGATTTCAACTTATAAAAATCATTTCATTTTGCAATTTCTATTTATATCCCATCTAAGTGCAAAAGTCAAATTTATAAGTAACTTTCTTATAAATCTTTTATTCTACAATATCTATTTACTTTATAACTTCACGTTATAAGTCTATTAATTTCATTCACTTATGAAATCCATTTATACTTCTTTCTAACACTTATAAAAATTCATTTTATAAGTCCAATATTTTGATTTATAAAAATATCAATTTTTATAAATATTTCTATACAAATCATTTATAGTTATTCAAAAATCCCAACTTAAACCATTTTATAAATAAATCGACTTTTATTTCAAAAACGACACTTCGGCTATATTTCACTAAAAATTATAACTTTTATAACTTTAAAATTTTACGTTATAAATCGATTCAAAAATTCCATAAAACGTATATTTTCAAAAATCACTTTAAAAATCCTTTTAAATTAAAAGTCGTCATTTTTACATTTCAAAACTGAATCTGATGATGCCACAACACCAATCAGTCCATCACAACAGTCAAATATCATATATCATCATATGATAACAGAATATATCAAAATATCTGTAAATAATCAATACGGTGAGGAATCCAGTTGGATCCCTCCAACCTGTTTCCCTGCATCCAAAGATGTTAGCACAATACCAATTCCGCTCCAGTATGGAATTATCGCGGTATATGGGTTTTTATAAATCCGCTTACTAACGGCGCAATAGGGTCTCATCCGCTATACGAGGCGGGAAATCAACAATCCAATATATACATATGCCAATATGTATATATTGCTATATATATAGATATATCCTATCATATCTAATAGCACATCCAAATAACAATCAATAACTGCAATTCAAAATTAATCTGAGTGAGAAGATCTCACCGTGATTTTAATTCCGATTTCCGCGTTTATTTCGGATAAAATAAACAGACGTTTGATTTCATCCAAAATTCACACTAGCTCCAAATGGCTCCAATTCAGTTTCATAGCGTAGAGCTCGTCAATAGGAAGCCAACGCTTTTCGTTTCGTAATTTTCTGATCACGCAGCAAAAAGATATTTCATTTTAAACATCCACGAATTTAAAATATAGCAATTTACAATTTCTATTTTATATTTTTAACCTACGTCTACATATCTTCCGTTCATTCCCTGTGATGAAATCTTGGCCACTCGAAGACTCTTCCTCCCCTTCAGCTGATTTGCGTTCGAACGAAACAAACCATCGCAGCCGCCGTTAAACCCTAACTGCCGCCCCTCCTTTAGTCATTTCGAAGACGATCAGGCTTTGCCGAAGTGAAGCCCCACCTTGCCTCGTTTATCGCGCCCAGCCATGTCAGACTCGGTCGCGCCTAGCACCCCCTAGACGAGCACGAACGGCCTCCATTCCGGCTCACTTTCCCATCGATTCACAGCTCCAAACGCGATCATGACCGTTGAAATTAAAGTACTCGACGTGCTCTCGATCTTTCATTTAGGAAGTTGATTGAATCGTTGTGTAGATTTGAAGAAATTGGGGGAAGAAGTTTGGACGTTTTCAGCCTTTGATAGTGAAACTGGCGGCTGCGTTCAATTCGAAACCCTAGGGCTGTTCTCTTTTTTGCAAAATGAAGAGAAGAAAGGGCTTTTATAGAAAACTGCCCAACCTACTATTCATCGAAATTTTCCGAACTCCGATTCGAGCGTGCCGGCTGACGTTCGTAAGGTTTACCCCGCGTTCCGAACGCAATGGAACAGGTTTCGGAAGCTAATTCGATCGTATGTGTGAGATATGACAATAAACGATCAATTTAAATTAAACCGATTTAAATCAATTTCGAGGCGTTTTAATTTGTACCGGACAAATGGTAAATCCAAAAATTACGAAATTTGAAATCTTACAATAATATCACATTACGGATCCGATGAAACTGGTTTCGTCGAAATCCGAGACTTTTTGAAAAATGACTATTTTAACTCGACGATTTAAAATTAAAACGATTTCGATGCGTTTCGATCTGCCACGGTCAAACGATAACTCCGATTGCTACAAAAATTGAAATCCGATAATAACTAACTATTACGGATCCAATGGAACTGGTCTCGTTCAATTCTGAGACTGTCCGAAAATTGACTATTTTTCAGTCGATAATTAAATATTAAAATATTCGATTTTCACAATTTAACTTCAAATTCAATTCTGAAAGTTCTATAACCTTTCTATAACTCCAGTATGATTAAATAAAACTTTACAAATCATTTTCAGTCATATTTAATCCAGATTTCAAGTAAGTCTGGAATTTCAATCGTTAAATCAACGATTTAATTATCAAATTAAATCCAATATTCTTTAAATAAATTATTCGACTTATAAATTCCACTTATTAATATTTAAAATCAATTAGATATTCGAATTTTAATTATCTAAAATTCTGGGTCGTTACAGACTTCCTCCCTTAAAAGAATTTCGTCCTCGAAATTACAAGTTAGGAAGAAGATACAAAATCATTTAACTTTCCAAAACAAACCATTCAAATTAGATTTTCAAATCTGTTAAGTGTTTAACTTTTCCAAAATTCATAGTTAACTTCTCACAAAATCTTTACTAAGTTTTCAAATCATAACTTAGTTTTCAAAATTTTCAAATTTCTCTAAAATATTCTAACGCCTTAAATTTTCAGAAAATTTCGCCAGCGTCTCCTTTGCGCGGCTCGATCCGAAAAAAAAATGACAGTGTATATATATCACAAATATACATCTCATCAAGTGATGAGGCATCCCGTAGGGAAAAAAGTGTAAAAGTACGATATTTAATCCGAGATATGTACCTTATTATATTTTTAGCGAGCGTATACGGCTAATATAGCACGAAAGCGAGCTCCAAATGCGAAGCAACGCCATCCGCACCTACTAAACACTCAACAAACCATATGAGAACATGTAGATATGAAAATAAAATCAATATACATCGTATAGCAACATAACTACATATGCTAACATAACAATGCATTCAAAAGCAACAATGCAACCATCAACCAATCATCCAACTATCATCCAACAACTTCATAACCAAATCAATATAGATTCACTTCTCATTAACATTCATTGAATTGGTTTTCAATTTTAAATCATATTCGATTCATTTACATTGGATTTAATCAACATTCTCTTTCAATTCAATTAGTTTACATTCACTAATTAAATTCACATTAGTTCACTTCCAATTCATCAATCAAATTTAGTTCATATTCATTTACTTTCAATTTGGACTCAATTACTTTAGCTTCCAATTTTGCTAATTTACTTTCATTAACACTCAATGAATTATATACCATCAACTATCAATCATATAACAACCAATGCACAAACAACACAACCAAATTATCAATTTTTACATTCGATTTGGTTCAACACTTTTAATTTCAATTGGTTGATATTAAATTGACTTCCATTCAATTATTCAATTCCTTTAGCTTCTAATGAATTAACACTTATATTCATTGCTTCATATCAATTATTTATATTCAATTGATTGACATTCAATCCATTTATTCAATCGCTAATTCATTTTAACAAATACAATTGAATTTCATTTATACAACTCAAGTTCACACTCATTTAATAAATTCACTTTATTAATTTACTTTGATATCAAAATCAACTTCGTTCAACATTACTTAAGTTATTTTCCATTTCAAACATCATTTGTTCAACTTAACTTAAGTTTCCACTTATAAATCCAATTCAGATTTTGTTTTTCTTAACAAAATTCATTTAACCTTTTACCAAAATTAAATTTCATCAATCATTCAAATTTATATCACATTTGACTTTCTTTTAGTTAAATTTCACATCATATTTCATTATGCTACTCAAATTCATTAACTTTACCAAAGTTAAATCTATTATCTCATATCATAAGTATAAATCTTATTTCACTTGTATTTACCATATTTAAATTTGGACTTTAATTTTCAAATTTGTTTATCACAACAAAACCTCAATTTCCAATTTACTATGGTAGCAAATCAATCACACAGAAACTCGAAAATGATACCGATGATGCTGCAGTCATCACCCTTATTATTTTCCAGCAACAATAGTGAAATCAGTGCTTTAAATTCTTTTCAAAAATTTCCTTGATTTATAAATCTCATTACAAATATTTTACTTTTGTAATTTCACTATTTATATATAAGATTATTTTATCATTGTAAATCATATCAATTATAACTCCATATTTATAATTCATTCTCTTATATATTTTTCTCTTTCACAATTGTTGTTTTAATTCAACTTATTCAAACAATTTTAATTAACTTGTATATATATACATTTTAACAACCAAACAACCAATTCATATATATACTTTAATAATTCTGAAAAATTATTTCTTTATACACAAAATATAATCAAGGTAAAATTATTTCATTTACCCAATTTTTTTAAAACAATATTGTGCCGAATTGTTCTATATAAGTGTTTAGAGATCCCTATCGATAGAGTTGTACGGACAATACCGACCAGAACCCATATACCACTCAACAAACCAATCATCACAATATAAAACAATTTTATATTCACTAACAAATACGCACTCGTATCTATTATTACACTCAACTCATTCTAGAGTACTGCTGACTCTATCTCTAATGAGTAACACCCAACAGAGCAGGGTTGTCGCTTAACCATATGCTCTGATACCACTTGTAACAGCCCGCTTTTCCGTACCCCTTGAATAGACACTAATCTCCATCTATTTACTCAAGGTGAACGAAAAACCGAACCATTAGGGTTTTTAAAAGAAGAGGTAGAAGAAAAGATAGAAGAAAAGAGAAAGAAGAAACAAAAAAAACAACATCAGAAACAGAAACAATATCAGAATCTCACATATCGCAGCGGAACAATATATAATAGATAATTGAATAATCTTTAAAACAAAGAACTATATCTGTTATTACATTACATCACATCAACCATCAGAGTCAATATACAACAATGGACAGTTATATAACTTGTCCTCATACAGAATACACAGCGGAATAAATACTATCAGATACAAATACTACGTCTCGTCCTCCAGCTTATCTCCAAGCTCCAGAATATCCAGAATATCCTGATAACATAACTCTAGGCTGCCCGTGTGGAAATTGGTGGGCACCCAGAGTTTAGAAGGGAACAATAAACTCCGAGTCAGTCATGGTGACTGGTGTGAGATCGTAAAACAGTTATTCTTTAAAATAAACAACAGGATAATTTTAAAGTCAATTCGAAATGCTTTTGGAAAATGAAACTACCATAAGACCTCCCGCCACACACACAATGCAAACGCAGAATTGGAGGAGATTTCTTCTTATGATAGTCAAAGATGCTTACTACGCCAATCATTGGATTATTATTATTAATATCTAGTGTAGAAAACATTTCGAAAGTATAATATTAATCTTAGCCAGCATACGACCAGTATCGTATGCCTACTATAGCTACCATCTAAACAGTGGTGACCACCGTACGTAAATGGCAGGTTCTACAACTAAAACCGTACAAATTTCGTATTTGGGAAATGGGTTTCCAACAAATGGTCAGGCTAAGGAACTTCCTTTCCTCCTGCCGAATAGGATCGCCTCTGGCTGGACGTCCCGAGAGACAAACTGCTCTCTGCCAAACAAGGCCGGGTTACCCCTGTAACAGGTAACTCACGAATATGTCATCACCCGGTCCTTTGGGACCTTTATCCGAGCGCTCGATATCCAACATCACACATCATAAAGAAAGTGTATCCACATGAGTAAGTATCTGGGCTCCATACCATGATACCACCCCTTTCCAGAAGGAAATGACATACCCTAAAGGGCGCGACCCTCATAACCTTGCCGCAACATTCCTGTTTCGACCATTTCCGGGGTGTGAGGCTCGACGAAGTCTCGTCCACAAAGCTACGCTTTCTCAAAAAGCCCTGCTTCGGGTCCAACAAAATGATCAACCTATGATCACAAAGATATAAGATCAAATAAATGATCATATCACAAATGATCAAACACTGATCATTTTTCAGCAACACTCAGTATGCCACGTTACCAAATTGGGATATATCGCTGATAAATTTCAACTACATAACCTCTGAGCTCGTACGTCTCAGAGAAGGGTGTTAAGCTAAGAGAATAAATTCTCCGCCACCAACAGAAATGTATTTGAAAGAAATCAGCTTTATATCTCAAATTGTAACGTCAGACACACAATCCATACAAGTCTGTTCCGGGATCGAACAGAACCGAAGGCACTTCTCACGAAGCCCTTGCATATCCGGATAATTTTCAATCACGTCGGGACTTCCCGTCACTAAGGATGATAAAACCTCTAAACCGGAGATCAGCCGATGTAGAGTAACTCGACGGTAATCCTTCCGTTTTCAAAAATATCCGGTCTTCAACACCGGTCTTCGAATGCAATTCATAACGACGTATCACATATTCGGAATGGGTTATACGACCCCATGGTCCTTTCCCGGCTAACCCGAATAGTGAGCGTAAATTTAAAAATAAGTGTGGTATTCAAATTCATCCAATTCACAACCAATACCTATCTAAAGGTAATTATTGATAGTCGGTTATTTAACTATCAATAAAGATGCGCAACATCATCAGATTCCAAATAATTTTCCAAATTATTTCATCTTCAAAAATATCTTACTAGATATATAATTTTCCACACTTCAAAAATAAATCAACGTTTATTTTTAAAACGAATTCCCATTTCTTTATAAATTCCATATTGAATTTATATTTCAAAATATCTTCTGATATACGATTTTCAAATCGATTTTCAATATTCAATTTCAATTTATCTTTTCAAGGATAAATTCTCAAAACATTCATTTCATATTGGAAAAGCAATTCCATACTTATTTAAAAATAAGTGTTTCACAAATCTATTCATTTTCAACACTTGAAAATATTCGATATACTTAAATCAATATTAAGTACATATTCATACTTTAAGGAAATCATTCTCTTTAAACACATTTATTTGAGTCAAAACGAATGTTACGTAAAACATCGTTACGACGACTCAAAATCACTAGTATAGGGATTCGAAATTAAGATAGGTATATAAATCCCAATACTACATCAAAACATTTCCTTTCGGAAATCATTTACTATAACAACAGTGTTATAGTCCATCATTTCCTTATTTTTCGAAAACGTCTATTTCAACAATAAATGTTGAAATCTATGATTTCGATAGTTCACACGTTTTAAAACATCTTTTAAAACAATTAACTTCATTTCAAATATCACTTTCCAAAACTATCCATTTTACTTAACGATATATTCACTATCCAAAATCGTGAATATACTTTACTATTTACATTTCCCTATTTTCTACACGTTTTATTTCAATAATAATTCGCTATCCAAAATCGCGAATATATCTCCTTTGATAATCTTCTATATTTAATTTATCAAATTCAATTGATTGGTTTCCGAATTTATAAAACAACGTTTATAAATTCCATTTTCTGTTTTCTAAAACAACTCCGGTTTATAAATCTCATTTTATTAACTTCAAAAATTCACTTATAAGAATAAGTGATTTCGGATTTATAAAACAACGTTTATAAATCACATTTGTACTTTATAACGATTTCAACTTATAAAAATCATTTCATTTTGCAATTTCTATTTATATCCCATCTAAGTGCAAAAGTCAAATTTATAAGTAACTTTCTTATAAATCTTTTATTCTACAATATCTATTTACTTTATAACTTCACGTTATAAGTCTATTAATTTCATTCACTTATGAAATCCATTTATACTTCTTTCTAACACTTATAAAAATTCATTTTATAAGTCCAATATTTTGATTTATAAAAATATCAATTTTTATAAATATTTCTATACAAATCATTTATAGTTATTCAAAAATCCCAACTTAAACCATTTTATAAATAAATCGACTTTTATTTCAAAAACGACACTTCGGCTATATTTCACTAAAAATTATAACTTTTATAACTTTAAAATTTTACGTTATAAATCGATTCAAAAATTCCATAAAACGTATATTTTCAAAAATCACTTTAAAAATCCTTTTAAATTAAAAGTCGTCATTTTTACATTTCAAAACTGAATCTGATGATGCCACAACACCAATCAGTCCATCACAACAGTCAAATATCATATATCATCATATGATAACAGAATATATCAAAATATCTGTAAATAATCAATACGGTGAGGAATCCAGTTGGATCCCTCCAACCTGTTTCCCTGCATCCAAAGATGTTAGCACAATACCAATTCCGCTCCAGTATGGAATTATCGCGGTATATGGGTTTTTATAAATCCGCTTACTAACGGCGCAATAGGGTCTCATCCGCTATACGAGGCGGGAAATCAACAATCCAATATATACATATGCCAATATGTATATATTGCTATATATATAGATATATCCTATCATATCTAATAGCACATCCAAATAACAATCAATAACTGCAATTCAAAATTAATCTGAGTGAGAAGATCTCACCGTGATTTTAATTCCGATTTCCGCGTTTATTTCGGATAAAATAAACAGACGTTTGATTTCATCCAAAATTCACACTAGCTCCAAATGGCTCCAATTCAGTTTCATAGCGTAGAGCTCGTCAATAGGAAGCCAACGCTTTTCGTTTCGTAATTTTCTGATCACGCAGCAAAAAGATATTTCATTTTAAACATCCACGAATTTAAAATATAGCAATTTACAATTTCTATTTTATATTTTTAACCTACGTCTACATATCTTCCGTTCATTCCCTGTGATGAAATCTTGGCCACTCGAAGACTCTTCCTCCCCTTCAGCTGATTTGCGTTCGAACGAAACAAACCATCGCAGCCGCCGTTAAACCCTAACTGCCGCCCCTCCTTTAGTCATTTCGAAGACGATCAGGCTTTGCCGAAGTGAAGCCCCACCTTGCCTCGTTTATCGCGCCCAGCCATGTCAGACTCGGTCGCGCCTAGCACCCCCTAGACGAGCACGAACGGCCTCCATTCCGGCTCACTTTCCCATCGATTCACAGCTCCAAACGCGATCATGACCGTTGAAATTAAAGTACTCGACGTGCTCTCGATCTTTCATTTAGGAAGTTGATTGAATCGTTGTGTAGATTTGAAGAAATTGGGGGAAGAAGTTTGGACGTTTTCAGCCTTTGATAGTGAAACTGGCGGCTGCGTTCAATTCGAAACCCTAGGGCTGTTCTCTTTTTTGCAAAATGAAGAGAAGAAAGGGCTTTTATAGAAAACTGCCCAACCTACTATTCATCGAAATTTTCCGAACTCCGATTCGAGCGTGCCGGCTGACGTTCGTAAGGTTTACCCCGCGTTCCGAACGCAATGGAACAGGTTTCGGAAGCTAATTCGATCGTATGTGTGAGATATGACAATAAACGATCAATTTAAATTAAACCGATTTAAATCAATTTCGAGGCGTTTTAATTTGTACCGGACAAATGGTAAATCCAAAAATTACGAAATTTGAAATCTTACAATAATATCACATTACGGATCCGATGAAACTGGTTTCGTCGAAATCCGAGACTTTTTGAAAAATGACTATTTTAACTCGACGATTTAAAATTAAAACGATTTCGATGCGTTTCGATCTGCCACGGTCAAACGATAACTCCGATTGCTACAAAAATTGAAATCCGATAATAACTAACTATTACGGATCCAATGGAACTGGTCTCGTTCAATTCTGAGACTGTCCGAAAATTGACTATTTTTCAGTCGATAATTAAATATTAAAATATTCGATTTTCACAATTTAACTTCAAATTCAATTCTGAAAGTTCTATAACCTTTCTATAACTCCAGTATGATTAAATAAAACTTTACAAATCATTTTCAGTCATATTTAATCCAGATTTCAAGTAAGTCTGGAATTTCAATCGTTAAATCAACGATTTAATTATCAAATTAAATCCAATATTCTTTAAATAAATTATTCGACTTATAAATTCCACTTATTAATATTTAAAATCAATTAGATATTCGAATTTTAATTATCTAAAATTCTGGGTCGTTACACAAGTGAACTTCGAATTTTCATTAAATCTTTCTTTATTATTTTTATTTGTTTTATACTCACTTAATTAAATCATACTTAAATGTATTTTATTATAACATACATTTTAAAATTTTATTTTCTATTTAAAGTCTAATTATCAACATTCACCTAATATTTATTGTCTTATATCTATTTTATAAACTCAAACCATCTTTAACCATCAATCCAAATATATATATATATATATATATTAAATTTGCTCGTATATACCTATATATATATACACTATTTACAATATTTTAATCTCAAATGATTTATACAGAATATACTTGGATATCGGGGAAACTCGCAATAAATAAATCGATTAATTTCACTTTAAAACATTTATTTTACTATTTTTATTCAGAATGAAATAATAATAACAATTTTAAATTCAAAAACTCAATTAATTATTAATTTAAATACTTATAAAATTTGGGGTCGTTACATAGAGTAACTCGACGGTAATCCTTCCATTTTCAAAAATATCTGGTCTTCAACACCGGTCTTCGAATGCAATTCATAACGACGTATCACATATTCGGAATGGGTTATACGACCCCATGGTCCTTTCCCGGCTAACCCGAATAGTGAGCGCTTATTTAAAAATAAGTGTGGCATTCAAATTCATCCAATTCACAACAAATACCTATCTAAAGGTAATTATTGATAGTCGGTTATTTAACTATCAATAAAGATGCGCAACATCATCAGATTCCAAATAATTTTCCAAATTATTTCATCTCCCAAAATATCTTTTACTAGATATAAAATTTCCACACTTTAAAAATAAATCAACGTTTATTTTTTTCTAAAAAGTTTCCCTTTCCTTTTATAAATTCCATAGTGAATTTATATTTTCAAAATATCTACTGATATACGATTCTCAAATCGATTCCAAACATTCAATTTCAATTTATCTTTAAGAAGATAAAATCTCAAAACGTCTCATTTTCATTTTGGAAATCATTCCATACTTATTCAATAATAAGTGTTTCACAAATCTTTTATTTTCAACATTTGAAAATATCCGATATACTTAAATCAAATTAAGTATATATTCATTCTTTAAGGAAATCGTTTATTATAACAACATTTATTTGAGTCAAAACGAATGTTACGTAAAACATCGTTACGACGACTCAAAATCTCTAGTATAGGGATTCGAAATTAAGATAGATATATAAATCCCAATACTATATAAAACATTTCCTTTCGGAAATCATTTACTATAACAACAGTGTTATAGTCCATCATTTCCTTATATTTTCGAAAACGCCTATTTCAACAATAAATGTTGAAATCTATGATTTCGATTCATAATACATTTTAAAAACATCTTTAAAATGTTTAACTTCATTTTTAATATCACTTCTTCAAAAATAAATCCATTTTATTTAATAATATATTCACTGTCCAAAATCGTGAATATAATTCACTTAACCCAATTTCAATCATTTCTACACATTTTTATTTCAATAAAAATTCGCTATCCAAAATCGCGAATATACCTTCTTTAACATTTTAATTTATCAAATCCAATTGATTTCGAATTTATAAAACAACGTTTATAAATTCTATTTCCATTTTATAACAACTTCGTTTTATAAATCTCATTTTATTCACAATTCGATTCATAACTCAAACTTTATACCAACAATCCATATTATAAGTTAATAACTTATAATTCCTTTATTTTCAAAATCGTTCTTTTAAAACTTTACAGCTGAAATGTTTATTCCTTTATAAATCATTTTAACATCGTTTCCATTTTATAAATTTCTTAATTCTTTATTTCAAAAGAAATTACCTTTTTGTTAAAATTCACAAAATCCTAACCTTTATAACTTTAAAGTTTTAACGTTTATTTATTTAAAATAAACCAATTCAACAATTTAAATAAACGTATATTTCCAAAGATCACTTTTAAAAATTCTCTTTTAAAATCAACATCGTTATTTTTAGATTTCAAAATTTAAATCTGATGATGCAACAGCACCAATTCATCAATCACAACAGCAGACATCATATATCAATATGATAACAGAATATACATCAATATCTGTAAATGAATAAATACGGGTGAGGAATCCAGTTGGATCCCTCCAACCTGTTTCCCTGCATCCAAAGATGTTAGCACAATACCAATTCCGCTCCAGTACAGAATTATCGCGGTATATGGGTTTTATAAAAATCCGCTTACTAACGGCGCAATAGGGTCTCATCCGCTGTACGAGGCGGGAAAATCATCAATCCAATATATACATATGCCAATATGTATATATTGCTATATATAATAGATATATCCTACTATATTTAATATCACATCCAAACAACAATCAATAACTGCAAACATCAATTTTTATTTTTATTTTTTTTTGAGTGAGAAAATCTCACCTTTGCTTTTATTTTGCCATCCCATTTACTTCAATCCTGATTTAGTTTTCCCGGTTTGACCTTGTATGAATATTTTATACAATTCTATTAATATTCGTATAAATCGAATAATCAATAACCACCTAAATGATTTGAATAAATCAATTATTTCATTTGAACCATTCGAACAACCCATTAAGATAAAATAATGTAATTTAACTAATTTTCCTTTAACAAATTTTAGTAACCAAACTAATTATAAAATTTGAACTCCCTAACAAAATTAGTGGGTTTAACATTTGGGTACGTTTATTATCATATATTATCATTATTATTATTATTTCTTTTATAAATAACCTCATAACCATTTAAACTTCCCATTTTCCCAAATTTAAACCATACATATATATGTGTATTTACTGTTTACATATATATTACTAAATTCCAATGAAAATAAATTTGCTTCTGACTTATATATATATATATATACTTAGAAATAAACTATATAGATTCCAAGCCCAAATTTTATACCAACTTTCAACAATTTAAATTCCTATATTCCCTTTTCTGTTTGCATAAATTTTCCACAGTAAACTCTTTATTTATTTTTATTTTTTTCAAGCTAGAAATAAATAGACGTTTTCTAACCTATGTATGAATATAAACGTGAATTAAATCCAAAAAGGTCTGCATACCTCACCCGATCGATCTGGAAACTCGAACTCGAGCCCTCTGGAGCAACATTGCCATCACCACTGCTTTGCGTGCTCGAGCTCACGTACGCGAGCCACCAAGAGATACCGCCGCCTCGCACAGTTGTCCACTAGACTATCCCAACATCACGCGAACGTGACATTGAACTCGCGAGTGATCGCGGTCACAAACGAACAATCCCCGAAGCCTCAACGAACTCCACGACTACCATCCCAGCACGTCGCCGCTTCTGCCGTAAATATCGCGACGACTTCGCCTGACTTGATGTCGAATGTCCTTCGACCCATCTTCGAAATCGCGAATTCGATTGCACCTATCTCTCCTTACACGCGACTTCATACCCCTCGCGATGCCCACGCGAAAAATCCCCAACCCAGGCCAATGAACCCTAACTGCCTTCTCCTCCGATAATCAAGTCGCCTCCCCCACGCGAGCACGTGCGTCTCATTTCCATCGATTTCGTAGAGCTCTCATCATTCGCGATTTGCTTTGAAGAGGAACGGAATGGAAACTGATAAATTTGGGGGCTGTAGGCGTTCACCATTTTTTTTTATTTAATTTTGAATGAAGAAAAGAATATTTCGTTTTGATTTGTTCTTCATTAAAATTGCTCGGCTGTGAGATAAGAGAAAGGGGAAGATGGTAATAAAATAGAAACAACATGGGTTGCACGATCTTCTCCCGTGATATTTGGCGTGATAAAAGGGAAGATAACATGGCTGATGTCTTTAAATTTAAATTTAAATTTAAATTCGAATTTGAATAAATTTCGATGCGTTTACACGTCGTGTGCTCACAGATTAACTCCAAAAAATACGAAATTGGAAATCCGACAATAATACAATATTACGGACCCAATGGAACTGGTTTCGTCGAATTCCGAGACTGTTTGAAAATTGACTATTTTTAAATATCGATTCGAACGATAAAATTTTCAAAACTGAATAAATCATTTTCAAACTTGATTCTGAAGCTTCTATTACCTTCAGTATTATCATTACGAATTTTAAAAGCTTTCAAAATATTTTTCTTCAACTTTAAATTGAGGATTCAAATTTTTATTCAGCATTCAATAGATTAAATTTTAATGTTTAATCGCAAATTTCAAAGTTCAATCGGGGATTCAAATTAAATCGTCGTTCAAATATTTAAAATTAATTAAATATTCTCAATTTAATTTGTTCAAAATTCTGGGTCGTTACAGACTTCCCTCCTTAAAAGAATTTCGTCCTCGAAATTACAAGTTAGGAAAAAATGGTCCTTAACTCGTCTACTATTTTCCAACATTCAATAGTTTTATCAAATTTTCAAATCAAATCTCTCTACTAGAGATTCGTTATTAATTCAACTAACTTTTTTTTTTCAACTTCAATTATAAGTTCAAAACAACATTGTTTTACTTCTCAATTCAAATTTAAATTTAAATTTCAAATTTAAACTTTCAAAATTTTCTCAAAAAATTTCTAACGCCCTAAATTCCCGAAAAATTTCGCCAGCGTCTCCTTTGCGCGGCTAATACGGCACTACTACAAAACGTCCCTACGGACTCTCAGATTTCAAAAAGAAAAAGAAAAAGCCAAGCGGCTATACAAGAAATCATCAAAAACTCATATTATAATTCAAATACGTACCTTTTTGTCGAGCAATTCAAATTATCTGTGAAATCAAATTCAATTCCTTTATACCTGTATATCCTACTAGCCATAATATCTAGTTACAGCATTCAAACCATTTTGCAAATTCTATTACAAAAATTTTCAATATAAACTGCTTATACAGTTTTACTTCACTGTTGAAGTTATATCCATTATCTTCAATTTTACATTTCAAATTTTATTTGAATTCAATCTACACTTTCAATCTAATTTAGATTCAGTTTACTTCGGAATATTGAATTTCATCAAATATCTTTAGTTCACTTCAAACTAATCTTAAAGCTTCATTTTTTTTTCACACAATTCAAATTTGTTTCAACATTCAGTTTCAATTTCCTTTACATGCAATTGTAAATTTCATTCATTCGGAATTTATTTCTACTTACTTGAATTTATCTTTAGATTCAAACCATCTCGTTTCATTTAGCGCACAATTCAAGTTTCAATTTAACTAATTCAACTTCTATTTCATGAATTAATTAATTATCAAGGTAGTTTATTCGGATTCAATCCTTATTCATTTTTCTTTTCCAAGTTAGGGATTTTCTATTCAACGTGATTCAAATCAAATCACATTCCATTAGAATCCTATTTTCAATTATAAATTCATATTCACAATTTCATTCCATTATTGAATTTTAAATTTTCAATTACCTTCTTGAATTCTATTCCAAGTTATAAATTCATTTACAATTTGAATTTCATTCCAATCAGATCTCAACATTTTATAAGTTATCAATTTCATAATATTTCATGAATATTTTTATATAGTATTCCAGAGTCTTTTCCACCTTTCAAAGCCATTTTGAAAACAATTCAAATTATCCTTTTGAATTTCCAAAACAAACCCCAAATTTTCCAAACGCTTCCATTTAAAATAATTTGGCAGCAATTCCCTCTTTTGGAAACCCGAAAATGAACACCGGTGATGTCGCGATCATCATCGGAATTATTTTCCAGCGACCGAAAAGAGTTTAGAGCTTTTCATTTCTTCAAAACATTTTTCAAAACACTTGAAATTCATTTTCAAATCAAAAAGGATTTAAACTTTCCAAAATTTCCAAAATTCTCAAATTCTTTTCAAACATTTCCAAATACTTCTCTGGAATTCTACTTCCAATTATAAGTCACATTTATAATTTACATTCTCAAATTCTACTTGTATATGGATTCATTTCTTAACTTTGGAGTTATAATTCCAATTCTTATTCAATTTCAGTGATAATAATTCACTATTATTACTTCCTAACATCCATGCAACCATATACTATAGTATTTTATGGAAAAACATTCCTTTTCTATAAAAAAAATAGTTTTGGGTAAAATTATCTCATTTACCCTATTTAAAACAATACTGTGCCGAATTGTTCTATTCGAGTGTTTAGAAACCCCTTCGATACAGTTTTGCAAGACTGTGCCGACGAAGGTTCATGTGATGACCCAGAATTTTTGTATATTTGAAATGTGAATATTTAATTTATTTTAAATATCCGAAGGTTAAATTTTAACTTTAATTTCAAATATACAGTATTTATTTGGATAATTAATTATTAAATTTAATTATCGGGATTGGGTAAAATATTGAATCTTGATTTTAAGCCTGTTAAAAATAGTTCAAAGGTTCAGAAAATTTATTTTGTTAATATTGAAGGTGATGAAACTTTTAAAATTGAATTTAAAAGTGTTTTGACCAGTTTTGAAAATATAACATTTAAATTGAATTTAAAAATAGCCTTCCGAGGCACAGTCTTGGAATTCGACGAAACCAGTTCCATTGGGTCCGTAATATTGTATTATTACCGGATTTCAATTTTCGTAGTAATTGGAGTTGGTGTGTGAGCGTACGACATACAAACGCGTTGGAATTAAATCAAAAATTTAATATAAACAATATAAGCAAAACACTGTAGCTATATATTTTTCCAACACGTTCCTTTGCCTTCTCGAACACACTTCCTCGTTCTTTCAAAATGCAGACGCTTCATTTTCGTTTGAAAATAAAAATCAAAACAAAAGAGAAAAAAAAAATGGCCACTCCTTGTTCAAAACAAAATCGTGACTACCTCCACTTATTCCAAATCGCTGCCTTCAATTGTAAACGCAAGTCCCTTCTTCCCTTATCAATTCAAATCAATTTCTTCTTCTGTTGATCGAATCGAGTTCGATGCTCGAACGAGAAGGCGGCGCGCGGCTTCAGGAAGAGGCATGTGATCATTTGATAGTTAGATAGCGTGGCCGCTGTCGCGATGGTAATCTCGAGCTCGACGAAGGGACGACACGAGCTAGGGTTTCGAGCTCGCGAGCGCGGGGCCGCATGGAGGGAAGCTCGCTCTTGGATTTCATGCGCGCGTCGAAGGGGACTTGGGATGAAGTTGTCGCATCGATTTCGAGCTCGGTCAGAAGCTTGGAGGGGCACGCGATCTGGCGTATGTTGCGATGGTCGACGTCGAAGTAGTGGAGGGGCGATACGGTGGCAGCAGCGATTCATGGGGTTGGGCCTGGTTGGTCGGTGAAGTAGGAAGCTGCTAGGTATATTTGTTTTATTTCTTTAATACCGTAAATCAATATACCTTCTTTCATGCTTATTTTAATTCCAAAATAAATTTTAAGGTGTTGATTTCAAGAACAGAAAGGTATATTAATTTTTATTTTAAATTTTTATTTGGAAACGGTAAGTTTAGATTGTTAATTTCAAAACAGTGGATTTTAAATGTTTCCTAAGTTCAAACAATTTTGTCTAACAAATAATTAAATATATATACACCCTATTATAAAATTTATAACTTGGTTAGAAAAGGAAGTGTAAACTAGGTTGGTTTAACTATCATTTAAAATCAGTTAATTTAAATTATTAAAAGGGTAATTGGTTTTAGATTACTTCAAATATTAATAAATCATCAATGTATATTCAAGGTCAAAAATTGTAAAGAGGCGAGCCGGTTTGGATTGGATTGCAAATGAAAAGCAAAGGTGAGTTAATCTCACTCAGTTAAATTATAATTTAAATTTAAATGGTTAAATTTAAATAATTGATTGGATGATTGCATTGATTGATGTGCTATATTATATATAGTAGTATATACCAATATATACATATTGGCATATGTATATATTTGAGTTGTTGATATTCCCGCATTTATATAGCGGATGAGACCCTATGCGCCGCATAATAGCGGATGATTTTATATTAAAACCCATATACCGCGATATTCCACTTTGAAGTGAAATTGGTATTGTGCTAACATCTGTGGATGCAGGGAAACAGGTTGGAGGGATCCAACTGGATTCCTCAAAATATTTAATTTTGTTTAAATATTCTGTGATATGATTTTTGATATCCTGTGATGAATTATATGGATAATTGGATGTTATGGTTTGGTTGGATCGATTTGGATGTGCTGAATTATCAAAATCTCTATAATGGAATTTTTGAAAAGAAATAAAAGAGTAAATTTTTAAGTAAAATAATTATAAAGAGTTTGAAATAAATTTGAGAATAAATCTGATTTAGAATAAAAGTGATTCTCAAAATTCTAATAAATATGGAAAAGAAGAATTTTGAATAAACCGAGAAATATTGAATTTAGAAAACTTATGTGATATGATTTAAAGGAATAAATAATTTATTTTAATTCAATGTTTAAATGTAATTAAAAAGAAAGAAGGAAATTTGAAAATCAGAAACTTGTGTTTCGGTTTAAAGATTTTAAATCATAATGAGAATAAAATCTAGAAGTTAATGAATTTGGGAATAAATGGATTAAGTAAGGAAATCTATTTCAAAGTAATTAAATTGGAGAATTTAATTGTTAATTGATTTAAATACTTTAGGATTTGGAATTTAAAAGAGAAGTGAGATTTTGAAATTTATAAACTGGGTTTATAAAGTAAAATAAAATATCATGAGATATTTGAGAATATAAATTCAAGGTGGGAATTTATAAAAGAGTATGAATTGGTTTAAAAATAAATGTTGATTTATTTTTAAAGGATGTGAAGAGAAGTGTATTTCCTTGGATTGCCAAGTACGTTTTTCAAATAAATTTTTAATATAAGTTAAAAGTTCTAATTGTGTTTTTAAAAGCATGTTTTAGGAAATTGATTTATTTCTAAAGGTTAATTTCCAAAGTAAGTATTTTCAAAAATCTATTATTGTAGTAATTATATAAAAGTGATTTGGTATTATGTTTTAAAGAGGAAATTTAGTTTATATTATAAAGTGGTTTATTTTAAAGTATATATTTTAATAAAGTATTAAAGTAGTTTGATTTCAATGTTATAAGATATATTTAAAATAAAGTGTTTTTAAATTATTTTAAAATTAAAAGTATTTTGTACTTGGTGATTCAGTGGAAATAATTATTTGGGAAATGTTTTCCGTAAGCGGAAACTGTTTTGAAATTGTTTTCAAATGAGCTTTGAAAATTTGGAAATATATCTTGGAAAGATATTTGGGCAAATAAATAATGTGGGAAATTATTTATTGTGTGATGGTTGCTTGTGGATGTTAATTGATAGTTAAATAACCGACTATCAATATTGGCCAAATGCGCTGATCGTTTCGAAGAGACCGGGATCGAGTTTCCGTATACCGGGATTCTAGGTCTGGAGATTCGAATACCACTTCGATCCGGTTTGTACGTTTCGTGTAACGATTTTGGAGGCGAAGATGGAGCAGTGAAGAGCAAGGGCTAGTCGCTACTAATCCTGAGGATATTTCCAAAATGGATGTAGTAGGAATAGTGCCTTCGGTTCCGTTCGAACCCGGGACGGACTTGTATGGACGAATGCTTGTGTGACATCGTCAGGTGGACGATGGGCATTCTAAGGGATATGTTCTGAAAAAGGTATCGTTTAGCCTCGAGCCTCATCAACCGGGAATGACTGAAAATCAGGGGTTATGCAGCAAGGCTTCGTGGGTAGCACCCACTTGAGAGTAAGGTCATCCCTGTCTAGATGTCCCTTTTATTTCGGCTTAGTGGTGCGGTTGCTGATCCAACCGTGGGGTGATTTTATTTGGAATTATCCAGTAAGGGATGATTCCGGCCTTGTGTTGCAGGGGAGCGGGCGTACTCCTCGGTACTATGATCTAGGCCACGTACTGTGACAGGTGGTACCCCAGTGCCTAGTCATTCGTTGGAAATCCATTCTCCCTACGTGCCTTGTACGAGTTTTGTTTGTATTACCCACGTTGTGGCTAGTATGCTGGAATTTAATCATGTAACAATTTCAGCTATTTTAATAAGTATTTGTGAATAGACACTATTATAATATCAGAGGATTTTGATAAAAAGTGTTTTAGCTATCGTAAGGTAAAAACCCGACATGTTTATTTGTGGCGTGGTCTTACGAGATGCTTTTATTTTCAAAAGGATTTTTGAAACTTTAATAATCAATTGAGTGTGATTTTCTCACGCTGGTTTTCCAGACTGACTCGGGTATTGTTTTATATGATGCTCGGGTCAGACCGAGTATTATAGGTTACAGGATATGATGCTGTGGAGCTCAGGAGATGAGCTGGATGGCGAGACGTATTTCCCGTACTTGTTTATATATATATTCTGCTGTGTATTCAGTTGTATGTTATGGATGTTGATGTACTCTGGTGATGTATTCTGATGATGTATTGCATAAACAGATATAGTTTTGATTTGTGTAAAGATCTGTTGATATATATTATATTTTATTCCGCTGCGATGGTCAGATTCTGTTGTTGCTTTCTGTTTTCTCTTCTTCTACCTCTTCTTCTTAACTAAAATGGTTCGATTTTCCGGGTCTGGAAAGTCGGGTCGTTACAGTGGTATCAGAGCGAAGGTTGGCGATAACCTTGGCTCTGGTGGGAATTTTGAGAGTACTAATAGATATGAGCGCGTATTTGTTAGTGAATATAAAATGGTTTTATATTGTGTTGGTTGATTTATTGAGTGGCATATGAACCTTCGTCGGCACAGTCTGGACAACTGTATCGAAGGGGTTTCTAAACACTTGAATAGACCAGTTCGACACAATATTGTTTTAAATAGGGTGAATGAAATAATTTTGCCCAAATTATTTTGTATATAAAAGAAATAATTGTTCGAAACTTATTATAGTTATATTTGGATGCTTGGTTGTTAGAAAATGACCATAATGAGTTAGTCTCATTATTGAGTAGAAATTGAAAACTTATAACCTAAGTTAAAGAATAAAATTTATATAACAAATGGAATTTGAAATATAGACTAAATGAAATTTATAAATTGAGATAAAACTTTATATACAAATGTGAATTATGAATGTGATTTATAATCAAATGAGATAAATTCATAAACAAATGGAATTTGTAAATGTAAATTGTAAATGTGACTTTTAACTTGAAATAAAATGTGATAGAATTCCAGAGTAATGTTTGGATATAAAATTGAATGGATTTTGAATTTGAAGTTTTGGGAAAGGTTTAAATTCCTTTGGATTTAAAAATAGTTTTTAAAGGTTTTGGGGAAATAATGGTGATATTATTTCATGAATATTTTTGAAATTTAATTGAAATCTGGTGGGATTTGGGATTTAAAAATGTTTGAATGTTTTAAAGTGATAAAAGCATTAAATTCTCTTTCGGTCGCTGGAAAATAATTTCGGTGATGACTGCAGCATCATCGATGTCTATTTTCGAGTTTCCAAAGAGAAATTGCTACCAAACTGTTTTAAATTGGAAATGATTGTGAACTGGGTTGGTTTTGAAATTCAAAGGGGAAATTGTTTGGTAAAAGCAGATTATTTTGGAAATTGGGATTTGAGGTGATATACCAGATATGTATGAGTTATTTATGGATTCAAAATGGTTTTGAAATAAAACCGGGTAATTGAATTCTGGGAATTCTATTTAAAATATAAATGTGGAAATTTAAAAGAATTAACAATATAAAGTATAGAATGAAGTTGATTGAAATAAGAAGGGAATGAAAGTTTAAATCTGGGATTATAATTATGAGATGGAAATAACTCAATGAGTAATATAAGTTGGTAGATAAAAGAGTTAGAGAACTTGAAGGTGAATGAATTGTAAAACTTGTATAAAATTGTATCCTAGATTTAAAATTTAATTCGAATATATGAAAGTAAATAAAATATATTTGAATTTAACTTAAGATAAGTTAAATAAGAATTGAGAATTGGAATTGAATTAAATGTAAATAAGTTGAAGTCGAATTGAATTGGATATAAAGGTAATGTAAAATGCTTATAATTGTGTAAAGAAATTCATATTCTTAAGTTCTTAAGTGTAATAATTTGAAATTTGATTATAAAGATGGAAATGGACTTAAATGAATAGTCCTAGATCTTAAGCAAGTAAGTTAAACTTATGAATAGAGATGAAATTGTAAGTCATAAATGGGAATCCATTACTTTGAACCATTAAGAGTTATAATTTGAATTTGTAATTATCAAATGGAAACGACTAAGATGAGCAATCTTAATTTTTAAATAAATCCAAACTTGAATTATAAGATAAATTGAACTTAAGATAATTAAGTGAAGTGATATTTGGAATTAAAAAGCAAGTATTTAATTTTAACCAGCGGAGGAACTAATTAGATAATAAATTAGTTAATGAAATTGAATTGTGAGTTAATGAAATTGGATTAAAATAGTGATGGTTTGAATTGCGAATGAAATCCAAATAAGTGAAAGTAAATTGGAAATGGCCTGGTTATTAATAAAATAATTCCAGATGAATTGAGTATGGAAAATAAAATTAATAATGATTGAGTGAATGAACCACTTATATTAAATAAATAAATGGATGGAATTTGATTAAATAAGAATCAAATGAAAGATGGAAATAAAACTTTAAAAGGTTGGTTAAATGGAAAATAAACTTAAGTTATTGACTTAAGTAAATGTTGAATGGAAACTGAACTCAAACAGAGGAGTGGTTTAAATAAGTTGAGAAATAGTTATTGAATGAATTAACTTGGATTGTTTTCGAGCTAAATAAAATTCAATTTTTGGAAGTTGGAGATGAATTGAATTTAAGGAAAAAAATTGGAAATGAAGTAGTAAATTGAAGTAAGTTGGAATTCATATGAAATTGGAATTCAATTTGAATATATACACTTCAGTGGTGAAGTAGTAAATAAATATAAGAAAAAAATTATATTGGACTTAAGAATTGAAGAATGAAATTCTTAAGAAAATTGGTATTGGAAATATACTTAGTAATTTTGGAATGGAAAAATATACTAAGTGAATAATTGAATGAAGACAAAAACTGAAAGTTGTGAAATGGATGATTGTGGATAAGTGAATAACAATCAAAATGAATGTGAAAAAAAGAGAATTGATATAATTGGTAATCAATTGGAATTTATACGTAAGATGTACGTATATTGTAACGACCCAGAATTTTGAACGAATTAAATTGGAAATATTTAATTAATTTTAAATAATTGAACGATAATTTAATTTGAATCCCGAATAAAACTTTGAAATTTGCGGTTAAATTACAGAATTTAATCTATTGATAGTCGAATAAAAATTTGTATCTTCAGTTTTAAGCTGAAGAAAAATATTTCAAAAGCTTCTAAAATTTATATTGATAATACTGGAGATAATAGAAGCTTCAGAACCGAATTTAAAATTGATTTGTTCAGTTTTGAAAATAATCGTTCAAACCGATATTTAAAAATAGTCATTTTTCAAACAGTCTCAGAATTCGACGGAACCAGTTCCAGTGAGTCCGTAATATTGAATTATTGTCGAATTTCAATTTTCGTATTGATTGGAGTTATTCTGTGAGCGTACGACACCAAAACGTGTTGAAATAAAATTGAATTTAATTTTAGCATTTTAAATTTATAAGCCTGCCGACATACACGTTCACTCCTTTAACATCGCCTATAATCATGGAGGAAATCATGTGACCCACGCCTTCTTCTGATTTTTAAATATCCCTCCTCGTATACAAAATCGAACCGAGATTTTCTTCCCCCTTTCATAATTTATCTCGTTCGTTTCCTCCACTCGTTCCCAAATCAAAAGAAAGGGGGAAAACATCAGAAAAGGCTCGTTCCTCCTCATCTCAGTGTGATTTTTCGAAGAAAAGAGGGGATGCCATTTTCGTTCTAAATTAAATCGAAACGATTCATTTCAAACCTCGCGAAGTTATCAAAATCTGGAGATCGCTCGATCGATCATCAGAGAGGCGACAAGGACTACTGTCGCGAGACAAGTAATCAGAATTGAGGAGAAGCTCGACGTCTTGGCAAGGCATGGGAGCACGAACTCGATCGCGATTCGTATGGGTTGAGGCGCGTCTGTCAGGGGATGCGCGAGGCGAGGGAAGCGGCGTCTCAGTTCGTGGTCGTGGAGGTTGGCAACAACGTTGGCGAGTTTATCATTGGGAGGGAGTTCGATCGAGGGAGAGGTCGACTTCATCGTCGATGGGCCGCGCAATGGAGATGGTGGGTTCATGCCCCTGTCAGATCGCATTTCACTGCAAGGCTTCGGTCGAGAAGGAACGATGGTGGTTGAAGTATGGAGTTGTTTCTTGGATATCTCGATCGGCATAGGTTGTGGGTTCTCTGGTAAACCCTTTTCTCAAACTGAGTTTAATTTAATCAAAGTATATTCATACATAAGATTTTGTTTAAATAAAAGTTGGATTTTTAATATATATACATAGGCTATTTTTTTTTTGGCATATGCAGTGAAATAAGGAAAAGATTGTTTACTGTCTAGGTCATATTGTGGAATTTAGGTATATACAGAAAATTATATATGATTTTGGAAGAAAAAAAATATATATACGTAATTTAAATTTACTAATTTATTTTAGTGATTAACTAATGTAATTATTTTGGTAACTAGGAAATACTTTATCAACAGAAATTAGTTTAAAACCAATTATTAGTTAAGACAAATTTTTAAACGAAAATTGATTATTCGATTTATCTCGAATATTAATACATTGTATAAATTGTTTTATACAAGGTTTAAAATCAAGAAACAGCTGAAAACGGAAATGGATTTCAAAATAAAAGCTAAGGTGAGATCTTCTCACTCACATTGAAAAGTGGAAATTTTCAGTTATTGATTTGATTGACTGTTTGATTTCTATTGAATGTGCTATTAGATATGATAGGATATATCTATATATATAGCAGTATATACATATTGGCATATGTATATATTGGATTGATTGATTCCCGCCTCGTATAGCGGATGAGACCCTATTGCGCCATTAGTAAGCGGATTTATAAAAACCTATATACCGCGATAATTCCGTACTGGAGCGGAATTGGTATTGTGCTGACGTCTTTGGATGCAGGGAAACAGGTTAGAGGGATCCAACTGGACCCCTCACATTGATTGAATTTATTTCTATTGTGATATGAATCTGTGAATGATTATAGTGATCCTATTAATCATATTGATATCTGGAAATTGTTTGAAAGCTAAAATTTAGCTGAATGGATGTTTGACATCATTGGATTCCAAAGATAAACGAAATTGAATTTTTGAGATTCAAGTAGAAAATTTCTAAGTGAATCAATTTTTGAAATTGAAGAAATTTTGAAGAAAAGAATTTAAAAGTATAAAAGTTGTTTTTATAATCGTATCGAATAAATTCCAGAATAAAGTGAAAATGCTAAATGAATGGATTTCATAAAACAGTGATTTTAAATTGAAGAAATTAATTTAAATTTGGATTTTTAAATAGATTAAAAGAAACGATTGAAATTTATTTTCTTAAAAAGGAATTTATTTAAAAGAAGATAAGTTGGAAATTCAGTTTGAAATTTAATTGGTAAATTGAAATAAGTTGTGAAATCAATGTAAAATAATTTCAATTTGAAGAATCCATTTAAAAATGGAATATTGAATGATTTGAGAAAAATAAGGAATTTATTTAGTAGTGATAAATAAATTTAGAAATCAATAATTGAAATTGATTTGATATTGAAGTTTTTATAAATAAAATTGGAATTTACAAATGCTGTTTATAAATACGAAATCACTTATTTTGATAAGTAAAATATAGAAGTAAATAAAAAGGAGATTTATAAGTCGAGGTTGTTATTAAAATAGAAATGGAATTTATAGACGTGTTTATAAATTCGAAATAGATTGAATTGGATAAATTTCTTTATAGAAGATTTTTAAAGAAAAGATATATTCACAACTCTGGACCGTGAATATATTATTGAATAAAATGGATTCATTTTTGAAGAAGTGATATTTTAAAATGAAGTAAATTGTCTTTAAAGATGTTTTAAAATGTATTACGAATCGAAACCATAGATTTCAACATTTATTGTTGAAATAGACGTTTTCGAGAAACTTAAGGAAATGGTGGACTATAACACTGTTGTTATAGTAAATGATTTCCGAAAGGAAATGTTTTATGTAGTATTGGGATTTATATATCTATCTTAAAATTCGAATCCCTATACTAGTGATTTTTGAGTCGTCGTAACGATGTTTTACGTAACACTCGTTTTGACTCAAATTGATGTCGTTATAGAAAATAGATTTCCTTAAAGAAATGAATATATACTTAATTTGATTTAAGTATATCGAACATTTTCAAATGCTGAAAATAAATAGATTTGTGAAATACTTATTATTTAATAAGTAAGGAAATACTTTTCCAATATGAAATGAACGTTTTGAGAATTTATCTTCTTAAAGATAAATTGAAATTGAATATTGAAAACGGTTTGAAAATCGAATATCAGTAGATATTCGAAAGTATAAATTCAATACGGAATTTATAAAAGAAAGCGAAGTTGTTTAAAAATAAATATTGATTTACTTTTGAAGTGTGGAAAATTGATTTGAAATTGTTTTCAAATGGTTAAGTGTGGAAATTTTATATCTAGTAAAGATATTTTTGAAGATGAAATAATTTGGAAAATTATTTGGAATCTGATGATGTTGCGCATCTTTATTGATAGTTAAATAACCGACTATCAATAATTACCTTTAGATAGGTATTTGTTGTGAATTGGATGAATTTGAATGCCACACTTATTTTTAAATAAGCGCTCACTATTCGGGTTAGCCGGGAAAGGACCATGGGGTCGTATAACCCATTCCGAATATGTGATACGTCGTTATGAATCGCATTTGAAGACCGGTGTTGAAGACCGGATATTTTTGAAAACGGAAGGATTACCGTCGAGTTACTCTACACCGACTGATCTTCGGTTTAGAGGTTTTATCACCCTTAGTGACGGGAAGTCCTGACGTGATTGAAAATTATCCGGAATTGCAAGGGCTTCGTGAGAAGTGCCTTCGGTTCTGTTCGATCCCGGAACAGACTTGTATGGATTGTGTGTCTGACGTTACAATTTGAGATATAAAGCTGATTTCTTTCAAATATATTTCTGTTGGTGGCGGAGAATTTATTCTCTTAGCTTAACACCCTTCTCTGAGACGTACGAGCTCAGAGGTTATGTAGTTGAAATTTATCAGCGATATATCCCAATTTGGTAACGTGGCATACTAAGTGTTGCTGTGAAATGATCAGTGTTTGATCATTTGTGATATGATCATTTGTTTGATCTTATATCTTTGTGATCATAGGTTGATCATTTTGTTTGACCCGAAGCAGGGCCTTTTATAGAAAGCGTAGCTTTGTGGACGAGACTTCGTCGAGCCTCACACCCCGGAAATGGTCGAAACAGGAAGGATGCAGCAAGGTTCTAGGGAGTAGCGCCTCTTAGTGTATGTCATTCCTTCTGGATAGAGGTGGTATCATGGTATGGAGCCCAGATACTTAACCTATGTGGTTGCTGCATTATTATCTATGTGGTTTGTTGGAAATCGGGGATCCTCGGGAAGATCGGTTACGATCGGGGGATGGCATACGCGTGTCAGTAGTTACCTACTTTTGCAGAGGTAACCCGGCCTTGTGTTGGCAGAGATCTAACCGTAATGTTAGGTTATTTCTCGGGTCGTCTATTCCAGGGACGTACCCATCGTGGATAGGAAGTTCCTTAGCCTGACCATTTGTTGGAAATCCAAAGAAACAATACGTGACTTGTACGGTTTTAGTTGTATTACCTGCTATGGAATGTGGCGGTAACCTGCTATTGAACATAGTAGCTATAGTAGGCATAAGTGCGGAATGCCTATGCTGGCTAAGATTTATATTATACTTTCGAAACGTTTCTACACTATGCACTAATAATAATATCAAAAAGAATTTGATTTCCGCGTAGTAAGCATCTTTGACTATCATAAGAAGAAATCTCCTCCAAGTCTGCGTTTGCATTGTGTGTGTGGCGGGAGGTCTTATGGTAGTTTCATTTTCCAAAAGCATTGCGAATTGACATTAAAGTTTTCCTGTGTTTATTTTAAAGATAAACTGTTTTACGATCTCACACCAGTCACCATGACTGACTCGGAGTTTATTGTTTCCCTTCTAAACTCTGGGTGCCCACCAATTTCCACACGGGCAGTCTAGAGTTAGATTATTAGGTTATCTGGATATTCTAGAGCTTTGGAGATAAGCTGGATGGCGAGACGTAGTATTTGTATCTGATAGTATTTATTCCGCTGTGTATTCTGTATGAGGACAAGTTATATAACTGTCCATTGTTGTATTGAGTTGTATATTGACTCTGATGATTGATGTATGTATAAAATGATATAGTTCTTTGTTTTAAAAGACTAGTAATTATCTATTATATATTGTTCCGCTGCGATGTGTAAGATTCTGATATTATTTTCTATTCTGATGTTGTTCTGTTGTCCTTCTTTCTTCTTCTTCTCTTTTTTTTTCTTCTTTCTTAAACCCTCACTATTGGAGTTTCCGGCGTTCGATTTCTCGGCAGTCGATAAAGTGAGTATCGATGTCGAATTTTCGAAAGTCGAAAATTTCGGTATGTGACAAAGTGGTATCAGAGCATATGGTTAAGCGACAACCCTGCTCTGTTGGGTGTTACTCATTAGAGGTAGAGTCAGTAGTACTCTAGAATGAGTTTGAGTGTAATAATAGATATGAGCGCGTATTTGTTATTTGAATATAAAATTGTTTTGTATTGTGTTGACTTATCGGTTGATTGTTTATGGATTCTGGTCGGTGCAGTCTAGCTAACTGTAATCGATAGGGGTTTCTAAACTCTAAACAAGATAAACTGACACAGTATTGTTTTAAATAGGGTAAATGAAATAATTTTGCCCAAAACTATTTTTGTATAGAAAAGAAATGATTTTTCTATAAATTATTATAGTATATGGATGCTTGTTTGTTGGGAAGTGATAACATTGAAATGTTATCATTATTATATGAAATTGAATAAGAAATTCAAATCATAACTCCAAAGTTAAGAAATAAATTCACATATAAATGAAATTTGAGAATGTAAATTATAAATGTGAATTGTAATTTGAAACGGAATTCCAGAGAAGTATTTGGAAATGTTTTGAAAAGAATTTGAAAATTTTGGAGATTTGGAAAGTTTAAATTCCTTTTTGATTTGAAAATGAATTTCAAAGGTTTGAAAAATGTTTTGAAAAGATGAAAAACTCTAAACTCTTTTTGGTCGCTGGAAAATAACTTCGGTAATGACTGCAGCATCACCGGTGTTCATTTTCGGGTTTCCAAAAGAGAAATTGCTGCCAAATTTGTTTTAAATGGAAGTTGTTTGAAAATTTGGGTTTTGTTTTATAAATTCAAAGGATAATTTGAATTATTTTCAAAAATAGCTTTGAAAATGTTAGTAAGACTCTGGAATAGAATTCAAGAAGGTAATTGAAAATTTAAAATTCAATAATGGAATGAAATTGTGAATATGAATTCATAATTGAAAATAGAATTCTAATGGAACGAAATTGTAAAGTGAAAGTATGAATGATTGTATAAATCGGAATGTAAGTAAGTTGAAGACTTATAAATATTTGAAATTTGATTGAAAATGAGATTCAAATCGAAATGAATAAATGTGTGAATAAATAAATTTGAAATTTCAAGTGCAAGAAAATGAAATTGAAAGTTAAAATTCATTTTGAATTTGAAAGTAAATAAAATGGGAATTGAACTTGATTTGTGAAGAAAAAAAAAATGAAGTGAAGTATTAAACTCAAATTAGTAAGTGAAGCTAATTGATTATTGACCAAATGGATAAGGTTTGAACGAATTAAAATTCAATGATTATAAATGAAGATAAATTGAATTCCAATAGAATTGAAAGTGTGAATTACAAGTTCAAATGAATGTGAAATGAAGAATTAAATGAAATTGAATATGTAACTTCAATAGCGAATTTAAAGAGGATATAAGAAGCATATATTGAAAATTTGTAATCGAATTTGCAAAATGATTGAATGCTGTAACTAGATATAATGGCTAGTAGGATATACAGGTGTAAAGGAATTGGGATTTTAATTTTGAAGATAATTTGAATTGCTCGGAAAAGGTATGTATTTAAATTTGAATATGAGTTTTTGATGATTTCTTGTCTAGCCGCTTGGCTGTTTCTTTTTCTTTTTGAAATCTGAGAGTCCGTAGGGACGTTTTGTAGTCGTACCGTATTAGCCGCGCAAAGGAGACGCTGGCAAAATTTTTCGAAAATTTAGGGTGTTAGAAAATTTTTGAGAAAATTTTGAAATTAAAATTTGAATTTAAACTCGAATTTGAATTTTGAAGTTAAACAATGTTGTTTTGAAACTTATAATTGAAGTTGGAAATTTAGTTGAATGATAACGAATCTTTAGTAGAAAGATTTGTTTTGAAGAATTGATAAAACCATTGAATGTTGAAAAATAATAGACGAGTTAAGGACATTTTTCCTAACTTGTAATTTCGAGGACGAAATTCTTTTAAGGAGGGAAGTTTGTAACGACCCAGAATTTCGAACGAATTAAATTGGAAATATTTAATTAATTTTAAATAATTGAACGATAATTTAATTTGAATCCCGAATAAAACTTTGAAATTTGCGGTTAAATTACAGAATTTAATCTATTGATAGTCGAATAAAAATTTGTATCTTCAGTTTTAAGCTGAAGAAAAATATTTCAAAAGCTTCTAAAATTTATATTGATAATACTGGAGATAATAGAAGCTTCAGAACCGAATTTAAAATTGATTTGTTCAGTTTTGAAAATAATCGTTCAAACCGATATTTAAAAATAGTCATTTTTCAAACAGTCTCAGAATTCGACGGAACCAGTTCCAGTGAGTCCGTAATATTGAATTATTGTCGAATTTCAATTTTCGTATTGATTGGAGTTATTCTGTGAGCGTACGACACCAAAACGTGTTGAAATAAAATTGAATTTAATTTTAGCATTTTAAATTTATAAGCCTGCCGACATACACGTTCACTCCTTTAACATTGCCTATAATCACGGAGGAAATCATGTGACCCACGCCTTCTTCTGATTTTTAAATATCCCTCCTCGTATACAAAATCGAACCGAGATTTTCTTCCCCCTTTCATAATTTATCTCGTTCGTTTCCTCCACTCGTTCCCAAATCAAAAGTGTAACGACCCAGAATTTTGAACGAATTAAATTGAGAATATTTAATTTATTTTAAATATTTGAACGATAATCTAATTCGAATCCCGAATTTAAATATTGAAATCGGCGATTAGATTATAAAATTTAATCAATTAAAGTTGAATAAAAATATTTCGAAGGCTTTTAAAATTCGTATTGATAATACTGAAGATGATAGAAGCTTCAGAATTTATTTTCGAACTGTTCTGTTTAGTTTTGAAATTAAATTGTTCGAATCGATATTCAAAAATAGTCATTTTTCAAACAGTCTCGGAATTCGACGAAACCAGTTCCATTTGGTCCGTAACGTTGAATTATTGTCGGGTTTCAATTTTCGTATTTTTCGAAGCTAATATGTAACCGTACGACGGTTAAACGCCTTGGAATTTAAATTGAATTTCAATTTAAATCTAAATTTAAATTATCTTACTTGGTCAGTATCACCACACGTTGTCTCCTTTAATCACGCCTGGTATCACGCAAGGAATCACGAACGAGATCGTGCAAGGCATACCCTTCGTTCCTTTTATCTCGTTAGCAACTCCCTCAGTTTCAATTCAAATTCACGAAGCCTTCTTTTTCCTCAGACAAAATCAAAGAAAAAAATTTTGCCGAGCTTCGAGATATAAAGATCTCGTTCCTTTTCTGTTCGAAACCCCTAGCTTAAATTCACGAAATCAATCAGAGCTCGCGCGCTTTATAAATCAAACCTCTTTCAAGTCGAGATTTCAATCTCGAGTCGATGGGAGCTCGCGCGCGTGTACGAGTGGGAGGGAGCAACGATGGCGAGGAGGTTCGTCAATAGGGGAATCGAAGCTCGCGATGACTGGAGGAGCTCGCAAGCAAAGAGGACCGTAGGCGATGCGATGGCGACTCGTTCAATTCACAAATGGCGGCAAGCGGCGATTTAGGGCATCGGGTCGCGATGTCGCGAGGTAGTGGGTGGCCGCGGCATTAAGGCAGGTGGCGAGAATCGCGATCGCTGGTGAGCGCGAGCAGACTGGAAGGCGACTCTGGTGTTGGTGGCGACTGCGAATGTCTGGGGAGTCGGCGAACAGGGTCGGGTTCAAGCCGTGTTCTGGCGACGAGATGAGTTCGAACTGTAGCCTTTGGGTCTCGATAAACTCGTCAGTTAGGTAATCAATTTATTAATTTATTTTCAATAAACCTAGGTAAATTTCTTTTGGATGAAAAGTCGATAGTAAATTACTGCTTGTATTTACAGTAAAACGGAAATTTTTATATATAAGAATTTTATAACGATAAGATTTTTATAGCTTATTTTTATAAGCAGTTAGGAATAAATTAAATAAGTATATAAGTAAAATGTTTGAAATATTTTATATAGTATTGGATATGGCAGTTAGTTAATTAATTTGAAATTAGAGAAAGAAAAGGGGATATATTTATATCTAAGTTTTGGAAGTATAAACTGTTAATGTAAAAATAGTAATAAAATAGATAATATATATATAAGTTAATATTGATCACAGTAGAGGAAATTGCCATTAGATATATATAGTTTTAAAAATATTTATAGTAAAGGAAGAAATTTTATATAGATTAAGATTTGAAGAAGGAAAATTTATTACTGTTTTATTTTCAGAAAAATAAAAATAGAAATGTATTATTGACTTATCTAAAATTTATTTAAGTTACTAAAAAAGGAAATTCGATTTAATTTAATAAATTGATAAGAGAAAGTTTGTTAATAAAAATAATTTGGCTAATTTAATTTACCTAGTAGGAGATCATTGATTTGATTTGTTCAAATATTAATTAAATTGTATAATTGCTTATACAAGGTTAAACTGTGAAGAAATAAGTTGGATTCAAAATGGATTGCAAAATAAAAAGCTAAGGTGAGATCTTCTCACTCAGATTTATAATTGAATTGCAGTATTGATTGTTGCTATTGGATGTGCTATTAGATATAGTAGGATATATCTATTATATATATAGCAATATATACATATTGGCATATGTATATATTGGATTGTTGATTTCCCGCCTCGTATAGCGGATGAGACCCTATTGCGCCGTTAGTAAGCGGATTTATAAAAACCTATATACCGCGATAATTCCGTACTGGAGCGGAATTGGTATTGTGCTAACATCTTTGGATGCAGGGAAACAGGTTGGAGGGATCCAACTGGATTCCTCAACTGTATTTATTTATTTACAGATATTGTGATATATATTCTGTTATCATATGATGATATATGATATTTGATTGTTGTGATTGATTGTTTGATGCTGTAGCATCATCGGATTCAAGTTTTAAAAATAACGACTTTTGATTTAAAAGGATTTTTAAAGTGATCTTTGAAATTATACGTTTATTAAATTTTTGAAGTGATTTATTTTAAATAAATAAACGTTCAAATTTTAAAGTTATAAAAGTCAAGACCTTTGTGAAATCTAACTGAAAAGTGATTTTTGGAATAAACAGTTGATTGATTTATAAAATGGTTTAAGTTGAGATTTTTAAAAAAAATATTATAAACGGTTTATTTAAAAGGTTTATAAGGTTGACACTTTATAAATTAAAAATGTTGGTATTATAAAACAAGTTTTTATAAGTGTTAAAATGAAATTTTAGGAAATTATAAATAAATGAAATTTATAAATTGTGAACTTATAAATGGAAAATGATTTTTGTGGAATAAATGAAATTATAAGTATTTAACTTATAATATGGATTGTGGTAGAAAAATTGAATTGTGAATTGAATAGGTCATTAAAGAAGATTTATAGATCAAATTGGTAATGAAGGAGATTTATTAAATTGAAATCGTTAGAAAATAGAAATAGGATTTATAAACGTTGTTTTATAAATTCGAAATCAATTGGATTTGATAAATTAAAATATTAAAGAAGATATATTCGCGATTTTGGATAGCGAATTTTTATTTAGATAAAAATGTGTAGAAATGATTGAAATGAGGTTAAGTAAATTTTATTCACGATTTTGGACAGTGAACATATGGTTAAGTAAAATGGATTCATTTTTGAAGAAGGAATATTTTAAAAATGAAGTTAAACATTTTAAAGGTGTTTTAAAATGTGTTATGAATCGAAATCATAGATTTCAACATTTATTGTTGAAATAGACGTTTTCGAGAAATTTAAGGAAATGATGGACTATAACACTGTTGTTATAGTAAATGATTTCCGAAAGGAAATGTTTTGATGTAGTATTGGGATTTATACATCTATTCAAATCCGAATCCCTATACTAGTGATTTTGAGTCGTCGTAACGATGTTTTACGTAACATTCGTTTTGACTCAAATAAATGTGTTTAAAGAGAATGATTTCCTTAAAGAATGAATATATACTTAATTTGATTTAAGTATATCGAATTTTTCCAAATGTTGAAAATAAATGATTTGTGAAATACTTATTATTAAATAAGTATGGAATGTTTTCCAAAATGAAATGAAACGTTTTGAGATTTTATCTTCTTAAAGATAAATCGAAATTGAATATTGAAAACGGTTTGAAATCGAATATCAGTAGATATTTTGAAATATAAATTCAATATGGAATTTATAAAAGAAAGGGAAGTTGTTTAAAAATAAATATTGATTTATTTTTGAAGTGTGGAAATAATATATCTAGAAAAGATATTTTTGGAAGATAAAATAATTTGGAAAATTATTTGGAATCTGATGATGTTGCGCATCTTTATTGATAGTTAAATAACCAACTATCAATAATTACCTTTAGATAGGTATTTGTTGTGAATTGGATGAATTTGAATGCCACACTTGTTTTTAAATAATCGCTCACTATTCGGGTTAGCCGGGAAAGGACCATGGGGTCGTATAACCCATTCCGAATATGTGATACGTCGTTATGAATCGCATTTGAAGACCGGTGTTGAAGACCGGATAATTTTGAAAACGGAAGGATTACCGTCGAGTTACTCTACATCGACTGATCTTCGATTTAGAGGTTTTATCACCCTTAGTGACGGGAAGTCCTGACGTGATTAGAAATCTATCCGGAAATGCAAGGGCTTCGTGAGAAGTGCCTTCGGTTCTGTTCGATCCCGGAACAGACTTGTATGGATTGTGTGTCTGACGTTACAATTTGAGATATAAAGCTGATTTCTTTCAAATACATTTCTGTTGGTGGCGGAGAATTTATTCTCTTAGCTTAACACCCTTCTCTGAGACGTACGAGCTCAGAGGTTATGTAGTTGAAATTTATCAGCGATAGATCCCAATTTGGTAACGTGGCATACTGAGTGTTGCTGTGAAATGATCAGTGTTTGGTCAGTTGTGATATGATCATTTGTTTGATCTTATATCTTTGTGATCATAGGTTGATCATTTTGTTTGACCCGAAGCAGGGCTTTTTATAGAAAGCGTAGCTTTGTGGACGAGACTTCATCGAGCCTCACACCCCGGAAATGGTCGAAACAGGACGAATGCGGCAAGGTTCTAGGGAGTAGCGCCCCTTAGTGTATGTCATTCCTTCTGGAAAAAGGTGGTATCATGGTATGGAGCCCAGATACTTAACCTCTGTGGTTGCTGCACAGTTATTATTACTTTGTGGTTTGTTGCGAATCGGGGATCCTCGGGAAGATCGGTGACGATCGGGGGATGGCATACGCGTGTCAGTAGTTACCTATTTTTGCAGAGGTAACCCGGCCTTGTGTTGGCAGAGATCCGGTTAGGTTCTCGGGTCGTCTATTCCAGGGACGTACCCATCGTGGATAGGAAGTTCCTTAGCCTGACCATTTGTTGGAAATCCAAAGAAACAATACGCGACTTGTACGGTATTAGTTGTAGAACCTGCCATTTAATATGGTAGCTATAGTAAGCATACTATAATGGTACCTATGCTGGCTAAGATTTATATTCTACTTTCGAAATGTTTTCTACACTATGCACTAATAATAATATCAAAAAGAATTTGATTTTTGCGTAGTAAGCATCTTTGACTATCATAAGAAGAAATCTCCTCCAAGTCTGCGTTTGCATTGTGTGTGTGGCGGGAGGTCTTATGGTAGTTTCATTTTCCAAAAGCATTTCGAATTGACTTAAAAATTATCCTGTTGTTTATTTTAAAGAATAACTGTTTTACGATCTCACACCAGTCACCATGACTGACTCGGAGTTTATTGTTCCCTTCTAAACTCTGGGTGCCCACCAATTTTCACATGGGCAGTCTAGAGTTAGATTATCAGGATATTCTGGATATTCTGGAGCTTTGGAGATAAGCTGGAGGACGAGACGTAGTATTTGTATCTGATAGTATTTATTCCGCTGTGTATTCTGTATGAGGACAAGTTTATATAACTGTCCATTGTTGTATATTGACTCTGATGATTGATGTATGTATAAAATGATATAGTTCTTTGTTTTAAAAGACTAGTAATTATCTATTGTATATTGTTCCGCTGCGATGTGTAAGATTCTGATATTGTTTTCTGTTTTCTGCTCTTGCTCTGTTGTTGTTCTTCTTCTCTTTTTCTTCTATCTTCTTCTTCTTCTACTTTTTCTTTTTCTTAAAACCATAACTTTTCGGGTTTCCGGCATTCGATGGCTCAGCAGTCGATAAAGTGAGTATCGATGTTGAATTTTCGAAAGTCGAAAATTTTCGGGATGTGACAAGTGGTATCAGAGCATATGGTTAAGCGACAACCCTGCTCTGTTGGGTGTTACTCATTCGAGATAGAGTCAGCAGTACTCTAGAATGAGTTGAGTGTAATAATAGATACGAGCGCGTATTTGTTAGTGAATATAAAAATGTTTTATATTGTGTTTGCTTATCCGTTGAGATGTTTGTGAATTTCGGTCGGTATGTGGGACGCCATATTATCGATAGGGATTTCTAAACACTTAAACGAGGCAAGACGACATAGTATTGTTTTAAAATAGGGTGAATGAAATAATTTTTGCCCAAAACTATTTTTGTATGGAAAAGAAATGATTTTCTGTAAATTATTACCGTATATGGTTGCATGGTTGCTAGAAGTAATAATATTAAACTATTATTATTGAAATTAAATGAGAACTTGGAATTATAACTCCAAAGTTAAGAAATAAAATTCACATACAAATGAAATTAAAGAATGTAAATTATAATTGTGAATTGTAAATTAAAACGGAATTCCAGAGAAGTTTTTGGAAATGTTTTGAAAGGAACTTGAAAATTTTGGAGATTTGGAAAGTTAAATCATTTTTGGAGTTGAAAATGAATTTCAAAGGTTTTGAAAAGTATTTTAGAGAGATGAAAGCTCTAAACTCTTTTCGGTCGCTGGAAAATAACTTCGGTAATGACTGCAGCATTATCGATGTTCATTTTCGGGTTTCCAAAAGAGAAATTGCTGCCAAGTTGTTTTAAATGAAAGTTGTTTGGAAAATTGAGTTTTGTTTTGGAAATTCAAAGAATAATTTGAATTGTTTTCAAATGATTTTGAAATGTTGGTAAGATTCTGGAATACCATATGAAAATATCTATGAATATTATGAAGTTGAATTAGATAAATTGAGACTTGAATTGTGAACTAAATAAAAAAATGATTCGAATTTGCAGATAAATTCAAGTAAGTAGAAATAAATTTCTGAATGAATGAAATTTACAATTGCAAGTAAATGAAATTAAAGATGAATGTTAAACTCTGTTTTGAATTTGTTAGCAATTGTAATTCAAGCTGAATATTGGAAATTGGAATTGGTAACGAATTAGTAATTGGAACTAATTTAAAATAGTACAGTTGTGAAAAAAAAAGGTAGTTGATAAATTCAATATTCAAAAGTAAACTGAATCCAATTTAGATTGAAATTGAATTCAAATAAATTGAAATGTAAAGTTGAATGAAAATAGATATATAACTTCAATAGTGAACTAAAAGATGATATAAGTAGTTTATATTGAAAATTTGTAATTGAATTTGCAAAATGATTTGAATGCTGTAACTAGATATAATGGCTAGTAGATATACAGGTGTATAAAGGGATTGGAAAAGTTATTTCACAGATAATTCGAATTGCTCGAAAAAGGTAAGTATTTGAATTTCGATATGAGTTTTTGATGATTTCTCTCTAGCCGCTTGGCTTTTTCTTTTTCTTTTTGAAATCTGAGAGTCCGTAGGGACGTTTTGTAGTAGTGCCGTATTAGCCGCGCAAAGGAGACGCTGGCGAAATTTTTCGAAAATTCCGAGTGTTAGAAAATTTTTGAGAAATTTTTGAAAGTTTAAATTTGAATTTGAATTCGAATTTGAATTTAGAAGTTAAACAATGTTGTTTGAAACTTAAAATTGAAGTTAGAAATTTAGTTGAATTAATAACGAATCTCTAGTAGAGAGATTTGTTTTGATAGATTGATAAAACTATTGAATGTTGAAAGATAGTAGACGAGTTAAGGACCACTTTTCTTAACTTGTAATTTCGAGGACGAAATTCTTTTAAGGAGGGAAGTTTGTAACGACCCAGAATTTTGAACGAATTAAATTGAGAATATTTAATTTATTTTAAATATTTGAACGATAATCTAATTCGAATCCCGAATTTAAATATTGAAATCGGCGATTAGATTATAAAATTTAATCAATTAAAGTTGAATAAAAATATTTCGAAGGCTTTTAAAATTCGTATTGATAATACTGAAGATGATAGAAGCTTCAGAATTTATTTTCGAACTGTTCTGTTTAGTTTTGAAATTAAATTGTTCGAATCGATATTCAAAAATAGTCATTTTTCAAACAGTCTCGGAATTCGACGAAACCAGTTCCATTTGGTCCGTAACGTTGAATTATTGTCGGGTTTCAATTTTCGTATTTTTCGAAGCTAATATGTAACCGTACGACGGTTAAACGCCTTGGAATTTAAATTGAATTTCAATTTAAATCTAAATTTAAATTATCTTACTTGGTCAGTATCACCACACGTTGTCTCCTTTAATCACGCCTGGTATCACGCAAGGAATCACGAACGAGATCGTGCAAGGCATACCCTTCGTTCCTTTTATCTCGTTAGCAACTCCCTCAGTTTCAATTCAAATTCACGAAGCCTTCTTTTTCCTCAGACAAAATCAAAGAAAAAAATTTTGCCGAGCTTCGAGATATAAAGATCTCGTTCCTTTTCTGTTCGAAACCCCTAGCTTAAATTCACGAAATCAATCAGAGCTCGCGCGCTTTATAAATCAAACCTCTTTCAAGTCGAGATTTCAATCTCGAGTCGATGGGAGCTCGCGCGCGTGTACGAGTGGGAGGGAGCAACGATGGCGAGGAGGTTCGTCAATAGGGGAATCGAAGCTCGCGATGACTGGAGGAGCTCGCAAGCAAAGAGGACCGTAGGCGATGCGATGGCGACTCGTTCAATTCACAAATGGCGGCAAGCGGCGATTTAGGGCATCGGGTCGCGATGTCGCGAGGTAGTGGGTGGCCGCGGCATTAAGGCAGGTGGCGAGAATCGCGATCGCTGGTGAGCGCGAGCAGACTGGAAGGCGACTCTGGTGTTGGTGGCGACTGCGAATGTCTGGGGAGTCGGCGAACAGGGTCGGGTTCAAGCCGTGTTCTGGCGACGAGATGAGTTCGAACTGTAGCCTTTGGGTCTCGATAAACTCGTCAGTTAGGTAATCAATTTATTAATTTATTTTCAATAAACCTAGGTAAATTTCTTTTGGATGAAAAGTCGATAGTAAATTACTGCTTGTATTTACAGTAAAACGGAAATTTTTATATATAAGAATTTTATAACGATAAGATTTTTATAGCTTATTTTTATAAGCAGTTAGGAATAAATTAAATAAGTATATAAGTAAAATGTTTGAAATATTTTATATAGTATTGGATATGGCAGTTAGTTAATTAATTTGAAATTAGAGAAAGAAAAGGGGATATATTTATATCTAAGTTTTGGAAGTATAAACTGTTAATGTAAAAACAGTAATAAAATAGATAATATATATATAAGTTAATATTGATCACAGTAGAGGAAATTGCCATTAGATATATATAGTTTTAAAAATATTTATAGTAAAGGAAGAAATTTTATATAGATTAAGATTTGAAGAAGGAAAATTTATTACTGTTTTATTTTCAGAAAAATAAAAATAGAAATGTATTATTGACTTATCTAAAATTTATTTAAGTTACTAAAAAAGGAAATTCGATTTAATTTAATAAATTGATAAGAGAAAGTTTGTTAATAAAAATAATTTGGCTAATTTAATTTACCTAGTAGGAGATCATTGATTTGATTTGTTCAAATATTAATTAAATTGTATAATTGCTTATACAAGGTTAAACTGTGAAGAAATAAGTTGGATTCAAAATGGATTGCAAAATAAAAAGCTAAGGTGAGATCTTCTCACTCAGATTTATAATTGAATTGCAGTATTGATTGTTGCTATTGGATGTGCTATTAGATATAGTAGGATATATCTATTATATATATAGCAATATATACATATTGGCATATGTATATATTGGATTGTTGATTTCCCGCCTCGTATAGCGGATGAGACCCTATTGCGCCGTTAGTAAGCGGATTTATAAAAACCTATATACCGCGATAATTCCGTACTGGAGCGGAATTGGTATTGTGCTAACATCTTTGGATGCAGGGAAACAGGTTGGAGGGATCCAACTGGATTCCTCAACTGTATTTATTTATTTACAGATATTGTGATATATATTCTGTTATCATATGATGATATATGATATTTGATTGTTGTGATTGATTGTTTGATGCTGTAGCATCATCGGATTCAAGTTTTAAAAATAACGACTTTTGATTTAAAAGGATTTTTAAAGTGATCTTTGAAATTATACGTTTATTAAATTTTTGAAGTGATTTATTTTAAATAAATAAACGTTCAAATTTTAAAGTTATAAAAGTCAAGACCTTTGTGAAATCTAACTGAAAAGTGATTTTTGGAATAAACAGTTGATTGATTTATAAAATGGTTTAAGTTGAGATTTTTTAAAAAAATATTATAAACGGTTTATTTAAAAGGTTTATAAGGTTGACACTTTATAAATTAAAAATGTTGGTATTATAAAACAAGTTTTTATAAGTGTTAAAATGAAATTTTAGGAAATTATAAATAAATGAAATTTATAAATTGTGAACTTATAAATGGAAAATGATTTTTGTGGAATAAATGAAATTATAAGTATTTAACTTATAATATGGATTGTGGTAGAAAAATTGAATTGTGAATTGAATAGGTCATTAAAGAAGATTTATAGATCAAATTGGTAATGAAGGAGATTTATTAAATTGAAATCGTTAGAAAATAGAAATAGGATTTATAAACGTTGTTTTATAAATTCGAAATCAATTGGATTTGATAAATTAAAATATTAAAGAAGATATATTCGCGATTTTGGATAGCGAATTTTTATTTAGATAAAAATGTGTAGAAATGATTGAAATGAGGTTAAGTAAATTTTATTCACGATTTTGGACAGTGAACATATGGTTAAGTAAAATGGATTCATTTTTGAAGAAGGAATATTTTAAAAATGAAGTTAAACATTTTAAAGGTGTTTTAAAATGTGTTATGAATCGAAATCATAGATTTCAACATTTATTGTTGAAATAGACGTTTTCGAGAAATTTAAGGAAATGATGGACTATAACACTGTTGTTATAGTAAATGATTTCCGAAAGGAAATGTTTTGATGTAGTATTGGGATTTATACATCTATTCAAATCCGAATCCCTATACTAGTGATTTTGAGTCGTCGTAACGATGTTTTACGTAACATTCGTTTTGACTCAAATAAATGTGTTTAAAGAGAATGATTTCCTTAAAGAATGAATATATACTTAATTTGATTTAAGTATATCGAATTTTTCCAAATGTTGAAAATAAATGATTTGTGAAATACTTATTATTAAATAAGTATGGAATGTTTTCCAAAATGAAATGAAACGTTTTGAGATTTTATCTTCTTAAAGATAAATCGAAATTGAATATTGAAAACGGTTTGAAATCGAATATCAGTAGATATTTTGAAATATAAATTCAATATGGAATTTATAAAAGAAAGGGAAGTTGTTTAAAAATAAATATTGATTTATTTTTGAAGTGTGGAAATAATATATCTAGAAAAGATATTTTTGGAAGATAAAATAATTTGGAAAATTATTTGGAATCTGATGATGTTGCGCATCTTTATTGATAGTTAAATAACCAACTATCAATAATTACCTTTAGATAGGTATTTGTTGTGAATTGGATGAATTTGAATGCCACACTTGTTTTTAAATAATCGCTCACTATTCGGGTTAGCCGGGAAAGGACCATGGGGTCGTATAACCCATTCCGAATATGTGATACGTCGTTATGAATCGCATTTGAAGACCGGTGTTGAAGACCGGATAATTTTGAAAACGGAAGGATTACCGTCGAGTTACTCTACATCGACTGATCTTCGATTTAGAGGTTTTATCACCCTTAGTGACGGGAAGTCCTGACGTGATTAGAAATCTATCCGGAAATGCAAGGGCTTCGTGAGAAGTGCCTTCGGTTCTGTTCGATCCCGGAACAGACTTGTATGGATTGTGTGTCTGACGTTACAATTTGAGATATAAAGCTGATTTCTTTCAAATACATTTCTGTTGGTGGCGGAGAATTTATTCTCTTAGCTTAACACCCTTCTCTGAGACGTACGAGCTCAGAGGTTATGTAGTTGAAATTTATCAGCGATAGATCCCAATTTGGTAACGTGGCATACTGAGTGTTGCTGTGAAATGATCAGTGTTTGGTCAGTTGTGATATGATCATTTGTTTGATCTTATATCTTTGTGATCATAGGTTGATCATTTTGTTTGACCCGAAGCAGGGCTTTTTATAGAAAGCGTAGCTTTGTGGACGAGACTTCATCGAGCCTCACACCCCGAAAATGGTCGAAACAGGACGAATGCGGCAAGGTTCTAGGGAGTAGCGCCCCTTAGTGTATGTCATTCCTTCTGGATAAAGGTGGTATCATGGTATGGAGCCCAGATACTTAACCTCTGTGGTTGCTGCACAGTTATTATTACTTTGTGGTTTGTTGCGAATCGGGGATCCTCGGGAAGATCGGTGACGATCGGGGGATGGCATACGCGTGTCAGTAGTTACCTATTTTTGCAGAGGTAACCCGGCCTTGTGTTGGCAGAGATCCGGTTAGGTTCTCGGGTCGTCTATTCCAGGGACGTACCCATCGTGGATAGGAAGTTCCTTAGCCTGACCATTTGTTGGAAATCCAAAGAAACAATACGCGACTTGTACGGTATTAGTTGTAGAACCTGCCATTTAATATGGTAGCTATAGTAAGCATACTATAATGGTACCTATGCTGGCTAAGATTTATATTCTACTTTCGAAATGTTTTCTACACTATGCACTAATAATAATATCAAAAAGAATTTGATTTTTGCGTAGTAAGCATCTTTGACTATCATAAGAAGAAATCTCCTCCAAGTCTGCGTTTGCATTGTGTGTGTGGCGGGAGGTCTTATGGTAGTTTCATTTTCCAAAAGCATTTCGAATTGACTTAAAAATTATCCTGTTGTTTATTTTAAAGAATAACTGTTTTACGATCTCACACCAGTCACCATGACTGACTCGGAGTTTATTGTTCCCTTCTAAACTCTGGGTGCCCACCAATTTTCACACGGGCAGTCTAGAGTTAGATTATCAGGATATTCTGGATATTCTGGAGCTTTGGAGATAAGCTGGAGGACGAGACGTAGTATTTGTATCTGATAGTATTTATTCCGCTGTGTATTCTGTATGAGGACAAGTTTATATAACTGTCCATTGTTGTATATTGACTCTGATGATTGATGTATGTATAAAATGATATAGTTCTTTGTTTTAAAAGACTAGTAATTATCTATTGTATATTGTTCCGCTGCGATGTGTAAGATTCTGATATTGTTTTCTGTTTTCTGCTCTTGCTCTGTTGTTGTTCTTCTTCTCTTTTTCTTCTATCTTCTTCTTCTTCTACTTTTTCTTTTTCTTAAAACCATAACTTTTCGGGTTTCCGGCATTCGATGGCTCAGCAGTCGATAAAGTGAGTATCGATGTTGAATTTTCGAAAGTCGAAAATTTTCGGGATGTGACAAAAAGAAAGGGGGAAAACATCAGAAAAGGCTCGTTCCTCCTCATCTCAGTGCGATTTTTCGAAGAAAAGAGGGGATGCCATTTTCGTTCTAAATTAAATCGAAACGATTCGTTTCAAACCTCGCGAAGTTATCAAAATCTGGAGATCGCTCGATCGATCATCAGAGAGGCGACAAGGACTACTGTCGCGAGACAAGTAATCAGAATTGAGGAGAAGCTCGACGTCTTGGCAAGGCATGGGAGCACGAACTCGATCGCGATTCGTATGGGTTGAGGCGCGTCTGTCAGGGGATGCGCGAGGCGAGGGAAGCGGCGTCTCAGTTCGTGGTCGTGGAGGTTGGCAACAACGTTGGCGAGTTTATCATTGGGAGGGAGTTCGATCGAGGGAGAGGTCGACTTCATCGTCGATGGGCCGCGCAATGGAGATGGTGGGTTCATGCCCCTGTCAGATCGCATTTCACTGCAAGGCTTCGGTCGAGAAGGAACGATGGTGGTTGAAGTATGGAGTTGTTTCTTGGATATCTCGATCGGCATAGGTTGTGGGTTCTCTGGTAAACCCTTTTCTCAAACTGAGTTTGATTTAATCAAAGTATATTCATACATAAGATTTTGTTTAAATAAAAGTTGGATTTTTAATATATATACATAGGCTATTTTTTTTTTGGCATATGCAGTGAAATAAGGAAAAGATTGTTTACTGTCTAGGTCATATTGTGGAATTTAGGTATATACAGAAAATTATATATGATTTTGGAAGAAAAAAAATATATATACGTAATTTAAATTTACTAATTTATTTTAGTGATTAACTAATGTAATTATTTTGGTAACTAGGAAATACTTTATCAACAGAAATTAGTTTAAAACCAATTATTAGTTAAGACAAATTTTTAAACGAAAATTGATTATTCGATTTATCTCGAATATTAATACATTGTATAAATTGTTTTATACAAGGTTTAAAATCAAGAAACAGCTGAAAACGGAAATGGATTTCAAAATAAAAGCTAAGGTGAGATCTTCTCACTCACATTGAAAAGTGGAAATTTTCAGTTATTGATTTGATTGACTGTTTGATTTCTATTGAATGTGCTATTAGATATGATAGGATATATCTATATATATAGCATTATATACATATTGGCATATGTATATATTGGATTGATTGATTCCCGCCTCGTATAGCGGATGAGACCCTATTGCGCCATTAGTAAGTGGATTTATAAAAACCTATATACCGCGATAATTCCGTACTGGAGCGGAATTGGTATTGTGCTGACGTCTTTGGATGCAGGGAAACAGGTTGGAGGGATCCAACTGGACCCCTCACATTGATTGAATTTATTTCTATTGTGATATGAATCTGTGAATGATTATAGTGATCCTATTAATCATATTGATATCTGGAAATTGTTTGAAAGCTAAAATTTAGCTGAATGGATGTTTGACATCATTGGATTCCAAAGATAAACGAAATTGAATTTTTGAGATTCAAGTAGAAAATTTCTAAGTGAATCAATTTTTGAAATTGAAGAAATTTTGAAGAAAAGAATTTAAAAGTATAAAAGTTGTTTTTATAATCGTATCGAATAAATTCCAGAATAAAGTGAAAATGCTAAATGAATGGATTTCATAAAACAGTGATTTTAAATTGAAGAAATTAATTTAAATTTGGATTTTTAAATAGATTAAAAGAAACGATTGAAATTTATTTTCTTAAAAAGGAATTTATTTAAAAGAAGATAAGTTGGAAATTCAGTTTGAAATTTAATTGGTAAATTGAAATAAGTTGTGAAATCAATGTAAAATAATTTCAATTTGAAGAATCCATTTAAAAATGGAATATTGAATGATTTGAGAAAAATAAGGAATTTATTTAGTAGTGATAAATAAATTTAGAAATCAATAATTGAAATTGATTTGATATTGAAGTTCTTATAAATAAAATTGGAATTTACAAATGCTGTTTATAAATACGAAATCACTTATTTTGATAAGTAAAATATAGAAGTAAATAAAAAGGAGATTTATAAGTCGAGGTTTTTATTAAAATAGAAATGGAATTTATAGACGTGTTTATAAATTCGAAATAGATTGAATTGGATAAATTTCTTTATAGAAGATTTTTAAAGAAAAGATATATTCACAACTCTGGACCGTGAATATATTATTGAATAAAATGGATTCATTTTTGAAGAAGTGATATTTTAAAATGAAGTAAATTGTCTTTAAAGATGTTTTAAAATGTATTACGAATCCAAACCATAGATTTCAACATTTATTGTTGAAATAGACGTTTTCGAGAAACTTAAGGAAATGGTGGACTATAACACTGTTGTTATAGTAAATGATTTCCGAAAGGAAATGTTTTATGTAGTATTGGGATTTATATATCTATCTTAAAATCCGAATCCCTATACTAGTGATTTTTGAGTCGTCGTAACGATGTTTTACGTAACACTCGTTTTGACTCAAATTGATGTCGTTATAGAAAATAGATTTCCTTAAAGAAATGAATATATACTTAATTTGATTTAAGTATATCGAACATTTTCAAATGTTGAAAATAAATAGATTTGTGAAATACTTATTATTTAATAAGTAAGGAAATACTTTTCCAATATGAAATGAACGTTTTGAGAATTTATCTTCTTAAAGATAAATTGAAATTGAATATTGAAAACGATTTGAAAATCGAATATCAGTAGATATTCGAAAGTATAAATTCAATACGGAATTTATAAAAGAAAGCGAAGTTGTTTAAAAATAAATATTGATTTACTTTTGAAGTGTGGAAAATTGATTTGAAATTGTTTTCAAATGGTTAAGTGTGGAAATTTTATATCTAGTAAAGATATTTTTGAAGATGAAATAATTTGGAAAATTATTTGGAATCTGATGATGTTGCGCATCTTTATTGATAGTTAAATAACCGACTATCAATAATTACCTTTAGATAGGTATTTGTTGTGAATTGGATGAATTTGAATGCCACACTTATTTTTAAATAAGCGCTCACTATTCGGGTTAGCCGGGAAAGGACCATGGGGTCGTATAACCCATTCCGAATATGTGATACGTCGTTATGAATCGCATTTGAAGACCGGTGTTGAAGACCGGATATTTTTGAAAACGGAAGGATTACCGTCGAGTTACTCTACACCGACTGATCTTCGGTTTAGAGGTTTTATCACCCTTAGTGACGGGAAGTCCTGACGTGATTGAAAATTATCCGGAATTGCAAGGGCTTCGTGAGAAGTGCCTTCGGTTCTGTTCGATCCCGGAACAGACTTGTATGGATTGTGTGTCTGACGTTACAATTTGAGATATAAAGCTGATTTCTTTCAAATATATTTCTGTTGGTGGCGGAGAATTTATTCTCTTAGCTTAACACCCTTCTCTGAGACGTACGAGCTCAGAGGTTATGTAGTTGAAATTTATCAGCGATATATCCCAATTTGGTAACGTGGCATACTGAGTGTTGCTGTGAAATGATCAGTGTTTGATCATTTGTGATATGATCATTTGTTTGATCTTATATCTTTGTGATCATAGGTTGATCATTTTGTTTGACCCGAAGCAGGGCCTTTTATAGAAAGCGTAGCTTTGTGGACGAGACTTCGTCGAGCCTCACACCCCGGAAATGGTCGAAACAGGAAGGATGCAGCAAGGTTCTAGGGAGTAGCGCCCCTTAGTGTATGTCATTCCTTCTGGATAAAGGTGGTATCATGGTATGGAGCCCAGATACTTAACCTATGTGGTTGCTGCATTATTATCTATGTGGTTTGTTGGAAATCGGGGATCCTCGGGAAGATCGGTTACGATCGGGGGATGGCATACGCGTGTCAGTAGTTACCTACTTTTGCAGAGGTAACCCGGCCTTGTGTTGGCAGAGATCTAACCGTAATGTTAGGTTATTTCTCGGGTCGTCTATTCCAGGGACGTACCCATCGTGGATAGGAAGTTCCTTAGCCTGACCATTTGTTGGAAATCCAAAGAAACAATACGTGACTTGTACGGTTTTAGTTGTATTACCTGCTATGGAATGTGGCGGTAACCTGCTATTGAACATAGTAGCTATAGTAGGCATAAGTGCGGAATGCCTATGCTGGCTAAGATTTATATTATACTTTCGAAACGTTTCTACACTATGCACTAATAATAATATCAAAAAGAATTTGATTTCCGCGTAGTAAGCATCTTTGACTATCATAAGAAGAAATCTCCTCCAAGTCTGCGTTTGCATTGTGTGTGTGGCGGGAGGTCTTATGGTAGTTTCATTTTCCAAAAGCATTGTGAATTGACATTAAAGTTTTCCTGTGTTTATTTTAAAGATAAACTGTTTTACGATCTCACACCAGTCACCATGACTGACTCGGAGTTTATTGTTTCCCTTCTAAACTCTGGGTGCCCACCAATTTCCACACGGGCAGTCTAGAGTTATATTATTAGGTTATCTGGATATTCTGGAGCTTTGGAGATAAGCTGGATGGCGAGACGTAGTATTTGTATCTGATAGTATTTATTCCGCTGTGTATTCTGTATGAGGACAAGTTATATAACTGTCCATTGTTGTATTGAGTTGTATATTGACTCTGATGATTGATGTATGTATAAAATGATATAGTTCTTTGTTTTAAAAGACTAGTAATTATCTATTATATATTGTTCCGCTGCGATGTGTAAGATTCTGATATTGTTTTCTATTCTGATGTTGTTCTGTTGTCCTTCTTTCTTCTTCTTCTCTTTTTTTTTTCTTCTTTCTTAAACCCTCACTATTGGAGTTTCCGGCGTTCGATTTCTCGGCAGTCGATAAAGTGAGTATCGATGTCGAATTTTCGAAAGTCGAAAATTTCGGTATGTGACATATATTATTTTATTCGCATAGCTATTTGGTCCAGATGTCGAACACAGAATTTCGAGATAGTTTTATCGATCCGAATTAGGATTTTTTACTCGATTTTCGACGGCGAACCTGGATATGGATTGTTGATTGATTCTGGATATTCTCTATCATAGTTTGTGGCTATGCAAGGAGAATGACGGTTTCTGATCAAGAAACCAGATCTGAGTCCGCACTAGGAAGTCGGGTGGACGATACTAGTTCGGAAGTGAAATTGTGTGATCGATTGAGCGATCGAATGTGATATTGCGTACGGATGATATATGTGCATCGTACGGGCTTAAGTAAAACAAATATTGAAAATTTGTAAAGAAAAGTATAAAATGACTTTGGAATTGTGATTGAATATTATTGCTTAATAGGATATACAGGTGTATAAAAGCAATGGATAATTGGGATTTTGATTTTAGAAGATAAAATTTAATGGCCCGACAAAAGGTATGTATTTGAATTTGATTGGGTTTTTGATCCAGCCACTTGGCTTTTTGTTTTCTTTTTGAGATTGGGAGGCCGTAGAGCCATTTTGTAGTAGTACCGAGCTAGCCGCGCAAAGGAGACGCTGGCGAAATTTTTCGGAAATTTAGAGAGTTAGAAAAAATTTTGAAAAATTTTGATAATTCAAAATTGAATTCAAATTTAAATTTGAATGGATAAGTAGGTGGTATGGGTTGAACTTATGAATAAGTTTGGGAAGTTAAAAGATGATTAATGTATCATTAATAAAAGTTGGTTTGGGTATTGTTAAAACTGTTTGAATTTGCGAAATAGTTAACGGGGATTGAATCATTCTTCCTAACTAGTAATTTCGGGGACGAAATTCTTTTAAGGGGGGAGGAATGTGACGACCCGGAATTTTTGTATATTTGAAATGTGAATATTTAATTTATTTTAAATATCCGAAGGTTAAATTTTAACTTTAATTTCAAATATACAGTATTTATTTGGATAATTAATTATTAAATTTAATTATCGGGATTGGGTAAAATATTGAATCTTGATTTTAAGCCTGTTAAAAATAGTTCAAAGGTTCAGAAAATTTATTTTGTTAATATTGAAGGTGATGAAACTTTTAAAATTGAATTTAAAAGTGTTTTGACCAGTTTTGAAAATATAACATTTAAATTGAATTTAAAAATAGCCTTCCGAGGCACAGTCTTGGAATTCGACGAAACCAGTTCCATTGGGTCCGTAATATTGTATTATTACCGGATTTCAATTTTCGTAGTAATTGGAGTTGGTGTGTGAGCGTACGACATACAAACGCGTTGGAATTAAATCAAAAATTTAATATAAACAATATAAGCAAAACACTGTAGCTAGATATTTTTCCAACACGTTCCTTTGCCTTCTCGAACACACTTCCTCGTTCTTTCAAAATGCAGACGCTTCATTTTCGTTTGAAAATAAAAATCAAAACAAAAGAGAAAAAAAAATGGCCACTCCTTGTTCAAAACAAAATCGTGCCTACCTCCACTTATTCCAAATCGCTGCCTTCAATTGTAAACGCAAGTCCCTTCTTCCCTTATCAATTCAAATCAATTTCTTCTTCTGTTGATCAAATCGAGTTCGATGCTCGAACGAGAAGGCGGTGCGCGGCTTCAGGAAGAGGCATGTGATCATTTGATAGTTAGATAGCGTGGCCGCTGTCGCGATGGTAATCTCGAGCTCGACGAAGGGACGACACGAGCTAGGGTTTCGAGCTCACGAGCGCGGGGCCGCATGGAGGGAAGCTCGTTCTTGGATTTCGTGCGCGCGTCGAAGGGGACTTGGGATGAAGTTGTCGCATCGATTTCGAGCTCGGTCAGAAGTTTGGAGGGGCACGCGATCTGGCGTATGTTGCGATGGTCGACGTCGAAGTAGTGGAGGGGCGATACGGTGGCAGCAGCGATTCATGGGGTTGGGCCTGGTTGGTCGGCGAAGTAGGAAGCTGCTAGGTATATTTGTTTTATTTCTTTAATACCGTAAATCAATATACCTTCTTTCATGCTTATTTTAATTCCAAAATAAATTTTAAGGTGTTGATTTCAAGAACAGAAAGGTATATTAATTTTTATTTTAAATTTTTATTTGGAAACAGTAAGTTTAGATTGTTAATTTCAAAACAGTGGATTTTAAATGTTTCCTAAGTTCAAACAATTTTGTCTAACAAATAATTAAATATATATACACCCTATTATAAAATTTATAACTTGGTTAGAAAAGGAAGTGTAAACTAGGTTGGTTTAACTATCATTTAAAATCAGTTAATTTAAATTATTAAAAGGGTAATTGGTTTTAGATTACTTCAAATATTAATAAATCGTCAATGTATATTCAAGGTCAAAAATTGTAAAGAGGCGAGCCGGTTTGGATTGGATTGCAAATGAAAAGCAAAGGTGAGTTAATCTCACTCAGTTAAATTATAATTTAAATTTAAATGGTTAAATTTAAATAATTGATTGGATGATTGCATTGATTGATGTGCTATATTATATATAGTAGTATATACCAATATATACATATTGGCATATGTATATATTTGAGTTGTTGATATTCCCGCATTTATATAGCGGATGAGACCCTATGCGCCGCATAATAGCGGATGATTTTATATTAAAACCCATATACCGCGATATTCCACTTTGAAGTGAAATTGGTATTGTGCTAACATCTGTGGATGCAGGGAAACAGGTTGGAGGGATCCAACTGGATTCCTCAAAATATTTAATTTTGTTTAAATATTCTGTGATATGATTTTTGATATCCTGTGATGAATTATATGGATAATTGGATGTTATGGTTTGGTTGGATCGATTTGGATGTGCTGAATTATCAAAATCTCTATAATGGAATTTTTGAAAAGAAATAAAAGAGTAAATTTTTAAGTAAAATAATTATAAAGAGTTTGAAATAAATTTGAGAATAAATCTGATTTAGAATAAAAGTGATTCTCAAAATTCTAATAAATATGGAAAAGAAGAATTTTGAATAAACCGAGAAATATTGAATTTAGAAAACTTATGTGATATGATTTAAAGGAATAAATAATTTATTTTAATTCAATGTTTAAATGTAATTAAAAAGAAAGAAGGAAATTTGAAAATCAGAAACTTGTGTTTCGGTTTAAAGATTTTAAATCATAATGAGAATAAAATCTAGAAGTTAATGAATTTGGGAATAAATGGATTAAGTAAGGAAATCTATTTCAAAGTAATTAAATTGGAGAATTTAATTGTTAATTGATTTAAATACTTTAGGATTTGGAATTTAAAAGAGAAGTGAGATTTTGAAATTTATAAACTGGGTTTATAAAGTAAAATAAAATATCAGGAGATATTTGAGAATATAAATTCAAGGTGGGAATTTATAAAAGAGTATGAATTGGTTTAAAAATAAATGTTGATTTATTTTTAAAGGATGTGAAGAGAAGTGTATTTCCTTGGATTGCCAAGTACGTTTTTCAAATAAATTTTTAATATAAGTTAAAAGTTCTAATTGTGTTTTTAAAAGCATGTTTTAGGAAATTGATTTATTTCTAAAGGTTAATTTCCAAAGTAAGTATTTTCAAAAATCTATTATTGTAGTAATTATATAAAAGTGATTTGGTATTATGTTTTAAAGAGGAAATTTAGTTTATATTATAAAGTGGTTTATTTTAAAGTATATATTTTAATAAAGTATTAAAGTAGTTTGATTTCAATGTTATAAGATATATTTAAAATAAAGTGTTTTTAAATTATTTTAAAATTAAAAGTATTTTGTACTTGGTGATTCAGTGGAAATAATTATTTGGGAAATGTTTTCCGTAAGCGGAAACTGTTTTGAAATTGTTTTCAAATGAGCTTTGAAAATTTGGAAATATATCTTGGAAAGATATTTGGGCAAATAAATAATGTGGGAAATTATTTATTGTGTGATGGTTGCTTGTGGATGTTAATTGATAGTTAAATAACCGACTATCAATATTGGCCAAATGCGCTGATCGTTTCGAAGAGACCGGGATCGAGTTTCCGTATACCGGGATTCTAGGTCTGGAGACTCGAATACCACTTCGATCCGGTTTGTACGTTTCGTGTAACGATTTCGGAGGCGAAGATGGAGCAGTGAAGAGCAAGGGCTAGTCGCTACTAATCCTGAGGATATTTCCAAAATGGATGTAGTAGGAATAGTGCCTTCGGTTCCGTTCGAACCCGGGACGGACTTGTATGGACGAATGCTTGCGTGACATCGTCAGGTGGACGATGGGCATTCTAAGGGATATGTTCTGAAAAAGGTATCGTTTAGCCTCGAGCCTCATCAACCGGGAATGACTGAAAATCAGGGGTTATGCAGCAAGGCTTCGTGGGTAGCACCCACTTGAGAGTAAGGTCATCCCTGCCTAGATGTCCCTTTTATTTCGGCTTAGTGGTGCGGTTGCTGATCCCAACCGTGGGGTGATTTTATTTGGAATTTTCCAGTAAGGGATGATTCTGGCCTTGTGTTGCAGGGGAGCGGGCGTACTCCTCGGTACTCTGATCTAGGCCACGTACTGTGACAGGTGGTACCCCAGTGCCTAGTCATTCGTTGGAAATCCATTCTCCCTACGTGTCTTGTACGAGTTTTGTTTGTATTACCCACGTTGTGGCTAGTATGCTGGAATTTAATCAAGTAACAATTTCAGCTATTTTAATAAGTATTTGTGAATAGACACTATTATAATATCAGAGGATTTTGATAAAAAGTGTTTTAGCTATCGTAAGGTAAAAACCCGACATGTTTATTTGTGGCGTGGTCTTACGAGATGCTTTTATTTTCAAAAGGATTTTTGAAACTTTAATAATCAATTGAGTGTGATTTTCTCACGCTGGTTTTCCAGACTGACTCGGGTATTGTTTTATATGATGCTCGGGTCAGACCGAGTATTATAGGTTACAGGATATGATGCTGTGGAGCTCAGGTGATGAGCTGGATGGCGAGACGTATTTCCCGTACTTGTTTATATATATATATTCCGCTGTGTATTCAGTTGTATGTTATGGATGTTGATGTACTCTGGTGATGTATTCTGATGATGTATTGCATAAACAGAAATAGTTTTGATTTGTGTAAAGATCTGTTGATATATATTATATTTTATTCTGCTGCGATGGTCAGATTCTGTTGTTGCTTTCTGTTTTCTCTTCTTCTACCTCTTCTTCTTAACTAAAATGGTTCGATTTTCCGGGTCTGGAAAGTCGGGTCGTTACAGTTCATATACCACTCAATAAACCAATCATCACAATACAAAACAATTTTTATATTCACTAACAAATACGCGCTCGTATCTATTATTACACTCAACTCATTCTAGAGTACTACTGACTCTATCTCTAATGATTAACACCCAACAGAGCAGGGTTGTCGCTTAACCATATGCTCTGATACTGTAACGACCCTGAATTTTGAATAATTTAAATTGAAAATATTTAATTAATTTTAAATATTTGAACGATGATTTGACTTGAATTTCAAATTATCAGAAGGAATTGGCGATTAAATTTTTGAATTTAATCTATTGAAAGTTGAATAAAATTTGAATCTTCAATTTTAAGCCGGTTAAAAATAATTTAAAGGCTTAGAAAATTCATATTGATAATACTGAAGATAATAGAAGCTTCAGAATTGAATTTGAAAGCGATTTGTTCAGTTTTGAAATTGTATCGTTTGAAATCGAATTTAAAAATAGTCTTCCGAGGCACAGTCTCGGAATTTGACGAAACGAGTTTCATTGGGTCCGTAATATTGAATTATTACTGGATTTCAATTTTCGTATTTATTGGAATTGTTTTATGAATATACGGCGTATAAACGCGTATAAAATTTAATTGAATTCAAATTGAATTTCTGTAACAACCTGGATTTTTGCCCAAATTTTAATCATCAATAAACGATCTATGTTGACAGATAATTTCTGTTTATTGTTGAAATTTTTATAACGATAAAATCTTCGTCAATTAACGATTTAATATCAAATTGTTAATTTCTGTTAGAATTTGGAATTTGTAAATCGATTAAAATTCTTTTATCAAATTTTATTAATACGAAATGAATAAATACACATAGCTAGATTTTAACAACAAAATTAAACAAAACAAAATTAAAGAAATTATCTAGACAAAACAAAATTTAAAATAAAAAGGAAAAAAAAAAAGCCCATACCCTTATTCACGTTTAAACCCATACCCCCCACGATCTTATCTCTGTTAAAACACGACCCCCCTTTTTTCATTCCTCATTCACAAACCCTAGAGCAAAACAACGAAATAGAAAAAAAATGGCGGCCGTGGTTTTTCTTCCTTTGATCTGAAAAAAATTAGGGTTTGAAAAGAAAAAAAAAAGAAATTTTGGAGCTTTCGACTTCTCTGGTCCTTGGGCTTTGTAGTTTCGAAGCATGCGATGTTCTTCGATCGCTGTTGGATGTTTAGTAAGTTGCTTCGATCAATGTGGAATCGGGGCCTCTTCAAAACAAGGTGAGTAATTAAAATTACTCACATCTAATTTTAAATCTCTAAGTGATTTCAAACTTGCAAATTTCATGATTTTTGATTTGTTCGATTTCTTGAATTTATAGCTTCGGCCTGATTTGTTTGACTTCGATCATTACCATTGCTTTGATGTTGTTGTTTCTCTCTGATTTAATCAATTTCATATAAAATGATACTGGAAATTTTTAACTGGTTCACTCTTAAGACTTTGATGATTTAAAGATGTTCGAACTCCTTTTGTCAGTATGGCTTGACTTTCAATTTGACTTCGATTTTGATGTGAATTCATCTGGAAATTGCGTTGTTTTGTTTGATTGCGTGACAACTTCGGTTTTGGATATGTTTTTATTCGCATGCCCTGTACCTTCGAATCTGGATCTCGAATTGCTGTTACATTTGGAGTTTTAGTTATTGATTTCTTTGGTACTTGAACAAATTTGTTGTTCAGTCTGCATTCATGTATAAGTATGGTTTGAGTCATGTAGTTCATTGTGATATTTAAATTTGTTGCCTCCCCACTAGAATTTGTTTCACTGATGCATCTGTGTCATGCTTGCATCTGATTGTGATTTATAGTCTTTGTTGTTCTTCTTTGTGGGTCTGCATCCAGGGTGATATCTGAAACTTGTGTAGTCTTGTGCAGTTTGATTGTGTGAGTAACATCACTTAAAAATAATTTAAAAGTATGATTCTGATGCATATATGTATGTGAATATGTGTGTTTTTTTTACATGAATGCTCTGTGAATGACAACATTTAAGTGCAGGCTCATAAGCATATACATCTTCTGTTTGAGTTCCTCAATACAAATGTTTGATTTCAAATCAATTTCTCTGGATATAATTAATTGTTTTGAGCTTAGTGTTAAGCCAATATAGGTTCTTATTTTCTAAACCAAAGATAAAACATATATTTGAGTTAAAACACCTAGTTTATATCTCTGAAAAAAAAAGAATCAAAGAAACTAATTGAAATTGTTTAAACCCAGGTTGACCTGAGTTTTCCAAAGCAAGTCCAAAATATAACTCCAAGTTCCCATTATATTGAAGTCACTATTTACTGATTAAGCAAGTCCAAATACAACAGACATGAGGGCCGATCAGTTGGTTGTAAAGTTGTCACTGATTTTGTGTCCACCTGTTTTGTTTCATTGTCTTGTACCATTGATTCCACTTGCTGTCACACTAACCAGTGCATTTCCTTCATATGTTGTCTGTGCACCCTTTAATGTAGCACTCGAGTCTTGTTCAAGCCTTCAGTTATTGTCCACTGATCATTTAGTATATATGACATTCAATGTGTCTGGATTGAGACCTGAGTCTGTTGTGCACTTCACTCTGTAGCCACTTGATCATAGTTTGACTGTGTTTTCCTGTGTGTTGGTCTTCATTTGCATTGTTACAATTATTGAGCATTAGAGTTGTAGTTGTGGTTGTTTAATTAGATGGAGAGGCTTTGCTTTGAGGTCTGCATACTTGAAGTGGTCACTGACCTGAGATTTTGTTGCATTGGTTATCTTCACCTGTTTTGTTAAGCCTGTCTCTGTTGTCACTCTGGTCTGGAGTAGCTCTGTTGCACTGCCTGTATTCATTGTTTTCGACCTGTCACTGTTGTGTTCATTGGTGGGTTGCATTGTTCCATGTATTTGTGTAGTCTGTCTGTTGCACTTTTCAGTTTCATCACTGTTTTACTTCCACACTGTTGCACTTGTATACTTCATATGCATACTGTTGATCTTTTGTAGCATTGAGTTGAGCCATGATTGCAGTGACTTGACCTTTGCAGTTTCGACGTACGGTAGTGGCGAGGCAGTGCACGCGTGCGTGCACTGCAGCCACCACGAAATCGACAGTTTTGAATTGATGTTTCTTTGCATCGGATGCATTGATCTTTTAGGCCATATTGGCGAGGCCGTACACGCGTGCGTGTACGGCAGCCAATCGAGTTTTTGATGATTTTAAAGTGACAATTTCAATTGTTTTAAATTGATTTAGTCGATTTGATAAATTTTTTATCTATCTCTGTTGATGACTTAAATCTGCTGATTTATTGTTAACACTGTTTAGTGTTATATTTTCGTTATCCGATTTCTTTGTTTAAAGAGTCGGATAGACGAGAATTATTGTGACTGTCGTCTATTTAAATTATTATTGCCTCTATGCACTAATAAACTGGTTTGAATTAGACTGACCTGTGTATTATTTTCTTTTGAATATAATACTCGGGTCAGACCGAGTATTTCTACAGCTTGAAGATTTTCGAGCAGCGAAGTTAGAGAGAGAGTAAAGAACCATTTTTAGTTTCAAAAGAAAATTGTATTTTATGATATTCCGCTGTATCTGTATAAAATTGTATAAACTCTGATGTATATAAAAAGATTTATAGTAATGAAATAAATTCTCATTTGTTTTAATTGATTGTTATTATCTGTGTTTCTGTGGCTGATTCTGTTTAAACCTTATAAACTAAATAACAATTCGTCTTTTTGAACGTTTCTAGTTGGTTTAATTACCGACTGGAGACGGTCAAAAGGGGGAATGTTACAGAGTGGTATCAGAGCTTTGGTTTACACAAAGCCTAGTTTATGATGTTTAATATGAATAGTTACTAGAAACACTTTAAAAAGAGAATGTTTTTCAAATCCAAAGAAGTATAAAATTGTTTTTGAAAATGAAGATTTTTAACTTAAGAAAAGTTAAATTGAAGTGAGTTGGCATTAATAAATTTATGATTTGAAATTTAACTAAAGGAAGTTAAATAAATTGAACTGGATTTGATAAATTATTGAAATAGAAATTTAAACTTGAAAGAGAAGTGATTATATAATATGAATTGGGAAATTTAAATTAATAAGTTGTTTAACTTATAAAATGAGAAAGTTAAGTAAACCAGTTTTTAAATGGTTAAACGGTTTTGTTAAGTAAAACAAAATCTAAATTTTGAAAAGTGATATGAATTTGACTTTGGTAAAGTTAAATAAAATAGAATTTCAAATAAATTTGAGGCGAATTTAAGTTTTATGGTGAAAATAAATGCAAGTGAAGATAAAATGAAACAGCTTAAGTAATATTAAATGAGATTGAATTTGATATAAGAATGAATATGAATTTGAGTTATAGAAAGGAAATTCAACTTTAATTGTAAAAGTGAATTTGTGAATATGGTGAGTATAAAAATTCAATCTGAATTAGAATATAAACCAATTGAAATTAAGTGTGTTAAACCAAATTGAATGTAAGCAAAGTAAATAAATTTGGTTAAATTGAATGTGCATTGGTTTTGCTAGTTGATTGTATGGAAATTCATTAAGTATTAATGAAATTGAATTAATGGGAATTGGAAGCTAAGTAACTGAATTCAAATTGAAAGGTAAGAAATCAAAATAGAATTTGATTTGAATTGAAAGCAAACTAACTTGAGTATAAATTAGTGAAAGTAAACTAATTGAATATGAATGAATGTTAGTAACATCCAATGTGAATGAATCAAATGTGATTTAATTGGAAATCAAGTCGATGAATGATTTACTAAAGAACTAGTTGATTATCTTGGAAATGGAAAACTGATAAATTTATATAATAGTTTAAATTGGAAATTTTGAATTATTATAAACGGCTTAAATTGAAGATTTGAAAAGTGTTAATAAAATATTGGAATTGTATAAGTGTTAAAAGTGAAATATTTAATGGATTTCATAAGTGAATGGAAATTACAGAATTAAAATTGTGAAGTTATAAAATGAATCAAAGTTGCGAAATAAAAGAATTTATAAGTAATTTACTTATAGATTAAATTCTGATATAAAACCGAGTTATAAAGGAATGGTTAATGAAGTAAATTTTTATGAATTGAAGTCTTTATGAATAGGAGTGAAATTTATAAACATTGTTTATAAATTCGAAACTGACTTATTTTGATAAGTAAATCTTTATAGCTTGTTAAAAGTAGTATATTCACGATTTTGGACCGTGAATATATTATTGAATAAAATGGACATGTTTAGGAATGTGATATTTTAAAACGAAGTTAATTGTTTTAAAAGATGTTTTCAAAGGCATTGAATATCGAAACCATAGATTTCAACATTCATTGTTGAAATAGACGTTTTCGAATATAAGGAAATGGTGGACTATAACACTGTTGTTATAGTAAATGATTTCCGAAAGGAAATGTTTTGTGTAGTATTGGGATTTATACATCTATCTAAATTTCGAATCCCTATACTAGTGATTTTGAGTTGTCGTAACGATGTTTTACGTAACATTCGTTTTAACTCAAATAAATATGTGAAAGAGAATGATTTCCTTAAAAATGAAATATATACTTAATTTTGATTTAAGTATATCGAATATTTTCAAATGTTGAAAATAAATTGGATTTGTGAATTACTTATTTTTAAATAAGTATGGAAATGTTTTTCCAATATGAAATGAAATGTTGTGAATATATTCCGTAAGGAATAAATGATTTGAAATTCATTTTTGAAGTCGAAGTTGAAAAGTTAAATGAGAATTTGAACAATTTGTTCAATTTGAAATTTTTCAAAAAGATTGAATCGTTAAGTTAAAATTGAGTTTAACTTCGACATCAAAGACAATATAAGTTGAGCTTTGAATTTCAGATGATGATTTGGATTGTATGTCTCACATTGTGAATTGATGACATAGCAATTGATCTCTATTAAATATATATCTGTTGGTGGCGGAGAATTTATTCTCTTAGCTTAACACCCTTCTCTGAGACGTACGAGCTCAGAGGTTATATATCGATAGACATCAATTCTGTGTTGAGAATTGACGATGTAAGCGTGAAATCCAAATCGAATGTGAAAGTCGATAATAGAATGGAATTATGAATATGAATTAGGTTTGAGATAACCTTAAATTTCCAAATCGACTTAGAGGAAAATTTTGAAATCCTCTATTTTGTTATGAATATGGAATATGTAAGTTTTTAGAACTTATATATATGAATGCGGTAAATTTGAAAACCGTTAGTTTAGAAAGACATTGTTATGGAAATCTTATGTATGTTTACATAGATGTTATATGTACGAAATGGGAAATGAAAGTACTACATATATGATATTAAGTTTTCTAAACTGAGGATGTGGAAAAGTACCTTCCATTTATTATTGGAGAAGGTATTGGAACTCGTGAAGAGTATCCATTTGAAATTCGTAGCTACGTAGAATTTTAGTCAGAGTGACTATTTGAATCGGAAATCCTTCGCGATAGTTCATCGCGATGAGATTAGATTTGATTGATGATGTTAGCGTAATTTGAGGGGCGAGATGCCCACAGTTACAAGCGATTCCACTGGGATAGTGGCGTAACCGCCGAGTAAACTGCAATCTAATGCCAGGCGAAATTTGAGGGGCGTGATGCCTACAGACACGAGCGATTCTACTGGGATAGTAGCGTAACCGCCGTGTGTACTGCAATCTATGGCGACAACCATGGCGAAATTTAAGAGATGAGAAATCTACAGCCACAAGCGACTCTACTGGGATAGTAGCGTAACCGCCGGGTGGAACTGTAATCCATGGGGGAACGTGCTTTCCATATCCATTTTTAAAAGAATTTTTAAAAGTATTTTCACTGGGAATTGAAGCAAGTATGTTTAGTACTTGGAGATTTTTAGACCTACGCCTAGCCAGCGTATGCCTAATGTCTGTGAGAACGAAGATGGACTTGTTAAATTTCGAGTTAGCAAGTATTTTCAAACTGTAAATAGTGAATCAATAGTCTGAAATTAAAATTACAAAATTCCTACCTAATGAACTAAGGAAGAGGATCTTTGAAATGTTTTGAAAGTCCACAGCTTTGGAAGAGATAATTATATAAATCTCTAATGTGAAGAATTTTAAGTTTGAATCTGAAGTGTAAATCGAAAGTGTTGATAAAAGACTTTTGCGTTTTGATTTTTGAAAATCAATGAACAAAGGAGATAAACAAAACTAATGAGATTAAACAAATGGAATGAATCATATATTCATTTATTTGTATTGAGTTTCAAGCTTGTAAAAATTGACTAGAGTATAAATATTAATGAAATTTTAACAACTTTTCCTTTTCGAGGACGAAAAGTTTTTAAGGAGGGGAGTTTGTAACGACCCTGAATTTTGAATAATTTAAATTGAAAATATTTAATTAATTTTAAATATTTGAACGATGATTTGACTTGAATTTCAAATTATCAGAAGGAATTGGCGATTAAATTTTTGAATTTAATCTATTGAAAGTTGAATAAAATTTGAATCTTCAATTTTAAGCCGGTTAAAAATAATTTAAAGGCTTAGAAAATTCATATTGATAATACTGAAGATAATAGAAGCTTCAGAATTGAATTTGAAAGCGATTTGTTCAGTTTTGAAATTGTATCGTTTGAAATCGAATTTAAAAATAGTCTTCCGAGGCACAGTCTCGGAATTTGACGAAACGAGTTTCATTGGGTCCGTAATATTGAATTATTACTGGATTTCAATTTTCGTATTTATTGGAATTGTTTTATGAATATACGGCGTATAAACGCGTATAAAATTTAATTGAATTCAAATTGAATTTCTGTAACAACCTGGATTTTTGCCCAAATTTTAATCATCAATAAACGATCTATGTTGACAGATAATTTCTGTTTATTGTTGAAATTTTTATAACGATAAAATCTTCGTCAATTAACGATTTAATATCAAATTGTTAATTTCTGTTAGAATTTGGAATTTGTAAATCGATTAAAATTCTTTTATCAAATTTTATTAATACGAAATGAATAAATACACATAGCTAGATTTTAACAACAAAATTAAACAAAACAAAATTAAAGAAATTATCTAGACAAAACAAAATTTAAAATAAAAAGGAAAAAAAAAGCCCATACCCTTATTCACGTTTAAACCCATACCCCCCACGATCTTATCTCTGTTAAAACACGACCCCTCTTTTTTCATTCCTCATTCACAAACCCTAGAGCAAAACAACGAAATAGAAAAAAAATGGCGGCCGTGGTTTTTCTTCCTTTGATCTGAAAAAAATTAGGGTTTGAAAAGAAAAAAAAAAGAAATTTTGGAGCTTTCGACTTCTCTGGTCCTTGGGCTTTGTAGTTTCGAAGCATGCGATGTTCTTCGATCGCTGTTGGATGTTTAGTAAGTTGCTTCGATCAATGTGGAATCGGGGCCTCTTCAAAACAAGGTGAGTAATTAAAATTACTCACATCTAATTTTAAATCTCTAAGTGATTTCAAACTTGCAAATTTCATGATTTTTGATTTGTTCGATTTCTTGAATTTATAGCTTCGGCCTGATTTGTTTGACTTCGATCATTACCATTGCTTTGATGTTGTTGTTTCTCTCTGATTTAATCAATTTCATATAAAATGATACTGGAAATTTTTAACTGGTTCACTCTTAAGACTTTGATGATTTAAAGATGTTCGAACTCCTTTTGTCAGTATGGCTTGACTTTCAATTTGACTTCGATTTTGATGTGAATTCATCTGGAAATTGCGTTGTTTTGTTTGATTGCGTGACAACTTCTGTTTTGGATATGTTTTTATTCGCATGCCCTGTACCTTCGAATCTGGATCTCGAATTGCTGTTACATTTGGAGTTTTAGTTATTGATTTCTTTGGTACTTGAACAAATTTGTTGTTCAGTCTGCATTCATGTATAAGTATGGTTTGAGTCATGTAGTTCATTGTGATATTTAAATTTGTTGCCTCCCCACTAGAATTTGTTTCACTGATGCATCTGTGTCATGCTTGCATCTGATTGTGATTTATAGTCTTTGTTGTTCTTCTTTGTGGGTCTGCATCCAGGGTGATATCTGAAACTTGTGTAGTCTTGTGCAGTTTGATTGTGTGAGTAACATCACTTAAAAATAATTTAAAAGTATGATTCTGATGCATATATGTATGTGAATATGTGTGTTTTTTTTTTACATGAATGCTCTGTGAATGACAACATTTAAGTGCAGGCTCATAAGCATATACATCTTCTGTTTGAGTTCCTCAATACAAATGTTTGATTTCAAATCAATTTCTCTGGATATAATTAATTGTTTTGAGCTTAGTGTTAAGCCAATATAGGTTGTTATTTTCTAAACCAAAGATAAAACATATATTTGAGTTAAAACACCTAGTTTATATCTCTGAAAAAAAAAAGAATCAAAGAAACTAATTGAAATTGTTTAAACCCAGGTTGACCTGAGTTTTCCAAAGCAAGTCCAAAATATAACTCCAAGTTCCCATTATATTGAAGTCACTATTTACTGATTAAGCAAGTCCAAATACAACAGACATGAGGGCCGATCAGTTGGTTGTAAAGTTGTCACTGATTTTGTGTCCACCTGTTTTGTTTCATTGTCTTGTACCATTGATTCCACTTGTTGTCACACTAACCAGTGCATTTCCTTCATATGTTGTCTGTGCACCCTTTAATGTAGCACTCGAGTCTTGTTCAAGCCTTCAGTTATTGTCCACTGATCATTTAGTATATATGACGTTCAATGTGTCTGGATTGAGACCTGAGTCTGTTGTGCACTTCACTCTGTAGCCACTTGATCATAGTTTGACTGTGTTTTCCTATGTGTTGGTCTTCATTTGCATTGTTACAATTATTGAGCATTAGAGTTGTAGTTGTGGTTGTTTAATTAGATGGAGAGGCTTTGCTTTGAGGTCTGCATACTTGAAGTGGTCACTGACCTGAGATTTTGTTGCATTGGTTATCTTCACCTGTTTTGTTAAGCCTGTCTCTGTTGTCACTCTGGTCTGGAGTAGCTCTGTTGCACTGCCTGTATTCATTGTTTTCGACCTGTCACTGTTGTGTTCATTGGTGGGTTGCATTGTTCCATGTATTTGTGTAGTCTGTCTGTTGCACTTTTCAGTTTCATCACTGTTTTACTTCCACACTGTTGCACTTGTATACTTCATATGCATACTGTTGATCTTTTGTAGCATTGAGTTGAGCCATGATTGCAGTGACTTGACCTTTACAGTTTCGACGTACGGTAGTGGCGAGGCAGTGCACGCGTGCGTGCACTGCAGCCACCACGAAATCGACAGTTTTGAATTGATGTTTCTTTGCATCGGATGCATTGATCTTTTAGGCCGTATTGGCGAGGCCGTACACGCGTGCGTGTACGGCAGCCAATCGAGTTTTTGATGATTTTAAAGTGACAATTTCAATTGTTTTAAATTGATTTAGTCGATTTGATAAATTTTTTATCTATCTCTGTTGATGACTTAAATCTGCTGATTTATTGTTAACACTGTTTAGTGTTATATTTTCGTTATCCGATTTCTTTGTTTAAAGAGTCGGATAGACGAGAATTATTGTGACTGTCGTCTATTTAAATTATTATTGCCTCTATGCACTAATAAACTGGTTTGAATTAGACTGACCTGTGTATTATTTTCTTTTGAATATAATACTCGGGTCAGACCGAGTATTTCTACAGCTTGAAGATTTTCGAGCAGCGAAGTTAGAGAGAGAGTAAAGAACCATTTTTAGTTTCAAAAGAAAATTGTATTTTATGATATTCCGCTGTATCTGTATAAAATTGTATAAACTCTGATGTATATAAAAAGATTTATAGTAATGAAATAAATTCTCATTTGTTTTAATTGATTGTTATTATCTGTGTTTCTGTGGCTGATTCTGTTTAAACCTTATAAACTAAATAACAATTCGTCTTTTTGAACGTTTCTAGTTGGTTTAATTACCGACTGGAGACGGTCAAAAGGGGGAATGTTACAGATACCAAATGTAAAGACCCGCAAATCCGTCTTCCGAAAACCCGACACTGCTACGACCACTGTAGCAACTGTCGAACGATCGGGTGGCGGAAACGCGAACTTTAATGTTTAAAAGAAGAGATAGAAGAGAAGATAGAAGAAAAAGAGAAGAAGAACAACAACAGAACAAGAGCAGAAACAGAAACAGAAAACAATAACAGAATCTCACATATCGCAGTGGAACCATATATAATAGATAAATGAATATCATTTAAAAACAAAAGAATTATATCTGTTATTACATTACATCACATCATATCATCAGAGTCAATAAACAACAATGGACAGTTATATAAACTTGTCCTCATACAGAATACACAGCGGAATAAATACTATCAAATACAAATACTACGTCTCGTCATCCAGCTTGCTTCCAAAGCTCCAGAATATCCAGAATATCCTGATAATATAACTCTAGGCTGCCCGTGTGGAAATTGGTGGGCACCAAGAGTTTAGAAGGGAACAATAAACTCCGAGTCAGTCATGGTGACTGGTGTGAGATCGTAAAACAGTTATTCTTTAAAAATAAACAGCAGAAAAACTTTAATGTCAATTCGCAATGCTTTTGGAAAATGAAACTACCATAAGACCTCCCGCCACACACACAATGCAAACGCAGACTTGGAGGAGATTTCTTCTTATGATAGTCAAAGATGCTTACTACGCGAAAATCAAATACTTTTTGATATTATTATTAGTGCATAGTGTAGAAAACATTTCGAAAGTAGAATATCAATCTTAGCCAGCATAGGTACCATTATAGTATGCTTGGTATAGCTGCCATATTAGATGGCAGGTCCTACAACTAAAACCGTACAAGTCACGTATTGGAGTTTGGATTTCCAACAAATGGTCAGGCTAAGGAACTTCCTTTCCACGATGGGTACGTCCCTGGAATAGACGACCCGAGAACCTAACCGGATCTCTGCCAACACAAGGCCGGGTTACCTCTGCAAAAATAGGTAACTACTGACACGCGTATGCCATCCCCCGATCGTCACCGATCTTCCCGAGGATCCCCGATTCGCAACAACCACAAAGAAATAAATTTTTGCAGCAACCACAGAGGTTAAGTATCTGGGCTCCATACCATGATACCACCTTTATCCAGAAGGAATGACATACACTAAGGGGCGCTACTCCCTAGAACCTTGCCGCATCCTTCCTGTTTCGACCATTTCCGGGGTGTGAGGCTCGATGAAGTCTCGTCCACAAAGCTACGCTTTCTCAAAAAGCCCTGCTTCGGGTCAAACAAAATGATCAACCTATGATCACAAAGATATAAGATCAAACAAATGATCATATCGCAAATGATCAAACATTGATCATTTCACAGCAACACTCAGTATGCCATGTTACCAAATTGGGATATATCGCTAATAAACTTCAACTACATAACCTCTGAGCTCGTACGTCTCAGAGAAGGGTGTTAAGCTAAGAGAATAAATTCTCCGCCACCAACAGAAATGTATTTGAAAGAAATCAGCTCTATATCTCAAATTGTAACGTCAGACACACAATCCATACAAGTCTGTTCCGGGATCGAACAGAACCGAAGGCACTTCTCACGAAGCCCTTGCAATTCCGGATAATTTTCAATCACGTCAGGACTTCCTGTCACTAAGGGTGATAAAACCTCTAAATCGAAGATCAGTCGATGTAGAGTAACTCGACGGTAATCCTTCCGTTTTCAAAAATATCCGGTCTTCAACACCGGTCTTCGAATGCAATTCATAACGACGTATCACATATTCGGAATGGGTTATACGACCCCATGGTCCTTTCCCGGCTAACCCGAATAGTGAGCGCTTATTTAAAAATAAGTGTGGCATTCAAATTCATCCAATTCACAACAAATACCTATCTAAAGGTAATTATTGATAGTCGGTTATTTAACTATCAATAAAGATGCGCAACATCATCAGATTCCAAATAATTTTCCAAATTATTTCATCTCCCAAAATATCTTTTACTAGATATAAAATTTCCACATTTTAAAAATAAATCAACGTTTATTTTTTTCTAAACAGTTTCCCTTTCCTTTTATAAATTCCATAGTGAATTTATATTTTCAAAATATCTACTGATATACGATTCACAAATCGATTCCAAACATTCAATTTCAATTTATCTTTAAGAAGATAAAATCTCAAAACGTCTCATTTTCATTTTGGAAATCATTCCATACTTATTCAATAATAAGTGTTTCACAAATCTTTTATTTTCAACATTTGAAAATATCCGATATACTTAAATCAAATTAAGTATATATTCATTCTTTAAGGAAATCGTTTATTATAACAACATTTATTTGAGTCAAAACGAATGTTACGTAAAACATCGTTACGACGACTCAAAATCTCTAGTATAGGGATTCGAAATTAAGATAGATATATAAATCCCAATACTATATAAAACATTTCCTTTCGGAAATCATTTACTATAACAACAGTGTTATAGTCCATCATTTCCTTATATTTTCGAAAACGCCTATTTCAACAATAAATGTTGAAATCTATGATTTCGATTCATAATACATTTTAAAAACATCTTTAAAATGTTTAACTTCATTTTTAATATCACTTCTTCAAAAATAAATCCATTTTATTTAATAATATATTCACTGTCCAAAATCGTGAATATAATTCACTTAACCCAATTTCAATCATTTCTACACATTTTTATTTCAATAAAAATTCGCTATCCAAAATCGCGAATATACCTTCTTTAACATTTTAATTTATCAAATCCAATTGATTTCGAATTTATAAAACAACGTTTATAAATTCTATTTCCATTTTATAACAACTTCGTTTTATAAATCTCATTTTATTCACAATTCGATTCATAACTCAAACTTTATACCAACAATCCATATTATAAGTTAATAACTTATAATTCCTTTATTTTCAAAATCGTTCTTTTAAAACTTTACAACTGAAATGTTTATTCCTTTATAAATCATTTTAACATCGTTTCCATTTTATAAATTTCTTAATTCTTTATTTCAAAAGAAATTACCTTTTTGTTAAAATTCACAAAATCCTAACCTTTATAACTTTAAAGTTTTAACGTTTATTTATTTAAAATAAACCAATTCAACAATTTAAATAAACGTATATTTCCAAAGATCACTTTTAAAAATTCTCTTTTAAAATCAACATCGTTATTTTTAGATTTCAAAATTTAAATCTGATGATGCAACAACACCAATTCGTCAATCACAACAGCAGACATCATATATCAATATGATAACAGAATATACATCAATATCTGTAAATGAATAAATACGGGTGAGGAATCCAGTTGGATCCCTCCAACCTGTTTCCCTGCATCCAAAGATGTTAGCACAATACCAATTCCGCTCCAGTACGGAATTATCGCGGTATATGGGTTTTATAAAAATCCGCTTACTAACGGCGCAATAGGGTCTCATCCGCTATACGAGGCGGGAAAATCATCAATCCAATATATACATATGCCAATATGTATATATTGCTATATATAATAGATATATCCTACTATATCTAATATCACATCCAAACAACAATCAATAACTGCAAACATCAATTTTTTTTTTTTTTTGAGTGAGAAAATCTCACCTTTGCTTTTATTTTGCCATCCCATTTACTTCAATCCTGATTTAGTTTTCCCGGTTTGACCTTGTATGAATATTTTATACAATTCTATTAATATTCGTATAAATCGAATAATCAATAACCACCTAAATGATTTGAATAAATCAATTATTTCATTTGAACCATTCGAACAACCCATTAAGATAAAATAATGTAATTTAACTAATTTTCCTTTAACAAATTTTAGTAACCAAACTAATTATAAAATTTGAACTCCCTAACAAAATTAGTGGGTTTAACAATACGTTACGTTTATAATCATATATTATCATTATTATTATTATTTCTTTTATAAATAACCTCATAACCATTTAAACTTCCCATTTTCCCAAATTTAAACAATACATATATATGTGTATTTACTGTTTACACATATATTACTAAATTCCAATGAAAATAAATTTGCTTCTGACTTTTATATATATATATATATATATATATATATATATATATACTTAGAAATAAACTATATAGATTCCAAGCCCAAATTTTATACCAACTTTCAACAATTTAAATTCCTATATTCCCTTTTCTGTTTGCATAAATTTTCCACAGTAAACTCTTTATTTATTTTTATTTTTTTTCAAGCTAGAAATAAATAGACGTTTTCTAACCTATGTATAAATATAAACGTGAATTAAATCCAAAAAGGTCTGCATACCTCACTCGATCGATCTGGAAACTCGAACTCGAGCCCTCTGGAGCAACATTGCCATCACCACTGCTTTGCGTGCTCGAGCTCACGTACGCGAGCCACCAAGAGATACCGCCGCCTCGCACAGTTGTCCACTAGACTATCCCAGCATGACGCGAACGTGACATTGAACTCGCGAGTGATCGCGGTCACAAACGAACAATCCCCGAAGCCTCAACGAACTCCACGACTACCATCCCAGCACGTCGCCGCTTCTGCCGTAAATATCGCGACGACTTCGCCTGACTTGATGTAAACGTCCTTCGACCCATCTTCGAAATCGCGAATTCGATTGCACCTATCTCTCCTTACACGCGACTTCATACCCCTCGCGATGCCCACGCAAAAAATCCCCAACCCAGGCCAATGAACCCTAACTGCCTTCTCCTCCGATAATCAAGTCGCCTCCCCCACGCGAGCACGTGCGTCTCATTTCCATCGATTTCGTAGAGCTCTCATCATTCGCGATTTGCTTTGAAGAGGAACGGAATGGAAACTGATAAATTTGGGGACTGTAGGCGTTCACCATTTTTTTTATTTAATTTTGAATGAAGAAAAGAATATTTCGTTTTGATTTGTTCTTCATTAAAATTGCTCGGCTGTGAGATAAGAGAAAGGGGAAGATGGTAATAAAATAGAAACAACATGGGTTGCACGATCTTCTCCCGTGATATTTGGCGTGATAAAAGGGAAGATAACGTGGCTGATGTCTTTAAATTTAAATTTAAATTCGAATTTGAATAAATTTCGATGCGTTTACACGTCGTGTGCTCACAGATTAACTCCAAAAAATACGAAATTGGAAATCCGACAATAATACAATATTACGGACCCAATGGAACTGGTTTCGTCGAATTCCGAGACTGTTTGAAAATTGACTATTTTTAAATATCGATTCGAACGATAAAATTTTCAAAACTGAATAAATCATTTTCAAACTTGATTCTGAAGCTTCTATTACCTTCAGTATTATCATTACGAATTTTAAAAGCTTTCAAAATATTTTTCTTCAACTTTAAATTGAGGATTCAAATTTTTATTCAGCATTCAATAGATTAAATTTTAATGTTTAATCGCAAATTTCAAAGTTCAATCGGGGATTCAAATTAAATCGTCGTTCAAATATTTAAAATTAATTAAATATTCTCAATTTAATTTGTTCAAAATTCTGGGTCGTTACACTTTTCATGCATACCCCCCTTGTTAAAAGAAACATCTTCCAATAGCATAAAAACTCTAAACGTTGTCTTTTCATGCATACCCCTCTTGTTAAAATAAACATCTTCCAACAGCATAAAATCTCTAAACGCTGTCTTTTCACGCATACCACCCTTATTAAAAAAACATCTTCCAACAGCATAAAATATCTAAACGCTGTCATTTAATTCATACCCCCCTTATTAAAAAAACATGTTCCAACAGCATAAAAACTCTAAACGCTGTCTTTTCATTCACACCCACCTTATTAAAAAAACATCTTCCAACAGCATAAAAACTCTAAACGCTGTCTTTTCATGCATACCCCCTTATTAAAAAAAACATATTCCAACAGCAAAAAAACTCTAAACGCTGTCTTTTCATGCATACCCCCTTATTTAAAAAAACAACTTCCAACAGCATAAAAACTCTAAACGCTGTCTTTTCATGAATACCCCCTTATTAGAAAAAAAAAACATCTTCCAACAGCATAAAAACTCTAAACGCTGTCTTTTCATGCATATCCCCTTATTAAAAAAACATCTTCCAGCAGCATAAAAACTCAAAACGCTATCTTTTCATGCATACCCCCATTATTAAAAAACATCTTCCAACAGCATAAAAACACTAAACGTTGTCTTTTCATGCATACACCCCTTATTAAAAAAAACATCTTCCAAAAACATAAAAACTCTAAACGTTGTCTTTTCATGCATACCCCACATCTTAAATAAACGCCTTCCAACAGCATAAAAACTCTAAACGCTGTCTTTTCATGCATACCCCCATTTTTTAAAAAAACATCTTCCAACAACGTAAAAACTCTAAACGCTGTATTTTCATGCATACCCCCTTATTAAAAAAAACATCTTCCAACAGCATAAAAACTCTAAACGTTGTCTTTTAATGCATACCCCCCTAATAAAAAAACATTTTCCAACAGCATAAAAACTCTAAACGCTGTCTTTTCATACATACACCCTTATTAAAAAAACATCTTCCAACAGCATAAAAATTCTAAACGCTGTCTTTTCATGCATACCCTCTTTATTAAAAAAAACATCTTTCAACAGCATAAAAACTCTAAACGATGTCTTTTCATGCATACCCCCTGATTAAAAAAACATCTTCCAACAGTATAAAAACTCTAAACGCTGTATTTTCATGCATACCCCCCTTATTAAAAAAACATCTTCCAACAGTATAAAAACTCTAAACGCTGTCTTTTCATGTGTACCCCCTTATTAAAAAAAACATCTTCCAACAGCATAAAATCTCTGAACGCTGTCTTTTCATGCATACCCCCTTATTAAAAAAAACATCTTCCAACAGCATAAAAACTCTAAATGCTGTCTTTTCATGAATACCCCCTTATTAAAAAACATCTTCCAACAACATAAAAACTCTAAACGCTGTCTTTTCATGCATACCCCCTTATTAAAAAAGAACATCTTCCAACAGCATAAAAACTCAAAACGCTGTCTTTTCATGCATACCCCATTGTTAAAAAAAAACATCTTCCGACAGCATAAAAACTCTAAACGCTGTATTTATTAAAAAACATCTTCCGACAGCATAAAAACTCTAAACGCTGCCTTTTCATGCATACCCCCTTATTAAAAAAGAACATCTTCCAACAGCATAAAAACTCAAAACGTTGTCTTTTCATGCATACCCCCATTGTTAAAAAAAACATCTTCCAACATAATAAAAACTCTAAACGCTGTCTTTTCATGCATTACCCTCTTATTAAAAGAAAACATCTTCCAACAGCATAATAACTCTAAACGCTGTGTTTTTATGCATACCCCCTTATTAAAAAAATATCTTCCAACAGCATAAAAACTCTAAACGCTGTCTTTTCATGCATACCCCCCTAATTAAAAAAAACATCTTCCAACAGCATAAAAACTCTAAACGCTGTCTTTTCATGCATACCCCCCATGTTAAAAAAAACTTCTTTCAACAGCATAAAAACTTTAAACGCTGTCTTTTCATGCAAACCCCCCTTGTTAAAAAAAACATCATCCAACAGCATAAAATCTCTAAACGCTATCTTTTCATGCATACCCCCTTATTAAAAAAACAACTTCCAACAGCATAAAAACCCTAAACGTTGTCTTTTCATGCATACCCCCCTTATTAAAAAAACATCTTCCAACAGCATAAAAACTCTAAACGTTGTATTTTCATGCATACCCCCCTTATTAAAAAAACATCTTCCAACAGTATAAAAACTCTAAACGCTGTCTTTTCATTCATACCCCCCCTATTAAAAAAAATATCTTCCAACAGCATAAAAACTCTACACGCTGTCTTTTCATGCATACCCCCTTATTAAAAAAACATCTTCCAACAGCATAAAAACTCTAAACGATGTCTTTTATGCATACCCCCTTATTAAAAAAACATCTTCCAACAGCATAAAAACTCTAAACGATGTCTTTTAATGCATACCACTCTTATTAAAGAAACATCTTCCAACAGCATAAAAACTCTAAACGCTGTCTTTTCATGCATACCCCCATTCTATAAAAAAACATCTTCCAACGGCATAAAAACTTTAAACGCTGTCTTTTCATGCATACCCCTCTTATTAAAAAAACATCTTCCAACAGCATAAAAACTCTAAACGTTGTCTTTTCATGCATACACCTTATTAAAAAAAACATCTTCCAACAACATAAAAACTCTAAACGCTGTCTTTTCATGCATACCTCCCTTCTTAAAAAAACATCTTCCAACAGCATAAAAACTCTAAACGCTGTCTTTTCATGCATACCCCCCTTTTTAAAAAAAACATCTTCCAACAACATAAAAACTCTAAACGTTGTCTTTTCATTCATACCCCCATATTAAAAAAAACATCTTCCAACAGCATAAAAACTCTAAACGTTGTCTTTTCATGCATACCCCCCTAATTAAAAAAACATCTTCCAACAGCATAAAAACTCTAAACGCTGTCTTTTCATGCATACACCCTTATTAAAAAAAACATCTTCCAACAGCATAAAAATTCTAAACGCTGTCTTTTCATGCATACCCTCTTTATTAAAAAAAAACATCTTTCAACAGCATAAAAACTCTAAACGCTGTCTTTTCATGCATACCCCCCTTATTAAAAAAAACAACTTCCAACAGCATAAAAACTTTAAACGATGTCTTTTCATGCATAGCCCCCTTATAAAAAAAACATCTTCCAACAGCATAAAAACTCTAAACGCTGTCTTTTCATGCATACCCCCCTTATTAAAAAAACATCTTCCAACAGCATAAAAACTCTAAACGCTGCCTTTTCATGCATACCTCCCTTATTAAAGAAACATCTTCCAACAGTATAAAAACTCTAAACGCTATCTTTTTATGCATACCCCCTTATTAAAAAAAATATCTTCCAACAGCATAAAAACTCTAAACGCTGCCTTTTCATGCCTAACCCCCTTATTAAAAAAAACATCTTCCAACAGCATAAAAACTCTAAACGCTGTATTTTCATGCATACCCCCCTTATTAAAAAAATATCTTCCAACAGTATAAAAACTCTAAACGCTGTCTTTTCATGCATACCCCCTTATTAAAAAAAACATCTTCCAACAGCATAAAAACTCTAAATGCTGTATTTTCATGCATACCCCCCTTATTAAAAAAACATCTTCCAACAGTATAAAAACTCTAAACGCTGTCTTTTCATGCATACCCCCCTTGTTAAAAAAACATCTTCCAACAGCATAAAAACTCTGAACGCTGTCTTTTCATGCATACCCCCCTTATTAAAAGAAAACATCTTCCAACAGCATAAAAACTCTAAACGTTGTGTTTTCATGCATACCCCCCTTGTTAAAACAAAAATCTTCCAACAGCATAAAAACTCTAAATGCTGTCTTTCATGCATACCCCCTTATTAAAAAAAACATCTTCCAACAGCATAAAAACTCTAAACGCTGTATTTTCATGCATACCCCCCTTATTAAAAAAACATCTTCCAACAGTATAAAAACTCTAAACGCTGTCTTTTCATGCATACCCCCCTTGTTAAAAAAAACATCTTCCAACAGCATAAAAACTCTGAACGCTGTCTTTTCATGCATACCCCCCTTATTAAAAGAAAACATCTTCCAACAGCATAAAAACTCTAAACGCTGTGTTTTCATGCATACCCCCATTGTTAAAAAAAACATCTTCCAACATCATAAAAACTCTAAACGCTGTCTTTTCATGCATTACCCTCTTATTAAAAGAAAACATCTTCCAACAGCATAATAACTCTAAACGCTGTGTTTTTATGCATACCCCCTTATTAAAAAAATATCTTCCAACAGCATAAAAACTCTAAACGCTGTCTTTTCATGCATACCCCCCTAATTAAAAAAAACATCTTCCAACAGCATAAAAACTCTAAACGCTGTCTTTTCATGCATACCCCCCATGTTAAAAAAAAACTTCTTTCAACAGCATAAAAACTTTAAACGCTGTCTTTTCATGCAAACCCCCCTTGTTAAAAAAAACATCACCCAACAGCATAAAAACTCTAAACGCTATCTTTTCATGCATACCCCCTTATTAAAAAAACAACTTCCAACAGCATAAAAACTCTAAACGTTGTCTTTTCATGCATACCCCCCTTATTAAAAAAACATCTTCCAACAGCATAAAAACTCTAAACGTTGTATTTTCATGCATACCCCCCTTATTAAAAAAACATCTTCCAACAGTATTGTTAACGTTAAAATGTGAACGCCAACACCCGGTGTGTGTAGTAAGATTGTGAAAGCACCACCCGTGTAACGGGAACAGAAATCAAGCAGGAAAATAGCAGAAATGCAGTAAAAGACAGCAATTTATGGTGGTTCGGCTTGAGATTTAGCCTACGTCCACCTTGAATCTCTTTATTATTGAATCTGGTTACAAATTGATACAAATCTCCTATGAAAACAGTACAACTCGATCACAAGAAACAATCTTGACTACTAGCTCAATCTTCGGCGATGAAACTCAATGAATCCATGTTGGATGTTAAGAATTTCTCTCGAAGTTTGTTGTAGTGTCTTGAATGCTTGAAGGATCCTTGTTTGCTGAATGATTGGAGAGTTCGACAGAGTAACGGTGCTTTAGAAATGAATTGCCAAAAGTCCCCTTCATGTTGGAAGTGGCGGGGTATTTATAGGAGCTGATCTCGACTCAGGAAATTTCTCTAAGTCTTTAGGTCGTAGCCGACTTAGGGTAGGTCGGTGACGAGTTAAGGAATAGGGTTAGGGCGTAGCAGAGTTAACTCGCAATCTTAAGTCGACCATTTGTTAAGTCCTAGGTTGCGTACGACCTAAGCTAGGTCTTAGGTCGCGAGCGACCTAAGATAAGTCGTAGTCTATTCGCGACTTACCAAATGTAGCGATGAAGTACGTGGTTTTTTCTAAGTGATAAGTCGGTGACGACTCAAGAGATCATGCGCGACTTAGTATAAGTCGTAGGTCTTCCACAGCTGTCTTAAGTCAATCCCTTATCTTATAGATCCTTAACTTGCGGCACTTCTTAACTCGGAGAGCTTTTAGGTCGCAACATTGTTAGATCGCAATGTTCCTTAGGTCGCAGAGCCTCTTAGGTCGCGGACTTCTTTAGGTCGCGACTTCCTTAGGTCGCGACTTCCTTAAGGCGTAGGTTGCTGGATCACTTCAACGAGTTAGGTTGTGACATTCTTAGGTTGCAGCTTTTCATAGCTCGGCATCCTTCTTAACTCGGCAGCTCTTCTCAGTAGTTAGATCGGCAACTGTTGGGTCAGAGCTTTCCTTAGGTCGGAGCCTGTTAGTTGTTAGGTCGTCTTCTTTCTTAGGTCGGTAAGCACCTTAACTCGGCATACTTTCTTAAGTCGTGAGTCGAAAAGGGGGTTAACATTTGCCCCTCGAAGTATATGCCTAAACCATAGGTCGTATGCTTCGATTCTCTTAACTCTTTGGTTAGGTCGGAGGCGACTTAACGTAAGTCTTAAGTCGTACACCATGTGTCGATTCGTCTTTCACTGCCCCAGTGAGTAAATAGCTTAAGCCGTCCCTTCTCTTCCTTCACCTGTTCCAACTTCCTGTGCCGCCATTAACAAAGTTCTTCAATTTCGAATACAAATTCAAGTCCACCACCCAGCGATTCACCCTTGCTATCCAATTGCGTAAGCGTTTTCGATCCTTTTTCACTTCACGTTCGCCATTGAACCATGAATTCTAACCTCCGAGCCCCGAATCGGAATCATACGTCGCGCTTCACTTTGAATCGTGCTGTGATCAATTTTTAATCGTCACTAGTTGTTGATGTGATTTACGAACGCATGACAGTAGGTCAGGTTTATGACAGATCGGAGATGTGTTGAATTGTTGTTCCAGCGACTTGGTGATATGAAGGGAACGGTGAATTTCGAGTTGATTGGTGGAAGGAGGTGAAATTTATGGTGGAGGAGAAGTAGCTTGAGACGACTCAAAACATTCATGCGACCTAACTATCTCAGCAGCCCAGTTTTTCTTGCGACTTAACTATTCGCCGACATAAGCCTTAGGTCGTGGCCGAGCTAGGACTTAGACATTCATGCCGTTCTGACTTGAGACCTTTTGCACGCAGCCCGACTTAACTTATCACACAGCTTCTTGTATTAGGTCGTGACCGACCTAGAACTTGGAATAATTTCAACGACTTATTTTTCACAACAAGGCTTTAGGTCGCAGCCGAGTTAGGACTTAGAGAATTTCTGGTTGCCTCGAACTAATTTTTTTTTTCATTCGACCTAAGACTCGGGGACTGCCGACCTAGACCCATAGGGAATCTCTTAAGTCGTCACCGAGTTAATACTTGGGTTTTCAGCAAACTAAGCAGATGACTTTTAAACTTTGCCTGGACTTTGAACTGTTGAACTATAAACCATGTTGCATGTATTTCTTTTTACGGATTGCTTCAATTTTGCAAACTAACAATCCTGCTTAAAACAACATTCACAGAATACTGGGACGAATATACTGTCACTGACTGCCCATATCGAATGACAGATTAGTTGGTAAAGAGAAAGTTAAATTAAATGAATATGAATGAGATGCTGTACAATAACCAATTCAAGTGAAGTATTAAAACAAAATCATAATAGTCAAATGAAACTGACTTGTCTGTATTAACACTGCACTTGATCATTGACAAGTTCTGAAATTCTGTAATCGATTGATTGTCAACTAATTTAATTCCAGTTATGCTTGTCTTTTATTTTCATTAGTTTTTGCACAACACTTCACACTTTTAGGGAACGTGCACCTTCACATTTGAACATTCAGCTGATTGTGTAGAATGTCTTCTCCACAAGAAGGAACAGAGCACGCTGAAGATGTATTTCCAGTTGCTATCCCGCTGAACGATCCTCCAGAGAGGACTCCTACTACCTTGAGCCATAAAGCCTTTCGTCAACTATGCACCCAGTTTGGCATTGCTGAAGCTGACGCTCTGCTTCCCGAAACAAATGATACTGCTGACAGGCCGCCCCGTGGCTTCGTTGCAGTTAACCGCCAAATGTGCTTGAGCGGAGCTATCCCCCCATTCAATGACTGCATTCGAGAACTTCTTCTCCAACTATCTATCTCCCCTTTTCAGTTACATCCCAATGGCTACGCCATCTTGCTGGGACTATGCGTGCTTTTTAGGAGAACGCTGGGCCGCTTTCCTACCTTCGGAGAAATTCGCTATCTTTGTACCTTTGCCAAGAATAAAGATCATCCCTCCATCATAGTCGTAAGGAGTGCGAGGAATCGTAAGTTGATCACCGGTCTCCCTGAAAGTGTTCACAGTTTCCTGAGCCCGTTCTTTTATGTCCGCTGTCCTCCTGGGTTTTATGCTATTTGGAGAATAGGGAGTAAGATCACTTGCATTTGTCTCTTATGTTCCTTCAAACTTACCGAAGTTCGGATTATCAAGTGCTAACTTCGCTCTTTTTTTTCCTTTTCAGCACTTCCTTCTCCTTCTAAAAATCTCAGTCACAAAGTGACTTTCGAGAGGCTTATGGCGGTGCCTGTGGAGGAGAGGAGTATCCAGTTTCTATTAGATGATGAGCTTTTGCACCAATTTGGGCTTCTACACCCTTCCAGGTCGACTCGAATTCATGAAATTCCTAGCTCTGATGCAGAAACGTCGGCTGCTTCGGGTTCTCAAGCAGAGGCGTCAAATGCCCCAGTTTCTGCGGAAGAAGCTGCATCAAAAACACTTGTCATGGATGCTGCTTTGATAAAGTGTTCTGGATCCACTGATGTTGTAGGGTTAGCTGGCAAGTCGGCACTTCCCCCAATTATTGAGGAAGAAGAGAATCTTCGAGCTTCTGAAAAATCAACTGATGTGGAAGTTGAGAAGGAGAAATCTGCCGAACACTTGGGCGATGACACCTTTGATGGCTTGAGTGACATTATGATTACTTCTCAAGAGCTTTTCAAGGATAATATTCCAAAGGCAAACTCTCCCGTCATTGAAGCGACTTCGTCTTTGAAACAGATCTCAACACCTTCGACACCTGTCGTCTCCGTTCCTGTACTGAAGCGTGGTTTGTAGTTTGACGCGCGTAGTTCGCACGCCGCACACACTTAGGATTTTTCTGCACTTATAAGCATTTACTTTTTCTTTCTGGAAATTTCTAAACTTTACTTCTTTCCTGTTTTCAGATTCTCCGATGGGACACTCCGGCTCATATTATGACTCATTTCAGCGCCATGGAGGCCGTGGATCCTATGACTTCAGGAAATATCTTGGTGACCAGAGAGAGACAGATGAGGAACGGGCCCAAAGGAAGGCTCAAGAAAAATGGGATTATGAGCAGCGGCAGAGAAGAAGGGATGCTGATCGATACGATTCTTCTTACAAAACTTACGATTCTCATAAGCGAAAATCTTATGATGACAAAGGGAAGACTCAAATTACTGATGAATCGAGCAAACGGTCTAAGCCAAGTGACGCGTCTGCTATTTCTGAAAAGACCAACGCTCCCATTTCTTCTGACATTCCGGCCGGTTCTCCTCCTCTAAAGGAAACTGACATTCAAACCATCATTAACAGGCCACAATATCAAGTTAAAGACGGCCCTCCAACGCTTCAGAGCCGATTTCCGAATTGGTGTCTAAGAGGAGTCCGCTTTGACTTAGATTTGGTTCCCATTGATAAGCAGGCAATGCTGAGAAATGTCGACGCTGTCAAGCTTGATATTGAAAGAATGTCTGGATGGCAGAAGTTGGTTGATGAACTTCAAAGGGTCAACCATCTTAACCTTGAGGCGATGATGACGATGGAGAATGATAAAGCAGAATGGGACAAATGGCGTAAGCAGCATGACGCGGAAATGACGAGTATTGCAGATGACAATGCAAAGCTTGCGTCTGAAGTTAAGCAGCTTAAGGAAAATCTCGCTTCTTCTTCTGCATCATATACTCAAAAAGAAGAAGTCTTTCAGAAGCAAGTGCGGGACGCACACGCTGCACAAAGAGATGTAGAAATGAAGCTTGCCGCCGAACAGCACGTCAATGAGAAGTATCGCGCAGAGAACGCCGAACTGCGGGCAAAAGTCACCTCCCAGAACGTGGAGATTGAGTTATTAAAGTCTCAACTTGCTAAAGCTGAGGCAGCTCGTGATGAGGCTATTACTGGTAGGGTTGCTGCCATTGTCGAAAAAGAAGCGACTGAACAGTCACATGAGGCAACGAAAGCAAGCATCAGTTCTACCTTATTCGACTTTTATTTACACTGCGTTCTGGGTCGTGGGAGCCTTGCTTTTCTGGGTCCAGATTATGAAATCACCCTGGCGGAAGTGTGGGAGGCCGCATTAGATATGTTTAAAGGTGCCGGCTATGATGAAGCAAAATTTGAGGAAGCAAAATTTGAGGCTCGCTATCTTGATGATGAGGCTCGCGCCGCTCTGGTTAGAGGGAAGGAGCAGCTTGCTAGGGCACGGGCTGAATCATTGGGAGAAGAACTCTCAAAAGAGGAAGCTCTTTTAACTGCCCCTGTTCATGCTTCCACTTCGGCTGATGCAAACATTATGGATTCCAGCTCTCATCCTTCACCTCCAGTTGTGACCACTCCTACAGAAGAGGAGGCAATGAAGGACTTTCAGGCTCGGGAATTTGAGATTGATCTTGCCAAACCGGCTTCTCCAGGTAACTTTGACGATTCACGGTCTTCTTTTTTCTCGAGGAATACTAATTTTGATTTCTTTTATTATGCAGTAGTCGCGCCGGAAACTGCACCAATTCTTCCTTCTTCAGCTGCCATTCCTTCTTCTCAAGTTACTCCTCTTCCAGCTTCTCAACCAGGTTCACAGGAAGAACCGATAGCAGCCCTTCAAGGTTTGGACGAACCATCTGCTTCCGAGGAACAGAAAGCAGAAGATCTGGAAGATAGCGAGAAGACCCCGGAGCGGTCTTTCGATTACGACACAAAGCTTTCTACATTTCTTGCTCCGGGGAGTGAGTCTTCTTCCAAGAAGAAGGGGAAGCGTGTGGTTTCGAAGAAAGGAAAGAAGAGTTCTTCTGCTGCTGGGGGTGAAGCAGAGATCGATCCGGCTGAGTCTCTTTCTCCTTCTTCTCCGATACAGCCTACGAAGCTAATTACTAGGCCGGGTAAAAGCTCCAAGGGTGGGAAGAAGGAGAAATGAGTTTGATTTTGCATTTTTTGCTTTTTGTATTGACCGGGTATTGTGCGGATACCGGTCTCCGCTTCTTTTTGTAACCTATACAATGTAAAAAATTTCTCATAGTGTTGAAATAAATAGATATTTTTCTTGTACAAATCCTTGTGTATGTAGGAGTACATCTGTTTTTCATTTGAAGTGTAGAGTAAACGATTCTTTCTATTTGTACAAACTTTTTTGTCTGTGTTTCAAGAACGCATTTACTCCACATCTTTATTATGTGATATTGCAATGAACTTGTGGTATGTCGCTTGTATATCACTTTTATTATTGTAACTGAATTGTATAATGTTGCCCCCATACCACAAGTATATTGTAATATTTCTTGCTTTCACAAGACCGATACTCTTATTTTGGAGAATAACTTTCCACTTTTTCAGGGAAGAATTATTCTGCTTTTAATAGAGTATATCTTGTCTTTGGAGAAATCTTTATTCTCTTTTTCTTCCTGAAGAACACTTCGACTCCTGGGAATGATCACTTTTATTTGTTTGAAAGTGAATTTTCCTGCACAGTGAAATGAGCTTCTGAAGAAGGTTTTGATTTTTGTGCCCCAGTAAAGGGTTTATTTTTGGTACTTCAAGCAAGGTGAAGTACGCCTCTGAAGAGGTCTTTTGGTCTCCGAAGAGAAGCGATTTTGGTCTCCGAAGAGAAGCAGTTTTGGTCTCCGAAGAGAAGCAGTTTTGGTCTCCGAAGAGAAGCAGTTTTGGTCTCCGAAGAGAAGCAGTTTTGGAATTTCATCTCTGGTGAAGTGGGTCTCCGAAGAGAAGCATTTTGCACTTCTACACGGGTGAAATGTGCCTCCGAAAAGGGCTTTTGCCTTCGAAGATGGCTTGTGCCTCCGAAGAGGGCTTGTGCCTCCGAAGAGGGCTTGTGCCTCCGAAGAGGGCTTGTGCCTCCGAAGAGGGCTTGTGCCTCCGAAGAGGGCTTGTGATTGCCTGGAAGTTACTTTCTCATGGTCGGAGGGGTCCACGGGACAAGCGTAAGTCGTTCGATTGGATGTTTGTTTGTACAAACGATCGCAATCGATTAACAAGGTGCCCCTTTTTGGTAGTCCCACCGATCTTTTTGATTGAGGAAAGCTCTCCATTTATTGGCGTGCCTCGTTAGAGGGCTTTGTTGACCCTTGGGAAGGAGCATCAGTTGGTTGGTGTGCCAGGAAGGTTGCGTCTTAGGGGCAAGTAGATCCATGGAATGGACACAAGCTGCCTGATCGGATGCATCACGATCAGTTAGCGAGGGTCTTATTCCTTCTGCTAGGGAAGGTATCCCTTTAGTGGATCTACCTGCTTTCCTGTTGAGAGGCATACCTCCCTTTGGCTGCTTCCATGTTTGCCCGCTTATGTTGTATCATCATCCGCCAATCTGCGATTCTTTATCATCGTTTCCAAGCGTGTGTTCCTTTCTTTTGCAAGTAAATCGCTTTATCCGAAGAAGTAGACTTTACTATTGAATGACTTCACGGAGTAAACGCAAGTTATTTGGTTGGATGCCTTTTTATATCAACGATCGCAACCAGTTAACGAGGGCTTGACATAGTGGAACCGTCAATTTTTTATGTGAAGTTCCTCTTGTATGGGATTTGAGTTTGGAATTTTTGTCGCTTGAATTTTGCTTTAATAAATGATTTGTAAGGCTCGTTTAGCTTTGTGACGGGTGAGCTTTGCTTTAATGACCTGCAGTATTAGATCGATATTTTAGCAATACATTTAGAGTATTTACACATCGAAATATAACAGGCATTTTATAATAGAAAACACAATGCATAGTTTTTTCATTATTGAGTCACACTGATTTCTCAGCGGTTTACAATGCAGAAGTTACACATCCATCATTATCTTTACAAATTCAAGCGATGCTGTTAAGTAAAAATGAATGCTAGTTATTTGTTTCAGAATCTCCAAGCTGGATTTCCATTTATGCTTGATTCATAGCTTTTGGATTTTTATGCCAAAGAAAGTGAGAGATGCCCTAGCCGCAGTTTAGTGGGTAATTAGTAGTCATCCCATCTTCTGCTTGCTAGGTATGGTCCCCCTGTGATAGCATTAATGACAAGCTTCTCTGAATCTTCCACTGCAGTGTTGTTGTGAGAATCGGATTGATGGGTAGGATGTTGTTGATCCCGAGTGGATGAGGTTGGATTGACTCCGCTTTTCTTAACGTATTGTTGGAGTTTACCTTGTTCCAACAATTCTTCAATCACTTTCTTTAACTGGCGACATTGGTCAGTGTCATGGCCAGGTTGATTGTGAAATTGGCAGAATTTTCCATTACTCTTTGCACCTTTCGTCATCTCAGGTGGCTTAGGATACCGGACAACGTCTTTTGTTGCAAAAAAGATATTTCTTGGTGTATCAGTTAAAGGAGTAAAGTCCGAAGGATTAAAGCGGCGAGGTTTCTTTTCATTTCTCTGGCTTTTTCCTCCTTCATTCTCCCTTTTCTGACTTTCAGATTCTCTTTTCTTAGGTGGGACATTGTCATTATCAGTCTGGGCAATAACCACTTTTGATGTTGCAGAAAGGCTTTCAAGGCGAATGAACTCATCGGCCTTTTTATAAAATTTATCAAGTGAGTTCGGTTCCTTCATCTTTAGCCATATCCCAAATTTACTCGATTTATCAATGGCTCGCATCAAATAAGTCAGGATCATGCGTGGTTCCGCATTTTCTACCTCGGCTAAAGCTATATTGAAACGGCTCAAGAAAGATTTGATTGATTCTCCGGGCGCTTGTTCAAGGTTAGACAGTGACATTATATCCTTAGCTTTTGAAGCATACAATCTGAACTGTTCTTTAAACTTTTGCGTTAAGTCGAAGAATTTATCTACAGACCGAACTGGAAGCTTTGTGAACCAAAGTAAAGCCACACCTTCTAGGTATACCGGAAAGCATCGACACTTGATCTCGTCTGATGCCCTTGCACCAGTCATATGCCAATCGTACTTGTAGAGGAAATGATTAGGGTCACTGGTTCCCCTATAGGCTTGGATAGTAGGAGGTGCAAATTTCCTTGGAAACTCCGCTCTTAAGATCCTTTCAGTAAACGGAGTTCTGCTTGGCGCAAAACCCCAGTCAGCCTCATCCTCTTCCCTTTGCATGCTCTCTTTCATGATGCGGCCAACCATTTCAGACAGGTACTCCTTATTATTCAAAGACACCTCCGGGCAAGTATTAGTTCTTCCCTCGGAATTTTGCCCGGGCATCTGCTCATGACAAGTTGGTTGCTGCATAGAACCATCAGCTTGGAAAGGTGGCATTTCAGGAAGAGTAGTTCGACGGTTTTCTGGTTCACGATTTGCCCCGAGCAGAGCAGTTAATCTATCCATCATCAAAGCGTTTTGAGTTTCAATTTGTTGGTATAATCCAGAAACTGCGTCATCCAATTCAGCCCTGGTGACCCCAACGGTTGGAGTTGCTTGGTCTGTTATTGGGGAAGCGGAAGTTCCTTCGTGAGCGTTTCCGGATCTGATAGGTCTACCTCTTCTTCCAGGAGCCATTATTTCAGATCTGGTTTTTAAAGAGAGATTCTTTTTATGAATCTTTGCGAAGCAACGGTGGATGATCGCCTGAGTTGGTTTCTCAATGAAAGCACCAAAATGTTAACGTTAAAATGTGAACGCCAACACCCGGTGTGTGTAGTAAGATTGTGAAAGCACCACCCGTGTAACGGGAACAGAAATCAAGCAGGAAAATAGCAGAAATGCAGTAAAAGACAGCAATTTATGGTGGTTCGGCTTGAGATTTAGCCTACGTCCACCTTGAATCTCTTTATTATTGAATCTGGTTACAAATTGATACAAATCTCCTATGAAAACAGTACAACTCGATCACAAGAAACAATCTTGACTACTAGCTCAATCTTCGGCGATGAAACTCAATGAATCCATGTTGGATGTTAAGAATTTCTCTCGAAGTTTGTTGTAGTGTCTTGAATGCTTGAAGGATCCTTGTTTGCTGAATGATTGGAGAGTTCGACAGAGTAACGGTGCTTTAGAAATGAATTGCCAAAAGTCCCCTTCATGTTGGAAGTGGCGGGGTATTTATAGGAGCTGATCTCGACTCAGGAAATTTCTCTAAGTCTTTAGGTCGTAGCCAACTTAGGGTAGGTCGGTGACGAGTTAAGGAATAGGGTTAGGGCGTAGCAGAGTTAACTCGCAATCTTAAGTCGACCATTTGTTAAGTCCTAGGTCGCGTACGACCTAAGCTAGGTCTTAGGTCGCGAGCGACCTAAGATAAGTCGTAGTCTATTCGCGACTTACCAAATGCAGCGATGAAGTACGTGGTTTTTTCTAAGTGATAAGTCGGTGACGACTCAAGAGATCATGCGCGACTTAGTATAAGTCGTAGGTCTTCCACAGCTGTCTTAAGTCAATCCCTTATCTTATAGATCCTTAACTTGCGGCACTTCTTAACTCGGAGAGCTTTTAGGTCGCAACATTGTTAGATCGCAATGTTCCTTAGGTCGCAGAGCCTCTTAGGTCGCGGACTTCTTTAGGTCACGACTTCCTTAGGTCGCGACTTCCTTAAGGCGTAGGTTGCTGGATCACTTCAACGAGTTAGGTTGTGACATTCTTAGGTCGCAGCTTTTCATAGCTCGGCATCCTTCTTAACTCGGCAGCTCTTCTCAGTAGTTAGATCGGCAACTGTTGGGTCAGAGCTTTCCTTAGGTCGGAGCCTGTTAGTTGTTAGGTCGTCTTCTTTCTTAGGTCGGCAAGCACCTTAACTCGGCATACTTTCTTATGTCGTGAGTCGAAAAGGGGGTTAACAAGTATAAAAACTCTAAACGCTGTCTTTTCATTCATACCCCCCCTATTAAAAAAAAACATCTTCCAACAGCATAAAAACTCTACACGCTGTCTTTTCATGCATACCCCCTTATTAAAAAAACATCTTCCAACAGCATAAAAACTCTAAACGATGTCTTTTATGCATACCCCCTTATTAAAAAAACATCTTCCAACAGCATAAAAACTCTAAACGATGTCTTTTAATGCATACCACTCTTATTAAAAAAACATCTTCTAACAGCATAAAAACTCTAAACGCTGTCTTTTCATGCATACCCCCATTCTATAAAAAAAATCTTCCAACGGCATAAAAACTTTAAACGCTGTCTTTTCATGCATACCCCTCTTATTAAAAAAACATCTTCCAACAGCATAAAAACTCTAAACGTTGTCTTTTCATGCATACACCTTATTAAAAAAAACATCTTCCAACAACATAAAAACTCTAAACGCTGTCTTTTCATGCATACCTCCCTTCTTAAAAAAACATCTTCCAACAGCATAAAAACTCTAAACGTTGTCTTTTCATGCATACCCCCCTTTTTTAAAAAAACATCTTCCAACAACATAAAAACTCTAAACGCTGTCTTTTCATTCATACCCCCATATTAAAAAAAACATCTTCCAACAGCATAAAAACTCTAAGCGTTGTCTTTTCATGCATACCCCCCTAATTAAAAAAACATCTTCCAACAGCATAAAAACTCTAAACGCTGTCTTTTCATGCATACACCCTTATTAAAAAAAACATCTTCCAACAGCATAAAAATTCTAAACGTTGTCTTTTCATGCATACCCTCTTTATTAAAAAAAACATCTTTCAACAGCATAAAAACTCTAAACGCTGTCTTTTCATGCATACCCCCCTTATTAAAAAAAAACAACTTCCAACAGCATAAAAACTTTAAACGATGTCTTTTCATGCATAGCCCCCTTATAAAAAAAACATCTTCCAACAGCATAAAAACTCTAAACGTTGTCTTTTCATGCATACCCCCCTTATTAAAAAAAACATCTTCCAACAGCATAAAAACTCTAAACGCTGCCTTTTCATGCATACCCCCCTTATTAAAGAAACATCTTCCAACAGTATAAAAACTCTAAACGCTATCTTTTTATGCATACCCCCTTATTAAAAAAAATATCTTCCAACAGCATAAAAACTCTAAACGCTGCCTTTTCATGCCTAACCCCCTTATTAAAAAAAACATCTTCCAACAGCATAAAAACTCTAAACGCTGTATTTTCATGCATACCCCCCTTATTAAAAAAATATCTTCCAACAGTATAAAAACTCTAAACGCTGTCTTTTCATGCATACCCCCTTATTAAAAAAAACATCTTCCAACAGCATAAAAACTCTAAACGCTGTATTTTCATGCATACCCCCCTTATTAAAAAAACATCTTCCAACAGTATAAAAACTCTAAACGCTGTCTTTTCATGCATACCCCCCTTGTTAAAAAAAACATCTTCCAACAGCATAAAAAATCTGAACGCTGTCTTTTCATGCATACCCCCCTTATTAAAAGAAAACATCTTCCAACAGCATAAAAACTCTAAACGCTGTGTTTTCATGCATACCCCCCTTGTTAAAACAAAAATCTTCCAACAGAATAAAAACTCTAAATGCTGTCTTTTATGCATACCCCCTTATTAAAAAAACATCTTCCAACAGCATAAAAACTCTAAACGCTGTCTTTTCATGCATACCACTCTTATTAAAAAAAACATCTTCCAACAGCATAAAAACTCTAAACGCTGTCTTTTCATGCATATCCCCTTATTAAAAAAAACATCTTCCAGCAGCATAAAAACTCAAAACGCTGTCTTTTCATGCATACCCCCATTATTAAAAAACATCTTCCAACAACATAAAAACTCTAAACGTTGTCTTTTCATGCATACACCCCTTATTAAAAAAACATCTTCCAAAACCATAAAAACTCTAAACGCTGTCTTTTCATGCATACCCCCCTTTTTAAAAAAAACATCTTCCAACAGCATAAAAACTCTAAACGCTGTCTTTTCATGCATACCCCCATTTTTTAAAAAAACATCTTCCAACAACGTAAAAACTCTAAACGCTGTCTTTTCATGCATACCCCCTTATTAAAAAAACATCTTTCAACAGCATAAAAACTCTAAACGTTGTCTTTTCATGCATACCCCCCTAATTAAAAAAACATCTTCCAACAGCATAAAAACTCTAAACGCTGTCTTTTCATGCATACACCCTTATAAAAAAATATCTTCCAACAGCATAAAAATTCTAAACGCTGTCTTTTCATGCATACCCTCTTTATTAAAAAAAACATCTTTCAACAGCATAAAAACTCTAAACGATGTCTTTTCATGCATACCCCCCTTATAAAAAAAACATCTTCCAACAGCATAAAAACTCTAAACGCTGTTTTTTCATGCATACCCCCCATATTAAAAAAAACATCTTCCAACAGCATAAAAACTCTAAACGCTGTCTTTTCATGCATATTCCCTTATTAAAAAAAACATCTTCCAGCAGAATAAAAACTCAAAACGTTGTCTTTTCATGCATACCCCCATTATTAAAAAAAAACATCTTCCAACAGCATTAAAACTCTAAACGCTGTCTTTTAATGCATACCCCCTTATTAAAAAAACATCTTCCAACAGCATAAAAACTCTAAACGCTGTCTTTTCATGCATACCCCCTTATTAAAAAAACATCTTCCAACAGCATAAAAACTCTAAACGCTGTCTTTTCATTCATACCCCCTTTGTTAAAAAAACATCTTACAACAGCATAAAAACTCAAAACGCTGTCTTTTCATTCATACCCCCCTTGTTAAAAAAACATCTTCCAACCGCATAAAAACTCTAAACGCTGTCTTTTCATGCATACCCCTCTTATTAAAAAAAACATCTTCCAACAGCATAAAAACTCTAAACGCTGTCTTTTCATGCATACCCCCCTTGTTAAAAAAAACATCTTCCAATAGAATAAAAACTCTAAACGTTGTCTTTTCAAGCATACCCCCCTTGTTAAAAAAAACATCTTCCAACAGCATAAAATATCTAAACGATGTCATTTCATTCATACCCCCCTTATTAAAAAAACATGTTCCAACAGCATAAAAACTCTAAACGCTGTCTTTTCATTCACACCCACCTTATTAAAAAAACATCTTCCAACAGCATAAAAACTCTAAACGCTGTCTTTTCATGCATACCCCCTTATTAAAAAAAACATATTGCAACAGCAAAAAAACTCTAAACGCTGTCTTTTCATGCATACCCCCTTATTTAAAAAAACAACTTCCAACAGCATAAAAACTCTAAACGCTGTCTTTTCATGAATACCCCCCTTATTAGAAAAAAACATTTTCCAACAGCATAAAAACTCTAAACGCTGTCTTTTCATGCATATCCCCTTATTAAAAAAAACATCTTCCAGTAGCATAAAAACTCAAAACGCTGTCTTTTCATGCATACCCCCATTAATAAAAAACATCTTCCAACAACATAAATGTTGAGTCAAGATTTTTATAGAGTTTTGATTTCTGACAAAGGGATAAGCCGCCGTGATCGACAAAAAGAAGTTATTCATTGTTTTAAAGAGACACAAAGAGCTCCATACATTAGAGGTTGATTATTTGGTATGTTAGTAGTGTTATTTATGTTAAAATCTATCCTCAAATAATCTCATACCTTCAATCTTTGAATATAAATGTATATATGTATGAGTGCACATTAACTGTGCAGTCTGGGCTAAACCGGTCGACCGGTTTAAAACAAGGCGGTCGACCGTTTCTGCCCAGAATGCACAGATAACGTGCACAAGTGTACATAACGTATATATATTCAAATTCCTGTCTACTGGTCCATTTTGACCTGTCGACCGTTTTCAAACAGAAAGCAACCTTTCGTACAGACACTTCCTTTTCTTCAACGGTTGCTTCTCTTTCTCTTCACCAATGATCATGACCTTTGTTTGTATCTTTTCACAAAAGGTTACAACTGTTTATTTCTTATATAAACATCATGAAATCATTATTTCAATCAACCAATTCTATTATTCTAATCTCTATTCTATTGATCTCTGTCTTGAGCTCTAAAACATTTCAATTGCTTATTGAATCATTGAAATCATTTCATATCTTTTGATTCAAAAAGTAAGATACTTCCTTCAATCTTCACAAACATCATTCACATATTTTGAGGATAAGATTATAGGAAGGGTGTACTACAAGTGACAAATCCGTGTTATCAAGAGCACAAGTTGTCAACGACAATTGTATTTGTTTTTGTTGAAGTCCTCGGTGTTATAAGAGGCACGAAATCCCGTTCGGCTGTTCGGGTATTGTAAACCTGTTCCTCCAGGTGAAGCGAGGTAGTTGGTTGTGAAAATCCAGATAGGAGTCTGGGACTGGACGTAGGACGGGAGGTCCGAACCAGTATAAAAATCCCTGGTGTGATTTTTACAGTTTACTGCATTTACTATTCTATATCTGTGAATTGCTATATAGTTAGTTTATTGAATATTTACTTGTATAGCAATTGTAAATAACATTCTGCATATATTAGTCCATATTACACGATCCGTAATTAGTGTGCACAAGCGTACACACTTTCATTTGGTATCAGAGCAAGGTTATCATATAACCGTAACACCGTTATTTGATATATTCTTGTAATATGGCAAATAACGCAAGCACTAGCTCTAGCACTTACATGGAAGGTCAATCAACACAAAGACCTCCATTCTTTAATGGTCTCAACTATAGCTATTGGGCTACACGTATGTCATTTTTCATGCAATCAAATAGTTATGATGCTTGGAATGCTACTCAAAAAGAAATAGTAAATCCAACAACTGAATATTCAGAATGGACAACGGCTGAGAAAACGGCAGCAGCCGTAAATGCAAAGGCAATAAATATGTTGTTTTGTGCATTAGACCAAAATGAATATAACCGTGTTAGTATCTGCACTACTGCATATCAAATTTGGAAAACGCTGAAAACCACTCATGAAGGTACTAACAAGGTTAAACAAGCCAAAATAGCCATGCTGAAGAGTCAGTTTCAAAATTTCAAAATGAAACCAAATGAGACAATCAATGATATGTATTCAAGGTTTCAAACTATTCATCATGCACTTATCGGATTAGGGCAAAAATATTCAGATTTTGATGTTGTTTCAACAGTCCTACATTCTCTGACTAGTGAATGGGAAGGAAAAGTATTAGCAATTGAAGAAGCTAATGACCTTTCCATCATGAAGCCAGATGAATTGATGGGAAATTTAATGTCCTATGAAGCAAATTTGCAGGCTAGAAAAGAACAGAAAGAAGAAAAGAAAAATGTAGCATTTCATGTTGAGAAAGATGAAAATGAATCAGATTCTGAAGATGAAGATTTGGCATTCATTGCAAAAGGATTCAAAAAATTCCTAAAATATCGAAAAGCCAGTCGCTACAACAAAAGGAAACCTGGATCAAGCAAACCATCTTCATCAACTATAGAATGTTTCAACTGTCACAAAAAGGGGCACATGCAGAAGGATTGTCCAGAACAGAAGAAGAAGTCAGAAAATGATAAATTCAAACATAAGAAGGACAAGTCAAAGAAACGAGCCTTCTCAGTAACATGGGATGATTCAGACTCATCCTCATCTGAAAGTGAAAGTGATCAGGAGAATGAACAAGCTAATGTTTGTTTTATGGCAACAGAAGATGAGGTACAAATTCCTACATTTGATGAATTACTTGATATTAATTATGAATTGATAGTCAAATATAAAGACATAAAACGTCAATTAAAAGTAGCCAAAGCAGATTTGAGTAGAGCAGAGTTTGAACGAGATATGTTAAAAGACGAGAAGAAAATCTTAGAAGAAGAACTTGAAAAACTTCAAGAATCATCATCTAATGTTGACTCTCAATTATCTCTTTTGAGTCAAGAAATTGAAACTCAAAAAGAGAAAAATGATGCTCTCACTATTGAAAATCATGAGCTTAAGGCAAAAGTCAAAAATCTGGACCTAGAAAAGGCGAGCTTACAAACTAAGTTAGATGACATAACTCAAAATGTTTCTAACTTTAACAAAGGTCGAGAAAATTTGACAAAAATCATTGAAAGTTCACAATCTGTTTCAAATAAACAAGGTTTGGGATATAGGAAACAAGAAACCAAGAAACATCTTGGTAATGAAAGGAAAAAGAAAGTACAAAAGACTGGAGCTAAGAAAAATCTTAGTTTATTATATTCCAAACCAAAACCAGTTGTGAAATTTCAGAAGAAAAATGTCAAGACTATCAAAATATGGGTTCCTAAAACAAATAACAATTTGATTAGGAATAAATATATTCAGAATTTCATGAATACTGTGCATTATAATTCTAATTATGTATATAAAGGGGATACCGGACCCGTATGGGTTTGGATTCCTAAGATCTAACTCTTAGGACCCTATAAAAAGTGGGTACCATGGTCTTAATTATATTTTTTGCAGGTACCACTTAAGAAAAGAGGAAAATGGATATTCTGGTTGATACATTCCTATATTATTCCATTATCTATTACTCCTTTTTGTCGATGACAAAGGGGGAGAAAGAGCTAACAATTATTTGCAGGAATATATATATATATATATAAAGAATACAGACAAAATCTCAGGGAGATCACATATTCAGGGGGAGATTCAGAACTTCAGATATATGTTGTCATCAATCAAAAAGGGGGAGAATGTTGAGTCAAGATTTTTATAGAGTTTTGATTTCTGACAAAGGGATAAGCCGCCGTGATCGACAAAAAGAAGTTATTCATTGTTTTAAAGAGACACAAAGAGCTCCATACATTAGAGGTTGATTATTTGGTATGTTAGTAGTGTTATTTATGTTAAAATCTATCCTCAAATAATCTCATACCTTCAATCTTTGAATATAAATGTATATATGTATGAGTGCACATTAACTGTGCAGTCTGGGCTAAACCGGTCGACCGGTTTAAAACAAGGCGGTCGACCGTTTCTGCCCAGAATGCACAGATAACGTGCACAAGTGTACATAACGTATATATGTTCAAATTCCTGTCTACTGGTCCATTTTGACATGTCGACCGTTTTCAAACAGAAAGCAACCTTTCGTACAGACACTTCCTTTTCTTCAACGGTTGCTTCTCTTTCTCTTCACCAATGATCATGACCTTTGTTTGTATCTTTTCACAAAAGGTTACAACTGTTTATTTCTTATATAAACATCATGAAATCATTATTTCAATCAACCAATTCTATTATTCTAATCTCTATTCTATTGATCTCTGTCTTGAGCTCTAAAACATTTCAATTGCTTATTGAATCATTGAAATCATTTCATATCTTTTGATTCAAAAAGTAAGATACTTCCTTCAATCTTCACAAACATCATTCACATATTTTGAGGATAAGATTATAGGAAGGGTGTACTACAAGTGACAAATCCGTGTTATCAAGAGCACAAGTTGTCAACGACAATTGTATTTGTTTTTGTTGAAGTCCTCGGTGTTATAAGAGGCACGAAATCCCGTTCGGCTGTTCGGGTATTGTAAACCTGTTCCTCCAGGTGAAGCGAGGTAGTTGGTTGTGAAAATCCAGATAGGAGTCTGGGACTGGACTTAGGACGGGAGGTCCGAACCAGTATAAAAATCCCTGGTGTGATTTTTACAGTTTACTGCATTTACTATTCTATATCTGTGAATTGCTATATAGTTAGTTTATTGAATATTTACTTGTATAGCAATTGTAAATAACATTCTGCATATATTAGTCCATATTACACGATCCGTAATTAGTGTGCACAAGCGTACACACTTTCAATAAAAACACTAAACGTTGTCTTTTCATGCATACACCCCTTATTAAAAAAAACATCTTCCAAAAACTTAAAAACTCTAAACGTTGTCTTTTCATGCATACCCCACTTCTTAAAAAAACGCCTTCCAACAGCATAAAAACTCTAAACGCTGTCTTTTCATGCATACCCCCATTTTTTAAAAAAACATCTTCCAACAACGTAAAAACTCTAAACGCTGTCTTTTCATGCATACCCCCTTATTAAACAAAAACATCTTCCAACAGCATAAAAACTCTAAACGTTGTCTTTTCATGCATATACCCCCCTAATAAAAAAAACATCTTCCAACAGCATAAAAACTCTAAACGCTGTCTTTTCATGCATACCCCCTGATTAAAAAAACATCTTCCAACAGCATAAAAACTCTAAACGCTGTATTTTCATGCATACCCCCCTTATTAAAAAAACATCTTCCAACAGTATAAAAACTCTAAACGCTGTCTTTTCATGCGTACCCCCCTTATTAAAAAAAACATCTTCCAACAGCATAAAATCTCTGAACGCTGTCTTTTCATGCATACCTCCCTTATTAAAAAAACATCTTCAAACAGTATAAAAACTCTAAATGCTGTCTTTTCATGCATACCCCCTTATTAAAAAAACATCTTCCAACATCATAAAATCTCTGAACGCTGTCTTTTCATGCATACACCCTTATTAAAAAAAACATCGTCCAATAACATAAAAATTCTAAACGCTGTCTTTTCATGCATACCCTCTTTATTAAAAAAACATCTTTCAACAGCATAAAAACTCTAAACGATGTCTTTTCATGCATACCCCCTTATTAAAAAAAACATCTTCCAACAGCATAAAAACTCTAAACGTTGTCTTTTCATGCATACCCCCCTTATTAAAAAAACATCTTCCAACAGTATAAAAACTCTAAACGCTGTCTTTTCATGCGTACCCCCCTTATTAAAAAAAACATCTTCCAACAGCATAAAATCTCTGAACGTTGTCTTTTCATGCATACCGTCTTTATTAAAAAAAAACATCTTTCAACAGCATAAAAACTCTAAACGATGTCTTTTCATGCATACCCCATTATTAAAAAAACATCTTCCAACAGCATAAAAACTCTAAACGCTGTATTTTCATGCATACCCCCCTTATTAAAAAAACATCTTCCAACAGTATAAAAACTCTAAACGCTGTCTTTTCATGCGTACCCCGCTTATTAAAAAAAACATCTTCCAACAGCATAAAATCTCTGAACGATGTCTTTTCATGCATACCCTCCTTATTAAAAAAAACATCTTCCAACAGCATAAAAACTCTAAACGCTATCTTTTCATGCATACCCCCTTATTAAAAAAAACATCTTCCAACAGCATAAAATCTCTGAACGCTGTCTTTTATGCATACCCCTTATTAAAAAAAACATCTTCCAACAACATAAAATCTCTGAACGCTGTCTTTTCATGCATTACCCCTTTATTAAAAAAAACATCTTCCAACAGCATAAAAACTCTAAACGCTGTGTTTTCATGCATACCCCCTTATTAAAAAAAACATCTTCCAACAGCATAAAAATTTTAAATGCTGTCTTTTCATGCATACCCCCTTATTAAAAAAAACATCTTCCAACAGCATAAAATCTCTAAACGCTGTCTTTTCATGCATACACCCTTATTAAAAAAAACATCGTCCAACAGCATAAAAATTCTAAACGCTGTCTTTTCATGCATACCCTCTTTATTAAAAAAAACATCTTTCAACAGCATAAAAACTCTAAACGATGTCTTTTCATGCATATCCCCTTATTAAAAAAACATCTTCCAACAGCATAAAAACTCTAAACGCTGTCTTTTCATGCATACCCCCCTTATTAAAAAAACATCTTCCAACAGTATAAAAACTCTAAACGCTGTCTTTTCATGCGTACCCCCTTATTAAAAAAAACATCTTCCAACAGCATAAAATCTCTGAACGCTGCCTTTTCATGCATACCCCCTTTATTAAAAAAAACATCTTCCAACAGCATAAAAACTCTAAACGCTGTATTTTCATGCTTACCCCCTTATTAAAAAAACATCTTCCAACAGTATAAAAACTGTAACGACCCTGAATTTTGATAATTAAAATTTGAATATTTAATTAATTTTAAATATTAATAAATGAATTTAAGAAGTCGAATAATTTATTATTCGAATATTGGATTTAATTTGGTTAATTTAATCGATAAATTTAATAGTTAAATTCCAGAAATAATTGAAAATCGAGTTTAATATGATTGAAAATGATTTGTAAAATTTATTTAATCATACTGGAGTTATAGAAATATTTTAGAACTTTCAGGACTGAATTTAAAGTTAATCTGTGAAAATCGATATTTTAATATTTAATTAAAATAGTCAATTTTCGAACAGTCTCAGAATTGAACGAGACCAGTTCCATTGGATCCGTAATAGTTAGTTATTATCGGATTCCAATTTTCGTAGCAATCGGGATTGTCGATTGACCCTGGCAACTCGAAACGCATCGATATCGTTTTAATTTTAAATCGTCGAGTTAAAATAGTCATTTTTCAAAAGGTCTCGGATTTCGACGAAACCAGTTTCATCGGATCCATAATGTGATATTATTGTAAGATTTCAAATTTCGTAATTTTTGGATGTGCCGTTTGTCCGGGGCAAGCCAAAACGCCTTGAAATCGATTTAAATCGGTTTAATTTAAATTGATCGTTTATTGTCATATCTCACACATACGATCGAATTAGCTTCCGAAACCTGTTCCATTGCGTTCGGAACGCGGGGTAAACCCAAGAAACGCTAGTCACCGCGCGTAAATCGGAGTTCGAAAAACCGGGATGAATAGTGTTCGTCGGTTCTCTATAAAAGCAACCCATCCTCTTCACAATTCAAGAAACCCTAATCTACTTCCTCCAGCCGCCACTTCTATAACCCACGGCCAGAAAATCACCACGTTCTCCTCCAATTTCCTTCCAATCCGTCGAGATTCAAGCGAAGCGTTCAACTACAATCTTGTAGAGGGCAGTGCAATCGATACATCCAACGGCAGATTTTGAGTATCGTCGTCGTTTGAAGGCAAGAAGAGGCCGCGTTCATCACCGGTTGCGCACGATTTTCGAAGCAAACGGCAGCGCTATAGGGGTGCGGTCGGCTGGTGGGGGCGAGGTTCGTGATGCTCTTCGTCGTGGTAGTGTCTGATCATCGTGGAGATGGTCGTGGTGGTCGCGTAAATTAGGGCATATGGGCGGCACGTTGGGTTTCTCGCGTGTGTTTGAACTGGGAGGGAAGAAGCAGTGAACGGCTGGGATTTCAGGGTGAACGTGCGATCGTGATTGAACGTAGGGTTTTAGAGATAAATAAATTGTAAATTGAATTTCGTTTTAAATTGTACAAACTTTAAACTGCTATAACTTTTTGCTGCGAGGTTGAAAAATTTCAAAACGAAGTGCGTTGGAATCGTATCGTCGAATGCTACGCAATACAATTGGATTGGAGTCGTTTGGAGCTAGTTTGAATTTCGTGTAAAATTAAACGCGTGTTTAATTTTATTCGAAATAAACGCTGGAATCAGAATTAAAATCACGGTGAGATCTTCTCACTCAAATTTGAAAAGTGGAATTTTCAGTTATTGTTTGATTGGCTGTTTTTGATGTGCTATTAGATATTGGATTGATTGATTTCCCGCCTCGTATAGCGGATGAGACCCTATTGCGCCGTTAGTAAGCGAATTTATAAAAACCTATATACCGCGATAATTCCGTACTGGAGCGGAATTGGTATTGTGCTAACATCTGTGGATGCAGGGAAACAGGTTGGAGGGATCCAACTGGATTCCTCACCGTATTGATTATTTACAGATATTTTGATATATTCTGTTATCATATGATGATATATGATATTTGACTGTTGTGATGGACTGATTGGTGTTGTCGCATCATCGGATTCAGTTTTGAAATGTAAAAATAACGACTTTTACTTTAAAAAGGTTTTTAAAGTGATTTTTGAAAATATACGTTTTATGGGATTTTTGAATCGATTTATAAACGTAAAATTTAAAAATTATAATTTTTAGTGAAATATAACCGAAGTGTCGTTTTTGAAATAAAAGTCGATTTATTTGTAAAATGGTTTAAGTTGGGATTTTTGAACAACTATAAACGATTTGTATAAAAAGATTTGTAAAATTGATATTTTATAAATCGAAATATTGGACTTATAAAACGAATTTTTTTATAAGTGTTAGAAAGAAGTATAAATGGATTTCATAAGTGAATGAAATTAATAGATTTATAACGTGAAGTTATAAAGTAAATAGATATTGTAGAATAAAAGATTTATAAGAAATTTACTTATAAATTTGACTTGTGCACTTAGATGGGATATAAATAGAAATTGCAAAATGAAATGATTTTATAAGTTGAAATGGTCATAAAGTATAAATGCGATTTATAAACGTTGTTTATGAATCCGAAATCACTTATTTTGATAAGTGAATTATAGAAGTTAATAAAGGAAGATTTATAAATCAAAGTTGTTATAAAGTAGGAATAGAATTTATAAGCGTTGTGTTATAAATTCGAAATAAATTGAATTTGATAAATTAAATGTAGAAGGTTATTAAAGGAAATATATTCGCGATTTTGGATAGCGAATTATCCTTAAAATGAATGTGTAGAAAAGATTGAAATTTGGTTATTGAAGTATATTCACGATTTTGGACAGTGAATATATTGTTAAGTAAAATGAACTTGTTTTGGGAAAGCGATATTTGAAATGAAGTGATTGTTTTAAAAGATGTTTTAAAACGTGTGAATTACCGAAATCATAGATTTCAACATTTATTGTTGAAATAGACGTTTTCGGAAAATAAGGAAATGATGGACTATAACACTGTTGTTATAGTGAATGATTTCCGAAAGGAAATGTTTTTATGTAGTATTGGTATTTATATACCTATCTTAATTTCGAATCCCTATACTAGTGATTTTGAGTTGTCATAACGATGTTTTACGTAACATTCGTTTTGACTCAAATAAATGTGTTTAAAGAGAATGATTTCCGTAAAGAATGAATATATACTTAATATTGATTTAAGTATATCGAATATTTTCTAAATGTTGAAAATAAAATGATTTGTGAATTACTTATTTTTAAATAAGTATGGAAATGCTTTTCCAATATGAAATGAACTGTTTAGGGATTTTATCTTTTAAAGATAAATTGAAAAGTGAATATTTGAAAATTTGTTTTCAAACGGTTAAGTGTGGAAATTATATATCTAGTAAAGATATTTTGGAAGATGAAATAATTTGGAAAATTATTTGGAATCTGATGATGTTGCGCATCTTTATTGATAGTTAAATAACCGACTATCAATAATTACCTTGAATTGGTATTTGTTGTGAATTGGATGAATTTGAATGCCACACTTGTTTTTAAATAAACGCTCACTATTCGGGTTAGCCGGGAAAGGACCATGGGGTCGTATAACCCATTCCGAATATGTGACACGTCGTTATGAATTGCATTTGAAGACCGGTGTTGAAGACCGGATATTTTTGAAAACGGAAGGATTACCGTCGAGTTACTCTACATCGGCTGATCTCCGATTTAGAGGTTTTATCACCCTTAGTGACGGGAAGTCCGGACGTGATTAAAAATTTATCCGGATTTGCAAGGGCTTCGTGAGAAGTGCCTTCGGTTCTGTTCGATCCCGGAACAGACTTGTATGGATTGTGTGTCTGACGTTACAATTTGAGATATAAAGCTGATTCCTTTCAAATACATTTCTGTTGGTGGCGGAGAATTTATTCTCTTAGCTTAACACCCTTCTTTGAGACGTACGAGCTCAGAGGTTATGTAGTTGAAATTTATCAGCGATATGTCCCAATTTGGTAACGTGGCATACTGAGTGTTGTTGTGAAATGATCAGTGTTTGGTCATTTGTGATATGATCATTTGTTTGATCTTATATCTTTGTGATCATAGGTTGATCATTTTGTTTGACCCGAAGCAGGGCTTTTTGAGAAAGCGTAGCTTTGTGGACGAGACTTCATCGAGCCTCACACCCCGGAAATGGTCAAAACAGGAAGGATGCAGCAAGGTTCTAGGGAGTAGCGCCCCTTAGTGTATGTCATTCCTTCTGGATAAAGGTGGTATCATGGTATGGAGCCCAGATACTTAACCTCTGTGGTTACTGCATTATTATTATCTATGTGGTTTGTTGTGAATCGGGGATCCTCGGGAAGATCGGTGACGATCGGGGGATGGCATACGCGTGTCAGTAGTTACCTATTTTTGCAGAGGTAACCCGGCCTTGTGTTGGCAGAGATCCGGTTAGGTTCTCGGGTCGTCTATTCCAGGGACGTACCCATCGTGGATAGGAAGTTCCTTAGCCTGACCATTTGTTGGAAATCCAAAGAAACAATACGAGCCTTTACGAATTCAATTGTATAACCTGTCTCCTCAGGAGGTAGCTATAGCAGGCATAATATAATGGTACCTATGCTGGCTAAGATTTATATTATACTTTCGAAATGTTTTCTACACTATGCACTAATAATAATATCAAAAAGGATTTGATTTTGCGTAGTAAGCATCTTTGACTATCATAAGAAGAAATCTCCTCCAAGTCTGCGTTTGCATTGTGTGTGTGGTGGGAGGTCTTATGGTAGTTTCATTTTCCAAAAGCATTGCGAATTGACTTTAAAATTCTCTGCTGTTTATTTTTAAAGAATAACTGTTTTACGATCTCACACCAGTCACCATGACTGACTCGGAGTTTATTGTTCCCTTCTAAACTCTGGGTGCCCACAAATTTTCCACACGGGCAGCCTAGAGTTATATTATCAGGATATTCTGGATATTCTGGAGCTTGGAGATAAGCTGGATGACGAGACGTAGTATTTGTATCTGATAGTATTTATTCCGCTGTGTATTCTGTATGAGGACAAGTTATATAACTGTCCATTGTTGTATATTGACTCTGATGATGGATGTATGTATAAAATGATATAGTTCTTTGTTTAAAGATTATTCATTTATCTATTATATATTGTTCCGCTGCGATATGTAAGATTCTGATATTGTTTCTGCTCTTGTTCTGTTGTTGTTTTTTTCTTTCTTTTTCTTCTATCTCTTTCTTCTACCTTGTTCTTCTTTCTTAAAACCATAACTTTTCGGGTTTCCGGCATTCGATGGCTCTGTAGTCGCTAAAGTGAGTATCGATGTTGAATTTTCGAAAGTCGAAAATTTTCGGGATGTTACATTTGGTATCAGAGCATATGGTTAAGCGACAACCCTGCTCTGTTGGGTGTTACTCATTGGAGATAGAGTCAGTAGTACTCTAGAATGAGTTGAGTGTAATAATAGATACGAGCGCGTATTTGTTAGTGAATATAAAATTTGTTTTATATTGTGATGATTGGTTTGTTGAGTGGTATATGGATTCTGGTCGGTATTGTCCGTACAACTCTATCGATAGGAATCTCTAAACACTTATATAGAACAATTCGGCACAGTATTGTTTTAAAATGGGGTAAATGAGATAATTTTGCCCAAAACTATTTTTATATAGAAAAGAAATGATTTTCTGTAAATTATTACAGTATATGGTTGCATGGATGTTAGGAAGTAATAATAGTGAATTATCATCATTGAAATTGAATAAGAAATTGAAATCATAACTCCAAAGTTAAGAGATAAATTCACATACAAATGAAATTAAAGAATGTAAATTATAAATGTGAATTGTAATTTAAAACTGAATTCCAGAGAAGTACTTGGAAATGTTTTGAAAAGAATTTGAAAATTTTGGAGATTTGGGAAGTTTAAATCTTTTTGATTTGAAAATGAATTTCAAAGGTTTTGAAAAGTATTTTGGAAAGATGAAAGCTCTAAACTCTTTTCGGTCGCTGGAAAATAATTCCGATGATGATCGCGACATCACCGGTGTTCATTTTCGGGTTTCCAAAAGAGAAATTGCTGCCAAATTGTTTTAAAAGGAAGTTGTTTGGAAAATTTGGATTTTGTTTTGGAATTCAAAGGATGATTTGAATTGTTTTCAAAAATGGTTTTGAAAAGGTTGAAAAGACTCTGGAATGCTATATAAAAATATTGATGAGAATAATAAATGAGTTGATAACTTATACAATTAGTTGTGAGTTTAGATTGAATAAATTTAACTTAAGGAATTTTAAGTTGAATCAAAGAAAGTATAAGTAAATAAATTTGAATAAATGAAGTGAATAAGATTAAAACTGAATGTTGAAACCGAATTTGAATAAGTGAATTAGAATTTGAAATGGATTAGTAACTGAAACTAATTTAAAATGGTGCAGTATGAATGAAAGCTAATCAATAAAATTCAATATTCAGAAATTGAACTGAATCCAATTAAATGTTGGAATTGAATTCAAATGGAATTGAAATGTAAAGATTGAACGAAATTGAATATGCAACTTCAATAGTAAAGTAAAAATGTATAAGCAGTTTATATTGAAATTTTTGTAATAGAATTTACAAAATGGTTTGAATATGTAACTAGATATTATGGCTAGTAGGATATACAGGTATAAAGGGATTGGATTTGATTTTCAAAGATGAATTTGAATTTGCTCGAAAAAGGTAAGTATTTGAATTTCGATATGAGTTTTGATGATTTCTTCTCTAGCCGCTTGGTTTTTTCTTTTTCTTTTTGAAATCTGAGAGTCCGTAGGGACGTTTTGTAGTCGTGCCGTATTAGCCGCGCAAAGGAGACGCTGGCGAAATTTTTCGAAAATTTCGAGTGTTAGAATATTTTTGAGAAATTGGAAAATTTGAAAATTTTGAAAACTAAGTTATGATTTGAAAACTTAGTAAAGATTTTGTGAGAAGTTAACTATGAATTTTGGAGAAGTTAAACACTTAACAGATTTGAAAATCTAATTTGAACGGTTTGTTTTGGAAAGTTAACGGATTTTGTATCTTCTTCCTAACTTGTAATTTCGAGGACGAAATTCTTTTAAGGGGGGAAGTTTGTAACGACCCTGAATTTTGATAATTAAAATTTGAATATTTAATTAATTTTAAATATTAATAAATGAATTTAAGAAGTCGAATAATTTATTATTCGAATATTGGATTTAATTTGGTTAATTTAATCGATAAATTTAATAGTTAAATTCCAGAAATAATTGAAAATCGAGTTTAATATGATTGAAAATGATTTGTAAAATTTTATTTAATCATACTGGAGTTATAGAAATATTTTAGAACTTTCAGGACTGAATTTAAAGTTAATCTGTGAAAATCGATATTTTAATATTTAATTATCGACTGTAAAAATAGTCAATTTTCGAACAGTCTCAGAATTGAACGAGACCAGTTCCATTGGATCCGTAATAGTTAGTTATTATCGGATTCCAATTTTCGTAGCAATCGGGATTGTCGATTGACCCTGGCAACTCGAAACGCATCGATATCGTTTTAATTTTAAATCGTCGAGTTAAAATAGTCATTTTTCAAAAGGTCTCGGATTTCGACGAAACCAGTTTCATCGGATCCGTAATGTGATATTATTGTAAGATTTCAAATTTCGTAATTTTTGGATGTGCCGTTTGTCCGGGGCAAGCCAAAACGCCTTGAAATCGATTTAAATCGGTTTAATTTAAATTGATCGTTTATTGTCATATCTCACACATACGATCGAATTAGCTTCCGAAACCTGTTCCATTGCGTTCGGAACGCGGGGTAAACCCCAGAAACGCTAGTCACCGCGCGTAAATCGGAGTTCGAAAAACCGGGATGAATAGTGTTCGTCGGTTCTCTATAAAAGCAACCCATCCTCTTCACAATTCAAGAAACCCTAATCTACTTCCTCCAGCCGCCACTTCTATAACCCACGGCCAGAAAATCACCACGTTCTCCTCCAATTTCCTTCCAATCCGTCGAGATTCAAGCGAAGCGTTCAACTACAATCTTGTAGAGGGCAGTGCAATCGATACATCCAACGGCAGATTTTGAGTATCGTCGTCGTTTGAAGGCAAGAAGAGGCCGCGTTCATCACCGGTTGCGCACGATTTTCGAAGCAAACGGCAGCGCTATAGGGGTGCGGTCGGCTGGTGGGGGCGAGGTTCGTGATGCTCTTCGTCGTGGTAGTGTCTGATCATCGTGGAGATGGTCGTGGTGGTCGCGTAAATTAGGGCATATGGGCGGCACGTTGGGTTTCTCGCGTGTGTTTGAACTGGGAGGGAAGAAGCAGTGAACGGCTGGGATTTCAGGGTGAACGTGCGATCGTGATTGAACGTAGGGTTTTAGAGATAAATAAATTGTAAATTGAATTTCGTTTTAAATTGTACAAACTTTAAACTGCTATAACTTTTTGCTGCGAGGTCGAAAAATTTCAAAACGAAGTGCGTTGGAATCGTATTGTCGAATGCTACGCAATACAATTGGATTGGAGTCGTTTGGAGCTAGTTTGAATTTCGTGTAAAATTAAACGCGTGTTTAATTTTATTCGAAATAAACGCTGGAATCAGAATTAAAATCACGGTGAGATCTTCTCACTCAAATTTGAAAAGTGGAATTTTCAGTTATTGTTTGATTGGCTGTTTTTGATGTGCTATTAGATATGAGTAGGATATATATCTATATATAGCAATATATACATATTGGCATATGTATATATTGGATTGATTGATTTCCCGCCTCGTATAGCGGATGAGACCCTATTGCGCCGTTAGTAAGCGGATTTATAAAAACGTATATACCGCGATAATTCCGTACTGGAGCGGAATTGGTATTGTGCTAACATCTGTGGATGCAGGGAAACAGGTTGGAGGGATCCAACTGGATTCCTCACCGTATTGATTATTTACAGATATTTTGATATATTCTGTTATCATATGATGATATATGATATTTGACTGTTGTGATGGACTGATGGTGTTGTTGCATCATCGGATTCAGTTTTGAAATGTAAAAATAACGACTTTTACTTTAAAAAGGTTTTTAAAGTGATTTTTGAAAATATACGTTTTATGGGATTTTTGAATCGATTTATAAACGTAAAATTTAAAAATTATAATTTTTAGTGAAATATAACCGAAGTGTCGTTTTTGAAATAAAAGTCGATTTATTAGTAAAATGGTTTAAGTTGGGATTTTTGAACAACTATAAACGATTTGTATAAAAAGATTTGTAAAATTGATATTTTATAAATCGAAATATTGGACTTATAAAACGAATTTTTTTTATAAGTGTTAGAAAGAAGTATAAATGGATTTCATAAGTGAATGAAATTAATAGATTTATAACGTGAAGTTATAAAGTAAATAGATATTGTAGAATAAAAGATTTATAAGAAATTTACTTATAAATTTGACTTGTGCACTTAGATGGGATATAAATAGAAATTGCAAAATGAAATGATTTTATAAGTTGAAATGGTTATAAAGTATAAATGCGATTTATAAACGTTGTTTATGAATCCGAAATCACTTATTTTGATAAGTGAATTATAGAAGTTAATAAAGGAAGATTTATAAATCAAAGTTGTTATAAAGTAGGAATAGAATTTATAAGCGTTGTGTTATAAATTCGAAATAAATTGAATTTGATAAATTAAATGTAGAAGGTTATTAAAGGAAATATATTCGCGATTTTGGATAGCGAATTATCCTTAAAATGAATGTGTAGAAAAGATTGAAATTTGGTTATTGAAGTATATTCACGATTTTGGACAGTGAATATATTGTTAAGTAAAATGAACTTGTTTTGGGAAAGCGATATTTGAAATGAAGTGATTGTTTTAAAAGATGTTTTAAAACGTGTGAATTACCGAAATCATAGATTTCAACATTTATTGTTGAAATAGACGTTTTCGGAAAATAAGGAAATGATGGACTATAACACTGTTGTTATAGTGAATGATTTCCGAAAGGAAATGTTTTTATGTAGTATTGGGATTTATATACCTATCTTAATTTCGAATCCCTATACTAGTGATTTTGAGTTGTCGTAACGATGTTTTACGTAACATTCATTTTGACTCAAATAAATGTGTTTAAAGAGAATGATTTCCTTAAAGAATGAATATATACTTAATATTGATTTAAGTATATCGAATATTTTCTAAATGTTGAAAATAAAATGATTTGTGAATTACTTATTTTTAAATAAGTATGGAAATGCTTTTCCAATATGAAATGAACTGTTTAGGGATTTTATCTTTTAAAGATAAATTGAAAAGTGAATATTTGAAAATTTGTTTTCAAACGGTTAAGTGTGGAAATTATATATCTAGTAAAGATATTTTGGAAGATGAAATAATTTGGAAAATTATTTGGAATCTGATGATGTTGCGCATCTTTATTGATAGTTAAATAACCGACTATCAATAATTACCTTGAATTGGTATTTGTTGTGAATTGGATGAATTTGAATGCCACACTTGTTTTTAAATAAACGCTCACTATTCGGGTTAGCCGGGAAAGGACCATGGGGTCGTATAACCCATTCCGAATATGTGACACGTCGTTATGAATTGCATTTGAAGACCGGTGTTGAAGACCGGATATTTTTGAAAACGGAAGGATTACCGTCGAGTTACTCTACATCGGCTGATCTCCAATTTAGAGGTTTTATCACCCTTAGTGACGGGAAGTCCGGACGTGATTAGAAATTTATCCGGATTTGCAAGGGCTTCGTGAGAAGTGCCTTCGGTTCTGTTCGATCCCGGAACAGACTTGTATGGATTGTGTGTCTGACGTTACAATTTGAGATATAAAGCTGATTCCTTTCAAATACATTTCTGTTGGTGGCGGAGAATTTATTCTCTTAGCTTAACACCCTTCTCTGAGACGTACGAGCTCAGAGGTTATGTAGTTGAAATTTATCAGCGATATGTCCCAATTTGGTAACGTGGCATACTGAGTGTTGCTGTGAAATGATCAGTGTTTGGTCATTTGTGATATGATCATTTGTTTGATCTTATATCTTTGTGATCATAGGTTGATCATTTTGTTTGACCCGAAGCAGGGCTTTTTGAGAAAGCGTAGCTTTGTGGACGAGACTTCATCGAGCCTCACACCCCGGAAATGGTCAAAACAGGAAGGATGCAACAAGGTTCTAGGGAGTAGCGCCCCTTAGTGTATGTCATTCCTTCTGGATAAAGGTGGTATCATGGTATGGAGCCCAGATACTTAACCTCTGTGGTTACTGCATTATTATTATCTATGTGGTTTGTTGTGAATCGGGGATCCTCGGGAAGATCGGTGACGATCGGGGGATGGCATACGCGTGTCAGTAGTTACCTATTTTTGCAGAGGTAACCCGGCCTTGTGTTGGCAGAGATCCGGTTAGGTTCTCGGGTCGTCTATTCCAGGGACGTACCCATCGTGGATAGGAAGTTCCTTAGCCTGACCATTTGTTGGAAATCCAAAGAAACAATACGAGCCTTTACGAATTCAATTGTATAACCTGTCTCCTCAGGAGGCAGCTATAGCAGGCATAATATAATGGTACTTATGCTGGCTAAGATTTATATTATACTTTCGAAATGTTTTCTACACTATGCACTAATAATAATATCAAAAAGGATTTGATTTTGCGTAGTAAGCATCTTTGACTATCATAAGAAGAAATCTCCTCCAAGTCTGCGTTTGCATTGTGTGTGTGGTGGGAGGTCTTATGGTAGTTTCATTTTCCAAAAGCATTGCGAATTGACTTTAAAATTCTCTGCTGTTTATTTTTAAAGAATAACTGTTTTACGATCTCACACCAGTCACCATGACTGACTCGGAGTTTATTGTTCCCTTCTAAACTCTGGGTGCCCACAAATTTTCCACACGGGCAGCCTAGAGTTATATTATCAGGATATTCTGGATATTCTGGAGCTTGGAGATAAGCTGGATGACGAGACGTAGTATTTGTATCTGATAGTATTTATTCCGCTGTGTATTCTGTATGAGGACAAGTTATATAACTGTCCATTGTTGTATATTGACTCTGATGATGGATGTATATATAAAATGATATAGTTCTTTGTTTAAAGATTATTCATTTATCAATTATATATTGTTCCGCTGCGATATGTGAGATTCTGATATTGTTTCTGCTCTTGTTCAGTTGTTGTTTTTTTCTTTCTTTTTCTTCTATCTCTTTCTTCTACCTTGTTCTTCTTTCTTAAAACCATAACTTTTCGGGTTTCCGGCATTCGATGGCTCAGCAGTCGCTAAAGTGAGTATCGATGTTGAATTTTCGAAAGTCGAAAATTTTCGGAATGTTACAAAAACTCAAAACGCTGTCTTTTCATGCGTACCCCCCTTATTAAAAAAAACATCTTCCAACAGCATAAAATCTCTGAATGCTGTCTTTTCATGCATACCCTCCTTATTAAAAAAACATCTTCCAACAGCATAAAAACTCTAAACGCTGTCTTTTCATGCATACCCCCTTATTAAAAAAAACATCTTCCAACAGCATAAAATCTCTGAACGCTGTCTTTTCATGCATTACCCCCTTATTAAAAAAAACATCTTCCAACAACATAAAATCTCTAAACGCTGTCTTTTCATGCATACCCCCTTATTAAAAAAACATCTTCCAACAGCATAAAAACTCTGAACGCTGTCTTTTATGCATACCCCCTTATTAAAAAAACATCTTCCAACAGCATTAAAACTCTAAACGCTGTCTTTTCATGCATACCCCCATTTTTTAAAAAACATCTTCCAACAACGTAAAAACTCTAAACGCTGTCTTTTCATGCATACCCCCTTATTAAAAAAAAACATCTTCCAACAGCATAAAAACTCTAAACGTTGTTTTTTCATGCATACCCCGCTAATTAAAAAAAACATCTTACAACAACATAAAAACTCTAAACGCTGTCTTTTCATGCATACACCCTTATTAAAAAAAACATCTTCCAACAGCATAAAAATTCTAAACGCTGTCTTTTCATGCATACCCCCCTTTTTAAAAAAAACATCTTCCAACAGCATAAAAACTCTAAACGCTGTCTTTTCATGCATACCCCCTTATTAAAAAAACATCTTCCAACAGCATTAAAACTCTAAACGCTGTCTTTTCATGCATACCCCCATTTTTTAAAAAACATCTTCCAACAACGTAAAAACTCTAAACGCTGTCTTTTCATGCATACCCCCTTATTAAAAAAAAACATCTTCCAACAGCATAAAAACTCTAAACGTTGTTTTTTCATGCATACCCCGCTAATTAAAAAAAACATCTTACAACAACATAAAAACTCTAAACGCTGTCTTTTCATGCATACACCCTTATTAAAAAAAACATCTTCCAACAGCATAAAAATTCTAAACGCTGTCTTTTCATGCATACCCCCCTTTTTAAAAAAAACATCTTCCAACAGCATAAAAACTCTAAACGCTGTCTTTTCATGCATACCCCTATTTTTTTTAAAAACATCTTCCAACAACGTAAAAACTCTAAACGCTGTCTTTTCATGCATACCCCCTTATTAAAAAAAAACATCTTCCAACAGCATAAAAACTCTAAACGTTGTCTTTTCATGCATACCCCCATAATTAAAAAAAACATCTTCCAACAGCATAAAAACTCTAAACGCTGTCTTTTCATGCATACACCCTTATTAAAAAAACATCTTCCAACAGCATAAAAATTCTAAACGCTGTCTTTTCATGCATACCCTTTTTATTAAAAAAAAAACATCTTTCAACAGCATAAAAACTCTAAACGATGTCTTTTCATGCATACCCCCCTTATAAAAAAACATCTTCCAACAGCATAAAAACTCTAAACGCTGTCTTTTCATGCATACACCCTTATTATAAAAACATCTTCCAACAACATAAAAATTCTAAACGCTGTCTTTTCATGCATACCCTCTTTATTAAAAAAAACATCTTTCAACAGCATAAAAACTCTAAACGCTGTCTTTTCATCCATACCCCCCTTATTAAAAAAACATCTTCCAACAGCATAAAAACTCTAAACGATGTCCTTTCATGCATACCCCCCTTATAAAAAAAACATCATCCAACAGCATAAAAACTCTAAACGCTGTCTTTTCATGCATACCCCTTATTAAAAAAAACAACTTCTAACAGCATAAAAACTCTAAACGTTGTCTTTTCATGCATACCCCCCTTATTAAAAAAACATCTTCCAACAGCATAAAAACTCTAAACGCTGTATTTTCATGCATACCCACCTTATTAAAAAAACATCTTCCAACAGTACAAAAACTCTAAACGCTGTCTTTTCATGCATACCCTCTTATTAAAAAAACATCTTCCAACAACATAAAATCTCTGAACGCTGTCTTTTCATGCATTACCCCCTTATTAAAAAAAACATCTTCCAACAGCATAAAAACTCTAAACGTTGTGTTTTCATGCATACCCCCTTATTAAAAAAAACATCTTCCAACAGCATAAAAACTCTAAACGCTGTCTTTTATGCATACCACCTTATTAAAAAACATCTTCCAACAGCATAAAAACTCTAAACGCTGTCTTTTCATGAATACCACTCTTATTAAAAAAAACATCTTCCAACAGCATAAAAACTCTAAACGCTGTCTTTTCATGCATACTTCCCTTACTAAAAAAAACATCTTCCAACAGCATAAAAACTCAAAACGCTGTCTTTTCATGTATCCCTTATTAAAAAAACATCTTCCAACAACATAAAAACTCTAAACGCTGTATTTTCATGCATATCCCCTTATTAAAAAAAACATCTTCCAGCAGCATAAAAACTCAAAACGCAGTCTTTTCATGCATACCCCCATTATTAAAAAACATCTTCCAACAGCATAAAAACTCTAAACGCTGTCTTTTCATGCATACCCCCCTTATTAAAAAAACATCTTCCAACAGCATAAAAACTCTAAACGATGTCCTTTCATGCATACCCCACTTATAAAAAAAACATCATCCAACAGCATAAAAACTCTAAACGCTGTCTTTTCATGCATACCCCTTATTAAAAAAACAACTTCTAACAGCATAAAAACTCTAAACGTTGTCTTTTCATGCATACCCCCCTTATTAAAAAAACATCTTCCAACAGCATAAAAACTCTAAACGCTGTATTTTCATGCATACCCACCTTATTAAAAAAACATCTTCCAACAGTACAAAAACTCTAAACGCTGTCTTTTCATGCATACCCTCTTATTAAAAAAAACATCTTCCAACAACATAAAATCTCTGAACGCTGTCTTTTCATGCATTACCCCCTTATTAAAAAAACATCTTCCAACAGCATAAAAACTCTAAACGTTGTGTTTTCATGCATACCCCATTATTAAAAAAACATCTTCCAACAGCATAAAAACTCTAAACGCTGTCTTTTATGCATACCACCTTATTAAAAAAACATCTTCCAACAGCATAAAAACTCTAAACGCTGTCTTTTCATGAATACCACTCTTATTAAAAAAAACATCTTCCAATAGCATAAAAACTCTAAACGCTGTCTTTTCATGCATACTTCCCTTACTAAAAAAAACATCTTCCAACAGCATAAAAACTCAAAACGCTGTCTTTTCATGTATCCCTTATTAAAAAAACATCTTCCAACAGCATAAAAACTCTAAACGCTGTATTTTCATGCATATCCCCTTATTAAAAAAAACATCTTCCAGCAGCATAAAAACTCAAAACGCTGTCTTTTCATGCATACCCCCATTATTAAAAAACATCTTCCAACAGCATAAAAACTCTAAACGTTGTCTTTTCATGCATACACCCCTTATTAAAAAAAACATCTTCCAAAAACATAAAAACTCTAAACGTTGTCTTTTCATGCATACCCCGCTTCTTAAAAAAAAACATCTTCCAACAGCATAAAAACTCTAAACGCTGTCTTTTCATGCATACCCCCATCTTTTAAAAAAACATCTTCCAACAACGTAAAAACTCTAAACGCTGTCTTTTCATTCGTACCCCCCTTATTAAAAAAAAATATCTTCCAACAGCATAAAATCTCTGAACGCTGTCATTTCATGCATACCCCCCTTATTAAAAAAAACATCTTCCAACAGCATAAAAACTCTAAACGCTGTCTTTTCATGCATACCCCCATTTTTTAAAAAACATCTTCCAACAACGTAAAAACTCTAAACGCTGTCTTTTCATGCATACCCCCTTATTAAAAAAAACATCTTCCAACAGCATAAAAACTCTAAACGTTGTGTTTTCATGCATACCCCTCTAATTAAAAAAAACATCTTACAACAACATAAAAACTCTAAACGCTGTCTTTTCATGCATACACCCTTATTAAAAAAAACATCTTCCAACAGCATAAAAATTCTAAACGCTGTCTTTTCATGCATACCCCCCTTCTTAAAAAAACATCTTCCAACAGCATAAAAACTCTAAACGCTGTCTTTTCATGCATACCCCTATTTCTTAAAAAAACATCTTCCAACAACGTAAAAACTCTAAACGCTGTCTTTTCATGCATACCCCCTTATTAAAATAAACATCTTCCAACAGCATAAAAACTCTAAACGTTGTCTTTTCATGCATACCCCCATAATTAAAAAAAACATCTTCCAACAGCATAAAAACTCTAAACGCTGTCTTTTCATGCATACACCCTTATTAAAAAAACATCTTCCAACAGCATAAAAATTCTAAACGCTGTCTTTTCATGCATACTCTCTTTATTAAAAAAAAACATTTTTCAACAGCATAAAAACTCTAAACGATGTCTTTTCATGCATACCCCTCTTATAAAAAAAACATCTTCCAACAGCATAAAAACTCTAAACGCTGTCTTTTCATACATACACCCTTATTAAAAAACATCTTCCAACAACATAAAAATTCTAAACGCTGTCTTTTCATGCATACCCTCTTTATTAAAAAAACATCTTTCAACAGCATAAAAACTCTAAACGCTGTCTTTTCATGCATACCCCTCTTATTAAAAAAAAACATCTTCCAAAAGCATAAAAACTCTAAACGCTATCTTTTCATGCATACCCCCCTTATTAAAAAAACATCTTCCAACAGCATAAAAACTCTAAACGCTGTCTTTTCATGCATACCCCCTTATTAAAAAAACAACTTCCAACAGCATAAAAACTCTAAACGTTGTCTTTTCATGCATACCCCCCTTATTAAAAAAACATCTTCCAACAGCTTAAAAACTCTAAACGCTGTATTTTCATGCATACCCACCTTATTAAAAAAACATCTTCCAACAGTACAAAAACTCTAAACGCTGTCTTTTCATGCATACCCTCTTATTAAAAAAAACATCTTCCAACAACATAAAATCTCTGAACGCTGTCTTTTCATGCATTACCACCTTATTAAAAAAAACATCTTCCAGCAGCATAAAAACTCTAAACGTTGTGTTTTCATGCATACCTTCTTATTAAAAAAAACATCTTCCAACAGCATAAAAACTCTAAACGCTGTCTTTTATGCATACCACCTTATTAAAAAAACATCTTCCAACAGCATAAAAACTCTAAACGCTGTCTTTTCATGAATACCATTCTTATTAAAAAAAACATCTTCCAACAGCATAAAAACTCTAAACGCTGTCTTTTCATGCATACTTCCCTTACTAAAAAAACATCTTCCAACAGCATAAAAACTCAAAACGCTGTCTTTTCATGTATCCCTTATTAAAAAAACATCATCATCCAACAGCATAAAAACTCTAAACGCTGTCTTTTCATGCATATCCCCTTATTAAAAAAACATCTTCTAGCAGCATAAAAACTCAAAACGCTGTCTTTTCATGCATACCCCCATTATTAAAAAACATCTTCCAACAGCATAAAAACTCTAAACGTTGTCTTTTCATGCATACACCCCTTATTAAAAAAACATCTTCAAAAAACATAAAAACTCTAAACGATGTCCTTTCATGCATACCCCCCTTATAAAAAAAACATCATCCAACAGCATAAAAACTCTAAACGCTGTCTTTTCATGCATACCCCTTATTAAAAAAAACAACTTCTAACAGCATAAAAACTCTAAACGTTGTCTTTTCATGCATACCCCCCTTATTAAAAAAACATCTTCCAACAGCATAAAAACTCTAAACGCTGTATTTTCATGCATACCCACCTTATTAAAAAAACATCTTCCAACAGTACAAAAACTCTAAACGCTGTCTTTTCATGCATACCCTCTTATTAAAAAAAACATCTTCCAACAACATAAAATCTCTGAACGCTGTCTTTTCATGCATTACCCCCTTATTAAAAAAAACATCTTCCAACAGCATAAAAACTCTAAACGTTGTGTTTTCATGCATACCCCCTTATTAAAAAAAACATCTTCCAACAGCATAAAAACTCTAAACGCTGTCTTTTATGCATACCACCTTATTAAAAAACATCTTCCAACAGCATAAAAACTCTAAACGCTGTCTTTTCATGAATACCACTCTTATTAAAAAAAACATCTTCCAACAGCATAAAAACTCTAAACGCTGTCTTTTCATGCATACTTCCCTTACTAAAAAAAATATCTTCCAACAGCATAAAAACTCAAAACGCTGTCTTTTCATGTATCCCTTATTAAAAAAACATCTTCCAACAGCATAAAAACTCTAAACGCTGTATTTTCATGCATATCCCCTTATTAAAAAAAACATCTTCCAGCAGCATAAAAACTCAAAACGCAGTCTTTTCATGCATACCCCCATTATTAAAAAACATCTTCCAACAGCATAAAAACTCTAAACGCTGTCTTTTCATGCATACCCCCCTTATTAAAAAAACATCTTCCAACAGCATAAAAACTCTAAACGATGTCCTTTCATGCATACCCCCCTTATAAAAAAAACATCATCCAACAGCATAAAAACTCTAAACGCTGTCTTTTCATGCATACCCCTTATTAAAAAAACAACTTCTAACAGCATAAAAACTCTAAACGTTGTCTTTTCATGCATACCCCCCTTATTAAAAAAACATCTTCCAACAGCATAAAAACTCTAAACGCTGTATTTTCATGCATACCCACCTTATTAAAAAAACATCTTCCAACAGTACAAAAACTCTAAACGCTGTCTTTTCATGCATACCCTCTTATTAAAAAAAACATCTTCCAACAACATAAAATCTCTGAACGCTGTCTTTTCATGCATTACCCCCTTATTAAAAAAAACATCTTCCAACAGCATAAAAACTCTAAACGTTGTGTTTTCATGCATACCCCCTTATTAAAAAAAACATCTTCCAACAGCATAAAAACTCTAAACGCTGTCTTTTATGCATACCACCTTATTAAAAAAACATCTTCCAACAGCATAAAAACTCTAAACGCTGTCTTTTCATGAATACCACTCTTATTAAAAAAAACATCTTCCAACAGCATAAAAACTCTAAACGCTGTCTTTTCATGCATACTTCCCTTACTAAAAAAAACATCTTCCAACAGCATAAAAACTCAAAACGCTGTCTTTTCATGTATCCCTTATTAAAAAAACATCTTCCAACAGCATAAAAACTCTAAACGCTGTATTTTCATGCATATCCCCTTATTAAAAAAAACATCTTCCAGCAGCATAAAAACTCAAAACGCTGTCTTTTCATGCATACCCCCATTATTAAAAAACATCTTACAACAGCATAAAAACTCTAAACGTTGTCTTTTCATGCATACACCCCTTATTAAAAAAAACATCTTCCAAAAACATAAAAACTCTAAACGTTGTCTTTTCATGCATACCCCGCTTCTTAAAAAAAACTTCTTCCAACAGCATAAAAACTCTAAACGCTGTCTTTTCATGCATACCCCCATTTTTTAAAAAAACATCTTCCAACAACGTAAAAACTCTAAACGCTGTCTTTTCATTCGTACCCCCCTTATTAAAAAAAAATATCTTCCAACAGCATAAAATCTCTGAACGCTGTCATTTCATGCATACCCCCCTTATTAAAAAAACATCTTCCAACAGCATAAAAACTCTAAACGCTGTCTTTTCATGCATACCCCCATTTTTTAAAAAACATCTTCCAACAACGTAAAAACTCTAAACGTTGTCTTTTCATGCATACCCCCTTATTAAAAAAAACATCTTCCAACAGCATAAAAACTCTAAACGTTGTGTTTTCATGCATACCCCCCTAATTAAAAAAAACATCTTACAACAACATAAAAACTCTAAACGCTGTCTTTTCATGCATACACCCTTATTAAAAAAAACATCTTCCAACAGCATAAAAATTCTAAACGGTGTCTTTTCATGCATACCCCCCTTCTTAAAAAAACATCTTCCAACAGCATAAAAACTCTAAACGCTGTCTTTTCATGCATACCCCTATTTCTTAAAAAAACATCTTCCAACAACGTAAAAACTCTAAACGCTGTCTTTTCATGCATACCCCCTTATTAAAATAAACATCTTCCAACAGCATAAAAACTCTAAACGTTGTCTTTTCATGCATACCCCCATAATTAAAAAAAACATCTTCCAACAGCATAAAAACTCTAAACGCTGTCTTTTCATGCATACACCCTTATTAAAAAAAACATCTTCCAACAGCATAAAAATTCTAAACGCTGTCTTTTCATGCATACTCTCTTTATTAAAAAAAACATCTTTCAACAGCATAAAAACTCTAAACGATGTCTTTTCATGCATACCCCTCTTATAAAAAAAAACATCTTCCAACAGCATAAAAACTCTAAACGCTGTCTTTTCATACATACACCCTTATTAAAAAACATCTTCCAACAACATAAAAATTCTAAACGCTGTCTTTTCATGCATACCCTCTTTATTAAAAAAACATCTTTCAACAGCATAAAAACTCTAAACGCTGTCTTTTCATGCATACCCCTCTTATTAAAAAAAACATCTTCCAAAAGCATAAAAACTCTAAACGCTATCTTTTCATGCATACCCCCCTTATTAAAAAAACATCTTCCAACAGCATAAAAACTCTAAACGCTGTCTTTTCATGCATACCCCCTTATTAAAAAAAACAACTTCCAACAGCATAAAAACTCTAAACGTTGTCTTTTCATGCATACCCCCCTTATTAAAAAAACATCTTCCAACAGCTTAAAAACTCTAAACGCTGTATTTTCATGCATACCCACCTTATTAAAAAAACATCTTCCAACAGTACAAAAACTCTAAACGCTGTCTTTTCATGCATACCCTCTTATTAAAAAAAACATCTTCCAACAACATAAAATCTCTGAACGCTGTCTTTTCATGCATTACCACCTTATTAAAAAAAACATCTTCCAGCAGCATAAAAACTCTAAACGTTGTGTTTTCATGCATACCCCCTTATTAAAAAAACATCTTCCAACAGCATAAAAACTCTAAACGCTGTCTTTTATGCATACCACCTTATTAAAAAAACATCTTCCAACAGCATAAAAACTCTAAACGCTGTCTTTTCATGAATACCATTCTTATTAAAAAAAACATCTTCCAACAGCATAAAAACTCTAAACGCTGTCTTTTCATGCATACTTCCCTTACTAAAAAAACATCTTCCAACAGCATAAAAACTCAAAACGCTGTCTTTTCATGTATCCCTTATTAAAAAAACATCATCATCCAACAGCATAAAAACTCTAAACGCTGTCTTTTCATGCATATCCCCTTATTAAAAAAACATCTTCTAGCAGCATAAAAACTCAAAACGCTGTCTTTTCATGCATACCCCCATTATTAAAAAACATCTTCCAACAGCATAAAAACTCTAAACGTTGTCTTTTCATGCATACACCCCTTATTAAAAAAACATCTTCAAAAAACATAAAAACTCTAAACGTTGTCTTTTCATTCATACCCCCCTTCTTAAAAAAAACATCTTCCAACAGCATAAAAACTCTAAACGTTATCTTTTCATGCATACCCCCATTTTTAAAAAAAACATCTTCCAACAACGTAAAAACTCTAAACGCTGTCTTTTCATTCGTACCCCCCTTATTAAAAAAAACATCTTCCAACAGCATAAAATCTCTGAACGCTGTCTTTTCATGCGTACCCCCCTTATTAAAAAAAACATCTTCCAACAGCATAAAAACTCTAAACGCTGTCTTTTCATGCATATCCCCTTATTAAAAAAAACATCTTCCAACAGCATAAAATCTCTAAACGCTGTCTTTTCATGCATACACCCTTATTAAAAAAAACATCTTCCAACAGCATAAAATTGTAAACGCTGTCTTTTCATGCATACCCTCTTTATTAAAAAAACATCTTTCAACAGCATAAAAACTCTAAACGTTGTCTTTTCATGCATACCCCCCTTATTAAAAAAACATCTTCCAACAGCATAAAAACTCTAAACGCTTTATTTTCATGCATACCCCCCTTATTAAAAAAACAACTTCCAACAGTATAAAAACTCTAAACGCTGTATTTTCATGCATACCCCCTTATTAAAAAAAACATCTTCCAACAGCATAAAATCTCTGAACGCTGTCTTTTCATGCATACCCTCCTTATTAAAAAAAACATCTTCCAACAGCATAAAAACTCTAAACGTTGTCTTTTCATGCATACCCCCTTATTAAAAAAAACATCTTCCAACAGCATAAAATCTCTGAACGCTGTATTTCATGCATACCCCCTTATTAAAAAAAACATCTTCCAACAACATAAAATCTCTGAACACTGTCTTTTCATGCATACCCCCCTTATAAAAAAAACATCTTCCAACAGCATAAAAACTCTAAACTCTGTGTTTTCATGCGTACCCCCTTATTAAAAAAAACATCTTCCAACAGCATAAAAACTCTAAACGCTGTCTTTTCATGCATACCCTCTTTATTAAAAAAAACATCTTTCAACAGCATAAAAACTCTAAACGCTGTCTTTTCATGCATACCCTCCTTATTAAAAAAACATCTTCCAACAGCATAAAAACTCTAAACGATGTCTTTTCATGCATATCCCCCTTATAAAAAAAACATCATCCAACAGCATAAAAACTCTAAACGCTGTCTTTTCATGCATACCCCCTTATTAAAAAAAACAACTTCCAACAGCATAAAAACTCTAAACGTTGTCTTTTCATGCATACCCCCCTTATTAAAAAAACATCTTCCAACAGCATAAAAACTTTAAACGCTGTATTTTCATGCATACCCACCTTATTAAAAAAACATCTTCCAACAGTACAAAAACTCTAAACGTTGTCTTTTCATGCATACCCTCTTATTAAAAAAAACATCTTCCAACAACATAAAATCTCTGAACGCTGTCTTTTCATGCATTACCCCCTTATTAAAAAAAACATCTTTCAGCAGCATAAAAACTCTAAACGTTGTGTTTTCATGCATACCCCCTTATTAAAAAAAACATCTTCCAACAGCATAAAAACTCTAAACGCTGTCCTTTATGCATACCACCTTATTAAAAAAACATCTTCCAACAGCATAAAAACTCTAAACGCTGTCTTTTCATGAATACCACTCTTATTAAAAAAAACATCTTCCAACAGCATAAAAACTCTAAACGCTGTCTTTTCATGCATACTTCCCTTACTAAAAAAAACATCTTCCAACAGCATAAAAACTCAAAACGGTGTATTTTCATGTATCCCTTATTAAAAAAACATCATCCAACAGCATAAAAACTCTAAACGCTGTCTTTTCATGCATATCCCCTTACTAAAAAAACATCTTCCAACAGCATAAAAACTCAAAACGGTGTATTTTCATGTATCCCTTATTAAAAAAACATCATCCAACAGCATAAAAACTCTAAACGCTGTCTTTTCATGCATACACCCCTTATTAAAAAAAACATCTTCAAAAAACATAAAAACTCTAAACGTTGTCTTTTCATGCATACCCCCCCTTCTTAAAAAAAACATCTTCCAACAGCATAAAAACTCTAAACGCTGTCTTTTCATGCATACCTCCATTTTTTAAAAAAACATCTTCCAACAACGTAAAAACTCTAAACTCTGTCTTTTCATTCGTACCTCCCTTATTAAAAAAAACATCTTCCAACAGCATAAAATCTCTGAACGCTGTCTTTTCATGCATACCCCCCTTATTAAAAAAACATCTTCCAACAGCATAAAAACTCTAAACGTTGTCTTTTCATGCATACCCCCTTATTAAAAAAAACATCTTCCAACAGCATAAAATCTCTGAACGCTGTCTTTTCATGCATACACCCTTATTAAAAAAAACATCTTCCAACTGCATAAAAATTGTAAACGCTGTCTTTTCATACATACCCTCTTTATTAAAAAGAAACATCTTTCAACAGCATAAAAACTCTAAACGTTGTCTTTTCATGCATACCCCCCTTATTAAAAAAACATCTTCCAAGAGCATAAAAACTCTAAACGCTTTATTTTCATGCATACCCCCTTATTAAAAAAAACATCTTCCAACAGCATAAAATCTCTGAACGCTGTCTTTTCATGCATACCCTCCTTATTAAAAAAAACATCTTCCAACAGCATAAAAACTCTAAACGCTGTCTTTTCATGCATACCCCCTTATTAAAAAAACATCTTCCAACAGCATAAAATCTCTGAACGTTGTCTTTTATGCATACCCCCTTATTAAAAAAAACATCTTCCAACAACATAAAATCTCTGAACGCTGTCTTTTCATGCATTACCCCCTTATTAAAAAAAAACATATTCCAACCGCATAAAAACTCTAAACTCTGTCTTTTCATGCATACCCCCTTATTAAAAAAAACATCTTCCAACAGCATAAAAACTCTAAACGCTGTCTTTTATGCATACCCCCTTATTAAAAAAACATCTTCCAACAGCATAAAAACTCTAAACGCTGTCTTTTCATGCATACCCCCTTATTAAAAAAAACATCTTCCAACAGCATAAAAACTCTAAACGCTGTCTTTTCATGCATACCCCCCTTATTAAAAAAACATCTTCCAACAGTATAAAAACTCTAAACGCTGTCTTTTCATGCATACCCCCCTTATTAAAAAAACATCTTCCAACAGCATAAAATCTCTGAACGCTGTCTTTTCATGCATACCCCCCTTATTAAAAAAACATCTTCCAACAGCATAAAAACTCTAAACGCTGTCTTTTCATGCATACCACTCTTATTAAAAAAAACATCTTCCAACAGCATAAAAACTCTAAACGCTGTCTTTTCATGTATCCCTTATTAAAAAACATCTTCCAACAGCATAAAAACCCTAAACGCTGTCTTTTCATGCATATCCCCTTATTAAAAAAAAACATCTTCCAGCAGCATAAAAACTCAAAACGCTGTCTTTTCATGCATATCCACATTATTAAAAAACATCTTCCAACAGCATAAAAACTCTAAACGTTGTCTTTTCATGCATACACCCCTTATTAAAAAAAACATCTTCCAAAAACATAAAAACTCTAAACGTTGTCTTTTCATGCATACCCCCCTTCTTAAAAAAACATCTTCCAACAGCATAAAAACTCTAAATGCTGTCTTTTCATGCATACCTCCATTTTTAAAAAAAACATCTTCCAAAAACGTAAAAACTCTAAACGCAGTCTTTTCATGCAAACCCCCTTATTAAAAAAAAACATCTTCCAACAGCATAAAAACTCTAAACGTTGTGTTTTCATGCATACCCCCCTTATTAAAAAAAACATCTTCCAACAACATAAAAACTATAAACGCTGTCTTTTCATGCATACACCCTTATTAAAAAAAACATCTTCCAACATTATAAAAATTCTAAACGCTGTCTTTTCATGCATACCCCCCTTCTTAAAAAAAACATCTTCCAACAGCATAAAAACTCTAAACGTTGTCTTTTCATGCATACCCCCATTTTTTTTAAAAACATCTTCCAACAACGTAAAAACTCTAAACGCTGTCTTTTCATGCATACCCCCTTATTAAAAAAAACATCTTCCAACAGCATAAAAACTCTAAACGTTGTCTTTTCATGCATACCCCCATTTTTTAAAAAAACATCTTCCAACAACGAAAAAACTCTAAACGCTGTCTTTTCATGCATACACCCTTATTAAAAAAAAAATCTTCCAACAGCATAAAAACTCTAAACGCTGTCTTTTCATGCATACACCCTTATTAAAAAAAACATCTTCCAACAGCATAAAAATTCTAAACGCTGTATTTTCATGCATACCCTCATTATTAAAAAAACATCTTTCAACAGCATAAAAACTCTAAACGATGTCTTTTCATGCATACCCCCCTTATAAAAAAAACATCTTCCAACAGCATAAAAACTCTAAACGCTGTCTTTTCATGCATACCCCCTTATTAAAAAAAACATCTTCCAACAGCATAAAAACTCTAAACGCTGTCTTTTCATGTATACCCCCCTTATTAAAAAACATCTTCCAACAGCATAAAAACTCTAAACGCTGTCTTTTCATGCATACCCCCCTTATTAAAAAAGAACATCTTCCAACAGCATAAAAACTTAAAACGCTGTCTTTTCATGCATACCCCCATTGTTAAAAAAACATCTTCCAACAGCATAAAAACTCTAAACGCTGTCTTTTCATGCATACACCCTTATTAAAAAAACATCTTCCAACAGCATAAAATCTCTAAACGCTGTCTATTCATGCATACCGCCCTTATTAAAAAAAACATCATCCAACAGCATAAAAACTCTAAACGCTGTCTTTTCATGCATACCCCTCTTATTAAAAAAAACATCTTCCAAAAGCATAAAAACTCTAAACGCTATCTTTTCATGCATACCCCCCTTATTAAAAAAACATCTTCCAACAGCATAAAAACTCTAAACGCTGTCTTTTCATGCATACCCCCTTATTAAAAAAAACAACTTCCAACAGCATAAAAACTCTAAACGTTGTCTTTTCATGCATACCCCCCTTATTAAAAAAACATCTTCCAACAGCTTAAAAACTCTAAACGCTGTATTTTCATGCATACCCACCTTATTAAAAAAACATCTTCCAACAGTACAAAAACTCTAAACGCTGTCTTTTCATGCATACCCTCTTATTAAAAAAAACATCTTCCAACAACATAAAATCTCTGAACGCTGTCTTTTCATGCATTACCACCTTATTAAAAAAAACATCTTCCAGCAGCATAAAAACTCTAAACGTTGTGTTTTCATGCATACCCCCTTATTAAAAAAACATCTTCCAACAGCATAAAAACTCTAAACGCTGTCTTTTATGCATACCACCTTATTAAAAAAACATCTTCCAACAGCATAAAAACTCTAAACGCTGTCTTTTCATGAATACCATTCTTATTAAAAAAAACATCTTCCAACAGCATAAAAACTCTAAACGCTGTCTTTTCATGCATACTTCCCTTACTAAAAAAACATCTTCCAACAGCATAAAAACTCAAAACGCTGTCTTTTCATGCATACACCCTTATTAAAAAAAACATCTTCCAACAGCATAAAAATTCTAAACGCTGTCTTTTCATGCATACTCTCTTTATTAAAAAAAACATCTTTCAACAGCATAAAAACTCTAAACGATGTCTTTTCATGCATACCCCTCTTATAAAAAAAAACATCTTCCAACAGCATAAAAACTCTAAACGCTGTCTTTTCATACATACACCCTTATTAAAAAACATCTTCCAACAACATAAAAATTCTAAACGCTGTCTTTTCATGCATACCCTCTTTATTAAAAAAACATCTTTCAACAGCATAAAAACTCTAAACGCTGTCTTTTCATGCATACCCCTCTTATTAAAAAAAACATCTTCCAAAAGCATAAAAACTCTAAACGCTATCTTTTCATGCATACCCCCCTTATTAAAAAAACATCTTCCAACAGCATAAAAACTCTAAACGCTGTCTTTTCATGCATACCCCCTTATTAAAAAAAACAACTTCCAACAGCATAAAAACTCTAAACGTTGTCTTTTCATGCATACCCCCCTTATTAAAAAAACATCTTCCAACAGCTTAAAAACTCTAAACGCTGTATTTTCATGCATACCCACCTTATTAAAAAAACATCTTCCAACAGTACAAAAACTCTAAACGCTGTCTTTTCATGCATACCCTCTTATTAAAAAAAACATCTTCCAACAACATAAAATCTCTGAACGCTGTCTTTTCATGCATTACCACCTTATTAAAAAAAACATCTTCCAGCAGCATAAAAACTCTAAACGTTGTGTTTTCATGCATACCCCCTTATTAAAAAAACATCTTCCAACAGCATAAAAACTCTAAACGCTGTCTTTTATGCATACCACCTTATTAAAAAAACATCTTCCAACAGCATAAAAACTCTAAACGCTGTCTTTTCATGAATACCATTCTTATTAAAAAAAACATCTTCCAACAGCATAAAAACTCTAAACGCTGTCTTTTCATGCATACTTCCCTTACTAAAAAAACATCTTCCAACAGCATAAAAACTCAAAACGCTGTCTTTTCATGTATCCCTTATTAAAAAAACATCATCATCCAACAGCATAAAAACTCTAAACGCTGTCTTTTCATGCATATCCCCTTATTAAAAAAACATCTTCTAGCAGCATAAAAACTCAAAACGCTGTCTTTTCATGCATACCCCCATTATTAAAAAACATCTTCCAACAGCATAAAAACTCTAAACGTTGTCTTTTCATGCATACACCCCTTATTAAAAAAACATCTTCAAAAAACATAAAAACTCTAAACGTTGTCTTTTCATTCATACCCCCCTTCTTAAAAAAAACATCTTCCAACAGCATAAAAACTCTAAACGTTATCTTTTCATGCATACCCCCATTTTTAAAAAAAACATCTTCCAACAACGTAAAAACTCTAAACGCTGTCTTTTCATTCGTACCCCCCTTATTAAAAAAAACATCTTCCAACAGCATAAAATCTCTGAACGCTGTCTTTTCATGCGTACCCCCCTTATTAAAAAAAACATCTTCCAACAGCATAAAAACTCTAAACGCTGTCTTTTCATGCATATCCCCTTATTAAAAAAAACATCTTCCAACAGCATAAAATCTCTAAACGCTGTCTTTTCATGCATACACCCTTATTAAAAAAAACATCTTCCAACAGCATAAAATTGTAAACGCTGTCTTTTCATGCATACCCTCTTTATTAAAAAAACATCTTTCAACAGCATAAAAACTCTAAACGTTGTCTTTTCATGCATACCCCCCTTATTAAAAAAACATCTTCCAACAGCATAAAAACTCTAAACGCTTTATTTTCATGCATACCCCCCTTATTAAAAAAACAACTTCCAACAGTATAAAAACTCTAAACGCTGTATTTTCATGCATACCCCCTTATTAAAAAAAACATCTTCCAACAGCATAAAATCTCCGAACGCTGTCTTTTCATGCATACCCTCCTTATTAAAAAAAACATCTTCCAACAGCATAAAAACTCTAAACGTTGTCTTTTCATGCATACCCCCTTATTAAAAAAAACATCTTCCAACAGCATAAAATCTCTGAACGCTGTATTTCATGCATACCCCCTTATTAAAAAAAACATCTTCCAACAACATAAAATCTCTGAACACTGTCTTTTCATGCATACCCCCCTTATAAAAAAAACATCTTCCAACAGCATAAAAACTCTAAACTCTGTGTTTTCATGCGTACCCCCTTATTAAAAAAAACATCTTCCAACAGCATAAAAACTCTAAACGCTGTCTTTTCATGCATACCCTCTTTATTAAAAAAAACATCTTTCAACAGCATAAAAACTCTAAACGCTGTCTTTTCATGCATACCCTCCTTATTAAAAAAACATCTTCCAACAGCATAAAAACTCTAAACGATGTCTTTTCATGCATATCCCCCTTATAAAAAAAACATCATCCAACAGCATAAAAACTCTAAACGCTGTCTTTTCATGCATACCCCCTTATTAAAAAAAACAACTTCCAACAGCATAAAAACTCTAAACGTTGTCTTTTCATGCATACCCCCCTTATTAAAAAAACATCTTCCAACAGCATAAAAACTTTAAACGCTGTATTTTCATGCATACCCACCTTATTAAAAAAACATCTTCCAACAGTACAAAAACTCTAAACGTTGTCTTTTCATGCATACCCTCTTATTAAAAAAAACATCTTCCAACAACATAAAATCTCTGAACGCTGTCTTTTCATGCATTACCCCCTTATTAAAAAAAACATCTTTCAGCAGCATAAAAACTCTAAACGTTGTGTTTTCATGCATACCCCCTTATTAAAAAAAACATCTTCCAACAGCATAAAAACTCTAAACGCTGTCCTTTATGCATACCACCTTATTAAAAAAACATCTTCCAACAGCATAAAAACTCTAAACGCTGTCTTTTCATGAATACCACTCTTATTAAAAAAAACATCTTCCAACAGCATAAAAACTCTAAACGCTGTCTTTTCATGCATACTTCCCTTACTAAAAAAAACATCTTCCAACAGCATAAAAACTCAAAACGGTGTATTTTCATGTATCCCTTATTAAAAAAACATCATCCAACAGCATAAAAACTCTAAACGCTGTCTTTTCATGCATATCCCCTTACTAAAAAAACATCTTCCAACAGCATAAAAACTCAAAACGGTGTATTTTCATGTATCCCTTATTAAAAAAACATCATCCAACAGCATAAAAACTCTAAACGCTGTCTTTTCATGCATACACCCCTTATTAAAAAAAACATCTTCAAAAAACATAAAAACTCTAAACGTTGTCTTTTCATGCATACCCCCCCTCTTAAAAAAAACATCTTCCAACAGCATAAAAACTCTAAACGCTGTCTTTTCATGCATACCTCCATTTTTTAAAAAAACATCTTCCAACAACGTAAAAACTCTAAACTCTGTCTTTTCATTCGTACCTCCCTTATTAAAAAAAACATCTTCCAACAGCATAAAATCTCTGAACGCTGTCTTTTCATGCATACCCCCCTTATTAAAAAAACATCTTCCAACAGCATAAAAACTCTAAACGTTGTCTTTTCATGCATACCCCCTTATTAAAAAAAACATCTTCCAACAGCATAAAATCTCTGAACGCTGTCTTTTCATGCATACACCCTTATTAAAAAAAACATCTTCCAACTGCATAAAAATTGTAAACGCTGTCTTTTCATACATACCCTCTTTATTAAAAAGAAACATCTTTCAACAGCATAAAAACTCTAAACGTTGTCTTTTCATGCATACCCCCCTTATTAAAAAAACATCTTCCAAGAGCATAAAAACTCTAAACGCTTTATTTTCATGCATACCTCCTTATTAAAAAAAACATCTTCCAACAGCATAAAATCTCTGAACGCTGTCTTTTCATGCATACCCTCCTTATTAAAAAAAACATCTTCCAACAGCATAAAAACTCTAAACGCTGTCTTTTCATGCATACCCCCTTATTAAAAAAACATCTTCCAACAGCATAAAATCTCTGAACGTTGTCTTTTATGCATACCCCCTTATTAAAAAAAAACATCTTCCAACAACATAAAATCTCTGAACGCTGTCTTTTCATGCATTACCCCCTTATTAAAAAAAAACATATTCCAACCGCATAAAAACTCTAAACTCTGTCTTTTCATGCATACCCCCTTATTAAAAAAAACATCTTCCAACAGCATAAAAACTCTAAACGCTGTCTTTTATGCATACCCCCTTATTAAAAAAACATCTTCCAACAGCATAAAAACTCTAAACGCTGTCTTTTCATGCATACCCCCTTATTAAAAAAAACATCTTCCAACAGCATAAAAACTCTAAACGCTGTCTTTTCATGCATACCCCCCTTATTAAAAAAACATCTTCCAACAGTATAAAAACTCTAAACGCTGTCTTTTCATGCATACCCCCCTTATTAAAAAAACATCTTCCAACAGCATAAAATCTCTGAACGCTGTCTTTTCATGCATACCCCCCTTATTAAAAAAACATCTTCCAACAGCATAAAAACTCTAAACGCTGTCTTTTCATGCATACCACTCTTATTAAAAAAAACATCTTCCAACAGCATAAAAACTCTAAACGCTGTCTTTTCATGTATCCCTTATTAAAAAACATCTTCCAACAGCATAAAAACCCTAAACGCTGTCTTTTCATGCATATCCCCTTATTAAAAAAAAACATCTTCCAGCAGCATAAAAACTCAAAACGCTGTCTTTTCATGCATATCCACATTATTAAAAAACATCTTCCAACAGCATAAAAACTCTAAACGTTGTCTTTTCATGCATACACCCCTTATTAAAAAAAACATCTTCCAAAAACATAAAAACTCTAAACGTTGTCTTTTCATGCATACCCCCCTTCTTAAAAAAACATCTTCCAACAGCATAAAAACTCTAAATGCTGTCTTTTCATGCATACCTCCATTTTTAAAAAAAACATCTTCCAAAAACGTAAAAACTCTAAACGCAGTCTTTTCATGCAAACCCCCTTATTAAAAAAAAACATCTTCCAACAGCATAAAAACTCTAAACGTTGTGTTTTCATGCATACCCCCCTTATTAAAAAAAACATCTTCCAACAACATAAAAACTATAAACGCTGTCTTTTCATGCATACACCCTTATTAAAAAAAACATCTTCCAACATTATAAAAATTCTAAACGCTGTCTTTTCATGCATACCCCCCTTCTTAAAAAAAACATCTTCCAACAGCATAAAAACTCTAAACGTTGTCTTTTCATGCATACCCCCATTTTTTTTAAAAACATCTTCCAACAACGTAAAAACTCTAAACGCTGTCTTTTCATGCATACCCCCTTATTAAAAAAAACATCTTTCAACAGCATAAAAACTCTAAACGTTGTCTTTTCATGCATACCCCCATTTTTTAAAAAAACATCTTCCAACAACGAAAAAACTCTAAACGCTGTCTTTTCATGCATACACCCTTATTAAAAAAAAAATCTTCCAACAGCATAAAAACTCTAAACGCTGTCTTTTCATGCATACACCCTTATTAAAAAAAACATCTTCCAACAGCATAAAAATTCTAAACGCTGTATTTTCATGCATACCCTCATTATTAAAAAAACATCTTTCAACAGCATAAAAACTCTAAACGATGTCTTTTCATGCATACCCCCCTTATAAAAAAAACATCTTCCAACAGCATAAAAACTCTAAACGCTGTCTTTTCATGCATACCCCCTTATTAAAAAAAACATCTTCCAACAGCATAAAAACTCTAAACGCTGTCTTTTCATGTATACCCCCCTTATTAAAAAACATCTTCCAACAGCATAAAAACTCTAAACGCTGTCTTTTCATGCATACCCCCCTTATTAAAAAAGAACATCTTCCAACAGCATAAAAACTTAAAACGCTGTCTTTTCATGCATACCCCCATTGTTAAAAAAACATCTTCCAACAGCATAAAAACTCTAAACGCTGTCTTTTCATGCATACACCCTTATTAAAAAAACATCTTCCAACAGCATAAAATCTCTAAACGCTGTCTATTCATGCATACCGCCCTTATTAAAAAAAACATCATCCAACAGCATAAAAACTCTAAACGCTGTCTTTTCATGCATACCCCTCTTATTAAAAAAAACATCTTCCAAAAGCATAAAAACTCTAAACGCTATCTTTTCATGCATACCCCCCTTATTAAAAAAACATCTTCCAACAGCATAAAAACTCTAAACGCTGTCTTTTCATGCATACCCCCTTATTAAAAAAAACAACTTCCAACAGCATAAAAACTCTAAACGTTGTCTTTTCATGCATACCCCCCTTATTAAAAAAACATCTTCCAACAGCTTAAAAACTCTAAACGCTGTATTTTCATGCATACCCACCTTATTAAAAAAACATCTTCCAACAGTACAAAAACTCTAAACGCTGTCTTTTCATGCATACCCTCTTATTAAAAAAAACATCTTCCAACAACATAAAATCTCTGAACGCTGTCTTTTCATGCATTACCACCTTATTAAAAAAAACATCTTCCAGCAGCATAAAAACTCTAAACGTTGTGTTTTCATGCATACCCCCTTATTAAAAAAACATCTTCCAACAGCATAAAAACTCTAAACGCTGTCTTTTATGCATACCACCTTATTAAAAAAACATCTTCCAACAGCATAAAAACTCTAAACGCTGTCTTTTCATGAATACCATTCTTATTAAAAAAAACATCTTCCAACAGCATAAAAACTCTAAACGCTGTCTTTTCATGCATACTTCCCTTACTAAAAAAACATCTTCCAACAGCATAAAAACTCAAAACGCTGTCTTTTCATGTATCCCTTATTAAAAAAACATCATCATCCAACAGCATAAAAACTCTAAACGCTGTCTTTTCATGCATATCCCCTTATTAAAAAAACATCTTCTAGCAGCATAAAAACTCAAAACGCTGTCTTTTCATGCATACCCCCATTATTAAAAAACATCTTCCAACAGCATAAAAACTCTAAACGTTGTCTTTTCATGCATACACCCCTTATTAAAAAAACATCTTCAAAAAACATAAAAACTCTAAACGTTGTCTTTTCATTCATACCCCCCTTCTTAAAAAAAACATCTTCCAACAGCATAAAAACTCTAAACGTTATCTTTTCATGCATACCCCCATTTTAAAAAAAAACATCTTCCAACAACGTAAAAACTCTAAACGCTGTCTTTTCATTCGTACCCCCCTTATTAAAAAAAACATCTTCCAACAGCATAAAATCTCTGAACGCTGTCTTTTCATGCATACCCCCCTTATTAAAAAAAACATCTTCCAACAGCATAAAAACTCTAAACGCTGTCTTTTCATGCATATCCCCTTATTAAAAAAAACATCTTCCAACAGCATAAAATCTCTAAACGCTGTCTTTTCATGCATACACCCTTATTAAAAAAAACATCTTCCAACAGCATAAAATTGTAAACGCTGTCTTTTCATGCATACCCTCTTTATTAAAAAAACATCTTTCAACAGCATAAAAACTCTAAACGTTGTCTTTTCATGCATACCCCCCTTATTAAAAAAACATCTTCCAACAGCATAAAAACTCTAAACGCTTTATTTTCATGCATACCCCCTTTATTAAAAAAACAACTTCCAACAGTATAAAAACTCTAAACGCTGTATTTTCATGCATACCCCCTTATTAAAAAAAACATCTTCCAACAGCATAAAATCTCTGAACGCTGTCTTTTCATGCATACCCTCCTTATTAAAAAAAACATCTTCCAACAGCATAAAAACTCTAAACGCTGTCTTTTCATGCATACCCCCTTATTAAAAAAAACATCTTCCAACAGCATAAAATCTCTGAACGCTGTATTTCATGCATACCCCCTTATTAAAAAAAACATCTTCCAACAACATAAAATCTCTGAACACTGTCTTTTCATGCATACCCCCCTTATAAAAAAAACATCTTCCAACAGCATAAAAACTCTAAACTCTGTGTTTTCATGCATACCCCCTTATTAAAAAAAACATCTTCCAACAGCATAAAAACTCTAAACGCTGTCTTTTCATGCATACCCTCTTTATTAAAAAAAACATCTTTCAACAGCATAAAAACTCTAAACGCTGTCTTTTCATGCATACCCCCCTTATTAAAAAAACATCTTCCAACAGCATAAAAACTCTAAACGATGTCTTTTCATGCATATCCCCCTTATAAAAAAAACATCATCCAACAGCATAAAAACTCTAAACGCTGTCTTTTCATGCATACCCTCTTATTAAAAAAAACAACTTCCAACAGCATAAAAACTCTAAACGTTGTCTTTTCATGCATACCCCCCTTATTAAAAAAACATCTTCCAACAGCATAAAAACTTTAAACGCTGTATTTTCATGCATACCCACCTTATTAAAAAAACATCTTCCAACAGTACAAAAACTCTAAACGTTGTCTTTTCATGCATACCCTCTTATTAAAAAAAACATCTTCCAACAACATAAAATCTCTGAACGCTGTCTTTTCATGCATTACCCCCTTATTAAAAAAAACATCTTCCAGCAGCATAAAAACTCTAAACGTTGTGTTTTCATGCATACCCCCTTATTAAAAAAAACATCTTCCAACAGCATAAAAACTCTAAACGCTGTCCTTTATGCATACCACCTTATTAAAAAAACATCTTCCAACAGCATAAAAACTCTAAACGCTGTCTTTTCATGAATACCACTCTTATTAAAAAAAACATCTTCCAACAGCATAAAAACTCTAAACGCTGTCTTTTCATGCATACTTCCTTTACTAAAAAAAACATCTTCCAACAGCATAAAAACTCAAAACGGTGTATTTTCATGTATCCCTTATTAAAAAAACATCATCCAACAGCATAAAAACTCTAAACGCTGTCTTTTCATGCATATCCCCTTATTAAAAAAACATTTTCCAGCAGCATAAAAACTCAAAACGCTGTCTTTTCATGCATACCCCCATTATTAAAAAACATCTTCCAACAGCATAAAAACTCTAAACGTTGTCTTTTCATGCATACACCCCTTATTAAAAAAAACATCTTCAAAAAACATAAAAACTCTAAACGTTGTCTTTTCATGCATACCCCCCTTCTTAAAAAAAACATCTTCCAACAGCATAAAAACTCTAAACGCTGTCTTTTCATGCATACCTCCATTTTTTTAAAAACATCTTCCAACAACGTAAAAACTCTAAACTCTGTCTTTTCATTCGTACCTCCCTTATTAAAAAAAACATCTTCCAACAGCATAAAATCTCTGAACGCTGTCTTTTCATGCATACCCCCCTTATTAAAAAAACATCTTCCAACAGCATAAAAACTCTAAACGTTGTCTTTTCATGCATACCCCCTTATTAAAAAAAACATCTTCCAACAGCATAAAATCTCTGAACGCTGTCTTTTCATGCATACACCCTTATTAAAAAAAACATCTTCCAACTGCATAAAAATTGTAAACGCTGTCTTTTCATACATACCCTCTTTATTAAAAAGAAACATCTTTCAACAGCATAAAAACTCTAAACGTTGTCTTTTCATGCATACCCCCCTTATTAAAAAAACATCTTCCAAGAGCATAAAAACTCTAAACGCTTTATTTTCATGCATACCCCCTTATTAAAAAAAACATCTTCCAACAGCATAAAATCTCTGAACGCTGTCTTTTCATGCATACCCTCCTTATTAAAAAAAACATCTTCCAACAGCATAAAAACTCTAAACGCTGTCTTTTCATGCATACCCCCTTATTAAAAAAACATCTTCCAACAGCATAAAATCTCTGAACGTTGTCTTTTATGCATACCCCCTTATTAAAAAAAAAACATCTTCCAACAACATAAAATCTCTGAACGCTGTCTTTTCATGCATTACCCCCTTATTAAAAAAAAACATATTCCAACCGCATAAAAACTCTAAACTCTGTCTTTTCATGCATACCCCCTTATTAAAAAAAACATCTTCCAACAGCATAAAAACTCTAAACGCTGTCTTTTATGCATACCCCCTTATTAAAAAAACATCTTCCAACAGCATAAAAACTCTAAACGCTGTCTTTTCATGCATACCCCCTTATTAAAAAAAACATCTTCCAACAGCATAAAAACTCTAAACGCTGTCTTTTCATGCATACCCCCCATATTAAAAAAACATCTTCCAACAGTATAAAAACTCTAAACGCTGTCTTTTCATGCATACCCCCCTTATTAAAAAAACATCTTCCAACAGTATAAAAACTCAAAACGCTGTCTTTTCATGCGTACCCCCCTTATTAAAAAAAACATCTTCCAACAGCATAAAATCTCTGAACGCTGTCTTTTCATGCATACCCCCCTTATTAAAAAAACATCTTCCAACAGCATAAAAACTCTAAACGCTGTCTTTTCATGCATACCACTCTTATTAAAAAAAACATCTTCCAACAGCATAAAAACTCTAAACGCTGTCTTTTCATGTATCCCTTATTAAAAAACATCTTCCAACAGCATAAAAACCCTAAACGCTGTCTTTTCATGCATATCCCCTTATTAAAAAAAAACATCTTCCAGCAGCATAAAAACTCAAAACGCTGTCTTTTCATGCATATCCACATTATTAAAAAACATCTTCCAACAGCATAAAAACTCTAAACGTTGTCTTTTCATGCATACACCCCTTATTAAAAAAAACATCTTCCAAAAACATAAAAACTCTAAACGTTGTCTTTTCATGCATACCCCCCTTCTTAAAAAAACATCTTCCAACAGCATAAAAACTCTAAACGCTGTCTTTTCATGCATACCTCCATTTTTAAAAAAAACATCTTCCAAAAACGTAAAAACTCTAAACGCAGTCTTTTCATGCAAACCCCCTTATTAAAAAAAACATCTTCCAACAGCATAAAAACTCTAAACGTTGTGTTTTCATGCATACCCCCCTTATTAAAAAAAAACATCTTCCAACAACATAAAAACTATAAACGCTGTCTTTTCATGCATACACCCTTATTAAAAAAAACATCTTCCAACATTATAAAAATTCTAAACGCTGTCTTTTCATGCATACCCCCCTTCTTAAAAAAAACATCTTCCAACAGCATAAAAACTCTAAACGTTGTCTTTTCATGCATACCCCCATTTTTTTTAAAAACATCTTCCAACAACGTAAAAACTCTAAACGCTGTCTTTTCATGCATACCCCCTTATTAAAAAAAACATCTTCCAACAGCATAAAAACTCTAAACGTTGTCTTTTCATGCATACCCCCATTTTTTAAAAAAACATCTTCCAACAACGAAAAAACTCTAAACGCTGTCTTTTCATGCATACACCCTTATTAAAAAAAAATCTTCCAACAGCATAAAAACTCTAAACGCTGTCTTTTCATGCATACACCCTTATTAAAAAAAACATCTTCCAACAGCATAAAAATTCTAAACGCTGTATTTTCATGCATACCCTCATTATTAAAAAAACATCTTTCAACAGCATAAAAACTCTAAACGATGTCTTTTCATGCATACCCCCCTTATAAAAAAAACATCTTCCAACAGCATAAAAACTCTAAACGCTGTCTTTTCATGCATACCCCCTTATTAAAAAAAACATCTTCCAACAGCATAAAAACTCTAAACGCTGTCTTTTCATGTATACCCCCCTTATTAAAAAACATCTTCCAATAGCATAAAAACTCTAAACGCTGTCTTTTCATGCATACCCCCCTTATTAAAAAAGAACATCTTCCAACAGCATAAAAACTTAAAACGCTGTCTTTTCATGCATACCCCCATTGTTAAAAAAACATCTTCCAACAGCATAAAAACTCTAAACGCTGTCTTTTCATGCATACACCCTTATTAAAAAAACATCTTCCAACAGCATAAAATCTCTAAACGCTGTCTATTCATGCATACCCCCCTTATTAAAAAAAACATCATCCAACAGCATAAAAACTCTAAACGCTGTCTTTTCATGCATACCCCCTTATTAAAAAAAACAACTTCCAATAGCATAAAAACTCTAAACGTTGTCTTTTCATGCTTACCCCCCTTATTAAAAAAACAACTTCCAACAGCATAAAAACTCTTAACGTTGTATTTTCATGCATACCCACCTTATTAAAAAAACATCTTCCAACAGTATAAAAACTCTAAACGCGGTCTTTTCATGCATACCCCCTTATTAAAAAAAACATCTTCCAACAACATAAAATCTCTGAACGCTGTCTTTTCATGCATTACCCACTTATTAAAAAAACATCTTCCAACAGCATAAAAACTCTAAACGTTGTGTTTTCATGCATACCCCCTTATTAAAAAAACATCTTCCAACAGCATAAAAACTCTAAACGCTGTCTTTTATGCATACCCCCTTATTAAAAAAACATCTTCCAACAGCATAAAAACTCTAAACGCTGTCTTTACATGCATACCACTCTTATTAAAAAAACATCTTCCAACAGCATAAAAACTCTAAACGCTGTCTTTTCATGCATACTCCCCTTACTAAAAAAACATCTTCCAACAGCATAAAAACTCAAAACGCTGTCTTTTCATGTATCCCTTATTAAAAAAACATCTTCCAACAGTATAAAAATTCTAAACGCTGTCTTTTCATGCATATCCCCTTATTAAAAAAAACATCTTCCAGCAGCATAAAAACTCAAAACGCTGTCTTTTCATGCATACCCCCATTATTAAAAAATATCTTCCAACAGCATAAAAACTCTAAACGTTGTCTTTTCATGCATACACCCCTTATTAAAAAAAACATCTTCCAAAAACATAAAAACTCTAAACGTTGTCTTTTCATGCATACCCCCCTTCTTAAAAAAAACATCTTCCAATAGCATAAAAACTCTAAACGCTGTCTTTTCATGCATACCCCCATTTTTTAAAAAAACATCTTCCAACAACGTAAAAACTCTAAACGCTGTCTTTTCATGCATACCCCCTTATTAAAAAAAAACATCTTCCAACAGCATAAAAACTCTAAACGTTGTCTTTTCATGCATACCCCCCTAATTAAAAAAACATCTTCCAACAACATAAAAACTCTAAACGCTGTCTTTTCATGCATACACCCTTATTAAAAAAACATCTTCCAACAGCATAAAAATTCTAAACGCTGTCTTTTCATGCATACCCTCTTTATTAAAAAAACATCTTCCAACAGCATTAAAACTCTAAACGCTGTCTTTTCATTCACACCCCCCTTATTAAAAAAACATCTTCCAACAGCATTAAAACTCTAAACGCTGTCTTTTCATGCATACCCCCCTTATAAAAAAAACATCTTCCAACAGCATAAAAACTCTAAACGCTATCTTTTCATGCATACCCCCCTTATTAAAAAAACATCTTCCAACAGCATAAAAACTCTAAACGCTGTCTTTTCATGCATACCCCCTTTATTAAAAAAAACATCTTCCAACAGCATTAAAACTCTAAACACTGTCTTTTCATGCATAACCCTTATTAAAAAAAACATCTTTCAACAGCATAAAAACTCTAAACGCTGTCTTTTCATGCATACCCCCCTTATTAAAAAAAACATCTTACAACAGTATAAAAACTCAAAACGCTGTCTTTTCATGCATACCCCCCTTGTTAAAAAAAACATCTTCCAACAGCATAAAAACTCTAAACGCTGTCTTTTCATGCATACCCCCCTTATTAAAAAAACATCTTCCAACAGCATTAAAACTCTAAACGCTGTCTTTTTATGCATACCCCCTTATTAAAAAAAAACATCTTCCAACAGCATAAAAACTCTAAACGCTGTCTTTTCATGAATACCACTCTTATTAAAAAAAACATCTTCCAACAGCATAAAAACTCTAAATGCTGTCTTTTCATGCATACTTCCCTTACTAAAAAAAACATCTTCCAACAGCATAAAAACTCAAAACGCTGTCTTTTCATGTATCCCTTATTAAAAAAACATCTTCCAACAGCATAAAAACTCTAAACGCTGTCTTTTCATGCATATCCCCTTATTAAAAAAAACATCTTCCAGCAGCATAAAAACTCAAAACGCTGTCTTTTCATGCATATCCCCATTATTAAAAAACATCTTCCAACAGCATAAAAACTCTAAACGTTGTCTTTTCATGCATACACCCCTTATTAAAAAAAACATCTTCAAAAAACATAAAAACTCTAAACGTTGTCTTTTCATGTATACCCCCCTTCTTAAAAAACATCTTCCAACAGCATAAAAACTCTAAACGCTGTCTTTTCATGCATACGCTCATTTTTTTAAAAAACATCTTCCAACAACGTAAATACTCTAAACGCTGTCTTTTCATTCGTACCCCCCTTATTAAAAAAAAACATCTTCCAACAGCATAAAATCTCTGAACGCTGTCTTTTCATGCATACCCCCCTTATTTAAAAAAACATCTTCCAACAGCATAAAAACTCTAAACGCTGTCTTTTCATGCATACCCCCTTATTAAAAAAAACATCTTCCAACAGCATAAAATCTCTGAACGCTGTCTTTTCATGCATACACCCTTATTAAAAAAAACATCTTCCAACAGCATAAAAATTGTAAACGCTGTCTTTTCATACCCTCTTTATTAAAAAAACATCTTTCAACAGCATAAAAACTCTAAACGTTGTCTTTTCATGCATACCCCCCATATTAAAAAACATCTTCCAACAGTATAAAAACTCAAAACGCTGTCTTTTCATGCGTACCCCCCTTATTAAAAAAAACATCTTCCAACAGCATAAAATCTCTGAACGCTGTCTTTTCATGCATACCCCCCTTATTAAAAAAACATCTTCCAACAGCATAAAAACTCTAAACGCTGTCTTTTCATGCATACCACTCTTATTAAAAAAAACATCTTCCAACAGCATAAAAACTCTAAACGCTGTCTTTTCATGTATCCCTTATTAAAAAACATCTTCCAACAGCATAAAAACCCTAAACGCTGTCTTTTCATGCATATCCCCTTATTAAAAAAACATCTTCCAGCAGCATAAAAACTCAAAACGCTGTCTTTTCATGCATATCCACATTATTAAAAAACATCTTCCAACAGCATAAAAACTCTAAACGTTGTCTTTTCATGCATACCCCACTTATTAAAAAAGAACATCTTCCAACAGCATAAAAACTCAAAACGCTGTCTTTTCATGCATACCCCCATTGTTAAAAAAAACATCTTCCAACAGCATAAAAACTCTAAACGCTGTCTTTTCATGCATACCTCCATTTTTTAAAAAAACATCTTCCAACAACGTAAAAACTCTAAACGCAGTCTTTTCATGCAAACCCCCTTATTAAAAAAAACATCTTCCAACAGCATAAAAACTCTAAACGTTGTGTTTTCATGCATACCCCCCTTATTAAAAAAAACATCTTCCAACAACATAAAAACTCTAAACGCTGTCTTTTCATGCATACACCCTTATTAAAAAAAACATCTTCCAACATTATAAAAATTCTAAACGCTGTCTTTTCATGCATACCCCCCTTCTTAAAAAAAACATCTTCCAACAGCATAAAAACTCTAAACGTTGTCTTTTCATGCATACCCCCATTTTTTTAAAAAACATCTTTAAACAACGTAAAAACTCTAAACGCTGTCTTTTCATGCATAACCCCTTATTAAAAAAACATCTTCCAACAGCATAAAAACTCTAAACGTTGTCTTTTCATGCATACCCCCATTTTTTAAAAAAACATCTTCCAACAACGTAAAAACTCTAAACGCTGTCTTTTCATGCATACACCCTTATTAAAAAAAAATCTTCCAACAGCATAAAAACTCTAAACGCTGTCTTTTCATGCATACACCCTTATTAAAAAAAACATCTTCCAACAGCATAAAAATTCTAAACGCTGTATTTTCATGCATACCCTCATTATTAAAAAAACATCTTTCAACAGCATAAAAACTCTAAACGATGTCTTTTCATGCATACCCCCCTTATAAAAAAAAACATCTTCCAACAGCATAAAAACTCTAAACGCTGTCTTTTCATGCATACCCCCTTATTAAAAAAAACATCTTCCAACAGCATAAAAACTCTAAACGCTGTCTTTTCATGCATACCCCCCTTATTAAAAAACATCTTCCAACAGCATAAAAACTCTAAACGCTGTCTTTTCATGCATACCCCCCTTATTAAAAAAGAACATCTTCCAACAGCATAAAAACTTAAAACGCTGTCTTTTCATGCATACCCCCATTGTTAAAAAAAACATCTTCCAACAGTATAAAAACTCTAAACGCTGTCTTTTCATGCATACACCCTTATTAAAAAAACATCTTCCAACAGCATAAAATCTCTAAACGCTGTCTATTCATGCATACCCCCCTTATTAAAAAAAACATCATCCAACAGCATAAAAACTCTAAACGCTGTCTTTTCATGCATTACCCACTTATTAAAAAAACATCTTCCAACAGCATAAAAACTCTAAACGTTGTGTTTTCATGCATACCCCCTTATTAAAAAAACATCTTCCAACAGCATAAAAACTCTAAACGCTGTCTTTTATGCATACCCCCTTATTAAAAAAACATCTTCCAACAGCATAAAAACTCTAAACGCTGTCTTTTCATGCATACCACTCTTATTAAAAAAAACATCTTCCAACAGCATCAAAACTCTAAACGCTGTCTTTTCATGCATACTCCCCTTACTAAAAAAACATCTTCCAACAGCATAAAAACTCAAAACGCTGTCTTTTCATGTATCCCTTATTAAAAAAACATCTTCCAACAGTATAAAAATTCTAAACGCTGTCTTTTCATGCATATCCCCTTATTAAAAAAACATCTTCCAGCAGCATAAAAACTCAAAACGCTGTCTTTTCATGCATACCCCCATTATTAAAAAATATCTTCCAACTGCATAAAAACTCTAAACGTTGTCTTTTCATGCATACACCCCTTATTAAAAAAAACATCTTCCAAAAACATAAAAACTCTAAACGTTGTCTTTTCATGCATACCCCCCCTTCTTAAAAAAAACATCTTCCAATAGCATAAAAACTCTAAACGCTGTCTTTTCATGCATACCCCCATTTTTTAAAAAAACATCTTCCAACAACGTAAAAACTCTAAACGCTGTCTTTTCATGCATACCCCCTTATTAAAAAAAACATCTTCCAACAGCATAAAAACTCTAAACGTTGTCTTTTCATGCATACCCCCCTAATTAAAAAAACATCTTCCAACAACATAAAAACTCTAAACGCTGTCTTTTCATGCATACACCCTTATTAAAAAAAACATCTTCCAACAGCATAAAAATTCTAAACGCTGTCTTTTCATGCATACCCTCTTTATTAAAAAAACATCTTTCAACAGCATTAAAACTCTAAACGCTGTCTTTTCATTCACACCCCCCTTATTAAAAAAACATCTTCCAACAGCATTAAAACTCTAAACGCTGTCTTTTCACGCATACCCCCCTTATAAAAAAAACATCTTCCAACAGCATAAAAACTCTAAACGCTGTCTTTTCATGCATACCCCTCTTATTAAAAAAAACATCTTCCAAAAGCATAAAAACTCTAAACGCTATCTTTTCATGCATACCCCCCTTATTAAAAAAACATCTTCCAACAGCATAAAAACTCTAAACGCTGTCTTTTCATGCATACCCCCTTTATTAAAAAAAACATCTTCCAACAGCATTAAAACTCTAAACACTGTCTTTTCATGCATAACCCTTATTAAAAAAAACATCTTCCAACAGCATAAAAACTCTAAACGCTGTCTTTTCATGCATACCCCCCTTATTAAAAAAAACATCTTACAACAGTATAAAAACTCAAAACGCTGTCTTTTCATGCATACCCCCCTTGTTAAAAAAAACATCTTCCAACAGCATAAAAACTCTAAACGCTGTCTTTTCATGCATACCCCCCTTATTAAAAAAACATCTTCCTACAGCATTAAAACTCTAAACGCTGTCTTTTTATGCATACCCCCTTATTAAAAAAAAACATCTTCCAACAGCATAAAAACTCTAAACGCTGTCTTTTCATGAATACCACTCTTATTAAAAAAAACATTTTCCAACAGCATAAAAACTCTAAACGCTGTCTTTTCATGCATACTTCCCTTACTAAAAAAAAACATCTTCCAACAGCATAAAAACTCAAAACGCTGTCTTTTCATGTATCCCTTATTAAAAAAACATCTTCCAACAGCATAAAAACTCTAAACGCTGTCTTTTCATGCATATCCCCTTATTAAAAAAAACATCTTCCAGCAGCATAAAAACTCAAAACGCTGTCTTTTCATGCATATCCCCATTATTAAAAAACATCTTCCAACAGCATAAAAACTCTAAACGTTGTCTTTTCATGCATACACCCCTTATTAAAAAAAACATCTTCAAAAAACATAAAAACTCTAAACGTTGTCTTTTCATGTATACCCCCCTTCTTAAAAAAACATCTTCCAACAGCATAAAAACTCTAAACGCTGTCTTTTCATGCATACCCTCATTTTTAAAAAAAACATCTTCCAACAACGTAAATACTCTAAACGCTGTCTTTTCATTCGTACCCCCCTTATTAAAAAAAACATCTTCCAACAGCATAAAATCTCTGAACGCTGTCTTTTCATGCATACCCCCCTTATTTAAAAAAACATCTTCCAACAGCATAAAAACTCTAAACGCTGTCTTTTCATGCATACCCCCTTATTAAAAAAAACATCTTCCAACAGCATAAAATCTCTGAACGCTGTCTTTTCATGCATACACCCTTATTAAAAAAAACATCTTCCAACAGCATAAAAATTGTAAACGCTGTCTTTTCATACCCTCTTTATTAAAAAAAACATCTTTCAACAGCATAAAAACTCTAAACGTTGTCTTTTCATGCATACCCCCCTTATTAAAAAAACATCTTCCAACAGCATAAAAACTCTAAACGCTTTATTTTCATGCATACCCCCCTTATTAAAAAAACATCTTCCAACAGTATAAAAACTCTAAACGCTGTATTTTCATGCATACCCCCTTATTAAAAAAAACATCTTCCAACAGCATAAAATCTCTGAACGCTGTCTTTTCATGCATACCCTCCTTATTAAAAAAAACATCTTCCAACAGCATAAAAACTCTAAACGCTGTCTTTTCATGCATACCCCCTTATGAAAAAAACATCTTCCAACAGCATAAAATCTCTGAACGCTGTCTTTTATGCATACCCCCTTATTAAAAAAACATCTTCCAACAACATAAAATCTCTGAACGCTGTCTTTTCATGCATTACCCCCTTATTAAAAAAAAACATCTTCCAACCGCATAAAAACTCTAAACTCTGTGTTTTCATGCATACACCCTTATTAAAAAAAACATCTTCCAACAGCATAAAAACTCTAAACGCTGTCTTTTATGCATACCCCCTTATTAAAAAAACATCTTCCAACAGCATAAAAACTCTAAACGCTGTCTTTTCATGCATACCCCCTTATTAAAAAAACATCTTCCAACAGCATAAAAACTCTAAACGCTGTCTTTTCATGCATACCCCCCTTATTAAAAAAACATCTTCCAACAGTATAAAAACTCAAAACGCTGACTTTTCATGCGTACCCCCCTTATTAAAAAAACATCTTCCAACAGCAAAAAATCTCTAAACGCTGTCTTTTCATGCATACCCCCCTTATTAAAAAAACATCTTCCAACAGCATAAAAACTCTAAACGCTGTCTTTTCATGCATACCACTCTTATTAAAAAAACATCTTCCAACAGCATAAAAACTCTAAACGCTATCTTTTCATGTATCCCTTATTAAAAAACATCTTCCAACAGCATAAAAACTCTAAACGCTGTCTTTTCATGCATACTTCCCTTACTAAAAAAAACATCTTCCAACAGCATAAAAACTCAAAACGCTGTCTTTTCATGTATCCCTTATTAAAAAAACATCTTCCAACAGCATAAAAACTCTAAACGCTGTCTTTTCATGCATATCCCCTTATTAAAAAAAACATCTTCCAACAGCATAAAAACTCAAAACGCTGTCTTTTCATGCATATCTCCATTATTAAAAAACATCTTCCAACAGCATAAAAACTCGAAACGTTGTCTTTTCATGCATACACCCCTTATTAAAAAAAACATCTTCAAAAAACATAAAAACTCTAAACGTTGTCTTTTCATGTATACCCCCCTTCTTAAAAAAACATCTTCCAACAGCATAAAAACTCTAAACGCTGTCTTTTCATGCATACCCTCATTTTTTTAAAAAACATCTTCCAACAACGTAAATACTCTAAACGCTGTCTTTTCATTCGTACCCCCCTTATTAAAAAAAAACATCTTCCAACAGCATAAAATCTCTGAACGCTGTCTTTTCATGCATACCCCCCTTATTTAAAAAAACATCTTCCAACAGCATAAAAACTCTAAACGCTGTCTTTTCATGCATACCCCCTTATTAAAAAAAACATCTTCCAACAGCATAAAATCTCTGAACGCTGTCTTTTCATGCATACACCCTTATTAAAAAAAACATTTTCCAACAGCATAAAAATTGTAAACGCTGTCTTTTCATACCCTCTTTATTAAAAAAAACATCTTTCAACAGCATAAAAACTCTAAATGTTGTCTTTTCATGCATACCCCCCTTATTAAAAAAACATCTTCCAACAGCATAAAAACTCTAAACGCTTTATTTTCATGCATACCCCCCTTATTAAAAAAACATCTTCCAACAGTATAAAAACTCTAAATGCTGTATTTTCATGCATACCCCTTTATTAAAAAAAACATCTTCCAACAGCATAAAATCTTTGAACGCTGTCTTTTCATGCATACCCTCCTTATTAAAAAAAACATCTTCCAACAGCATAAAAACTCTAAACGCTGTCTTTTCATGCATACCCCCTTATTAAAAAAAACATCTTCCAACAGCATAAAATCTCTGAACGCTGTCTTTTATGCATACCCCCTTATTAAAAAAAACATCTTCCACCAACATAAAATCTCTGAACGCTGTCTTTTCATGCATTACCCCCTTATTAAAAAAAAACATCTTCCAACCGCATAAAAACTCTAAACTCTGTGTTTTCATGCATACACCCTTATTAAAAAAAACATCTTCCAACAGCATAAAAACTCTAAATGCTGTCTTTTATGCATACCCCCTTATTAAAAAAACATCTTCCAACAGCATAAAAACTCTAAACGCTGTCTTTTCATGCATACCCCCTTATTAAAAAAAACATCTTCCAACAGCATAAAAACTCTAAACGCTGTCTTTTCATGCATACCCCCCTTATTAAAAAAACATCTTTCAACAGTATAAAAACTCAAAACGCTGACTTTTCATGCGTACCCCCCTTATTAAAAAAAACATCTTCCAACAGCATAAAATCTCTGAACGCTGTCTTTTCATGCATACCCCCCTTATTAAAAAAACATCTTCCAACAGCATAAAAACTCTAAACGCTGTCTTTTCATGCATACCACTCTTATTAAAAAAAACATCTTCCAACAGCATAAAAACTCTAAACGCTGTCTTTTCATGTATCCCTTATTAAAAAACATCTTCCAACGGCATAAAAACTCTAAACGCTGTCTTTTCATGCATATCCCCTTATTAAAAAAAAACATCTTCCACCAGCATAAAAACTCAAAACGTTGTCTTTTCATGCATATCCACATTATTAAAAAACATCTTCCAACAGCATAAAAACTCTAAACGTTGTCTTTTCATGCATACACCCCTTATTAAAAAAAACATCTTCCAAAAACATAAAAACTCTAAACGTTGTCTTTTCATGCATACCCCCCTTCTTAAAAAAAACATCTTCCAACAGCATAAAAACTCTAAACGCTGTCTTTTCATGCATACCTCCATTTTTAAAAAAAAAAATCTTCCAACAACGTAAAAATTCTAAACGCTGTCTTTTCATGCAAACCCCCTTATTAAAAAAAACATCTTCCAACAGCATAAAAACTCTAAACGTTGTGTTTTCATGCATACCCCCCTAATTAAAAAAAACATCTTCCAACAACATAAAAACTCTAAACGCTGTCTTTTCATGCATACACCCTTATTAAAAAAACATCTTCCAACATTATAAAAATTCTAAACGCTGTCTTTTCATGCATACCACCCTTCTTAAAAAAAACATCTTCCAACAGCATAAAAACTCTAAACGTTGTCTTTTCATGCATACCCCCATTTTTTAAAAAAACATCTTCCAACAACGTAAAAACTCTAAACGCTGTCTTTTCATGCATACCCCCTTATTAAAAAAACATCTTCCAACAGCATAAAAACTCTAAACGTTGTCTTTTCATGCATACCCCCCTTATTTAAAAAAACATCTTCCAACAGCATAAAAACTCTAAACGCTGTCTTTTCATGCATACCCCCTTATTAAAAAAAACATCTTCCAACAGCATAAAATCTCTGAACGCTGTCTTTTCATGCATACACCCTTATTAAAAAAAACATCTTCCAACAGCATAAAAATTGTAAACGCTGTCTTTTCATACCCTCTTTATTAAAAAAAACATCTTTCAACAGCATAAAAACTCTAAATGTTGTCTTTTCATGCATACCCCCCTTATTAAAAAAACATCTTCCAACAGCATAAAAACTCTAAACGCTTTATTTTCATGCATACCCCCCTTATTAAAAAAACATCTTCCAACAGTATAAAAACTCTAAACGCTGTATTTTCATGCATACCCCCTTATTAAAAAAAACATCTTCCAACAGCATAAAATCTCTGAACGCTGTCTTTTCATGCATACCCTCCTTATTAAAAAAAACATCTTCCAACAGCATAAAAACTCTAAACGCTGTCTTTTCATGCATACCCCCTTATTAAAAAAAACATCTTCCAACAGTATAAAATCTCTGAACGCTGTCTTTTATGCATACCCCCTTATTAAAAAAAACATCTTCCAACAACATAAAATCTCTGAACGCTGTCTTTTCATGCATTACCCCCTTATTAAAAAAAACATCTTCCAACCGCATAAAAACTCTAAACTCTGTGTTTTCATGCATACACCCTTATTAAAAAAAACATCTTCCAACAGCATAAAAACTCTAAATGCTGTCTTTTATGCATACCCCCTTATTAAAAAAACATCTTCCAACAGCATAAAAACTCTAAACGCTGTCTTTTCATGCATACCCCCTTATTAAAAAAAACATCTTCCAACAGCATAAAAACTCTAAACGCTGTCTTTTCATGCATACCCCCCTTATTAAAAAAACATCTTTCAACAGTATAAAAACTCAAAACGCTGACTTTTCATGCGTACCCCCCTTATTAAAAAAAACATCTTCCAACAGCATAAAATCTCTGAACGCTGTCTTTTCATGCATACCCCCCTTATTAAAAAAACATCTTCCAACAGCATAAAAACTCTAAACGCTGTCTTTTCATGCATACCACTCTTATTAAAAAAAACCTCTTCCAACAGCATAAAAACTCTAAACGCTGTCTTTTCATGTATCCCTTATTAAAAAACATCTTCCAACGGCATAAAAACTCTAAACGCTGTCTTTTCATGCATATCCCCTTATTAAAAAAAAACATCTTCCACCAGCATAAAAACTCAAAACGTTGTCTTTTCATGCATATCCACATTATTAAAAAACATCTTCCAACAGCATAAAAACTCTAAACGTTGTCTTTTCATGCATACACCCCTTATTAAAAAAAAACATCTTCCAAAAACATAAAAACTCTAAACGTTGTCTTTTCATGCATACCCCCCTTCTTAAAAAAACATCTTCCAAAAGCATAAAAACTCTTAACGCTGTCTTTTCATGCATACCTCCATTTTTAAAAAAAAAATCTTCCAACAACGTAAAAACTCTAAACGCTGTCTTTTCATGCAAACCCCCTTATTAAAAAAAACATCTTCCAACAGCATAAAAACTCTAAACGTTGTGTTTTCATGCATACCCCCCTAATTAAAAAAAACATCTTCCAACAACATAAAAACTCTAAACGCTGTCTTTTCATGCATACACCCTTATTAAAAAAAACATCTTCCAACATTATAAAAATTCTAAACGCTGTCTTTTCATGCATACCACCCTTCTTAAAAAAAACATCTTCCAACAGCATAAAAACTCTAAACGTTGTCTTTTCATGCATACCCCCATTTTTTAAAAAAACATCTTCCAACAACGTAAAAACTCTAAACGCTGTCTTTTCATGCATACCCCCTTATTAAAAAAACATCTTCCAACAGCATAAAAACTCTAAACGTTGTCTTTTCATGCATACCCCCATTTTTTAAAAAAACATCTTCCAACAACGTAAAAACTCTAAACGCTGTCTTTTCATGCATACCCCCTTATTAAAAAAACATCTTCCAACAGCATAAAAACTCTAAACGTTGTCTTTTCATGCATACCCCCATTTTTTAAAAAAACATCTTCCAACAACGTAAAAACTCTAAACGTTGTCTTTTCATGCATACCCCCTTATAAAAAAAAAACATCTTCCAACAGCATAAAAACTCTAAACGCTGTCTTTTCATGCATACCCCCCTTATTAAAAAACATCTTCCAACAGCATAAAAACTCTAAACGCTGTCTTTTCATGCATACCCGCCTTATTAAAAAAGAACATCTTCCAACAGCATAAAAACTCAAAACGCTGTCTTTTCATGCATACCCCCATTGTTAAAAAAAACATCTTCCAACACCATAAAAACTCTAAACGCTGTCTTTTCATGCATACCTCCATTTTTTAAAAAAACATCTTCCAACAACGTAAAAACTCTAAACGCAGTCTTTTCATGCAAACCCCCTTATTAAAAAAAATATCTTCCAACAGCATAAAAACTCTAAACGTTGTGTTTTCATGCATACCCCCCTTATTAAAAAAAACATCTTCCAACAACATAAAAACTCTAAACGCTGTCTTTTAATGCATACACCCTTATTAAAAAAAACATCTTCCAACATTATAAAAATTCTAAACGCTGTCTTTTCATGCATACCCCCCTTCTTAAAAAAAACATCTTCCAACAGCATAAAAACTCTAAACGTTGTCTTTTCATGCATACCCCCATTTTTTTTAAAAACATCTTCCAACAACGTAAAAACTCTAAACGCTGTCTTTTCATGCATACCCCCTTATTAAAAAAAACATCTTCCAACAGCATAAAAACTCTAAACGTTGTCTTTTCATGCATACCCCCATTTTTTAAAAAAACATCTTCCAACAACGTAAAAATTCTAAACGCTGTCTTTTCATGCATACACCCTTATTAAAAAAAATCTTCCAACAGCATAAAAACTCTAAACGCTGTCTTTTCATGCATACACCCTTATTAAAAAAAACATCTTCCAACAGCATAAAAATTCTAAACGTTGTATTTTCATGCATACCCTCATTATTAAAAAAACATCTTTCAACAGCATAAAAACTCTAAACGATGTCTTTTCATTCATACCCCCCTTATAAAAAAACATCTTCCAACAGCATAAAAACTCTAAACGCTTTCTTTTCATGCATACCCCCTTATTAAAAAAAACATCTTCCAACAGCATAAAAACTCTAAACGCTGTCTTTTCATGCATACCCCCCTTATTAAAAAACATCTTCCAACAGCATAAAAACTCTAAACGATGTCTTTTCATGCATACCCCCCTTATTAAAAAATAACATCTTCCAACAGCATAAAAACTTAAAACGCTGTCTTTTCATGCATACCCCCATTGTTAAAAAAAACATCTTCCAACAGCATAAAAACTCTAAACGCTGTCTTTTCATGCATACACCCTTATTAAAAAAACATCTTCCAACAGCATAAAATCTCTAAACGCTGTCTATTCATGCATACCCCCCTTATTAAAAAAAAATCATCCAACAGCATAAAAACTCTAAACGCTGTCTTTTCATGCATACCCCCTTATTAAAAAAAACAACTTCCAACAGCATAAAAACTCTAAACGTTGTCTTTTCATGCTTACCCCCCTTATTAAAAAAACAACTTCCAACAGCATAAAAACTCTTAACGCTGTATTTTCATGCATACCCACCTTATTAAAAAAACATCTTCCAACAGTATAAAAACTCTAAACGCTGTCTTTTCATGCATACCCCCTTATTAAAAAAACATCTTCCAACAACATAAAATCTCTGAACGCTGTCTTTTCATGCATTACCCACTTATTAAAAAAAATATCTTCCAACAGCATAAAAACTCTAAACGTTGTGTTTTCATGCATACCCCCTTATTAAAAAAATATCTTCCAACAGCATAAAAACTCTAAACGCTGTCTTTTATGCATACCCCCTTATTAAAAAAACATCTTCCAACAGCATAAAAACTCTAAACGCTGTCTTTTCATGCATACCACTCTTATTAAAAAAAACATCTTCCAACAGCATAAAAACTGTAAACGCTGTCTTTTCATGCATACTCCCCTTACTAAAAAAACATCTTCCAACAGCATAAAAACTCAAAACGCTGTCTTTTCATCTATCCCTTATTAAAAAAACATCTTCCAACAGTATAAAAACTCCAAACGCTGTCTTTTCATGCATATCCCCTTATTAAAAAAAAACATCTTCCAGTAGCATAAAAACTCAAAACGCTGTCTTTTCATGCATACCCCCATTATTAAAAAATATCTTCCAACAGCATAAAAACTCTAAACGTTGTCTTTTCATGCATACACCCCTTATTAAAAAAACATCTTCCAAAAACATAAAAACTCTAAATGTTGTCTTTTCATGCATACCCCCCTTCTTAAAAAAAACATCTTCCAATAGCATAAAAACTCTAAACGCTGTCTTTTCATGCATACCCCCATTTTTTAAAAAAACATCTTCCAACAACGTAAAAACTCTAAACGCTGTCTTTTCATGCATACCCCCTTATTAAAAAAAACATCTTCCAACAGCATAAAAACTCTAAACGTTGTCTTTTCATGCATACCCCCCTAATTAAAAAAACATCTTCCAACAACATAAAAACTCTAAACGCTGTCTTTTCATGCATACACCCTTATTAAAAAAAACATCTTCCAACAGCATAAAAATTATAAACGCTGTCTTTTCATGCATACCCTCTTTATTAAAAAAACATCTTCCAACAGCATTAAAACTCTAAACGCTGTCTTTTCATTCACACCCCCCTTATTAAAAAAACATCTTCCAACAGCATTAAAACTCTAAACGCTGTCTTTTCACGCATACCCCCCTTATAAAAAAAACATCTTCCAACAGCATAAAAACTCTAAACGCTGTCTTTTCATGCATACCCCTCTTATTAAAAAAAACATCTTCCAAAAGCATAAAAACTCTAAACGCTATCTTTTCATGCATACCCCCCTTATTAAAAAAACATCTTCCAACAGCATAAAAACTCTAAACGCTGTCTTTTCATGCATACCCCATTTATTAAAAAAAACATCTTCCAACAGCATTAAAACTCTAAACACTGTCTTTTCATGCATAACCCTTATTAAAAAAAACATCTTCCAACAGCATAAAAACTCTAAACGCTGTCTTTTCATGCATACCCCCATTGTTAAAAAAAACATCTTCCGACAGCATAAAAACTCTAAACGCTGTATTTTCATGCATACCCCCCTTGTTAAAAAAAACATCTTCCAACAGCATAAAAACTCTAAACGCTGTCTTTTCATGCATACCCCCCTTATTAAAAAAACATCTTCCAACAGCATTAAAACTCTAAACGCTGTCTTTTTATGCATACCCCCTTATTAAAAAAAAACATCTTCCAACAGCATAAAAACTCTAAACGCTGTCTTTTCATGAATACCACTCTTATTAAAAAAAACATCTTCCAACAGCATAAAAACTCTAAACGCTGTCTTTTCATGCATACTTCCCTTACTAAAAAAAAACATCTTCCAACAGCATAAAATCTCTAAACGCTGTCTATTCATGCATACCCCCCTTATTAAAAAAAACATCATCCAACAGCATAAAAACTCTAAACGCTGTCTTTTCATGCATACCCCCTTATTAAAAAAAACAACTTCCAACAGCATAAAAACTCTAAACGTTGTCTTTTCATGCTTACCCCCCTTATTAAAAAAACAACTTCCAACAGCATAAAAACTCTTAACGCTGTATTTTCATGCATACCCACCTTATTAAAAAAACATCTTCCAACAGTATAAAAACTCTAAACGCTGTCTTTTCATGCATACCCCCTTATTAAAAAAACATCTTCCAACAACATAAAATCTCTGAACGCTGTCTTTTCATGCATTACCCACTTATTAAAAAAAACATCTTCCAACAGCATAAAAACTCTAAACGTTGTGTTTTCATGCATACCCCCTTATTAAAAAAACATCTTCCAACAGCATAAAAACTCTAAACGCTGTCTTTTATGCATACCCCCTTATTAAAAAAACATCTTCCAACAGCATAAAAACTCTAAACGTTGTGTTTTCATGCATACCCCCTTATTAAAAAAACATCTTCCAACAGCATAAAAACTCTAAACGCTGTCTTTTATGCATACCCCCTTATTAAAAAAACATCTTCCAACAGCATAAAAACTCTAAACGCTGTCTTTTCATGCATACCACTCTTATTAAAAAAAACATCTTCCAACAGCATAAAAACTCTAAACGCTGTCTTTTCATGCATACTCCCCTTACTAAAAAAACATCTTCCAACAGCATAAAAACTCAAAACGCTGTCTTTTCATGTATCCCTTATTAAAAAAACATCTTCCAACAGTATAAAAACTCCAAACGCTGTCTTTTCATGCATATCCCCTTATTAAAAAAAACATCTTCCAGCAGCATAAAAACTCAAAACGCTGTCTTTTCATGCATACCCCCATTATTAAAAAATATCTTCCAACAGCATAAAAACTCTAAACGTTGTCTTTTCATGCATACACCCCTTATTAAAAAAACATCATCCAAAAACATAAAAACTCTAAACGCTGTCTTTTCATGCATACCCCCTTCTTAAAAAAACATCTTCCAACAGCATAAAAACTCTAAACGCTGTCTTTTCATGCATACTCCCATTTTTTTTAAAAACATCTTCCAACAACGTAAAAACTCTAAACGCTGTCTTTTCATGCATACCTCCTTATTAAAAAAAACATCTTCCAACAGCATAAAAACTCTAAACGTTGTCTTTTCATGCATACGCCCCTAATTAAAAAAACATCTTCCAACAGCATAAAAACTCTAAACGCTGTCTTTTCATGCATACACCCTTATTAAAAAAAACATCTTCCAACAACATAAAAATTCTAAACGCTGTCTTTTCATGCATACCCTCTTTATTAAAAAAACATCTTCCAACAGCATTAAAACTCTAAACGCTGTCTTTTCATTCACACCCCCCTTATTAAAAAAACATCTTCCAACAGCATTAAAACTCTAAACGCTGTCTTTTCACGCATACCCCCCTTATAAAAAAAACATCTTCCAATAGCATAAAAACTCTAAACGCTGTCTTTTCATGCATACCCCTCTTATTAAAAAAAACATCTTCCAAAAGCATAAAAACTCAAAACGCTATCTTTTCATGCATACCCCCCTTATTAAAAAAACATCTTCCAACAGCATAAAAACTCTAAACGCTGTCTTTTCATGCATACCCCCTTTATTAAAAAAAACATCTTCCAACAGCATAAAAATTCTAAACGTTGTATTTTCATGCATACCCTCATTATTAAAAAAACATCTTTCAACAGCATAAAAACTCTAAACGATGTCTTTTCATTCATACCCCCCTTATAAAAAAAACATCTTCCAACAGCATAAAAACTCTAAACGCTTTCTTTTCATGCATACCCCCTTATTAAAAAAAACATCTTCCAACAGCATAAAAACTCTAAACGCTGTCTTTTCATGCATACCCCCCTTATTAAAAAACATCTTCCAACAGCATAAAAACTCTAAACGATGTCTTTTCATGCATACCCCCCTTATTAAAAAATAACATCTTCCAACAGCATAAAAACTTAAAACGCTGTCTTTTCATGCATACCCCCATTGTTAAAAAAAACATCTTCCAACAGCATAAAAACTCTAAACGCTGTCTTTTCATGCATACACCCTTATTAAAAAAACATCTTCCAACAGCATAAAATCTCTAAACGCTGTCTATTCATGCATACCCCCCTTATTAAAAAAAAATCATCCAACAGCATAAAAACTCTAAACGCTGTCTTTTCATGCATACCCCCTTATTAAAAAAAACAACTTCCAACAGCATAAAAACTCTAAACGTTGTCTTTTCATGCTTACCCCCCTTATTAAAAAAACAACTTCCAACAGCATAAAAACTCTTAACGCTGTATTTTCATGCATACCCACCTTATTAAAAAAACATCTTCCAACAGTATAAAAACTCTAAACGCTGTCTTTTCATGCATACCCCCTTATTAAAAAAACATCTTCCAACAACATAAAATCTCTGAACGCTGTCTTTTCATGCATTACCCACTTATTAAAAAAAATATCTTCCAACAGCATAAAAACTCTAAACGTTGTGTTTTCATGCATACCCCCTTATTAAAAAAATATCTTCCAACAGCATAAAAACTCTAAACGCTGTCTTTTATGCATACCCCCTTATTAAAAAAACATCTTCCAACAGCATAAAAACTCTAAACGCTGTCTTTTCATGCATACCACTCTTATTAAAAAAAACATCTTCCAACAGCATAAAAACTCTAAACGCTGTCTTTTCATGCATACTCCCCTTACTAAAAAAACATCTTCCAACAGCATAAAAACTCAAAACGCTGTCTTTTCATCTATCCCTTATTAAAAAAACATCTTCCAACAGTATAAAAACTCCAAACGCTGTCTTTTCATGCATATCCCCTTATTAAAAAAAACATCTTCCAGTAGCATAAAAACTCAAAACGCTGTCTTTTCATGCATACCCCCATTATTAAAAAATATCTTCCAACAGCATAAAAACTCTAAACGTTGTCTTTTCATGCATACACCCCTTATTAAAAAAACATCTTCCAAAAACATAAAAACTCTAAATGTTGTCTTTTCATGCATACCCCCCTTCTTAAAAAAAACATCTTCCAATAGCATAAAAACTCTAAACGCTGTCTTTTCATGCATACCCCCATTTTTTAAAAAAACATCTTCCAACAACGTAAAAACTCTAAACGCTGTCTTTTCATGCATACCCCCTTATTAAAAAAAACATCTTCCAACAGCATAAAAACTCTAAACGTTGTCTTTTCATGCATACCCCCCTAATTAAAAAAACATCTTCCAACAACATAAAAACTCTAAACGCTGTCTTTTCATGCATACACCCTTATTAAAAAAAACATCTTCCAACAGCATAAAAATTATAAACGCTGTCTTTTCATGCATACCCTCTTTATTAAAAAAACATCTTCCAACAGTATAAAAACTCAAAACGCTGACTTTTCATGCGTACCCCCCTTATTAAAAAAAACATCTTCCAACAGCATAAAATCTCTGAACGCTGTCTTTTCATGCATACCCCCCTTATTAAAAAAACATCTTCCAACAGCATAAAAACTCTAAACGCTGTCTTTTCATGCATACCACTCTTATTAAAAAAAACCTCTTCCAACAGCATAAAAACTCTAAACGCTGTCTTTTCATGTATCCCTTATTAAAAAACATCTTCCAACGGCATAAAAACTCTAAACGCTGTCTTTTCATGCATATCCCCTTATTAAAAAAAAACATCTTCCACCAGCATAAAAACTCAAAACGTTGTCTTTTCATGCATATCCACATTATTAAAAAACATCTTCCAACAGCATAAAAACTCTAAACGTTGTCTTTTCATGCATACACCCCTTATTAAAAAAAAAACATCTTCCAAAAACATAAAAACTCTAAACGTTGTCTTTTCATGCATACCCCCCTTCTTAAAAAAACATCTTCCAAAAGCATAAAAACTCTAAACGCTGTCTTTTCATGCATACCTCCATTTTTAAAAAAAAAATCTTCCAACAACGTAAAAACTCTAAACGCTGTCTTTTCATGCAAACCCCCTTATTAAAAAAAACATCTTCCAACAGCATAAAAACTCTAAACGTTGTGTTTTCATGCATACCCCCCTAATTAAAAAAAACATCTTCCAACAACATAAAAACTCTAAACGCTGTCTTTTCATGCATACACCCTTATTAAAAAAAACATCTTCCAACATTATAAAAATTCTAAACGCTGTCTTTTCATGCATACCACCCTTCTTAAAAAAAACATCTTCCAACAGCATAAAAACTCTAAACGTTGTCTTTTCATGCATACCCCCATTTTTTAAAAAAACATCTTCCAACAACGTAAAAACTCTAAACGCTGTCTTTTCATGCATACCCCCTTATTAAAAAAAACATCTTCCAACAGCATAAAAACTCTAAACGTTGTCTTTTCATGCATACCCCCATTTTTTAAAAAAACATCTTCCAACAACGTAAAAACTCTAAACGCTGTCTTTTCATGCATACCCCCTTATTAAAAAAACATCTTCCAACAGCATAAAAACTCTAAACGTTGTCTTTTCATGCATACCCCCATTTTTTAAAAAAACATCTTCCAACAACGTAAAAACTCTAAACGTTGTCTTTTCATGCATACCCCCTTATAAAAAAAAAACATCTTCCAACAGCATAAAAACTCTAAACGCTGTCTTTTCATGCATACCCCCCTTATTAAAAAACATCTTCCAACAGCATAAAAACTCTAAACGCTGTCTTTTCATGCATACCCGCCTTATTAAAAAAGAACATCTTCCAACAGCATAAAAACTCAAAACGCTGTCTTTTCATGCATACCCCCATTGTTAAAAAAAACATCTTCCAACACCATAAAAACTCTAAACGCTGTCTTTTCATGCATACCTCCATTTTTTAAAAAAACATCTTCCAACAACGTAAAAACTCTAAACGCAGTCTTTTCATGCAAACCCCCTTATTAAAAAAAAATATCTTCCAACAGCATAAAAACTCTAAACGTTGTGTTTTCATGCATACCCCCCTTATTAAAAAAAACATCTTCCAACAACATAAAAACTCTAAACGCTGTCTTTTAATGCATACACCCTTATTAAAAAAAACATCTTCCAACATTATAAAAATTCTAAACGCTGTCTTTTCATGCATACCCCCCTTCTTAAAAAAAACATCTTCCAACAGCATAAAAACTCTAAACGTTGTCTTTTCATGCATACCCCCATTTTTTTTAAAAACATCTTCCAACAACGTAAAAACTCTAAACGCTGTCTTTTCATGCATACCCCCTTATTAAAAAAAACATCTTCCAACAGCATAAAAACTCTAAACGTTGTCTTTTCATGCATACCCCCATTTTTTAAAAAAACATCTTCCAACAACGTAAAAATTCTAAACGCTGTCTTTTCATGCATACCCCCCTTATTAAAAAAAAATCTTCCAACAGCATAAAAACTCTAAACGCTGTCTTTTCATGCATACACCCTTATTAAAAAAAACATCTTCCAACAGCATAAAAATTCTAAACGTTGTATTTTCATGCATACCCTCATTATTAAAAAAACATCTTTCAACAGCATAAAAACTCTAAACGATGTCTTTTCATTCATACCCCCCTTATAAAAAAAACATCTTCCAACAGCATAAATACTCTAAACGCTTTCTTTTCATGCATACCCCCTTATTAAAAAAAACATCTTCCAACAGCATAAAAACTCTAAACGCTGTCTTTTCATGCATACCCCCCTTATTAAAAAACATCTTCCAACAGCATAAAAACTCTAAACGATGTCTTTTCATGCATACCCCCCTTATTAAAAAATAACATCTTCCAACAGCATAAAAACTTAAAACGCTGTCTTTTCATGCATACCCCCATTGTTAAAAAAAACATCTTCCAACAGCATAAAAACTCTAAACGCTGTCTTTTCATGCATACACCCTTATTAAAAAAACATCTTCCAACAGCATAAAATCTCTAAACGCTGTCTATTCATGCATACCCCCCTTATTAAAAAAAAATCATCCAACAGCATAAAAACTCTAAACGCTGTCTTTTCATGCATACCCCCTTATTAAAAAAAAACAACTTCCAACAGCATAAAAACTCTAAACGTTGTCTTTTCATGCTTACCCCCCTTATTAAAAAAACAACTTCCAACAGCATAAAAACTCTTAACGCTGTATTTTCATGCATACCCACCTTATTAAAAAAACATCTTCCAACAGTATAAAAACTCTAAACGCTGTCTTTTCATGCATACCCCCTTATTAAAAAAACATCTTCCAACAACATAAAATCTCTGAACGCTGTCTTTTCATGCATTACCCACTTATTAAAAAAAATATCTTCCAACAGCATAAAAACTCTAAACGTTGTGTTTTCATGCATACCCCCTTATTAAAAAAATATCTTCCAACAGCATAAAAACTCTAAACGCTGTCTTTTATGCATACCCCCTTATTAAAAAAACATCTTCCAACAGCATAAAAACTCTAAACGCTGTCTTTTCATGCATACCACTCTTATTAAAAAAAACATCTTCCAACAGCATAAAAACTCTAAACGCTGTCTTTTCATGCATACTCCCCTTACTAAAAAAACATCTTCCAACAGCATAAAAACTCAAAACGCTGTCTTTTCATCTATCCCTTATTAAAAAAACATCTTCCAACAGTATAAAAACTCCAAACGCTGTCTTTTCATGCATATCCCCTTATTAAAAAAAACATCTTCCAGTAGCATAAAAACTCAAAACGCTGTCTTTTCATGCATACCCCCATTATTAAAAAATATCTTCCAACAGCATAAAAACTCTAAACGTTGTCTTTTCATGCATACACCCCTTATTAAAAAAACATCTTCCAAAAACATAAAAACTCTAAATGTTGTCTTTTCATGCATACCCCCCTTCTTAAAAAAAACATCTTCCAATAGCATAAAAACTCTAAACGCTGTCTTTTCATGCATACCCCCATTTTTTAAAAAAACATCTTCCAACAACGTAAAAACTCTAAACGCTGTCTTTTCATGCATACCCCCTTATTAAAAAAAACATCTTCCAACAGCATAAAAACTCTAAACGTTGTCTTTTCATGCATACCCCCCTAATTAAAAAAACATCTTCCAACAACATAAAAACTCTAAACGCTGTCTTTTCATGCATACACCCTTATTAAAAAAAACATCTTCCAACAGCATAAAAATTATAAACGCTGTCTTTTCATGCATACCCTCTTTATTAAAAAAACATCTTCCAACAGCATTAAAACTCTAAACGCTGTCTTTTCATTCACACCCCCCTTATTAAAAAAACATCTTCCAACAGCATTAAAACTCTAAACGCTGTCTTTTCACGCATACCCCCCTTATAAAAAAAACATCTTCCAACAGCATAAAAACTCTAAACGCTGTCTTTTCATGCATACCCCTCTTATTAAAAAAAACATCTTCCAAAAGCATAAAAACTCTAAACGCTATCTTTTCATGCATACCCCCCTTATTAAAAAAACATCTTCCAACAGCATAAAAACTCTAAACGCTGTCTTTTCATGCATACCCCATTTATTAAAAAAAACATCTTCCAACAGCATTAAAACTCTAAACACTGTCTTTTCATGCATAACCCTTATTAAAAAAAACATCTTCCAACAGCATAAAAACTCTAAACGCTGTCTTTTCATGCATACCCCCCTTATTAAAAAAACATCTTACAACAGTATAAAAACTCAAAACGCTGTCTTTTCATGCATACCCCCCTTGTTAAAAAAAACATCTTCCAACAGCATAAAAACTCTAAACGCTGTCTTTTCATGCATACCCCCCTTATTAAAAAAACATCTTCCAACAGCATTAAAACTCTAAACGCTGTCTTTTTATGCATACCCCCTTATTAAAAAAAAACATCTTCCAACAGCATAAAAACTCTAAACGCTGTCTTTTCATGAATACCACTCTTATTAAAAAAAACATCTTCCAACAGCATAAAAACTCTAAACGCTGTCTTTTCATGCATACTTCCCTTACTAAAAAAAAACATCTTCCAACAGCATAAAATCTCTAAACGCTGTCTATTCATGCATACCCCCCTTATTAAAAAAAACATCATCCAACAGCATAAAAACTCTAAACGCTGTCTTTTCATGCATACCCCCTTATTAAAAAAAACAACTTCCAACAGCATAAAAACTCTAAACGTTGTCTTTTCATGCTTACCCCCCTTATTAAAAAAACAACTTCCAACAGCATAAAAACTCTTAACGCTGTATTTTCATGCATACCCACCTTATTAAAAAAACATCTTCCAACAGTATAAAAACTCTAAACGCTGTCTTTTCATGCATACCCCCTTATTAAAAAAACATCTTCCAACAACATAAAATCTCTGAACGCTGTCTTTTCATGCATTACCCACTTATTAAAAAAAACATCTTCCAACAGCATAAAAACTCTAAACGTTGTGTTTTCATGCATACCCCCTTATTAAAAAAACATCTTCCAACAGCATAAAAACTCTAAACGCTGTCTTTTATGCATACCCCCTTATTAAAAAAACATCTTCCAACAGCATAAAAACTCTAAACGTTGTGTTTTCATGCATACCCCCTTATTAAAAAAACATCTTCCAACAGCATAAAAACTCTAAACGCTGTCTTTTATGCATACCCCCTTATTAAAAAAACATCTTCCAACAGCATAAAAACTCTAAACGCTGTCTTTTCATGCATACCACTCTTATTAAAAAAAACATCTTCCAACAGCATAAAAACTCTAAACGCTGTCTTTTCATGCATACTCCCCTTACTAAAAAAACATCTTCCAACAGCATAAAAACTCAAAACGCTGTCTTTTCATGTATCCCTTATTAAAAAAACATCTTCCAACAGTATAAAAACTCCAAACGCTGTCTTTTCATGCATATCCCCTTATTAAAAAAAACATCTTCCAGCAGCATAAAAACTCAAAACGCTGTCTTTTCATGCATACCCCCATTATTAAAAAATATCTTCCAACAGCATAAAAACTCTAAACGTTGTCTTTTCATGCATACACCCCTTATTAAAAAAACATCTTCCAAAAACATAAAAACTCTAAACGCTGTCTTTTCATGCATACCCCCTTCTTAAAAAAACATCTTCCAACAGCATAAAAACTCTAAACGCTGTCTTTTCATGCATACCCCCATTTTTTTTAAAAACATCTTCCAACAACGTAAAAACTCTAAACGCTGTCTTTTCATGCATACCTCCTTATTAAAAAAAACATCTTCCAACAGCATAAAAACTCTAAACGTTGTCTTTTCATGCATACGCCCCTAATTAAAAAAACATCTTCCAACAGCATAAAAACTCTAAACGCTGTCTTTTCATGCATACACCCTTATTAAAAAAAACATCTTCCAACAGCATAAAAATTCTAAACGCTGTCTTTTCATGCATACCCTCTTTATTAAAAAAACATCTTCCAACAGCATTAAAACTCTAAACGCGGTCTTTTCATTCACACCCCCCTTATTAAAAAAACATCTTCCAACAGCATTAAAACTCTAAACGCTGTCTTTTCACGCATACCCCCCTTATAAAAAAACATCTTCCAATAGCATAAAAACTCTAAACGCTGTCTTTTCATGCATACCCCTCTTATTAAAAAAAACATCTTCCAAAAGCATAAAAACTCAAAACGCTATCTTTTCATGCATACCCCCCTTATTAAAAAAACATCTTCCAACAGCATAAAAACTCTAAACGCTGTCTTTTCATGCATACCCCCTTTATTAAAAAAAAACATCTTCCAACAGCATTAAAACTCTAAACACTGTCTTTTCATGCATAACCCTTATTAAAAAAACATCTTCCAACAGCATAAAAACTCTAAACGCTGTCTTTTCATGCATACCCCCCTTATTAAAAAAAACATCTTACAACAGTATAAAAACTCAAAACGCTGTCATTTCATGCATACCCCCCTTGTTAAAAAAAACATCTTCCAACAGCATAAAAACTCTAAACGCTGTCTTTTCATGCATACCCCCCTTATTAAAAAAACATCTTCCAACAGCATTAAAACTCTAAACGCTGTGTTTTTATGCATACCCCCTTATTAAAAAAAAACATCTTCCAACAGCATAAAAACTCTAAACGCTGTCTTTTCATGAATACCACTCTTATTAAAAAAAACATCTTCCAACAGCATAAAAACTCTAAACGCTGTCTTTTCATGCATACTTCCCTTACTAAAAAAAAACATCTTCCAACAGCATAAAATCTCTAAACGCTGTCTATTCATGCATACCCCCCTTATTAAAAAAACATCATCCAACAGCATAAAAACTCTAAACGCTGTCTTTACATGCATACCACTCTTATTAAAAAAACATCTTCCAACAGCATAAAAACTCTAAACGCTGTCTTTTCATGCTTACCCCCCTTATTAAAAAAACAACTTCCAACAGCATAAAAACTCTTAACGCTGTATTTTCATGCATACCCACCTTATTAAAAAAACATCTTCCAACAGTATAAAAACTCTAAACGCTGTCTTTTCATGCATACCCCCTTATTAAAAAAAACATCTTCCAACAACATAAAATCTCTGAACGCTGTCTTTTCATGCATTACCCACTTATTAAAAAAACAACTTCCAACAGCATAAAAACTCTAAACGTTGTGTTTTCATGCATACCCCCTTATTAAAAAAACATCTTCCAACAGCATAAAAACTCTAAACGCTGTCTTTTATGCATACCCCCTTATTAAAAAAACATCTTCCAACAGCATAAAAACTCTAAACGCTGTCTTTTCATGCATACCACTCTTATTAAAAAAAACATCTTCCAACAGCATAAAAACTCTAAACGCTGTCTTTTCATGCATACTCCCCTTACTAAAAAAACATCTTCCAACAGCATAAAAACTCAAAACGCTGTCTTTTCATGTATCCCTTATTAAAAAATCATCTTCCAACAGTATAAAAATTCTAAACGCTGTCTTTTCATGCATATCCCCTTATTAAAAAAAACATCTTCCAGCAGCATAAAAACTCAAAACGCTGTCTTTTCATGCATACCCCCATTATTAAAAAATATCTTCCAACAGCATAAAAACTCTAAACGTTGTCTTTTCATGCATACACCCCTTATTAAAAAAAACATCTTTCAAAAACATAAAAACTCTAAACGTTGTCTTTTCATGCATACCCCCCTTCTTAAAAAAACATCTTCCAATAGCATAAAAACTCTAAACGCTGTCTTTTCATGCATACCCCCATTTTTTAAAAAAACATCTTCCAACAACGTAAAAACTCTAAACGCTGTCTTTTCACGCATACCCCCTTATTAAAAAAAAACATCTTCCAACAGCATAAAAACTCTAAACGTTGTCTTTTCATGCATACCCCCCTAATTAAAAAAACATCTTCCAACAACATAAAAACTCTAAACGCTGTCTTTTCATGCATACACCCTTATTAAAAAAAACATCTTCCAACAGCATAAAAATTCTAAACGCTGTCTTTTCATGCATACCCTCTTTATTAAAAAAACATCTTCCAACAGCATTAAAACTCTAAACGCTGTCTTTTCATTCACACCCCCCTTATTAAAAAAACATCTTCCAACAGCATTAAAACTCTAAACGCTGTCTTTTCACGCATACCCCCCTTATAAAAAAAACATCTTCCAACAGCATAAAAACTCTAAACGCTGCCTTTTCATGCATACCCCCATTTTTTAAAAAAACATCTTCCAACAACGTAAAAACTCTAAACGCTGTCTTTTCATGCATACCCCCTTATTAAAAAAAACATCTTCCAACAGCATAAAAACTCTAAACGTTGTCTTTTCATGCATACCCCCCTAATTAAAAAAACATCTTCCAACAACATAAAAACTCTAAACGTTGTCTTTCCAGCATACACCCTTATTAAAAAAAACATCTTCCAACAGCATAAAAATTCTAAACGCTGTCTTTTCATGCATACCCTCTTTATTAAAAAAAACATCTTCCAACAGCATTAAAACTCTAAACGCTGTCTTTTCATTCACACCCCCTTATTAAAAAAACATCTTCCAACAGCATTAAAACTCTAAACGCTGTCTTTTCACGCATACCCCCCTTATAAAAAAAACATCTTCCAACAGCATAAAAACTCTAAACGCTGTCTTTTCATGCATACCCCTCTTATTTAAAAAAACTTCTTCCAAAAGCATAAAAACTCTAAACGCTATCTTTTCATGCATACCCCCCTTATTAAAAAAACATCTTCCAACAGCATAAAAACTCTAAACGCTGTCTTTTCATGCATACCCCCTTTATTAAAAAAAACATCTTCCAACAGCATTAAAACTCTAAACACTGTCTTTTCATGCATAACCCTTATTAAAAAAACATCTTCCAACAGCATAAAAACTCTAAACGCTGTCTTTTCATGCATACCCCCTTATTAAAAAAAACATCTTACAACAGTATAAAAACTCAAAACGCTGTCATTTCATGCATACCCCCCTTGTTAAAAAAAACATCTTCCAACAGCATAAAAACTCTAAACGCTGTCTTTTCATGCATACCCCCCTTATTAAAAAAACATCTTCCAACAGCATTAAAACTCTAAACGCTGTCTTTTTATGCATACCCCCTTATTAAAAAAAACATCTTCCAACAGCATAAAAACTCTAAACGCTGTCTTTTCATGAATACCACTCTTATTAAAAAAAACATCTTCCAACAGCATAAAAACTCTAAACGCTGTCTTTTCATGCATACTTCCCTTACTAAAAAAAAACATCTTCCAACAGCATAAAATCTCTAAACGCTGTCTATTCATGCATACCCCCCTTATTAAAAAAAACATCATCCAACAGCATAAAAACTCTAAACGCTGTCTTTTCATGCATACCCCCTTATTAAAAAAAACAACTTCCAACAGCATAAAAACTCTAAACGTTGTCTTTTCATGCTTACCCCCCTTATTAAAAAAACAACTTCCAACAGCATAAAAACTCTTAACGCTGTATTTTCATGCATACCCACCTTATTAAAAAAACATCTTCCAACAGTATAAAAACTCTAAACGCTGTCTTTTCATGCATACCCCCTTATTAAAAAAAACATCTTCCAACAACATAAAATCTCTGAACGCTGTCTTTTCATGCATTACCCACTTATTAAAAAAAACATCTTCCAACAGCATAAAAACTCTAAACGTTGTGTTTTCATGCATACCCCCTTATTAAAAAAACATCTTCCAACAGCATAAAAACTCTAAACGCTGTCTTTTATGCATACCCCCTTATTAAAAAAACATCTTCCAACAGCATAAAAACTCTAAACGCTGTCTTTTCATGCATACCACTCTTATTAAAAAAAATCTTCCAACAGCATAAAAACTCTAAACGCTGTCTTTTCATGCATACTCCCCTTACTAAAAAAACATCTTCCAACAGCATAAAAACTCAAAACGCTGTCTTTTCATGTATCCCTTATTAAAAAAACATTTTCCAACAGTATAAAAACTCCAAACGCTGTCTTTTCATGCATATCCCCTTATTAAAAAAAACATCTTCCAGCAGCATAAAAACTCAAAACGCTGTCTTTTCATGCATACCCCCATTATTAAAAAATATCTTCCAACAGCATAAAAACTCTAAACGTTGTCTTTTCATGCATACACCCCTTATTAAAAAAAACATCTTCCAAAAACATAAAAACTCTAAACGTTGTCTTTTCATGCATACCCCCTTTCTTAAAAAAAACATCTTCCAATAGCATAAAAACTCTAAACGCTGTCTTTTCATGCATACCCCCATTTTTTAAAAAAACATCTTCCAACAACGTAAAAACTCTAAACGCTGTCTTTTCAAGCATACCCCCTTATTAAAAAAAACATCTTCCAACAGCATAAAAACTCTAAACGTTGTCTTTTCATGCATACCCCCCTAATTAAAAAAACATCTTCCAACAACATAAAAACTCTAAACGCTGTCTTTTCATGCATACACCCTTATTAAAAAAAACATCTTCCAACAGCATAAAAATTCTAAACGCTGTATTTTCATGCATACCCTCTTTATTAAAAAAACATCTTCCAACAGCATTAAAACTCTAAACGCTGTCTTTTCATTCACACCCCCCTTATTAAAAAAACATCTTTCAACAGCATTAAAACTCTAAACGCTGTCTTTTCACGCATACCCCCCTTATAAAAAAAACATCTTCCAACAGCATAAAAACTCTAAACGCTGTCTTTTCATGCATACCCCTCTTATTAAAAAAAACATCTTCCAAAAACATAAAAACTCTAAACGCTATCTTTTCATGCATACCCCCCTTATTAAAAAAACATCTTCCAACAGCATAAAAACTCTAAACGCTGTCTTTTCATGCATACCCCCTTTATTAAAAAAAACATCTTCCAACAGCATTAAAACTCTAAACACTGTCTTTTCATGTATAACCCTTATTAAAAAAACATCTTCCAACAGCATAAAAACTCTAAACGCTGTCTTTTCATGCATACCCCCCTTATTAAAAAAAACATCTTACAACAGTATAAAAACTCAAAACGCTGTCTTTTCATGCATACCCCCCTTGTTAAAAAAAACATCTTCCAACAGCATAAAAACTCTAAACGCTGTCTTTTCATGCATACCCCCCTTATTAAAAAAACATCTTCCAACAGCATTAAAACTCTAAACGCTGTCTTTTTATGCATACCCCCTTATTAAAAAAAACATCTTCCAACAGCATAAAAACTCTAAACGCTGTCTTTTCATGAATACCACTCTTATTAAAAAAAACATCTTCCAACAGCATAAAAACTCTAAACGCTGTCTTTTCATGCATACTTCCCTTATTAAAAAAAACATCTTCCAGCAGCATAAAAACTCAAAACGCTGTCTTTTCATGCATATCCCCATTATTAAAAAACATCTTCCAACAGCATAAAAACTCTAAACGCTGTCTTTTCATGCATATCCCCTTATTAAAAAAACATCTTCCAGCAGCATAAAAACTCAAAACGCTGTCTTTTCATGCATATCCCCATTATTAAAAAACATCTTCCAACAGCATAAAAACTCTAAACGTTGTCTTTTCATGCATACACCACTTATTAAAAAAACATCTTCAAAAAACATAAAAACTCTAAACGTTGTCTTTTCATGCATACCCCCCTTCTTAAAAAAACATCTTCCAACAGCATAAAAACTCTAAACGCTGTCTTTTCATGCATACCCCCATTTTTTAAAAAAACATCTTCCAACAACGTAAATACTCTAAACGCTGTCTTTTCATTCGTACCCCCTTTATTAAAAAAAAACACCTTCCAACAGCATAAAATCTCTGAACGCTGTCTTTTCATGCATACCCCCCTTATTTAAAAAAACATCTTCCAACAGCATAAAAACTCTAAACGCTGTCTTTTCATGCATACCCCCTTATTAAAAAAAACATCTTCCAACAGCATAAAATCTCTGAACGCTGTCTTTTCATGCATACACCCTTATTAAAAAAAACATCTTCCAACAGCATAAAAATTGTAAACGCTGTCTTTTCATACCCTCTTTATTAAAAAAACATCTTTCAACAGCATAAAAACTCTAAACGTTGTCTTTTCATGCATACCCCCCTTATTAAAAAAACATCTTCCAACAGCATAAAAACTCTAAACGCTGTCTTTTCTGCATACCCCCTTATTAAAAAAAAACATCTTCCAACAACATAAAATCTCTGAACGCTGTCTTTTCATGCATTACCCCCTTATTAAAAAAAACATCTTCCAACCGCATAAAAACTCTAAACTCTGTGTTTTCATGCATACACCCTTATTAAAAAAAACATCTTCCAACAGCATAAAAACTCTAAACGCTGTCTTTTATGCATACCCCCTTATTAAAAAAACATCTTCCAACAGCATAAAAACTCTAAACGCTGTCTTTTCATGCATACCCCCTTATTAAAAAACATCTTCCAACAGCATAAAAACTCTAAACGCTGTCTTTTCATGCATACCCCCCTTATTAAAAAAACATCTTCCAACAGTATAAAAACTCAAAACGCTGACTTTTCATGCGTACCCCCCTTATTAAAAAAAACATCTTCCAACAGCATAAAATCTCTGAACGCTGTCTTTTCATGCATACCCCCCTTATTAAAAAAACATCTTCCAACAGCATAAAAACTATAAACGCTGTCTTTTCATGTATCCCTTATTAAAAAACATCTTCCAACAGCATAAAAACTCTAAACGCTGTCTTTTCATGCATATCCCCTTATTAAAAAAAACATCTTCCACCAGCATAAAAACTCAAAACGCTGTCTTTTCATGCATATCCACATTATTAAAAAACATCTTCCAACAGCATAAAAACTCTAAACGTTGTCTTTTCATGCATACACCCCTTATTAAAAAAAACATCTTCCAAAAACATAAAAACTCTAAACGTTGTCTTTTCATGCATACCCCCCTTCTTAAAAAAACATCTTCCAACAGCATAAAAACTCTAAACGCTGTCTTTTCATGCATACCTCCATTTTAAAAAAAACATCTTCCAACAACGTAAAAACTCTAAACGCTGTCTTTTCATGCAAACCCCCTTATTAAAAAAAACATCTTCCAACAGCATAAAAACTCTAATCGTTGTGTTTTCATGCATACCCCCCTAATTAAAAAAAACATCTTCCAACAACATAAAAACTCTAAACGCTGTCTTTTCATGCATACACCCTTATTAAAAAAAACATCTTCCAACATTATAAAAATTCTAAACGCTGTCTTTTCATGCATACCCCCCTTCTTAAAAAAACATCTTCCAACAGCATAAAAACTCTAAACGTTGTCTTTTCATGCATACCCCCATTTTTTAAAAAAACATCTTCCAACAACGTAAAAACTCTAAACGCTGTCTTTTCATGCATACCCCCTTATTAAAAAAACATCTTCCAACAGCATAAAAACTTTAAACGTTGTCTTTTCATGCATACCCCCTTATTAAAAAAAACATCTTCCAACAGCATAAAAACTCTAAACGCTGTCTTTTCATGCATACCCCCTTATTAAAAAACATCTTCCAACAGCATAAAAACTCTAAACGCTGTCTTTTCATGCATACCCCCCTTATTAAAAAAGAACATCTTCCAACAGCATAAAAACTCAAAACGCTGTCTTTTCATGCATACCCCCATTGTTAAAAAAAACATCTTCCAACAGCATAAAAACTCTAAACGCTGTCTTTTCATGCATACACCCTTATTAAATAAAACATCTTCCAACAGCATAAAAATTCTAAACGATGTATTTTCATGCATGCCCTCATTATTAAAAAAAACATCTTTCAACAGCATAAAAACTCTAAACGATGTCTTTTCATGCATACCCCCCTTATAAAAAAAACATCTTCCAACAGCATAAAAACTCTAAACGCTGTCTTTTCATGCATACCCCCCTTATTAAAAAACATCTTCCAACAGCATAAAAACTCTAAACGCTGTCTTTTCATGCATACCCCCCTTATTAAAAAAGAACATCTTCCAACAGCATAAAAACTCAAAACGCTGTCTTTTCATGCATACCCCCATTGTTAAAAAAAACATCTTCCAACAGCATAAAAACTCTAAACGCTGTCTTTTCATGCATACTCCCCTTCTTAAAAAAAACATCTTCCAACAGCATAAAAACTCTAAACGCTGTCTTTTCATGCATACACCTTTATTAAAAAAACATCTTCCAACAGCATAAAATCTCTAAACGCTGTCTATTCATGCATACCCCCCTTATTAAAAAAAACATCATCCAACAGCATAAAAACTCTAAACGCTGTCTTTTCATGCATACCCCCTTATTAAAAAAACAACTTCCACCAGCATAAAAACTCTAAACGTTGTCTTTTCATGCTTACCCCCCTTATTAAAAAAACAACTTCCAACAGCATAAAAACTCTTAACGCTGTATTTTCATGCATACCCACCTTATTAAAAAAACATCTTCCAACAGTATAAAAACTCTAAACGCTGTCTTTTCATGCATACCCCCTTATTAAAAAAAACATCTTCCAACAACATAAAATCTCTGAACGCTGTCTTTTCATGCATTACCCACTTATTAAAAAAAACATCTTCCAACAGCATAAAAACTCTAAACGTTGTGTTTTCATGCATACCCCCTTATTAAAAAAACATCTTCCAACAGCATAAAAACTCTAAACGCTGTCTTTTATGCATACCCCCTTATTAAAAAAACATCTTTCAACAGCATAAAAACTCTAAACGCTGTCTTTTCATGCATACCACTCTTTTTAAAAAAAAACATCTTCCAACAGCATAAAAACTCTAAACGCTGTCTTTTCATGCATACTCCCCTTACTAAAAAAAACATCTTCCAACAGCATAAAAACTCAAAACGCTGTCTTTTCATGTATCCCTTATTAAAAAAACATCTTCCAACAGTATAAAAACTCTAAACGCTGTCTTTTCATGCATATCCCCTTATTAAAAAAACATCTTCCAGCAGCATAAAAACTCAAAACGCTGTCTTTTCATGCATACCCCCATTATTAAAAAACATCTTCCAACAGCATAAAAACTCTAAACGTTGTTTTTTCATGCATACACCCCTTATTAAAAAAACATCTTCCAAAAACATAAAAACTTTAAACGTTGTCTTTTCATGCATACCCCCCTTCTTAAAAAAAACATCTTCCAATAACATAAAAACTCTAAATGCTGTCTTTTCATGCATACCCCCATTTTTTTAAAAACATCTTCCAACAACGTAAAAACTCTAAACGTTGTCTTTTCATGCATACCCCCTTATTAAAAAAAACATCTTCCAACAGCATAAAAACTCTAAACGTTGTCTTTTCATGCATATCCCCCTAATTAAAAAAACATCTTCCAACAACATAAAAACTCTAAACGCTGTCTTTTCATGCATACACCCTTATTAAAAAAACATCTTCCAACAGCATAAAAATTCTAAACGCTGTCTTTTCATGCATACCCTCTTTATTAAAAAAACATCTTCCAACAGCATTAAAACTCTAAACGCTGTCTTTTCATTCACACCCCCCTTATTAAAAAACATCTTCCAACAGCATTAAAACTCTAAACGCTGTCTTTTCACGCATACCCCCCTTATAAAAAAAACATCTTCCAACAGCATAAAAACTCTAAACGCTGTCTTTTCATGCATACCCCTCTTATTAAAAAAAACATCTTCCAACAGCATAAAAACTCTAAACGCTATCTTTTCATGCATACCCCCCTTATTAAAAATAACATCTTCCAACAGCATAAAAACTCTAAACGCTGTCTTTTCATGCATACCCCCCTTATTAAAAAAAACATCTTCCAACAGCATTAAAACTCTAAACGCTGTCTTTTCATGCATACCCCCTTATTAAAAAAAAACATTTTCCAACAGCATAAAAACTCTAAACACTGTCTTTTCATGCATACCCCCTTATTAAAAAAAAACATCTTACAACAGCATAAAAACTCAAAACGCTGTCTTTTCATTCATACCCCCTTGTTAAAAAAAACATCTTTCAACAGCATAAAAACTCTAAACGCTGTCTTTTCATGCATACCCCTCTTATTAAAAAAAACATCTTCCAACAGCATAAAAACTCTAAACGCTGTCTTTTCATGCATACCCCCCTTGTTAAAAAAAACATCTTCCAACAGCATAAAAACTCTAAACGTTGTCTTTTCATGCATACCCCCCTTGTTAAAAAAAACATCTTCCAACAGCATAAAAACTCTAAACACTGTCTTTTCACGCATACCACCCTTTTTAAAAAAACATCTTCCAACAGCATAAAATCTCTAAACGCTGTCTTTTCATTCATACCCCCCTTATTAAAAAAACATGTTCCAACAGCATAAAAACTCTAAACGTTGTCTTTTCATTCACACCCCCCTTATTAAAAAAAACATCTTCCAACAGCATAAAAACTCTAAACGCTGTCTTTTCATGCATACCCCCTTATTAAAAAAAAAACATATTCCAACAGCATAAAAACTCTAAACGCTGTCTTTTCATGCATACCCCCTTATTTAAAAAAACAAATTCCAACAGCATAAAAACTCTAAACGCTGTCTTTTCATGAATACCCCCCTTATTAGAAAAAAACATCTTCCAACAGCATAAAAACTCTAAACGCTGTCTTTTCATGCATACCCCCCTTATTAAAAAAAACATCTTCCAACATCATAAAAACTCTAAACGCTCTCTTTTCATGCATAACCCCCTTATTATATAAAAACATCTTCCAACAGCATAAAAACTCTAAACGCTGTATTTTCATGCATACCCCCCGTGTTAAAAAAACATTTTCCAACAGCATAAAAACTCTAAACGCTATCTTTTCATGCATACCCCCTTTTTAAAAAAAAATCTTCCAACAGCATAAAAACTCTAAACGCTGTCTTTTCATGCATACTCCCCTTATTAAAAAAAACATCTTCCAACAGGATAAAAACTTTAAACGCTGTCTTTTCATGTATACCCCCTTATTGAAAAAAACATCTTCCAACAGCATAAAAACTCTAAACGCTGTCTTTTCATGCATATCCCCTTATTAAAAAAACATCTTCCAACAGCATAAAAACTCAAAATGCTGTCTTTTCATGAATACCCCCTTTATTAAAAAAAACATCTTCCAACAGCATAAAAACTCTAAACGCTGTCTTTTCATGCATACCCCCCTTATTAAAAAACATCTTCCAACAGCATAAAAACTCTAAACGCTGTCTTTTCATGCATACCCCCCTTATTAAAAAAGAACATCTTCCAACAGCATAAAAACTCAAAACGTTGTCTTTTCTTGCATACCCCCATTGTTAAAAAAAACATCTTCCAACAGCATAAAAACTCTAAACGCTGTCTTTTCATGCATACTCCCCTTCTTAAAAAAACATCTTCCAACAGCATAAAAACTCTAAACGCTGTCTTTTCATACATACACCCTTATTAAAAAAACATCTTCCAACAGCATAAAATCTCTAAACGCTGTCTATTCATGCATACCCCCCTTATTAAAAAAAACATCATCCAACAGCATAAAAACTCTAAACGCTGATTTTTCATGCATACCCCCTTATTAAAAATAACTAGTGCGAACCCGTGCTTCGCACACGGATGTTGAAAAAATATTGTTGTTGCATAGGTAATATCCAAATGTATAAGTAATTTAATACGGTGGTAATGAAAAAACATTGTTGAACGATAGTGTTACATCATGAATAACAATTTGGTAGGATAAAGAATACATAGATATATTCGGTTATGATAATCACAATTAAAATCGAACAAAACAATTACAGTGAATATGTTAAAGTTCACAGACTATTTAGAGGATAATGTGTTAAAAATTTATCCGCTAATGCATAGATATATTCACTATGGCATATAACGCCAATGTTGTTGCTTTTGCAATTACACAGCTGCTTCAATGTGCATAGATATAGTTGAAGTATTCACTGTGAACTGCAGACACAAAGACACAGTGCAGTTCGATTCAATTAAATAAGAGTAACAAAAGTTTGTTGCAATGGGGAGAAATCTAGTAATAGGATGAAATTTGTAAACAGTCACGAAAAGTATTTGTCAACAGCTGAAAAAAGGGAGCAAAAGAAAAAAGCAACAGATGTAGTACAGGGGAAAAGTAGTAATACGGAAGATTCAATTGAAATAGAAATGATGATGCAATAAGAAAATAACATGGGTTCCAATATAAATTACTATTTTTCACCGAATCTGATCTGATGTCGATGCAGGGTACAAAACACGGCATACAGCTGGTCGCAGTAACCAATATTTGAAAATATCCAAAACATACAGAAGAGAACAATTGTGAGAAGTCCATTCATTTTTTAGCCTCAGAAATAATTGCTAGCAACGCGTGTATGATATTGGCTTAAGCGCAAATAGGTGATGTTTTCTTGGCCTTAATAGATGCATTACATCAGTCAATTATTTTAACCATTGAAGGTATTTGTACCTGCAGCCAAAAAAGGCAAAAGTGTCATTGATGCAGTATTATTACTAAATTCTCTCACTGCTCGTCTGACCTATTAACTATATCTAATAATCAAACTATGACTACATAATCATCTATACAAAGATACATTCATCAATTGTTTTCTAGAAGTTTTCCGATGGTGGTGGTGCAAGTGATTTTAGAATTTACTGGAAAAAATAAAAAATAAACTCTTTTAGGTGGTTATCAACATTATTCTCACTACAACACATGTTTTGACCCAGCACTTAAACTGTGCATCTACCTTAAGCCCGAATACAACAACTTATATGCTTATTGTATTATTGATCATCGTAATTGTAAACGAAATTGAGTAAACTTAGCCAAATTATGTCATCAAACCTGGAAGCAATGTATTAAACGCTGAGCTGCACGGTTGAATCAAGCATTAATTATGTGAAGTCGTTATTTAATCATCTCAAGCTATCAAAAATCAAAATTCATTTTTCAATTATATTTTCATAATGCAGTTAAATAAATATCGTTAACATCGAAAGAAATTATTACTACAGTTAAATTAGTATTGCATCACACAAATGCAGTTAAAATATTCAAAAACAATAATTGCTTAATTCCAAAAATACTGCAAAATAATAACCGCTTTTGCTTAGTGCATTTAAATTTTAACTACAGTAAGCTCGAATCAATCATCGTGTACAACCAAAATTATTACTGCATCACATAAATATAGCTGAAATATTCAATTTCTACCATGCATAATTCGAAATTGTCATTAAATTATAACTGCATTTTATTAATGTAGTTAAATTTTAATTGTATTAAGATTGAATAAATTCATGAAATGTAGCCAAATTTATTACTTCATCACATAAATGTGGTTAAAAATCTTCAAATATAGTTAAATTTACCCAAAACTTGCTGGTAAATTATAATTGCATTTTCTTAATTTCATTAATTTATAACTGTTTTAAAATTGAATAAAATTATCAAATATAGTCAAATCATCAATAGTAAATGCAATAAAAAAATGCTAACGTAGTTAAATTAATTCAAAAAATGCCTATAAATTATTACACCATTTTTTGATGGGGTAAATTATAACTGCACTAAGTTTGAATACAATCAAACACAATCAAGATTATTACTTTATTACATAATGTAGTTACAATATTCAAAGGCAACCATAATTGTTTAATTCAAAAAAAATATTCCTTTCAAATATGTTAAAAGATAATAAATACATTATAATAATCTAGGTAAAACTACTATGTAATATTTATGATCATCATAATAATGTTGTTACAGAAACGCGGTACACAGCGGTGACACAAAATAATTGTGCAATTAAAGCTGCTATATAAAATTATGATTTTAAAAAATTTATTTTTAGCTATCAACAATGGATATCATTGGAAAGCAAATTAAATTTGAGATTTAATAATGAAAACGATTCTTAAATCCAATCAATGTAGAAAAAGTTATCACATTTTAAAGTTTGGAATATAAAGAAATTAAAAATACGACTGTTCAGTTGCTAAATTTCAACGGGGCTTGTATGAGCTTGAAATTCAACTCACTAATAATAATATAGTATAGACAACTTCCAACAGCATAAAAACTCTAAACGCTGTCTTTTCATGCATACCCCCCTTATTAAAAAAACATCTTCCAACAGCATAAAAACTCTAAACGCTTTATTTTCATGCATACCCCCCTTATTAAAAAAACATCTTCCAACAGTATAAAAACTCTAAACGCTGTCATTTCATGCATACCCCCCTTATTAAAAAAACATCTTCCAACAACATAAAATCTCTGAACGCTGTCTTTTCATGCATACCCCCCTTATTAAAAAAAACATCTTCCAACAGCATAAAAACTCTAAACGCTGTGTTTTCATGCATACCCCCTTATTAAAAAAACATCTTCCAACAGCATAAAAACTCTAAACGCTATCTTTTATGCATACCCTCTTATTAAAAAAACATCTTCCAACAGCATAAAAACTCTAAACGCTGACTTTTCATGCATACCGCTCTTATTAAAAAAAACATCTTCCAACAGCATAAAAACTCTAAACGCTGTCTTTTCATGCATACTCCCCTTATTAAAAAAAACATCTTCCAACAGGATAAAAACTCTAAACGCTGTCTTTTCACGTATCCCTTATTAAAAAAACATCTTCCAACAGCATAAAAACTCTAAACGCTGTCTTTTCATGCATATCCCCTTATTAAAAAAAACATCTTCCAGCAGCATAAAAACTCAAAACGCTGTCTTTTCATGCATACCAACATTATTAAAAAACATCTTCCAACAGCATAAAAACTCTAAACGTTGTCTTTTCATGCATACACCCCTTATTAAAAAAACATCATCCAAAAACATAAAAACTCTAAACGCTGTCTTTTCATGCATACCCCCTTCTTAAAAAAACATCTTCCAACAGCATAAAAACTCTAAACGCTGTCTTTTCATGCATACTCCCATTTTTTTTAAAAACATCTTCCAACAACGTAAAAACTCTAAACGCTGTCTTTTCATGCATACCTCCTTATTAAAAAAAACATCTTCCAACAGCATAAAAACTCTAAACGTTGTCTTTTCATGCATACGCCCCTAATTAAAAAAACATCTTCCAACAGCATAAAAACTCTAAACGCTGTCTTTTCATGCATACACCCTTTTTTAAAAAAACATCTTCCAACAACATAAAAATTCTAAACGCTGTCTTTTCATGCATACCCTCTTTATTAAAAAAAACATTTTTCAACAGCATAAAAACTCTAAACGCTGTCTTTTCATGCATACCCCCCTTATTAAAAAAAACATCTTCCAACAGCATAAAAACTCTAAACGATGTCTTTTCATGCATACCACCCTTATAAAAAAAACATCTTCCAACAGCATAAAAACTCTAAACGCTGTCTTTTCATGCATAAAACCCTTATTAAAAAAAACAACTTCCAACAGCATAAAAACTCTAAACGATGTCTTTTCATGCATACCCCCCTTATAAAAAAAACATCTTCCAACAGCATAAAAACTCTAAACGCTGTCTTTTCATGCATAAACCCCCTTATTAAAAAAAACATCTTCCAACAGCATAAAAACTCTAAACGCTGTCTTTTCATGCATACCCCCCTTATTAAAAAAACATATTCCAACAGCATAAAAACTCTAAACGCTGTCTTTTCATGCATACCCCCTTATTAAAAAAAACATCTTCCAACAGCATAAAAACTCTAAACGTTGTCTTTTCATGCATACCACCCTTATTAAAAAAAACATCTTCCAACAGCATAAAACTCTAAACGTTGTCTTTTCATGTATACCCCCCTTATTTAAAAAAACATCTTCCAACAGCATAAAAACTCTAAACGCTGTTTTTTCATGCATAACCCCTTATTAAAAAAAACATCTTCCAACAGCATAAAAACTCTAAACGCTGTCTTTTCATGCATAACCCCTTGTTAAAAAAACATCTTCCAACAACATAAAAACTCTAAACGCTGTCTTTTCATGCATACCCCCTTTATTAAAAAAACATCTTCCAACAGCATAAAAACTCTAAACGCTGTCTTTTCAAGCATACCCCCCTTTTTAAAAAAAACATCTTCCAACAGCGTAAAAACTCTAAGCGCTTTCTTTTCATGCATATCCCCTTATTAAAAAAAACATCTTCCAACGGCATAATAACTTTGAACGCTGTCTTTTCATGAATACCCCCTTATTAAAAAAACATCTTCCAACAGCATAAAAACTCTAAACGCTGTCTTTTCATGAATACCCCCCTTATTAAAAAAACATCTTCCAACAGCATAAAAACTCTAAACGCTGTCTTTTCATGCATACCCCCTTATTACAAAAAACATCTTCCAACAGCATAAAAACTCTAAACGCTGTCTTTTCATGCATACCCCCTTATTAAAAAAAACATCTTCCAATAGCATAAAAACTCTAAACGATGTCTTTTCATGCATACCCCCTTATTAAAAAAAACATCTTCCAACTGCATAAAAACTCTAAACGCCGTCTTTTCATGCATACCACTCTTATAAAAAAAACATCTTCCAACAGCATAAAAACTCTAAACGCTGTCTTTTCATGCATACCCCCATTCTAAAAAAAACATCTTCCAATAGTATAAAAACTTTAAACGCTGTCTTTTCAAGCATACCCCTCTTATTAAAAAAACATCTTCCAACAACATAAAAACTCTAAAGGCTGTCTTTTCATGCGTACCCCCCTTCTTAAAAAAAACATCTTCGAACAGCATAAAAACTCTAAACGCTGTCTTTTCATGCATACCCCCCTTCTTAAAAAAAACATCTTCCAACAACATAAAAACTCTAAACGCTTTCTTTTCATGCATACCCCCCTCTAAACGCTGTCTTTTCATGCATACCCCCTTTATTAAAAAAACATCTTCCAACAGCATAAAAACTCTAAATGCTGCCTTTTCATGCATACCCCTCTTATTAAAAAAACATCTTCCAACAGCATAAAAACTCTAAACGCTGCCTTTTCATGCATACCCCCCTTACAAAAAAAACATCTTCCAACAGCATAAAAACCCTAAACGCTGTCTTTTCATGCATACCCCCCTTATTAAAAAAAACATCTTCCAACAGCATAAAAACTCTAAACGCCGTCTTTTCATGCATACCCCCCTTATTAAAAAAAACATCTTCCAACAGCAAAAAAACTCTAAACGCTTCCTTTTCATGCATACCCCCTTATTAAAAAAAACTTCTTCCAACAGCATAAAAACTCTAAACGCTGTCTTTTCATGCATACCCCCCTTATTAAAAAAAACATCTTCCAACAGTATAAAAACTCTAAACGCTGTCTTTTCATGCATACTCCCCTAATTAAAAAAACATCTTCCAACAGGATAAAAACTCTAAACGCTATCTTTTCATGTATACCCCCCTTATTAAAAAAACATCTTCCAACAGCATAAAAACTCTAAACGTTGTCTTTTCATGCATACACCCTTATTAAAAAAACATCTTCCAACAGCATAAAAACTCTAAACGTTGTCTATTCATGCATACCCCCCTTATTAAAAAAACATCATCCAATAGCATCAAAACTCTAAATGCTGTCTTTTCATGTATACCCCCTTATTAAAAAAAACATCTTCCAACAGGATAAAAACTCTAAACGCTGTCTTTTCATGCATATCCCCTTATTAAAAAACATCTTCCAACAACATAAAAACTCTAAACGCTTGTTAATTCCATTATCTCCGCGACCTAGAATTTAGCGACCTAAGAGAGCTTCGCGACCTAAGAACAGGAAGCTTAGCGACCTAGCAACAGAAGACCTTGCGACCTAAGGACTTGGGAGAAGTTTGCGACCTAGGGACTTAAGGTTGCGACCTAACTGCAGGAAAGGTTTGCGACCTAACCACAGGAAAGGTTCGCGACCTAACTACAGGAAAGTTTTGCGACCTAAGGGACCTACGACCTAAGATGCTAACAAGCTAGGGCTTCAACGACCTAGAGCTCCCACAAGCTATTCCTTAACTCGCCTGCGACCTACCACTTGATCGAATAAAGCCAAGTACTGCTTCACCAGCTAATCTCTTAAGCCGCAAGGAGACTGCGACCTAGCTTAGGTCGCTCGCGACCTACGACTTAACTAAGGTCGTACGCGACCTAAGACTTAGTCAAATTTTCTGCTCCGAAATCAGCTCCTATAAATAGGCTACAACTTCCAACATGAAAAGGACTTTTGCCAAATCATTTCTTCAAGCGCCGTTACCCTGTCGAAGTCTCCATTCATCCAGCAATCAAAGATCCTCAAACATTCAAGACGCTACAACAATCTTCAAGAGATAATTCCTTACATCCAACATGGATTCATCGAATTTCATCGATGAAGATTGAGCTAGTAGTCAAGATTGTTTCTTTTGATCAAGTTGTATTGTTTTGATAAAAGATTTGTATCGATTTGTAACCGAATTCAGTAATAAAGAGATTCAAAGTGGACGTAGGCTTAATCTCAAGCCGAACCACTATAAACTGTTGTCTTTTACTGCTTTTCTGCCAGTTTACTGCTTAAATTCTGTTCCCGTCACACGGGTGGTGCTTTCACGATTCTATTACACACACCGGGTGTTAGCGTTCACTTTTTATCGTTAACATTTTGGTGCTTTCACTGAGAACCCAACTCAGGCTACCATTCACTATTGCTTCACACAAGTTTGTTGAAAAAGTTTCCTACAAAACCAGAAATTTATCAGACATAATGGCTCCTGGAAGGAAACGAAAGGCTGTCAGATCTGAAAATGTGCAAGATAATACCGCTACTTCTATTTCACCGAGTCATGCGGCTCCAAGCGTCGGGGTGACGCGAGAGGAGCTAGACGCTGCTGTATCTGGACTATACCAACAGATTGAAACTCAAAACAATTTGATGATGGAAAAACTGAACGCTCTGCTCGGCGCCTATCAAAGACCAGTGGGTAATGAAGAAAACATCGCTGATGCTCTTTGCAACTCCGAAGGAAAAAATATTCCTCAAGGAGGATCAGGTGCTGCTGCAGGGGCACCCCTCCAAGCTGAAGGATCGAGGCCATCGCCGATTTTCCGCGAACATCTGCCCGGACAGACTTTTGAGAAAATGGCTGAGGTCTATTCCGCCAAATCTTTGAACAACGAGGAATATCTTTCTGGCATGATCAAGCAAATAATGAAGGAGAGCATGCAAAGGGATGAAGATGAGAGCGAATGGGGATTCGCACCAAGTAGAACTCCGTTTACCGAGAAGATTCTAAAGGCTGAATTTCCTAGAAAGTTTGTTCCCCCCACCATTCCTGCTTATCGGGGAACAAGTGATCCAAATCAGTTCTTGTATAAATACGACTGGCACATGACCGGCGCAAGAGCAACTGATGAAATTAAGTGCCGGTATTTCCCAGTATATTTGGAAGGAGTGGCACTCCTCTGGTTTACCAAGCTTCCTGTCCGATCAGTTGATCAGTTTTCCGATCTGACCCGAAAGTTCAAAGAGCAATTCAGGCTATACGCTTCAAAGGCAAAGGACATAATGTCATTGTCCAGTCTAGAACAGAATCCGGGAGAACCTATTAAATCATTCCTGAACCGTTTCAATATAACTCTGGCAGAAGTTGATAACGCAGAGCCACGGATGATCTTGACCTATTCGATGCGTGCTATCGACAAATCGAGCGAATTTGGAAAATGGCTGAAGATGAAAGAGCCAAATTCCCTCGAAAAATTCTACAAGAAAGCTGATGAATTCATACGCTTGGAAAATCTTCCAGCATCGATGAAGGTGGTGGCAGCAAAGGTGGAAAATAATACTGTCGCTTCGGAAAAGAAAGATTCTGGAGGTCAGAAAAGGGAAAATCACGAGGGGAAGAAACAAAAGGATACAAAGAAACCTCGCTTCTTCAAACTCTCAGATTTCACTCCATTGACCGACACTCTGGAAAATATCTTCTTCGCCACCAAAGATGCTGTGGATTATCCCAAATCGGCTGAGATAAAACCGGGAAAGGGCGCTATGAGAAATGGAAAGTTCTGCCGTTTTCACAACCAACCCGGTCATGATACCAATGACTGTCGTCACTTAAAGAGCCTAATTGAAGAATTGTTGAGGGAAAACAAGCTGCAACAGTATGTCAAGAAGAACAGAAGTGACCCATCTTCGTCAACTCAGGGGAAGCAACTCCCTACTTAGCCATCAGGTTCAGGTAAAGGTACTGCGGCACAAGAATCTGAGAGGCCCGTTATCAATGTGATTACGGGGGGCCCACACCCAGCGGGCAGAAGCTGAGGTGAAATGGAACGATATGCTCATGCTCTAAAATACATCCCAGCAGAGGAAGATGTTTTTGCTGTAGAAAATACTGCACCCCTGAAACAGCAAAAGATTTCAGATGATGATATTATGTTCAAAGCTAGGGATTCTATTGGTATTGAAGCCCCCACCATAGATCCCTTAGTTATCTCTGCAGAAATTGGACCGGCAATAGTAAGACGAGTGCTCATTGATTGCGGTGCTTCCTGCAATATACTCTTCAAGAAAACATTTGACCAGATGAAGATCCCAATGACCGACGTTCAAGCTTCGTCACAAAAGATTGTTGGTTTCACTGGGGAACCACAACAACCAATCGGAACTGTCGAGTTGTTCGTGGAACTTGGGGAAGGGCAGAAAAGAGTAGTTCGCAAGCAAACCTTTGTAATTGTTGATGGATTTTCTGCCTATAATGCTTTCCTGGGCAGGCCAACTCTAGCTGCATTCAAGGCCATTTTGGCCCCGTGGTGCCTAACTATGAAGTTTCCTACAGAAAATGGTGTTGGTGTCATCAAAGGAGATCAAAATGCTGGACGCGAATGTTATCTTATAGAGCTTCGAGAAGCCAGAAAGAGAGAAATGGGTAAAGATGCGGCAGCTCCCCTCCGCATCAAAAATCCAACCTTATAGCAAATACAGGGTGGTCCCTGCACTGGTGAGCATAGTGGTGCAAGGCGAGAAATGGACCCCAGAAAATCCAGTGCAGAGGAGAATAGAGTGGTGCCCGTGGAAATTACGGTACCAATACCTGTCGACTCCAAAGACCCAAACAAAGTACTTAATGTGGGTTCGCAACTAAGTACAACAGTTCAAAACACACTGATATCATTTCTAAAAGCAAATCTGGACGTGTTCGCTTGGTGTCATGCTGATATGTGTGGAATCTCTCCAACAATTGTTGTTCACACTCTGAATGTCGATCCGAAATTCACACCAGTAAAACAGAAACGAAGAACTCAAGGTCCAGAGAGGTCAGCAGCTTTAAAGGAAGAAGTAGATCGTCTCATGGAGAATAATTTCATCAAAGAATCCACTTATCCAAATTGGGTTTCAAATCCAGTACTGGTTAAGAAGGCAAATGGAAAGTGGAGAGTATGCATTGATTTCTCAGATCTAAACAGAGCCTGCCCCAAAGACTGCTTCCCGTTGCCTAGAATCGATCAACTGGTAGATGGGACGGCTGGACATGAGTTGTTGTCTTTTATGGATGCCTACTCTGGATACAATCAGATTATGATGAATGAACCAGATCAGGAAGACACAAGCTTTATCACAGATGTGGGGCTCTACTGCTACAAAGTTATGCCTTTCGGATTGAAAAATGCTGGGGCAACCTACCAAAGACTCGTCAACGCAATGTTCAAGCCTCAGATTGGTAGAACCATGGAATTTTATGTCGACGATATGTTGGTAAAATCAAAGAAAGCTTTAGATCACATGGGACATTTGAAGGAAATGTTTACAATTCTTCGAAAGTACGGAATGAAGCTCAATCCATTGAAATGTTCATTCGGGGTAGAGTCTGGGAAATTCCTGGGTTACATTGTAAGCGCTAGGGGTATTGAGGCCAATCCTGCTCAAATCACAGCTCTAAGAGAAGTTAAAGCCCCTAGAACAAAGAGAGAACTGCAAAGTCTCAATGGAAAAGTTGCCGCTCTTAGTCGCTTCATCTCCAAGGCCACAGACAAATGCATTCCCTTCTTTGATGCTTTAAAGAAAGGAAAGAAAAATTTTGAATGGACTCCCGAATGCCAGAATGCTTTCGATGAACTAATTCATCACATAGAAACACCTCCAGTTCTTTCCAAGCCTACTGGCGGTGAAGATCTTTTCATCTACTTAGCAATTTCATCTCACGCCCTCAGCGCAGCACTTGTACGGGAAGATATGAAAATACAGCGTCCAGTCTATTACATCAGTAAACGGTTCACTAGAGCAGAGATGAATTATTCAATGATAGAAAAGCTTGCTTATTGTTTGTTAATCGCTTCCAGGAAGTTGAGGCCATATTTTCAATCTCATCCTATCAAGGTCCTGACTGATCAACCTCTAAAGCAAGTCCTGTATCGTCCTGAAACTTCGGGTCGTCTCTTGAAGTGGAACATAGAACTCAGCCAATATGACATCACTTACCATCCCCGAAGAGCAATTAACGGACAAGCTTTAGCAGATTTCATTGCAGAGTCCACTGATAAAGGTGACATCAAGGAAGAAACAACTGACTGCATTCCGATACAGTGGAAGTTGTATGTTGATGGCTCAAGAAATGATTATTGTTCTGGGGCAGGAGTTGTGCTTGAAACTCCCGAAGGACGATCACTATGTTATGCATTGAGACTAGAATTCCCTTCGACAAACAATGAAGCAGAATATGAAGCCCTTATTGCCGGTTTAAAAATCGCCAAGGAACTAAACATCAAAGTGATACAGATTTTCAGCGATTCTCAGCTTATTGTTTGCCAGGTGAAGAAAGAATTTCAAGCCAAAGGAGGAAATTTGACTGCATATTTGACAAAAACTTCCGAACTACTCAATGATTTAGATCACTACTCAATAAGCCAGATACCCCGGGAGGAAAATATGAAGGCAGATTCTTTAGCAAAGTACTCAAGTTCCGGAGAAGCTCAATTGCTGGGATTAGTTCCTGTAGAAGTTCTGTCAGCTCCAAGCATTGATAAAATGGATGTTGATTGGATTATGACTACGTCTCAAGAGCATGAATCATGGATGACTCCAATCAAAGAATACTTACTCAGTGGTTCCCTGCCAGAAAGTTCTAAGGAACGTCGAAAATTATTGAGAAAAGCGTCGAGATATATACTACAAGATGGCCGATTATACAGACGGGGATTTTCAATGCCTCTGCTCCGATGGGTAACTAAGGAAGAAGCCAAGACAATTCTAGCCGAGGTACACGGAGGAGAATGTGGAGATCATTCAGCTGGTCAAACTTTAGCCAAGAAAGTTCTCCGATATGGGTATTTCTGGCCGGATATTAATCGAGATGCTGCAGCTTATTCCAGGAAGTGCGACAAATGCCAAAGATTTGCAAAAATCCCAAGAGCGCCTTCCACCGAACTCACACAGATGGTCAGCCCATGGCCATTTGCCATTTGGGGACTAGACCTAATTGGACCATTACCGATCGCCAAATCAGGGATTAAATATGCTATTGTTGCCGTTGATTATTTCACCAAATGGGCTGAAGCTGAACCTTTGGCCACCATCACTTCTAAAAAGATGATAAATTTTGTAACGAAGAATATCATTTGCAGATATGGTGTGCCACAGAAGATAATCACAGACAACGGTACTCAGTTTGAAAGTGAAGAATTCCAAGATTTCTGCAAACGGTTCAGAATTCGAAAAAGCTTCTCAGCAGTAGCTCATCCTCAGGCAAATGGGCAAGTGGAAGCAGTTAATAAGATCATCAAGTCAACTATCAAAAAGCAGCTCGAAAAAGCAAAAGGTGGTTGGGTTGATAAACTTCCATTAGCACTATGGGCGTACAGAACTACTCACAAAACTGCAACTGGGCACACTCCATTTTCACTGGCATACGGATCAGAGGCAATGATTCCAGTGGAAGTAGAAGTTCCTTCACATAGAAGAGTTTATTTCAACGAAGCTGAAAATGAGAAACTACAGCTTGAAGCACTTGATTTTCTTGATGAGAAAAGAGAAGAAGCTAGGTTTAGAGTTTCAGCTCATCAGCAGAGAATTGCCAGGCATTTCAACTCTAAGGTTCGCCAACGCAGCTTTGAGATCGGAGACTTGGTTTTGAAAAGGATCATGACAGCAACTGGTGTGTTTGGGCCAAACTGGGAAGGACCATATGTCATAAGCACTAAACTTCTTAATGGCACTTTCAAACTCATAACTGTTGAAGGAGATCCAATTCCAAGAGCCTGGAACAGCAACCACTTACGTCCTTATTTTACTTGAAAGAAAAAGCTTGGTTCAAAATTGTAAAATAATGATGAATGTGTCAGTTGTATTGTAAGAAATTGTAAATCGGTGTGAATGAATGAAAGCTATAAAGTGGATGTAGGCCCGATTCTTGGCCGAACCACTATAAATCTTGTGTTCTTTACTATTTCATAATGCCTGTTTTATTTCGATATATAAATACTTTAAATGTATTGCTAAAATGTCGATTCAAAATTGCAGGACATCAAAACAATGCTTGCTCGTCACAAAGCTAAGCGACCTCTATAAATCAGCTATTACACGAAAACCAAGCGACAAAAATTCCAAACTCAAATCCTATGCAAGGAAAACTTCACATAAAAGTTGGCAACTCCACCGTGACGAACCTGTGTTCACTAGTTGAGATTGTCGTTATGAATAGATATCCAACTAGATAACTCGTGTTCGTCTCGTGAAGTCATTCAACAGTGAAGTCCACTCCTTCGGATAAAGCAATTTACTTGTGAAAGGAAAGAAGATGTGCTTGGGAAAGATAATGAGAAATCGCTAATGGGCAGATGATGAAAGAAAGTTGCCAAGCAAATAAAGAAGCAGACAAAGGGAGGTATGCCTCTCAAAAGGAAGGCCAGAAGATCCACTAAAGGGACGCCTTCCCAAGCGGAAGTAACAGGACCCTCGCTAACTGGTCGTGATGCATCCGATCAGATAGCTTACGTCCGTCCCGTGGATCCACTCGCCCCTGAGACGCAACCTACCCGGCACACCAACCAACCAAAGCCCTCTAACGAGGCACGCCAATAGATGGGAGTGCTTTCCTCAATCAAAAAGATCGGTGGGACCACCGAAGGGGCACCTTGTTAATTGATTGCGGTCGTTTGTACAAACAAACATCCAATCAAACAACTTACACCTGCCCCGTGGACCCATCCGGCCATGAGAAAGTAACTTCCAGGCACTCAAAAGCCCTTTTCGGAGGCACAAGCCCTCTCCGGAGGCACAAGCCATCTTCGGAGGCACGCTTCACCATGCTTGAAGCACAAAATCAAAAGCCCTTTTCGGAGGCACAAGCCCTCTTCGGAGGCACAAGCCATCTTCGGAGGCACGCTTCACCATGCTTGAAGCATAAAATAAAAAGCCCTCTTCGGAGGCACATTTCACCAGGGTAGAAGTGCAAAATGCTTCTCTTCGGAGACCCACTTCACCAGAGTTAAAATATCAGAATTGCTTCTCTTCGGAGACCAAAATTGCTACTCTTCGGAGACCAAAATCGCTTCTCTTCAAAAACCTCTTCAGAGGCGCACTTCACCTTGCTTGAAGTACCAAAAATAAGCCCCTTGCTGGGGCACAAAATCAAAACCTTCTTCGGAAACTCATTTCACTGCGTAGGAAAATTCGCTTTTAACAAATAAAAGTGATCATTCCTAAAAGTTGAAGTGTTCTTCAGAAGGAAAGAGAAAGTAAAAACTTCTCGAAAGACGAGATATACTTTATTAAAAGCGGAATGATTCTTCCCTTAAAAGTGGAATAGTTATTCTCTGAAATAAGAGTATCAGTCTTGAAAAAGCTAAGAATATTGCAATGCACTTGCGGTATGGGGGCAATACTATACGATTCAGTTGCATGAACAAAGTAATATACAAGCAACATACCGCGAGTTCATCACAATATCATGAAAAATAAATGATGTGGAATAAATGCATTCTCAAACACAGACAAAAAGTTTGCACAAGTAAAAAGAATCGTTTGTTCCACACCAAAAATAAAAAACTGATGCATTCTCACATACACAAGAGTTTGTACAAGTAAAATAATTATTTTATTTAGTACTATGAAAATTCTTTACATGTGCAGATATCTCAAAAAGTAAAAGCAGGGACCGGTACCCGCACAATCCCCGGTCGATACATGCAAAAAGCAAAAGTAAGGAGTAGAAAATCTAGCTTGTTATTCCTTCTTCTCGCCATCTTTGGAGCCTTTCCCCGGCCTAATGATTAGTTTTTGGAGCCGTTGTGGACGGGTCGGGGCAGAAGGAGGAAAAGGCGCGGCTGGATCAACTTCTGCTTCGTCCCCAGTTGAAGCACTAATCTTCTTCTTCCTTATGCCACGCTTCCCCTTCCTCTTTGAGGAGGACTCGCTCCCCGGAGTAGGAAGCAGTGTTGAAAGCTTCGTATCATCGTCAAGGGAATGCTCCGGGGTCTTCTCGACGTCTTCAAGGTCCTCCGCCTTCTGTTCCTGCGAAGCTGCCGGATCATCCAGGCCTTGAAGGGCTTCGATTTTCTCTGCCTGTGATCCCGGCTGGGAAGCAGAAGGAGGAGTAACCTGTAAAGATGGAGGGACGGCAACTGAAGGAGTGGAAACTTGTGCAGTGTTTGGTGCCTCCGCTGTAGAAGAAAAGAAGTTAAAATCAACATCTTCCGAAAATAGGGAAGGTATCGGTTCACCAAAGTTCAAGTAACAAGTAAGAAGGTCATCAAACTCGGTTAAATCAAATAACTGGTTCATTAGACCCGGAACTTCACCAAAGTTACCTGGAGGAGTTGGCTTTGCAAGTTCAATTTCATATTTATCAGCCTTAGTTTCTTCCTGGCTCTTTTCTTCAATTTGGGAAAGAGGAGTCTCGGAAGTATCGAGTTTAGCTTCAGCATCTTTTGCAGCAAGTGGAGATTGAGAGCTAGAACCGATGATATCAACATCAGTCAAAGTTGAAGTATGGACAGGGGCAGGAAGTGATGTTGTCTTTTCTGGATGTTCCTCTACCGCTGTCCCGGCTCTAGCTTCGGCAAGTTTCCCTTTGCCTCTAATAAGCGCATCACATGCTTCATCGTCTAGATAAAGCGCTACAAGGTCTGCTTCCGCATAATCGGCAAATGTATCAAGTATGGTCTCCCAAACTTCAGCAAGTGTAATCTCATATTTGGGACCCAAGAAGGAAAGGCTGCCACGGCCCAAAACGCTGTGCATATAGAAGTCAAATAGAGTAGAATCGATGCTAGCTCTAGTGGCGTCGTGAGACTCTTCGGCCGCAACTTGTCCAGCGACCGCGTCATCACGCTCCTTCTCAACTTTAAGAAGCTTAGCTTTCAGCATCTCATTTTCTGCATTTTTGGACGCAATTGTTCCCCGCAGCTCAGTATTTTCTGTGCGATATTTCTCAGTAATGTGCTGCTCAGCTGCAAGCTTCATTTCGGCATCCCTTTGCGCAGCATGTGCATCCCGCACTTGCTTCTGAAAGACTTCTTCCTTTTGAGTGTGCGATGCAGAAGATGAGGCCAGATCTTCCTTTAGTCGCTTGACTTCAGATGCAAGCTTTGCGTTGTCATCTGCAATGCTTGTCATCTCTGCATCGTGTTGCTTACACCATTTGTCCCATTCTGATTTGTCATTCTCCATGGTCATCATCGCCTCAAGATTTATGTGGTTAACCCTTTGGAGTTCGTCGACAAGTTTCTGCCATTGCGACATCCTCTCGATATTAAGTCTGACCGCGTCAAGACTTTTAAGCATGTCTTGCTTATCAATCGGAACCAAATCCAAGTCAAAGCGCACTCCTTTTAGGCACCAATTTGGAAATCGGCTCTGAAGCGTTGGAGGGCCGTCTTTAACTTGATATTGTGGCCTGTTAATGATTGTTTGAATATCAGACTTCTTTAGAGGAGGAGAGCCGGCCGGAATATCAGAAGGGATAGGAGCGTCAGTCTTTTCAGATATTTCAGACGCGTCTTTCTCATCAAGTTTAACCCGTTTACTTGGGTCATCGGTAGCATGCTTCTTCCCTTTGTCATCATGATATTTTCTTTTATGAGAGTCATCATCTCTCCTTCTTTGCTGCTCTTCGTAAGCACGCCTTTCTTGAGCTTTTCTAGCTGCGCGCTCTTCGTCAGATTCTTTGCGGGAGGGAAGATAACGTCCATAATCGTAAGAATCACGCCCTCCGTAGCGCCGAAAGTTGTCGTAGTATGAGCTGGTACGTCCCATCGGAGAATCTGAAAAACGGAAAAGAAGTAAAGTTTAGAGATTTCCAGAAAAAGAGGATAAATGCTTATAAGTGCTGAAAAATCCTAAGTGTGTGTGGCGTGCAAGCTACATGCGTCAAACTACAGACCACGCTTTAGTGTGGAAACAGAGACGACTGGCGTAGTAGGCGTCAGGGTTTGTTTTAGGGTGGAAGTCGCTTCAACAACGGGAGAAGTCACTTTTGGATTATTATCCCCGAAAAGCTCTTGAGAAGTTATCATGATATCGCTCAAGCCATCAAAAGTGTCATCACCCTGGAACTCGGCAGACTTCTCCTTTTCAACTTCCGTATCAATTGATTTCTCAGAAACTCGAGGATTCTCTTCCTCCTCAATAATTGGGGCAAGTGCCGACTTGCTGGCTGACCCTACAACATCGATGGATGCGGAACATTTTATCAAAGCAGCCTCTACGACGGGTGCTTTTGATGCAATTTCTTCTACAGAAGATGGGGCATTCGAGGCCTCTGCTTGAGAGCCCGAAGCAACTAACGTTTCCGCATCAGAACTAGAAATTTCATGAATTTGAGTCGATCTAGAAGGATGTAAAAGACCAAACTGGTGCAGAAATTCATCTTTCAGCAAGAATTTGGCACTCCTCTCTTCAGCATCAACGGCACTCAAAGTATCTAAAATCGACTTGCGGCTGGTATCTCGAAGAAGAGAAGGAAGTGCTGCACAAAGAAAGAATGGAATTAAGCATTTGACGGTTCGAGTTCTGAAAAATCTAGAAAATGAATCGGTAAAAGGAAATCTTACTTCCGACTCTCCAGATGGCATAAAATCCCGGAGGACAGCGAACGTAAAAGAATTGAGTCAAGAATCCATGGGCACTTTCAGGCAAGTCCAGAATTAGTTTACGATTCCTGGCACTCCTCACAAGTATGATAGAGGGATGATCTTTATTCTTTGCAAATGTACACAAGAAGCGAATTTCGTCAAAAGAGGGAAAACGGTCCAACGTTCTCCTGAAAAGCACACACAATCCCAGCAGGATGGAGTATCCATTAGGGTGTAGTTGAAAGGGAGAAATAGTTAGCCGAAGGAGAAGTTCTCGAAGACAGTCGTTAAATGGGGGAATGGCTCCACTCGAACACATCTGCCGGTTCACAGCAACAAAGCCAAGAGGCGGCCTGTCAGCAGTGTCGCTTGGCCCAGGAAGTAAAGCATCTGCTTCGGCAATGCCAAATTGGATGCACAGTTGTCGGAAGACTTTATGACTTAGAGTGGTAGGAGTCCTTTCCGGAGGGTCATTTAGTGGAGTAGCAATTGGAAAAGCTTCTCCGGCTATTTCCAAGTCTTCCTGTTGAGATTCCATTCTACACAAGGAACTGGACGATCAAATATTAAGGTGCACGTTTCCTAAAAAGAGTGAAGTGTTGTGCAAAACTAATACAATAACGAGCAAATGTAAATGAAACTAAACTAATTGATACTTGTCGATTATAAAGTTTCAGGGCTTGATATCTTAAGTCCAAGAATAGTGTTGTGTTGATGCAAATAAATCAGCTTTAGTTGATCATTTCAATTTTGCTTTAATACTTCACTTAGATTTGTTAGTTCACAGCATTTCATTCACGAAGTTCAGTTAAGTTTGATATTCTTTGTCAACTAATCTGTTGTTTGATGTGGGCAATCAACAGCAGTATATTCGTCCCATTTTTCTGTGAATGTTGCTCCTAAACAGGTTATCAGCATTAAAGTTGAGGCAATCTGAAAAGAAGTGCAAAGTCCAAAACAATTCAAATTCAGAAAATCAGTCAAGTTCTATTCAAAAATTCTAAGTGTTAGGTCGCTTACGACCTAACACAGGTTGCAGCGTCCTTATGCTGAGTTGTTCAGGTTAAAAATTCAGGGCTGTGAAAAATTGTCTAAGTATTAGGTCGTTCAGCGACCTATCATGGGTCAAGCTTTCTGTAAGTCGCACGTTGCAGTTGAATGGATTAGGATGAGGCAATTTTCTTTAAGTCCTAGGTCGTGCACAATTGTTTTTAGGTTGGAAATTCTCTAGGTCGCAGATGTTGTCAGATCGCAAAGGCTTAAGTCGCTAAGCGTTCCCACGCGACCTAACTCTTAGGGCATTCAAATCTGATAGGTTGTTGACTTCCTCTCCAAGCAACATCATATTGGGTCCAATAACCCAATACCGCCAGTTCAAAAAGAATTCATCTTCCCCTTCATCCTACCTCAACGTACCACCGATTAACTAGCAAATCAATGGCAAACCCTACAGATCCGTAGTAAAAGCTTTCGTATGATCGCAAATCACCCCGACACGTCAAATGACGAATGAAAGTCAATTGAGACTACCGTACAGAAAGCATGATGCATGAAATTGAGCCTAGGACGAGCAACAACGATTCGTGATCAAAGCAGTGACTATGGACAAGTATAGGTCGATCCACTTACGGATTATGATTGGTGAGAATGAATCGTCAGTTGAAGGAGTCGAATTTGTCTTCGGAAGCTCGAAAAATCGTTAATGGCGGTGGAGGCTCAAAACAGTAAGGTGAGGAAGAAGGTGCGACCTAACCAATTTATATGAAGCTGAGAATGGGAGGCGAACAGGCGTAAAGTTCTAGGTCGTTTGCGACTTAGCAAGGTTGAATCGAAGCATACGACCTATGGCATAGTCATATGCCTCGAGGGGCAAATGTTAATTCCATTATCTCCGCGACCTAGAATTTAGCGACCTAAGAGAGCTTCGCGACCTAAGAACAGGAAGCTTAGCGACCTAGCAACAGAAGACCTTGCGACCTAAGGACTTGGGAGAAGTTTGCGACCTAGGGACTTAAGGTTGCGACCTAACTGCAGGAAAGGTTTGCGACCTAACCACAGGAAAGGTTCGCGACCTAACTACAGGAAAGTTTTGCGACCTAAGGGACCTACGACCTAAGAGGCTAACAAGCTAGGGCTTCAACGACCTAGAGCTCCCACAAGCTATTCCTTAACTCGCCTGCGACCTACCACTTGATCGAATAAAGCCAAGTACTGCTTCACCAGCTAATCTCTTAAGCCGCAAGGAGACTGCGACCTAGCTTAGGTCGCTCGCGACCTACGACTTAACTAAGGTCGTACGCGACCTAAGACTTAGTCAAATTTTCTGCTCCGAAATCAGCTCCTATAAATAGGCCACCACTTCCAACATGAAAAGGACTTTTGCCAAATAATTTCTTCAAGCGACGTTGCTCTGTCGAAGTCTCCATTCATCCAGCAATCAAACATCCTCAAACATTCAAGACGCTACAACAATCTTCAAGAGATAATTCCTTACATCCAACATGGGTTCATCGAATTTCATCGACGAAGATTGAGCTAGTAGTCAAGATTGTTTCTTTTGATCAAGTTGTACTGTTTTGATAAAAGATTTGTATCGATTTGTAACCGAATTCAGTAATAAAGAGATTCAAAGTGGACGTAGGCTTAATCTCAAGCCGAACCACTATAAACTGCTGTCTTTTACTGCTTTTCTGCCAGTTTACTGCTTAAATTCTGTTCCCGTCACACGGGTGGTGCTTTCACGATTCTATTACACACACCGGGTGTTAGCGTTCATTTTTTATCGTTAACAACGCTGTCTTTTCATGAATACCCCCCTTATTAAAAAAAACATCTTCCAACAGCATAAAAACTCTAAACGCTGTCTTTTCATGCATACCCCCCTTATTAAAAAAACACCTTCCAACAGCATAAAAACTCTAAATGCTACCTTTTCATGCATACCCTCCCCATAAAAAAAACATCTTCCAACAGCATAAAAACTCTAAATGCTGCCTTTTCATGCATACCCTCCCCATAAAAAAACATCTTCCAACAGCATAAAAACTCTAAACGCTGTCATTTCATGCATACCCCCCTTATTAAAAAAACATCTTCCAACAGCATAAAACTCTAAACGCTGCCTTTTCATGCATACCCCCTATAAAAAAAACATCTTCCAACAGCATAAAAACTCTAAACGCTGTCTTTTCATGCATACCTCCTTATTAAAAAAAACATCTTCCAACAGCATAAAAGATCTAAACGTTGTCTTTTCATACATACCCACCTTATTAAAAAAAAACTACTTCCAACAGCATAAAAACTCTAAACACTGTCTTTTCAACATACCCCCCTTATTAAAAAAAACTACTTCCAACAGCATAAAAACTCTAAACGCTGTCTTTTCATGCATACTCCCCTTATTAAAAAAAAATCTTCCAACAGGATAAAAACTCTAAACGCTGTCTTTTCATGTATACCCCCTTATTAAAAAAAACATCTTCCAACAGCATAAAAACTCTAAACGCTGTCTTTTCATGCATACCCCCTTATTAAAAAAAACATCTTCCAATAGCATAAAAACTCTAAACGTTGTCTTTTCATGAATACCCCCCTTATTAAAAAAAAATCTTCCAACAGCATAAAAACTCTAAACGCTGTCTTTTCATGCATACCCCCCTTATTAAAAAAAACATCTTCCAACAGCATAAAAGCTCTAAACGCTGTCTTTTCATGCATACCCCCCTTATTATAAAAAAACATCTTCCAACAGCATAAAAACTCTAAACGCTGTCTTTTCATGCATACCCCCCTTATTATAAAAAAACATTTTCCAACAGCATAAAAACTCTAAACGTTGTCTTTTCATGCATACCCCCCTTTTAAAAAAAACATCTTCCAACAGCATAAAAACTTTAAACGCTGTCTTTTCATGCATACTCCCCTTATTAAAAAAAAAATCTTCCAACAGGTTAAAAACTCTAAACGCTGTCTTTTCATGCATATCCCCTTATTAAAAAAACATCTTCCAACAGCATAAAAACTCTAAACGCTGTCTTTTCATGAATACCCCGCTTATTAAAAAAACATCTTCCAACAGCATAAAAACTCTAAACGCTGTCTTTTCATGCATACCCCACTTATTAAAAAAACATCTCCCAACAACATAAAAACTTTAAACGTTGTGTTTTCATGCATACCCCCCTTATTAAAAAAACATCTTCCAACAGCATAAAAACTCTAAGCGCTGTCTTTTCCTACATACACCCTTAATAAAAAAACATCTTCCACCAGCATAAAAACTCTAAACGCTGTCTATTCATGCATACCCCCCTTATTAAAAAAACATCATCCAATAGCATAAAAACTCTATAACGCTGTCTTTTCATGCATACCCCCTTATTAATAAAAAACATCTTACAACAGCATAAAAACTCTAAACACTGTCTTTTCATGCATATCCCCTTATTAAAAAAAACATCTTCCAACAGCATAAAAACTCTAAACACTGTCTTTTCAACATACCCCCCTTATTAAAAAAAACTACTTCCAACAGCATAAAAACTCTAAACGCTGTCTTTTCATGCATACTCCCCTTATTAAAAAAAAAATCTTCCAACAGGATAAAAACTCTAAACGCTGTCTTTTCATGTATACCCCCTTATTAAAAAAAACATCTTCCAACAGCATAAAAACTCTAAACGCTGTCTTTTCA